>CM054057.1:221331527-221931527 GCA_028641055.1 Alopecurus myosuroides | reverse complement strand
CAAAGATATAGGGATGTCAACTCAACCATGATGTATCTTACATCCACTATGGGTAGTGAATGTCACATCCCAATTTTGGAATACCTGTTAACACAATTGTTTTGCTAATTGCTTGACAATTAAACTTTGTTTGTGACAATTAAACTTGGATTGTATTTGTTTGAGTTCAACTAAACAAACAAATTATATAAACTTACATGGCTAAGAAATTGAAAACAAAATATTCAACATATTGTTCCAATGACTTTGGCAATATTTTCTAAAGCAAATATTGATCAAAGAGTTTTCCAAAAACATCTTATGAATCTCATACTTGTTGAATATTATTCCAAGACCTAATTTAAGAAAGAGGAAACACTTATTAAAATTTCCCTAAAAGATTATCAGAAAAAGAGGCATTCTTAAATGCTTCACCAAAATATTATCAAATGTTTTTCCAACCTTTCAAGCTTAAAAACAAAGGTATTGGAGAGCATTTACTTGCTATCCCTAGTCACATAAATAATTTTGGCAAAGCATTGTTAAAGAAAAGCAAAGTGCCTTATTAAATAGAAATTCCAATATTCCTAGAAACAGAAAACTAAAACAAGTTACTATTGGAAACTTTCTTAAAATGATTTGAAATTCATACCATTGCTTCCTTATATCAAATAAGGAACACACACAAGAGGAGAACAAAATTTGAATCCAGTAAAGTCCTGAAAACATGAGTTTTCTCCACAGCAACAATTGGAATTTTGAACAAGTTTGTTCTACAAACTTTTTCCAAATACCATGAAATAAATACCACATGATCTATATCATAAATAAGGATGAAAACCAAAAGGGCACAAGTTTTTGAATAACTTAAGTTGCCAAAAACCCCTGTTTTCTTGACAGCACCTTTTTGAAATTTGAACAAGTTTGTTCTATGAAGTAACTCAAAATGACTTGAATTTTCTACCACATAAGTAACACATCAAATAAGGAATGTGTGCCAAAAATTATCATTTTTGAAAGCTCCTAAGTAGGTTAATAAATTCAATGTCCATTTATGTAAGAATTCAAATTTGAACAACTTTGAATTATAAAGTTTATCTAATTGAGCCAATTTTCATATATGTTGTACATCTCAACTAATAAGAATTTTGGGCAAAAGGAAATTACTTTTTGACTTTGTTTGCTTGGTGAAAATCACATTTTTCAGAGAGGACAGGGACCTAGTTGTAAATACCCAGGGACCAAAATGAAATCCGAGTCACCACCTTCTTCTACCTCTAGCTCTCTGTAGCAAACAGCACCCCTAGCCATGGCTTCGAAGGGAAGGAACCCTTGAGGGATAAGAGGCCCCCCATGTGCCTTGTCTCCCCCAGGCCCCCCTCTATCTCTCCCCCCCTCGAGCTCTCTCCCACTGTACAAAAAGAGCCCAAACCGAAACCCTAGTTTTTGGGTCGCCATCGATTGGGTCGATGGAGAGCTCGCCGCCGCTCTCCGTTGATGCCATTAGCTCCGCCTTGTCGCGCTGACCCTCCCTGAGGAAGGAATCGAGGCGGAAGGTCGCCTGGTGCCCGCGCCGTCCGATTCCCTTTTCGGGCACGGCGCACTCCGGCGAGCCATTCCCGCCGCCACGAGTCTCCTCCGCCGTCTCCGTTTGGTCCAGTGCGTTCACGGTGAGGATGTGGTCCTCCCCATGCCCTTTTCCCCCTCCCCTCCCCCTAGAACCTCTCCACGCCGCGCTCGCTGTACGGTCGCCGTGCGTCCTCGTCGCCGGCCGCTTTCCGGCCGTTCCCGGGAAACGAGATCGCTCCCTCTTGGTTCCCCTCATCGTGAGCGTTGCGTAGATGTTTTTATTTCGCAGTTTGGTCGCCGGATTTGCCGGATTCGAGCTCGCCGGAGATCCTTCCGCCGGCGATGACGCGGGTGCCGACGTCGCGCTCGCGTCAGCGCCTTGACCGCGCGCAGGAACTAGTCAAACTGGCCCGTGGGGCCACGGATCTGCCGCGTGGCTGCCCGCGTGGCCGCTGGCCCGCTGGTCAGCGACTAGAGGCTAGATCTGCCGCGGTAGAAATCGACCTGGCCGGCCCAATAGTTAGATCTGGCCCATTCTAGTTTGATTTTCCATTTAATTTTCACAGAACGCTGCATGATTACTTTTGGCCTTAAAAACCTATCTAAAAGATGAATTTGGCCAAACAAAAATTCACAGATGTAAAGCAACTAAATCTAAACCACCTCCAACTTGTAGATCTACATTTGGATGAATAGTTTTGAAATGAAAAATGATTTGGTAACAGGTACCAGAAACACAAAAATGAGCACCATTTTTATTTCACAACTCAGAATGAAGTGAGTCCAATTGCATTGGAAAGCCCTTGAAATTTCCTAACAGGAGCAATTAACCTTGCTTCCAAATTCCAAGTATTTTTGAAATGGCATGCAATTTGGTAAAACACCAGAGAGCACTTTGGTGATTTTTATAAATTAATTAAAGATGAATTTTGATGCAAACCAAATTGGATGGTCTTGCATATGTTTAGGACTATCCAAACCTAGAAGGGTTTAATTTTTAGAGCATCCTAGAAAATTTGGTGGACAGATCTTTGTTTTGCATGTTTCTGCCATTTTGGCATTTTAGTTAATTAATTTGTGTGATGATATTTTTGTGTTGCAATATTGTTTTCTAGCATGTATAAGTTGTGTGAACTTGTTTTCTAAGATGTGCTTAGCTACTTTAGCATGTTAGATTGTGTGGATTTGAGTTGAGAAGAAATAGGATTTATATTAAGATCATATGTTTATCTCTAGTTTATTACTTGCATATAATTTTTGAATGGTTAATTTGTGTGCAAGTGATTGAATTGTTGTGTTGAGATATTAGATTCAGTACCATGTTGGTACTTATATTTTGTTAGTATCACCTCTGCTAGCTTGCATTTGAGTTGGTAGAGAAGCATGAGTAGCTTTGTGATGACTATGAAATTGTTATGGAAAAATTCCCTCATGTGTGGAATTTTTGACATAAACATTTGTGGTTGAGTAGCCTCATATTTTTGTGTTTTGTTCATAGGACCAGTAGCATTTTTATTATGTTTTTATGAGTACTTGAACCCTAGTGTTTTCACTTGTGTGGAAATAATAGCATGAGTAGCATTACCTTGTTATTTTAGCATCCTATTATTTTCTGCTAGTATTGTTATTGCACTAGGTGCTAGTTTAGTCTTTTGTAATTTTGTCAAGTATGACCAGAGGCATGGTGACATCTTAATGCCTTGTTATGCTAGTGGAACACCCACTGGTTTCATTGCATTTTTTGTGGAAACATTATTTCCCCCACACTAGATGTATTTCTTTTATATAGTTCTATAACTGATGAGTGCCTAGTATTTTTGCTTTGGGAATTTTTGTGCTAAACAAAAATGGGTATGCTTCTGTTTGTAAGTGGTTGTAATCATGTGTGGCTTGCTAGGAAAAATCCATCTTTGGAGTGTTGATTGATTCCTCTAAGTAATGCCCTTTTTATTACTACTAGTATGTAGGAGTCGCCCTGCAAATTGATGCCCTGTTTTATTAAATGGGATATTTTTGTTATAGAAAGAATAGATGTTTTTCACTACTGTTTTTATGACATGGACCCTCTGGTTGTATTTCAATTACTTGATTGAAATGCATCCATTGATTCTTCATGTTTGAGTAGTACTATTTTCCCTAGCATTTTTGTATTGAATTATTTTTCCTACCAACTTGTGTTTGGTAGATATGTGTGTATCCTTGCATGAGGACATGTTTTCATTCCCATTATGATAACATGGTTCCTTGTTTGCATTTTAGTACTTTACTTATTATGCTTGCTTGCATAGCAAACTTTTAGTAGAAACATGACTATAGGATTCCTCCTTTTAGTCGTTGTTTCTATTGTTCTCACTATGAGAAATTGTGTGTTTTGTGATGAGTCTATTGCCTTGTTGCACTTGCGTAGGCTCACTGATTTGTAAAGGTAACTTTTGCAAATCATGTGTCTTATTTATTCTTGATGAGAATTTAGGCTTAGCAGATTAGCTACCTTGTTCTTTTTGTGGTTTGGTTGATAGACCCTTTGCCATGCTTATTTTTGTGCATGTTTTATATACTTTTAATAGTCTCACCCTTGTGATACTAAGTGTATTTTGGGTTTAATAATATCTTGGTATGAGAGTGGCACACCCACTGAATCCATGATATTAAGGTTGTGAGATATGTTCCTCCAACCTTGAGCTGTCTTGTTAAATGGCATTTCTGCCAAGTAGTTTTGTTTGATTGTTTGCCTCAATTAATAATTGAGTGATTTTGTTATTATTAGATTTCCTTGCTGTATGTATTGTTATGTATGGTTGCTTGCCTTGATTGGTTCTGAATGTGTGTCTTTTATTCCTTTTACGGCGTTAGAAAACGAAGAGGAAGGAAGTGTCGTGAAGCTCTGTTTCAAGTTCCAGTCACTCCAACACCAGGGACACAAGGAGATACCAGGCAAGCCATCCTGATGCTTGCTGATACAATACTTATCATTATCTATCATGCATGTTTTACCTCTGAAGTTTTACAAAAACTTGATTATCAAAACTATTTTTGATGTGGAATTTACTACTATACTATATTATAGGTTACTATCTTGCCAGTAGTTAAACTTGGTAATACCAAGCCCATAAGCCACCCTATGGTATTCATTACCATCAAATATACTAGTCCCTAAGTGGACACCCTAAAATTGTGATTCTACAAAACAAAGGCTTTACGGAAAAACCCGGAGAAAAGGCGGATCCTTGTTCTCCGGAGGAATGTGGAAGTGGTCATTTTTGAGAAAGTGGTGTTTTCAAAAATGACACATAACCTAGTCTTCGCCGGACAACCTTTACCGTACTGCCACCCTACCCCAACATGGGCAAGGGGCTTAACTTGAAGTTTGTTCTTATTAGTGTGTGCTATCTCAATGTGCTATAGGGGATGCGATCCTCTGAACCGAATGTCGCGGAGACATATAAAGTGTGGGATTAATTTTCCCTCCGGATGCATCAGTTGAGGCATCCTGGCTTGGCGGGGATTAGCTCGGTGCCGGGGATGTGGTAAAACTCAACTGAGAGATAGGCATATTCTAGCTTGAACATAGTGGATGGTTATGATCAGATACCTGATGTTTACATACTGTTGTTACAGTCCGTGATTGTTCACGGGAGGTGTACTGGATCTGGTGGATGTGTACACCTCTGCAGAGTATAACTTTTTCGAAGAAGCCGCGTCCTCGGATATGGACAGTTGAATGGCCATGTAGCTAGCATTGTGTCAATGTTTTCAAAAAGGAAGTTTTTGAAAAGGGAAACTTTGGAAAGGAAGTGTGAACTTGTGAAGTTCGGAAAGGAATGGAAACTGATACCGTGGGGGTATCGTCGATGAGGAAAAGCCAGATGCTGATATATACAAAACAAAATGTTTTGCAAAAGAAAACCTTTTCTACTCTAAGCAAGAATTCTGGAAACTGATTCCAAGAAGTTTTGCAAAGAGAAAATATTCTTTAACAAAGTTTTACAAAAACTCTTGTACATGTGATATCTACAAGAGAAATAAAACTATATTATTTTCTTCTGAAGTATCTTCTCCAACGAAGATACAGATTAAACTGACTGCAACGGTGGTGTCATCATATATGAACACCATTGGTAGTGAACCCTATTTATAACCTACCTATTCCACCATATAAGCATACTTGCATGTTTGGTAAGTGACATGATGGATGTCTTGCTGAGTACATTCAAATGTACTCATTATGGTTTCGCCCCTGGTATCTACTTGCCAGACTTTGAGAAGGAGCCTTCAAAGGAGATCTATGAAGAGAAGTACGGAGTTGACGGCTTTGCGAACTAGGATCGTCTCCGGGTCAGCAGCCTGTAGGTTAAGGCGTGACTTGGGCTCAACTACGTTGTGTTTTATTTGTCTTCCGCTGTGTTTGATAAGTTGCCTGCCCCATGTGGCAGTTGCGTTAAACTTGATCATGTGATCTTTTGTGTAATACCTTTATGTATTCGTGTAATGGATGATGTATTTCTGTGTGCCAACTTTGTATGTTGTTCACGACTGATCTTTCTGGGATCGTGAATGTATGCATACGTAGGGTTTCAGACTGCCGGTCTGGGGTCCTTACAGAGTTGGTATCAGAGCCATCCTGACCTTAGGAGACCTTAGTTAGCATGGACGTCAGATAGGAAAGAAAAATATTTTTGAGTAAAAACCTATTTACTATCTACATTATTTTTATCTAAGGGATTTTTAGTATATTTTCCCCTCCTTATTATCTTTTCAAAAGATTCTAAATGCATATCAAGGGCGTCCTTGAACAGTGGTTCGAAGGGCGGGCCTTACAAAATTGGTATCTCTCTCGGTTAAGAGGTTATTTCTTACTTGTTTACAACTGCTCCGCTCTGTTTTTGAAACATCTCTCGTCTTTGAAGTTTTCTGTCCAGAAAATAGTTGGAGTTTCAAAAACAGATTGTTGCATATAGTTTCATCAAAACTTTACTTCTATTATCTTGTTTCCATACAAAAACTTTTATACTGGCCGATGTCCCGAGAAGACCAAAATAATTGCCTGGTTCTACAGTAATGTTGGTCAACAGTAGATATAGTTCTTCAGCCACTTCTAGGATTTTGGATCATCCCCCGACGTAGCTCCAATGGAGCCTTGCTTGTGTGTTATGGCTTGCTTATGTGTGTCCGTAGGACTTTTGTGCTATTGTGTGGTGTAGAATTTGGTTCATCTAGGCTTCTATATGTTTGTGGGGTGCTCAAATTTTGCAAATTTGTGATTGCCCCGCTCTTGTTTTTGAATTGCCTCTTGTTAAATTTTTGCAAGCAAAAATGTTTGTATAGCATTCAAAAAACAAGAATTTGTTGCTTAGACTTATACTTGTTTTCGCGTCATAATGCGACCCGTCGTGAACCACCACCATTTCCCCACCATCAATGAAAGTACCGTTGGGCCTAACAATAGAGGACCATCAAGCCACACGAGCTGCTAGCGTTGCTACCAATGATGCACTCCAACCAATAAAGCTCCAACAACGACAACCCTCAAAGAAAAAAAGGCGTGAAGAAAACCAACCAATACGGACCAAAACCTCTGTGTTTTGTCTGTTTGCAAAAGACTCTTTTTACCCTGTTGGCTAAATGTCGCACTTTTTTTATGTCCTCTTTTAAAAGACCAAACTAGAGAAATCCCCTTTTAAAAAGTTATATATCTCCCTCCTCTGGAGAAAGGTGCAAAAGAAGTCTAGACACGCCATGATGCGCAACCCCCTAAAAAGCCAATCAAAAGAGCACAATTCAATGTTCGACGAATGACACTAGTCGTGTCTTGTCGGACAAACATATTAAATAGAAAGCTAACAAGACTAACATGTTTGGTATAATCTTAGGTTGACACCTAACCAAAGCATGTGAACTACTGACAACTCTTTCTAAACCAAAGAATTAAGTGACTTACGACACTTTTTAATCTAGTTGGTAAAAAGGAGAAGTCACGAGAAAATAAGATGATGACCATTCGTTTACTAGTCAATAGGATATCGGGTGTATCTACTTTGGAAACTAAATCTTAATAGACATTGTAGGTACTATGAAATTCGAGGTTTAGAAATAAAGTGAACGATGGAATGGATATGATAGATCTAGAAAACAGCAGTTTTCCGGTGTTTGTTTCTTTGTGTGCTCTTGATTGAAATAAATTTATGTTTTATTCAATCTTGCTTCCTAACATATATGGAGTTGTTAAGACTTGTTATTATATTGTTTTCTTACAATAAATCTACCCTAGAAAGTGTGTGCAGGATTGAAAACTCGAATAAAAATGAGATAGCATTTGTTACTTCTAGTTTATTATTTGGAAGTATTGTGAGAACTAGATCTGTGTATACTTTCTTAGCAGATTTTGTGCTATGTTTTTCCTTGAGTCCAGTACCATTTAGGTACTGTTATTTTGATGCTTGTACCTATGTTAGCTTACATGTCTTTTAATATTAAAGCATGTGTAAGAATTGCTATCATTATGCACTAGTATTGCTTCACTAGATTAAATAGCCTTAGATTTTTATCTTGTATGCAAAGTTTTTCATGAGTAACCAAAGGCTTATTACCTATTTTGCCTTGGTATTAGTAGGCCATAGCCCACTGGTCCCATTGTATTTTGGCTTGAGGATGAAAATCCCCAACCATACGCCTGTGTGAAAATAGCATGTTTCACTATGTGATTGATTTCTATTTTCCACCATGGAAAATATAATTGTTTGTTTTCACTTATGAAAGTGAGAAGTTTATTTCTTATTAGTACATACTAATATGTTTAGGTGTGATCCTTTTGTTAGCATAATATTCCTTAGGGGAATCATGTTAAGAAATGTCTCACTATCGTGTGCTGAAATTAAATTGTTCGCAAAGAAAATAAATTCCTCTTGATTGGTAGAGTGTTTGTGAATAATTTTAAATTGAGTGTATGGATTTTTGAAGAGGTTTAGATAACTTTTCATTAATTGCATATCTACTGGTTGTGTGAGTTATACCTTGCTTGTTTGCTAGCAATTGGTTAAAGAAAAAACAGAAATTGCTAGAAGAAAATTTCTGCATGATTAATAGTTGTATCATGGGATTGTTTTGATGTTTGTGCTGACTAACATGAGTAAGTTTTGTGTACTGTTATTAGGTACATTTATATTCATGACTTGCTTGTTTAAGTTTAAACATCATGAGAGCATTGTTTGCTTCTCTAGAGTGAAACTAGTCTCACCACTAGAAAATGGTGATTTTTGCTCTAGTATTACCTCTTTTTATTTTTTTATGAGTATATGTGTTGATATAGCATGTTAGGAAGTTATTACTTCTGTTATCATGCCATGAATTATTTAGTTTCATGTTCTATGGTTATAGGATATGATTATCTCTTATAGCATGCTGGTGTAGATTTTTCATACTAGTGTGTGATTTGTGCAGACCTTTTTCTATGCCTGTGTAATAGAAGTTTTACCTTGTGTAAAGATGGTGTTTTAGAGTATCTTTATTATTGAATTCATTAGTTTTTAGCTATTGGTTGTTTGCTAATTGTTCATGATTGATGGATTCCAAAACCTCTATTAAACAATAACCTAGTGAATAAATAATCTATTCATCTGTGGTGTTGTTTGCTTGCTTATTGGATTTTGTTTAAATGTTTTACCTTAGCATGAGTTTATACTTGTGTTATGATTGTGCTTAAGAGTATCTTATGAAATTAAAAACATTCAACTAAAATCATGAACACATTAAGTGATAGTTGCTTGTGGTGAGTAATACCCACTGCCATGGGTATTATTCTGTCTGTTTATTTTACCTTAGCAACCTAACCTTTGCACCCACAAGCTATTTTGTTAGCTTCTTATATACCTTGTTATGAGGGTGGTACACCACTCCATATGTGGTATGTAAGATGTGGGATATAGCTAAGAACTCATGTAAATAATTGACGGTACATTTCCAGGTAGTTCTTCACTAACCTTAATTTTTGTTCAAACTAGGAAACAAAAGTTTTGGACCTAAAACAAGTACTGGTGTACTTCTTTTATTAGTGAATTCACTAATTTAGGGATGTACCCCACCTCCCAAGAAAAGTCAAAGGGGGGAAGCACCTGCACTCCAACACTAACATTGTGTTTGTTGGCCCTCCCTTAGTCCTCGCTTGCGAATCTCGGGGACGAGATTCTTTTTAAGGGGGGAAGACCTGTCACATCCCAATTTTGGAATACCTGTTAACACAATTGTTTTGCTAATTGCTTGACAATTAAACTTTGTTTGTGACAATTAAACTTGGATTGTATTTGTTTGAGTTCAACTAAACAAACAAATTATATAAACTTACATGGCTAAGAAATTGAAAACAAAATATTCAACATATTGTTCCAATGACTTTGGCAATATTTTCTAAAGCAAATATTGATCAAAGAGTTTTCCAAAAACATCTTATGAATCTCATACTTGTTGAATATTATTCCAAGACCTAATTTAAGAAAGAGGAAACACTTATTAAAATTTCCCTAAAAGATTATCAGAAAAAGAGGCATTCTTAAATGCTTCACCAAAATATTATCAAATGTTTTTCCAACCTTTCAAGCTTAAAAACAAAGGTATTGGAGAGCATTTACTTGCTATCCCTAGTCACATAAATAATTTTGGCAAAGCATTGTTAAAGAAAAGCAAAGTGCCTTATTAAATAGAAATTCCAATATTCCTAGAAACAGAAAACTAAAACAAGTTACTATTGGAAACTTTCTTAAAATGATTTGAAATTCATACCATTGCTTCCTTATATCAAATAAGGAACACACACAAGAGGAGACCAAAATTTGAATCCAGTAAAGTCCTGAAAACATGAGTTTTCTCCACAGCAACAATTGGAATTTTGAACAAGTTTGTTCTACAAACTTTTTCCAAATACCATGAAATAAATACCACATGATCTATATCATAAATAAGGATGAAAACCAAAAGGTCACAAGTTTTTGAATAACTTAAGTTGCCAAAAACCCCTGTTTTCTTGACAGCACCTTTTTGAAATTTGAACAAGTTTGTTCTATGAAGTAACTCAAAATGACTTGAATTTTCTACCACATAAGTAACACATCAAATAAGGAATGTGTGCCAAATATTATCATTTTTGAAAGCTCCTAAGTAGGTTAATAAATTCAATGTCCATTTATGTAAGAATTCAAATTTGAACAACTTTGAATTATAAAGTTTATCTAATTGAGCCAATTTTCATATATGTTGTACATCTCAACTAATAAGAATTTTGGGCAAAAGGAAATTACTTTTTGACTTTGTTTGCTTGGTGAAAATCACATTTTTCAGAGAGGACAGGGACCTAGTTGTAAATACCCAGGGACCAAAATGAAATCCGAGTCACCACCTTCTTCTACCTCTAGCTCTCTGTAGCAAACAGCACCCCTAGCCATGGCTTCGAAGGGAAGGAACCCTTGAGGGATAAGAGGCCCCCCATGTGCCTTGTCTCCCCCAGGCCCCCCTCTATCTCTCCCCCCCTCGAGCTCTCTCCCACTGTACAAAAAGAGCCCAAACCGAAACCCTAGTTTTTGGGTCGCCATCGATTGGGTCGATGGAGAGCTCGCCGCCGCTCTCCGTTGATGCCATTAGCTCCGCCTTGTCGCGCTGACCCTCCCTGAGGAAGGAATCGAGGCGGAAGGTCGCCTGGTGCCCGCGCCGTCCGATTCCCTTTTCGGGCACGGCGCACTCCGGCGAGCCATTCCCGCCGCCACGAGTCTCCTCCGCCGTCTCCGTTTGGTCCAATGCGTTCACGGTGAGGATGTGGTCCTCCCCATGCCCTTTTCCCCCTCCCTCTCCCCCTAGAACCTCTCCACGCCGCGCTCGCTGTACGGTCGCCGTGCGTCCTCGTCGCCGGCCGCTTTCCGGCCGTTCCCGGGAAACGAGATCGCTCCCTCTTGGTTCCCCTCATCGTGAGCGTTGCGTAGATGTTTTTATTTCGCAGTTTGGTCGCCGGATTTGCCGGATTCGAGCTCGCCGGAGATCCTTCCGCCGGCGATGACGCGGTGCCGACGTCGCGCTCGCGTCAGCGCCTTGACCGCGCGCAGGAACTAGTCAAACTGGCCCGTGGGGCCACGGATCTGCCGCGTGGCTGCCCGCGTGGCCGCTGGCCCGCTGGTCAGCGACTAGAGGCTAGATCTGCCGCGGTAGAAATCGACCTGGCCGGCCCAATAGTTAGATCTGGCCCATTCTAGTTTGATTTTCCATTTAATTTTCACAGAACGCTGCATGATTACTTTTGGCCTTAAAAACCTATCTAAAAGATGAATTTGGCCAAACAAAAATTCACAGATGTAAAGCAACTAAATCTAAACCACCTCCAACTTGTAGATCTACATTTGGATGAATAGTTTTGAAATGAAAAATGATTTGGTAACAGGTACCAGAAACACCAAAATGAGCACCATTTTTATTTCACAACTCAGAATGAAGTGAGTCCAATTGCATTGGAAAGCCCTTGAAATTTCCTAACAGGAGCAATTAACCTTGCTTCCAAATTCCAAGTATTTTTGAAATGGCATGCAATTTGGTAAAACACCAGAGAGCACTTTGGTGATTTTTATAAATTAATTAAAGATGAATTTTGATGCAAACCAAATTGGATGGTCTTGTATATGTTTAGGAATATCCAAACCTAGAAGGGTTTAATTTTTAGAGCATCATAGAAAATTTGGTGGACAGATCTTTGTTTTGCATGTTTCTGCCATTTTGGCATTTTAGTTAATTAATTTGTGTGATGATATTTTTGTGTTGCAATATTGTTTTCTAGCATGTATAAGTTGTGTGAACTTGTTTTCTAAGATGTGCTTAGCTACTTTAGCATGTTAGATTGTGTGGATTTGAGTTGAGAAGAAATAGGATTTATATTAAGATCATATGTTTATCTCTAGTTTATTACTTGCATATAATTTTTGAATGGTTAATTTGTGTGCAAGTGATTGAATTGTTGTGTTGAGATATTAGATTCAGTACCATGTTGGTACTTATATTTTGTTAGTATCACCTCTGCTAGCTTGCATTTGAGTTGGTAGAGAAGCATGAGTAGCTTTGTGATGACTATGAAATTGTTATGGAAAAATTCCCTCATGTGTGGAATTTTTGACATAAACATTTGTGGTTGAGTAGCCTCATATTTTTGTGTTTTGTTCATAGGACCAGTAGCATTTTGATTATGTTTTTATGAGTACTTGAACCCTAGTGTTTTCACTTGTGTGGAAATAATAGCATGAGTAGCATTACCTTGTTATTTTAGCATCCTATTATTTTCTGCTAGTATTGTTATTGCACTAGGTGCTAGTTTAGTCTTTTGTAATTTTGTCAAGTATGACCAGAGGCATGGTGACATCTTAATGCCTTGTTATGCTAGTGGAACACCCACTGGTTTCATTGCATTTTTTGTGGAAACATTATTTCCCCCACACTAGATGTATTTCTTTTATATAGTTCTATAACTGATGAGTGCCTAGTATTTTTGCTTTGGGAATTTTTGTGCTAAACAAAAATGGGTATGCTTCTGTTTGTAAGTGGTTGTAATCATGTGTGGCTTGCTAGGAAAAATCCATCTTTGGAGTGTTGATTGATTCCTCTAAGTAATGCCCTTTTTATTACTACTAGTATGTAGGAGTCGCCCTGCAAATTGATGCCCTGTTTTATTAAATGGGATATTTTTGTTATAGAAAGAATAGATGTTTTTCACTACTGTTTTTATGACATGGACCCTCTGGTTGTATTTCAATTACTTGATTGAAATGCATCCATTGATTCTTCATGTTTGAGTAGTACTATTTTCCCTAGCATTTTTGTATTGAATTATTTTTCCTACCAACTTGTGTTTGGTAGATATGTGTGTATCCTTGCATGAGGACATGTTTTCATTCCCATTATGATAACATGGTTCCTTGTTTGCATTTTAGTACTTTACTTATTATGCTTGCTTGCATAGCAAACTTTTAGTAGAAACATGACTATAGGATTCCTCCTTTTAGTCGTTGTTTCTATTGTTCTCACTATGAGAAATTGTGTGTTTTGTGATGAGTCTATTGCCTTGTTGCACTTGCGTAGGCTCACTGATTTGTAAAGGTAACTTTTGCAAATCATGTGTCTTATTTATTCTTGATGAGAATTTAGGCTTAGCAGATTAGCTACCTTGTTCTTTTTGTGGTTTGGTTGATAGACCCTTTGCCATGCTTATTTTTGTGCATGTTTTATATACTTTTAATAGTCTCACCCTTGTGATACTAAGTGTATTTTGGGTTTAATAATATCTTGGTATGAGAGTGGCACACCCACTGAATCCATGATATTAAGGTTGTGAGATATGTTCCTCCAACCTTGAGCTGTCTTGTTAAATGGCATTTCTGCCAAGTAGTTTTGTTTGATTGTTTGCCTCAATTAATAATTGAGTGATTTTGTTATTATTAGATTTCCTTGCTGTATGTATTGTTATGTATGGTTGCTTGCCTTGATTGGTTCTGAATGTGTGTCTTTTATTCCTTTTACGGCGTTAGAAAACGAAGAGGAAGGAAGTGTCGTGAAGCTCTGTTTCAAGTTCCAGTCACTCCAACACCAGGGACACAAGGAGATACCAGGCAAGCCATCCTGATGCTTGCTGATACAATACTTATCATTATCTATCATGCATGTTTTACCTCTGAAGTTTTACAAAAACTTGATTATCAAAACTATTTTTGATGTGGAATTTACTACTATACTATATTATAGGTTACTATCTTGCCAGTAGTTAAACTTGGTAATACCAAGCCCATAAGCCACCCTATGGTATTCATTACCATCAAATATACTAGTCCCTAAGTGGACACCCTAAAATTGTGATTCTACAAAACAAAGGCTTTACGGAAAAACCCGGAGAAAAGGCGGATCCTTGTTCTCCGGAGGAATGTGGAAGTGGTCATTTTTGAGAAAGTGGTGTTTTCAAAAATGACACATAACCTAGTCTTCGCCGGACAACCTTTACCGTACTGCCACCCTACCCCAACATGGGCAAGGGGCTTAACTTGAAGTTTGTTCTTATTAGTGTGTGCTATCTCAATGTGCTATAGGGGATGCGATCCTCTGAACCGAATGTCGCGGAGACATATAAAGTGTGGGATTAATTTTCCCTCCGGATGCATCAGTTGAGGCATCCTGGCTTGGCGGGGATTAGCTCGGTGCCGGGGATGTGGTAAAACTCAACTGAGAGATAGGCATATTCTAGCTTGAACATAGTGGATGGTTATGATCAGATACCTGATGTTTACATACTGTTGTTACAGTCCGTGATTGTTCACGGGAGGTGTACTGGATCTGGTGGATGTGTACACCTCTGCAGAGTATAACTTTTTCGAAGAAGCCGCGTCCTCGGATATGGACAGTTGAATGGCCATGTAGCTAGCATTGTGTCAATGTTTTCAAAAAGGAAGTTTTTGAAAAGGGAAACTTTGGAAAGGAAGTGTGAACTTGTGAAGTTCGGAAAGGAATGGAAACTGATACCGTGGGGGTATCGTCGATGAGGAAAAGCCAGATGCTGATATATACAAAACAAAATGTTTTGCAAAAGAAAACCTTTTCTACTCTAAGCAAGAATTCTGGAAACTGATTCCAAGAAGTTTTGCAAAGAGAAAATATTCTTTAACAAAGTTTTACAAAAACTCTTGTACATGTGATATCTACAAGAGAAATAAAACTATATTATTTTCTTCTGAAGTATCTTCTCCAACGAAGATACAGATTAAACTGACTGCAACGGTGGTGTCATCATATATGAACACCATTGGTAGTGAACCCTATTTATAACCTACCTATTCCACCATATAAGCATACTTGCATGTTTGGTAAGTGACATGATGGATGTCTTGCTGAGTACATTCAAATGTACTCATTATGGTTTCGCCCCTGGTATCTACTTGCCAGACTTTGAGAAGGAGCCTTCAAAGGAGATCTATGAAGAGAAGTACGGAGTTGACGGCTTTGCGAACTAGGATCGTCTCCGGGTCAGCAGCCTGTAGGTTAAGGCGTGACTTGGGCTCAACTACGTTGTGTTTTATTTGTCTTCCGCTGTGTTTGATAAGTTGCCTGCCCCATGTGGCAGTTGCGTTAAACTTGATCATGTGATCTTTTGTGTAATACCTTTATGTATTCGTGTAATGGATGATGTATTTCTGTGTGCCAACTTTGTATGTTGTTCACGACTGATCTTTCTGGGATCGTGAATGTATGCATACGTAGGGTTTCAGACTGCCGGTCTGGGGTCCTTACAGAGTTGGTATCAGAGCCATCCTGACCTTAGGAGACCTTAGTTAGCATGGACGTCAGATAGGAAAGAAAAATATTTTTGAGTAAAAACCTATTTACTATCTACATTATTTTTATCTAAGGGATTTTTAGTATATTTTCCCCTCCTTATTATCTTTTCAAAAGATTCTAAATGCATATCAAGGGCGTCCTTGAACAGTGGTTCGAAGGGCGGGCCTTACAAAATTGGTATCTCTCTCGGTTAAGAGGTTATTTCTTACTTGTTTACAACTGCTCCGCTCTGTTTTTGAAACATCTCTCGTCTTTGAAGTTTTCTGTCCAGAAAATAGTTGGAGTTTCAAAAACAGATTGTTGCATATAGTTTCATCAAAACTTTACTTCTATTATCTTGTTTCCATACAAAAACTTTTATACTGGCCGATGTCCCGAGAAGACCAAAATAATTGCCTAGCTCTACAGTAATGTTGGTCAACAGTAGATATAGTTCTTCAGCCACTTCTAGGATTTTGGATCATCCCCCGACGTAGCTCCAATGGAGCCTTGCTTGTGTGTTATGGCTTGCTTATGTGTGTCCGTAGGACTTTTGTGCTATTGTGTGGTGTAGAATTTGGTTCATCTAGGCTTCTATATGTTTGTGGGGTGCTCAAATTTTGCAAATTTGTGATTGCCCCGCTCTTGTTTTTGAATTGCCTCTTGTTAAATTTTTGCAAGCAAAAATGTTTGTATAGCATTCAAAAAACAAGAATTTGTTGCTTAGACTTATACTTGTTTTCGCGTCATAATGCGACCCGTCGTGAACCACCACCATTTCCCCACCATCAATGAAAGTACCGTTGGGCCTAACAATAGAGGACCATCAAGCCACACGAGCTGCTAGCGTTGCTACCAATGATGCACTCCAACCAATAAAGCTCCAACAACGACAACCCTCAAAGAAAAAAAGGCGTGAAGAAAACCAACCAATACGGACCAAAACCTCTGTGTTTTGTCTGTTTGCAAAAGACTCTTTTTACCCTGTTGGCTAAATGTCGCACTTTTTTTATGTCCTCTTTTAAAAGACCAAACTAGAGAAATCCCCTTTTAAAAGTTATATATCTCCCTCCTCTGGAGAAAGGTGCAAAAGAAGTCTAGACACGCCATGATGCGCAACCCCCTAAAAAGCCAATCAAAAGAGCACAATTCAATGTTCGACGAATGACACTAGTCGTGTCTTGTCGGACAAACATATTAAATAGAAAGCTAACAAGACTAACATGTTTGGTATAATCTTAGGTTGACACCTAACCAAAGCATGTGAACTACTGACAACTCTTTCTAAACCAAAGAATTAAGTGACTTACGACACTTTTTAATCTAGTTGGTAAAAAGGAGAAGTCACGAGAAAATAAGATGATGACCATTCGTTTACTAGTCAATAGGATATCGGGTGTATCTACTTTGGAAACTAAATCTTAATAGACATTGTAGGTACTATGAAATTCGAGGTTTAGAAATAAAGTGAACGATGGAATGGATATGATAGATCTAGAAAACAGCAGTTTTCCGGTGTTTGTTTCTTTGTGTGCTCTTGATTGAAATAAATTTATGTTTTATTCAATCTTGCTTCCTAACATATATGGAGTTGTTAAGACTTGTTATTATATTGTTTTCTTACAATAAATCTACCCTAGAAAGTGTGTGCAGGATTGAAAACTCGAATAAAAATGAGATAGCATTTGTTACTTCTAGTTTATTATTTGGAAGTATTGTGAGAACTAGATCTGTGTATACTTTCTTAGCAGATTTTGTGCTATGTTTTTCCTTGAGTCCAGTACCATTTAGGTACTGTTATTTTGATGCTTGTACCTATGTTAGCTTACATGTCTTTTAATATTAAAGCATGTGTAAGAATTGCTATCATTATGCACTAGTATTGCTTCACTAGATTAAATAGCCTTAGATTTTTATCTTGTATGCAAAGTTTTTCATGAGTAACCAAAGGCTTATTACCTATTTTGCCTTGGTATTAGTAGGCCATAGCCCACTGGTCCATTGTATTTTGGCTTGAGGATGAAAATCCCCAACCATACGCCTGTGTGAAAATAGCATGTTTCACTATGTGATTGATTTCTATTTTCCACCATGGAAAATATAATTGTTTGTTTTCACTTATGAAAGTGAGAAGTTTATTTCTTATTAGTACATACTAATATGTTTAGGTGTGATCCTTTTGTTAGCATAATATTCCTTAGGGGAATCATGTTAAGAAATGTCTCACTATCGTGTGCTGAAATTAAATTGTTCGCAAAGAAAATAAATTCCTCTTGATTGGTAGAGTGTTTGTGAATAATTTTAAATTGAGTGTATGGATTTTTGAAGAGGTTTAGATAACTTTTCATTAATTGCATATCTACTGGTTGTGTGAGTTATACCTTGCTTGTTTGCTAGCAATTGGTTAAAGAAAAAACAGAAATTGCTAGAAGAAAATTTCTGCATGATTAATAGTTGTATCATGGGATTGTTTTGATGTTTGTGCTGACTAACATGAGTAAGTTTTGTGTACTGTTATTAGGTACATTTATATTCATGACTTGCTTGTTTAAGTTTAAACATCATGAGAGCATTGTTTGCTTCTCTAGAGTGAAACTAGTCTCACCACTAGAAAATGGTGATTTTTGCTCTAGTATTACCTCTTTTTATTTTTTTATGAGTATATGTGTTGATATAGCATGTTAGGAAGTTATTACTTCTGTTATCATGCCATGAATTATTTAGTTTCATGTTCTATGGTTATAGGATATGATTATCTCTTATAGCATGCTGGTGTAGATTTTTCATACTAGTGTGTGATTTGTGCAGACCTTTTTCTATGCCTGTGTAATAGAAGTTTTACCTTGTGTAAAGATGGTGTTTTAGAGTATCTTTATTATTGAATTCATTAGTTTTTAGCTATTGGTTGTTTGCTAATTGTTCATGATTGATGGATTCCAAAACCTCTATTAAACAATAACCTAGTGAATAAATAATCTATTCATCTGTGGTGTTGTTTGCTTGCTTATTGGATTTTGTTTAAATGTTTTACCTTAGCATGAGTTTATACTTGTGTTATGATTGTGCTTAAGAGTATCTTATGAAATTAAAAACATTCAACTAAAATCATGAACACATTAAGTGATAGTTGCTTGTGGTGAGTAATACCCACTGCCATGGGTATTATTCTGTCTGTTTATTTTACCTTAGCAACCTAACCTTTGCACCCACAAGCTATTTTGTTAGCTTCTTATATACCTTGTTATGAGGGTGGTACACCACTCCATATGTGGTATGTAAGATGTGGGATATAGCTAAGAACTCATGTAAATAATTGACGGTACATTTCCAGGTAGTTCTTCACTAACCTTAATTTTTGTTCAAACTAGGAAACAAAAGTTTTGGACCTAAAACAAGTACTGGTGTACTTCTTTTATTAGTGAATTCACTAATTTAGGGATGTACCCCACCTCCCAAGAAAAGTCAAAGGGGGGAAGCACCTGCACTCCAACACTAACATTGTGTTTGTTGGCCCTCCCTTAGTCCTCGCTTGCGAATCTCGGGGACGAGATTCTTTTTAAGGGGGGAAGACCTGTCACATCCCAATTTTGGAATACCTGTTAACACAATTGTTTTGCTAATTGCTTGACAATTAAACTTTGTTTGTGACAATTAAACTTGGATTGTATTTGTTTGAGTTCAACTAAACAAACAAATTATATAAACTTACATGGCTAAGAAATTGAAAACAAAATATTCAACATATTGTTCCAATGACTTTGGCAATATTTTCTAAAGCAAATATTGATCAAAGAGTTTTCCAAAAACATCTTATGAATCTCATACTTGTTGAATATTATTCCAAGACCTAATTTAAGAAAGAGGAAACACTTATTAAAATTTCCCTAAAAGATTATCAGAAAAAGAGGCATTCTTAAATGCTTCACCAAAATATTATCAAATGTTTTTCCAACCTTTCAAGCTTAAAAACAAAGGTATTGGAGAGCATTTACTTGCTATCCCTAGTCACATAAATAATTTTGGCAAAGCATTGTTAAAGAAAAGCAAAGTGCCTTATTAAATAGAAATTCCAATATTCCTAGAAACAGAAAACTAAAACAAGTTACTATTGGAAACTTTCTTAAAATGATTTGAAATTCATACCATTGCTTCCTTATATCAAATAAGGAACACACACAAGAGGAGACCAAAATTTGAATCCAGTAAAGTCCTGAAAACATGAGTTTTCTCCACAGCAACAATTGGAATTTTGAACAAGTTTGTTCTACAAACTTTTTCCAAATACCATGAAATAAATACCACATGATCTATATCATAAATAAGGATGAAAACCAAAAGGTCACAAGTTTTTGAATAACTTAAGTTGCCAAAAACCCCTGTTTTCTTGACAGCACCTTTTTGAAATTTGAACAAGTTTGTTCTATGAAGTAACTCAAAATGACTTGAATTTTCTACCACATAAGTAACACATCAAATAAGGAATGTGTGCCAAATATTATCATTTTTGAAAGCTCCTAAGTAGGTTAATAAATTCAATGTCCATTTATGTAAGAATTCAAATTTGAACAACTTTGAATTATAAAGTTTATCTAATTGAGCCAATTTTCATATATGTTGTACATCTCAACTAATAAGAATTTTGGGCAAAAGGAAATTACTTTTTGACTTTGTTTGCTTGGTGAAAATCACATTTTTCAGAGAGGACAGGGACCTAGTTGTAAATACCCAGGGACCAAAATGAAATCCGAGTCACCACCTTCTTCTACCTCTAGCTCTCTGTAGCAAACAGCACCCCTAGCCATGGCTTCGAAGGGAAGGAACCCTTGAGGGATAAGAGGCCCCCCATGTGCCTTGTCTCCCCCAGGCCCCCCTCTATCTCTCCCCCCCCTCGAGCTCTCTCCCACTGTACAAAAAGAGCCCAAACCGAAACCCTAGTTTTTGGGTCGCCATCGATTGGGTCGATGGAGAGCTCGCCGCCGCTCTCCGTTGATGCCATTAGCTCCGCCTTGTCGCGCTGACCCTCCCTGAGGAAGGAATCGAGGCGGAAGGTCGCCTGGTGCCCGCGCCGTCCGATTCCCTTTTCGGGCACGGCGCACTCCGGCGAGCCATTCCCGCCGCCACGAGTCTCCTCCGCCGTCTCCGTTTGGTCCAATGCGTTCACGGTGAGGATGTGGTCCTCCCCATGCCCTTTTCCCCCTCCCTCTCCCCCTAGAACCTCTCCACGCCGCGCTCGCTGTACGGTCGCCGTGCGTCCTCGTCGCCGGCCGCTTTCCGGCCGTTCCCGGGAAACGAGATCGCTCCCTCTTGGTTCCCCTCATCGTGAGCGTTGCGTAGATGTTTTTATTTCGCAGTTTGGTCGCCGGATTTGCCGGATTCGAGCTCGCCGGAGATCCTTCCGCCGGCGATGACGCGGTGCCGACGTCGCGCTCGCGTCAGCGCCTTGACCGCGCGCAGGAACTAGTCAAACTGGCCCGTGGGGCCACGGATCTGCCGCGTGGCTGCCCGCGTGGCTGCTGGCCCGCTGGTCAGCGACTAGAGGCTAGATCTGCCGCGGTAGAAATCGACCTGGCCGGCCCAATAGTTAGATCTGGCCCATTCTAGTTTGATTTTCCATTTAATTTTCACAGAACGCTGCATGATTACTTTTGGCCTTAAAAACCTATCTAAAAGATGAATTTGGCCAAACAAAAATTCACAGATGTAAAGCAACTAAATCTAAACCACCTCCAACTTGTAGATCTACATTTGGATGAATAGTTTTGAAATGAAAAATGATTTGGTAACAGGTACCAGAAACACCAAAATGAGCACCATTTTTATTTCACAACTCAGAATGAAGTGAGTCCAATTGCATTGGAAAGCCCTTGAAATTTCCTAACAGGAGCAATTAACCTTGCTTCCAAATTCCAAGTATTTTTGAAATGGCATGCAATTTGGTAAAACACCAGAGAGCACTTTGGTGATTTTTATAAATTAATTAAAGATGAATTTTGATGCAAACCAAATTGGATGGTCTTGTATATGTTTAGGAATATCCAAACCTAGAAGGGTTTAATTTTTAGAGCATCATAGAAAATTTGGTGGACAGATCTTTGTTTTGCATGTTTCTGCCATTTTGGCATTTTAGTTAATTAATTTGTGTGATGATATTTTTGTGTTGCAATATTGTTTTCTAGCATGTATAAGTTGTGTGAACTTGTTTTCTAAGATGTGCTTAGCTACTTTAGCATGTTAGATTGTGTGGATTTGAGTTGAGAAGAAATAGGATTTATATTAAGATCATATGTTTATCTCTAGTTTATTACTTGCATATAATTTTTGAATGGTTAATTTGTGTGCAAGTGATTGAATTGTTGTGTTGAGATATTAGATTCAGTACCATGTTGGTACTTATATTTTGTTAGTATCACCTCTGCTAGCTTGCATTTGAGTTGGTAGAGAAGCATGAGTAGCTTTGTGATGACTATGAAATTGTTATGGAAAAATTCCCTCATGTGTGGAATTTTTGACATAAACATTTGTGGTTGAGTAGCCTCATATTTTTGTGTTTTGTTCATAGGACCAGTAGCATTTTGATTATGTTTTTATGAGTACTTGAACCCTAGTGTTTTCACTTGTGTGGAAATAATAGCATGAGTAGCATTACCTTGTTATTTTAGCATCCTATTATTTTCTGCTAGTATTGTTATTGCACTAGGTGCTAGTTTAGTCTTTTGTAATTTTGTCAAGTATGACCAGAGGCATGGTGACATCTTAATGCCTTGTTATGCTAGTGGAACACCCACTGGTTTCATTGCATTTTTTGTGGAAACATTATTTCCCCCACACTAGATGTATTTCTTTTATATAGTTCTATAACTGATGAGTGCCTAGTATTTTTGCTTTGGGAATTTTTGTGCTAAACAAAAATGGGTATGCTTCTGTTTGTAAGTGGTTGTAATCATGTGTGGCTTGCTAGGAAAAATCCATCTTTGGAGTGTTGATTGATTCCTCTAAGTAATGCCCTTTTTATTACTACTAGTATGTAGGAGTCGCCCTGCAAATTGATGCCCTGTTTTATTAAATGGGATATTTTTGTTATAGAAAGAATAGATGTTTTTCACTACTGTTTTTATGACATGGACCCTCTGGTTGTATTTCAATTACTTGATTGAAATGCATCCATTGATTCTTCATGTTTGAGTAGTACTATTTTCCCTAGCATTTTTGTATTGAATTATTTTTCCTACCAACTTGTGTTTGGTAGATATGTGTGTATCCTTGCATGAGGACATGTTTTCATTCCCATTATGATAACATGGTTCCTTGTTTGCATTTTAGTACTTTACTTATTATGCTTGCTTGCATAGCAAACTTTTAGTAGAAACATGACTATAGGATTCCTCCTTTTAGTCGTTGTTTCTATTGTTCTCACTATGAGAAATTGTGTGTTTTGTGATGAGTCTATTGCCTTGTTGCACTTGCGTAGGCTCACTGATTTGTAAAGGTAACTTTTGCAAATCATGTGTCTTATTTATTCTTGATGAGAATTTAGGCTTAGCAGATTAGCTACCTTGTTCTTTTTGTGGTTTGGTTGATAGACCCTTTGCCATGCTTATTTTTGTGCATGTTTTATATACTTTTAATAGTCTCACCCTTGTGATACTAAGTGTATTTTGGGTTTAATAATATCTTGGTATGAGAGTGGCACACCCACTGAATCCATGATATTAAGGTTGTGAGATATGTTCCTCCAACCTTGAGCTGTCTTGTTAAATGGCATTTCTGCCAAGTAGTTTTGTTTGATTGTTTGCCTCAATTAATAATTGAGTGATTTTGTTATTATTAGATTTCCTTGCTGTATGTATTGTTATGTATGGTTGCTTGCCTTGATTGGTTCTGAATGTGTGTCTTTTATTCCTTTTACGGCGTTAGAAAACGAAGAGGAAGGAAGTGTCGTGAAGCTCTGTTTCAAGTTCCAGTCACTCCAACACCAGGGACACAAGGAGATACCAGGCAAGCCATCCTGATGCTTGCTGATACAATACTTATCATTATCTATCATGCATGTTTTACCTCTGAAGTTTTACAAAAACTTGATTATCAAAACTATTTTTGATGTGGAATTTACTACTATACTATATTATAGGTTACTATCTTGCCAGTAGTTAAACTTGGTAATACCAAGCCCATAAGCCACCCTATGGTATTCATTACCATCAAATATACTAGTCCCTAAGTGGACACCCTAAAATTGTGATTCTACAAAACAAAGGCTTTACGGAAAAACCCGGAGAAAAGGCGGATCCTTGTTCTCCGGAGGAATGTGGAAGTGGTCATTTTTGAGAAAGTGGTGTTTTCAAAAATGACACATAACCTAGTCTTCGCCGGACAACCTTTACCGTACTGCCACCCTACCCCAACATGGGCAAGGGGCTTAACTTGAAGTTTGTTCTTATTAGTGTGTGCTATCTCAATGTGCTATAGGGGATGCGATCCTCTGAACCGAATGTCGCGGAGACATATAAAGTGTGGGATTAATTTTCCCTCCGGATGCATCAGTTGAGGCATCCTGGCTTGGCGGGGATTAGCTCGGTGCCGGGGATGTGGTAAAACTCAACTGAGAGATAGGCATATTCTAGCTTGAACATAGTGGATGGTTATGATCAGATACCTGATGTTTACATACTGTTGTTACAGTCCGTGATTGTTCACGGGAGGTGTACTGGATCTGGTGGATGTGTACACCTCTGCAGAGTATAACTTTTTCGAAGAAGCCGCGTCCTCGGATATGGACAGTTGAATGGCCATGTAGCTAGCATTGTGTCAATGTTTTCAAAAAGGAAGTTTTTGAAAAGGGAAACTTTGGAAAGGAAGTGTGAACTTGTGAAGTTCGGAAAGGAATGGAAACTGATACCGTGGGGGTATCGTCGATGAGGAAAAGCCAGATGCTGATATATACAAAACAAAATGTTTTGCAAAAGAAAACCTTTTCTACTCTAAGCAAGAATTCTGGAAACTGATTCCAAGAAGTTTTGCAAAGAGAAAATATTCTTTAACAAAGTTTTACAAAAACTCTTGTACATGTGATATCTACAAGAGAAATAAAACTATATTATTTTCTTCTGAAGTATCTTCTCCAACGAAGATACAGATTAAACTGACTGCAACGGTGGTGTCATCATATATGAACACCATTGGTAGTGAACCCTATTTATAACCTACCTATTCCACCATATAAGCATACTTGCATGTTTGGTAAGTGACATGATGGATGTCTTGCTGAGTACATTCAAATGTACTCATTATGGTTTCGCCCCTGGTATCTACTTGCCAGACTTTGAGAAGGAGCCTTCAAAGGAGATCTATGAAGAGAAGTACGGAGTTGACGGCTTTGCGAACTAGGATCGTCTCCGGGTCAGCAGCCTGTAGGTTAAGGCGTGACTTGGGCTCAACTACGTTGTGTTTTATTTGTCTTCCGCTGTGTTTGATAAGTTGCCTGCCCCATGTGGCAGTTGCGTTAAACTTGATCATGTGATCTTTTGTGTAATACCTTTATGTATTCGTGTAATGGATGATGTATTTCTGTGTGCCAACTTTGTATGTTGTTCACGACTGATCTTTCTGGGATCGTGAATGTATGCATACGTAGGGTTTCAGACTGCCGGTCTGGGGTCCTTACAGAGTTGGTATCAGAGCCATCCTGACCTTAGGAGACCTTAGTTAGCATGGACGTCAGATAGGAAAGAAAAATATTTTTGAGTAAAAACCTATTTACTATCTACATTATTTTTATCTAAGGGATTTTAGTATATTTTCCCCTCCTTATTATCTTTTCAAAAGATTCTAAATGCATATCAAGGGCGTCCTTGAACAGTGGTTCGAAGGGCGGGCCTTACAAAATTGGTATCTCTCTCGGTTAAGAGGTTATTTCTTACTTGTTTACAACTGCTCCGCTCTATTTTTGAAACATCTCTCGTCTTTGAAGTTTTCTGTCCAGAAAATAGTTGGAGTTTCAAAAACAGATTGTTGCATATAGTTTCATCAAAACTTTACTTCTATTATCTTGTTTCCATACAAAAACTTTTATACTGGCCGATGTCCCGAGAAGACCAAAATAATTGCCTAGCTCTACAGTAATGTTGGTCAACAGTAGATATAGTTCTTCAGCCACTTCTAGGATTTTGGATCATCCCCCGACGTAGCTCCAATGGAGCCTTGCTTGTGTGTTATGGCTTGCTTATGTGTGTCCGTAGGACTTTTGTGCTATTGTGTGGTGTAGAATTTGGTTCATCTAGGCTTCTATATGTTTGTGGGGTGCTCAAATTTTGCAAATTTGTGATTGCCCCGCTCTTGTTTTTGAATTGCCTCTTGTTAAATTTTTGCAAGCAAAAATGTTTGTATAGCATTCAAAAAACAAGAATTTGTTGCTTAGACTTATACTTGTTTTCGCGTCATAATGCGACCCGTCGTGAACCACCACCATTTCCCCACCATCAATGAAAGTACCGTTGGGCCTAACAATAGAGGACCATCAAGCCACACGAGCTGCTAGCGTTGCTACCAATGATGCACTCCAACCAATAAAGCTCCAACAACGACAACCCTCAAAGAAAAAAAGGCGTGAAGAAAACCAACCAATACGGACCAAAACCTCTGTGTTTTGTCTGTTTGCAAAAGACTCTTTTTACCCTGTTGGCTAAATGTCGCACTTTTTTTATGTCCTCTTTTAAAAGACCAAACTAGAGAAATCCCCTTTTAAAAAGTTATATATCTCCCTCCTCTGGAGAAAGGTGCAAAAGAAGTCTAGACACGCCATGATGCGCAACCCCCTAAAAAGCCAATCAAAAGAGCACAATTCAATGTTCGACGAATGACACTAGTCGTGTCTTGTCGGACAAACATATTAAATAGAAAGCTAACAAGACTAACATGTTTGGTATAATCTTAGGTTGACACCTAACCAAAGCATGTGAACTACTGACAACTCTTTCTAAACCAAAGAATTAAGTGACTTACGACACTTTTTAATCTAGTTGGTAAAAAGGAGAAGTCACGAGAAAATAAGATGATGACCATTCGTTTACTAGTCAATAGGATATCGGGTGTATCTACTTTGGAAACTAAATCTTAATAGACATTGTAGGTACTATGAAATTCGAGGTTTAGAAATAAAGTGAACGATGGAATGGATATGATAGATCTAGAAAACAGCAGTTTTCCGGTGTTTGTTTCTTTGTGTGCTCTTGATTGAAATAAATTTATGTTTTATTCAATCTTGCTTCCTAACATATATGGAGTTGTTAAGACTTGTTATTATATTGTTTTCTTACAATAAATCTACCCTAGAAAGTGTGTGCAGGATTGAAAACTCGAATAAAAATGAGATAGCATTTGTTACTTCTAGTTTATTATTTGGAAGTATTGTGAGAACTAGATCTGTGTATACTTTCTTAGCAGATTTTGTGCTATGTTTTTCCTTGAGTCCAGTACCATTTAGGTACTGTTATTTTGATGCTTGTACCTATGTTAGCTTACATGTCTTTTAATATTAAAGCATGTGTAAGAATTGCTATCATTATGCACTAGTATTGCTTCACTAGATTAAATAGCCTTAGATTTTTATCTTGTATGCAAAGTTTTTCATGAGTAACCAAGGCTTATTACCTATTTTGCCTTGGTATTAGTAGGCCATAGCCCACTGGTCCCATTGTATTTTGGCTTGAGGATGAAAATCCCCAACCATACGCCTGTGTGAAAATAGCATGTTTCACTATGTGATTGATTTCTATTTTCCACCATGGAAAATATAATTGTTTGTTTTCACTTATGAAAGTGAGAAGTTTATTTCTTATTAGTACATACTAATATGTTTAGGTGTGATCCTTTTGTTAGCATAATATTCCTTAGGGGAATCATGTTAAGAAATGTCTCACTATCGTGTGCTGAAATTAAATTGTTCGCAAAGAAAATAAATTCCTCTTGATTGGTAGAGTGTTTGTGAATAATTTTAAATTGAGTGTATGGATTTTTGAAGAGGTTTAGATAACTTTTCATTAATTGCATATCTACTGGTTGTGTGAGTTATACCTTGCTTGTTTGCTAGCAATTGGTTAAAGAAAAAACAGAAATTGCTAGAAGAAAATTTCTGCATGATTAATAGTTGTATCATGGGATTGTTTTGATGTTTGTGCTGACTAACATGAGTAAGTTTTGTGTACTGTTATTAGGTACATTTATATTCATGACTTGCTTGTTTAAGTTTAAACATCATGAGAGCATTGTTTGCTTCTCTAGAGTGAAACTAGTCTCACCACTAGAAAATGGTGATTTTTGCTCTAGTATTACCTCTTTTTATTTTTTTATGAGTATATGTGTTGATATAGCATGTTAGGAAGTTATTACTTCTGTTATCATGCCATGAATTATTTAGTTTCATGTTCTATGGTTATAGGATATGATTATCTCTTATAGCATGCTGGTGTAGATTTTTCATACTAGTGTGTGATTTGTGCAGACCTTTTTCTATGCCTGTGTAATAGAAGTTTTACCTTGTGTAAAGATGGTGTTTTAGAGTATCTTTATTATTGAATTCATTAGTTTTTAGCTATTGGTTGTTTGCTAATTGTTCATGATTGATGGATTCCAAAACCTCTATTAAACAATAACCTAGTGAATAAATAATCTATTCATCTGTGGTGTTGTTTGCTTGCTTATTGGATTTTGTTTAAATGTTTTACCTTAGCATGAGTTTATACTTGTGTTATGATTGTGCTTAAGAGTATCTTATGAAATTAAAAACATTCAACTAAAATCATGAACACATTAAGTGATAGTTGCTTGTGGTGAGTAATACCCACTGCCATGGGTATTATTCTGTCTGTTTATTTTACCTTAGCAACCTAACCTTTGCACCCACAAGCTATTTTGTTAGCTTCTTATATACCTTGTTATGAGGGTGGTACACCACTCCATATGTGGTATGTAAGATGTGGGATATAGCTAAGAACTCATGTAAATAATTGACGGTACATTTCCAGGTAGTTCTTCACTAACCTTAATTTTTGTTCAAACTAGGAAACAAAAGTTTTGGACCTAAAACAAGTACTGGTGTACTTCTTTTATTAGTGAATTCACTAATTTAGGGATGTACCCCACCTCCCAAGAAAAGTCAAAGGGGGGAAGCACCTGCACTCCAACACTAACATTGTGTTTGTTGGCCCTCCCTTAGTCCTCGCTTGCGAATCTCGGGGACGAGATTCTTTTTAAGGGGGGAAGACCTGTCACATCCCAATTTTGGAATACCTGTTAACACAATTGTTTTGCTAATTGCTTGACAATTAAACTTTGTTTGTGACAATTAAACTTGGATTGTATTTGTTTGAGTTCAACTAAACAAACAAATTATATAAACTTACATGGCTAAGAAATTGAAAACAAAATATTCAACATATTGTTCCAATGACTTTGGCAATATTTTCTAAAGCAAATATTGATCAAAGAGTTTTCCAAAAACATCTTATGAATCTCATACTTGTTGAATATTATTCCAAGACCTAATTTAAGAAAGAGGAAACACTTATTAAAATTTCCCTAAAAGATTATCAGAAAAAGAGGCATTCTTAAATGCTTCACCAAAATATTATCAAATGTTTTTCCAACCTTTCAAGCTTAAAAACAAAGGTATTGGAGAGCATTTACTTGCTATCCCTAGTCACATAAATAATTTTGGCAAAGCATTGTTAAAGAAAAGCAAAGTGCCTTATTAAATAGAAATTCCAATATTCCTAGAAACAGAAAACTAAAACAAGTTACTATTGGAAACTTTCTTAAAATGATTTGAAATTCATACCATTGCTTCCTTATATCAAATAAGGAACACACACAAGAGGAGACCAAAATTTGAATCCAGTAAAGTCCTGAAAACATGAGTTTTCTCCACAGCAACAATTGGAATTTTGAACAAGTTTGTTCTACAAACTTTTTCCAAATACCATGAAATAAATACCACATGATCTATATCATAAATAAGGATGAAAACCAAAAGGGCACAAGTTTTTGAATAACTTAAGTTGCCAAAAACCCCTGTTTTCTTGACAGCACCTTTTTGAAATTTGAACAAGTTTGTTCTATGAAGTAACTCAAAATGACTTGAATTTTCTACCACATAAGTAACACATCAAATAAGGAATGTGTGCCAAAAATTATCATTTTTGAAAGCTCCTAAGTAGGTTAATAAATTCAATGTCCATTTATGTAAGAATTCAAATTTGAACAACTTTGAATTATAAAGTTTATCTAATTGAGCCAATTTTCATATATGTTGTACATCTCAACTAATAAGAATTTTGGGCAAAAGGAAATTACTTTTTGACTTTGTTTGCTTGGTGAAAATCACATTTTTCAGAGAGTACAGGGACCTAGTTGTAAATACCCAGGGACCAAAATGAAATCCGAGTCACCACCTTCTTCTACCTCTAGCTCTCTGTAGCAAACAGCACCCCTAGCCATGGCTTCGAAGGGAAGGAACCCTTGAGGGATAAGAGGCCCCCCATGTGCCTTGTCTCCCCCAGGGCCCCCCTCTATCTCTCCCCCCCTCGAGCTCTCTCCCACTGTACAAAAAGAGCCCAAACCGAAACCCTAGTTTTTGGGTCGCCATCGATTGGGTCGATGGAGAGCTCGCCGCCGCTCTCCGTTGATGCCATTAGCTCCGCCTTGTCGCGCTGACCCTCCCTGAGGAAGGAATCGAGGCGGAAGGTCGCCTGGTGCCCGCGCCGTCCGATTCCCTTTTCGGGCACGGCGCACTCCGGCGAGCCATTCCCGCCGCCACGAGTCTCCTCCGCCGTCTCCGTTTGGTCCAATGCGTTCACGGTGAGGATGTGGTCCTCCCCATGCCCTTTTCCCCTCCCTCTCCCCCTAGAACCTCTCCACGCCGCGCTCGCTGTACGGTCGCCGTGCGTCCTCGTCGCCGGCCGCTTTCCGGCCGTTCCCGGGAAACGAGATCGCTCCCTCTTGGTTCCCCTCATCGTGAGCGTTGCGTAGATGTTTTTATTTCGCAGTTTGGTCGCCGGATTTGCCGGATTCGAGCTCGCCGGAGATCCTTTCCGCCGGCGATGACGCGGGTGCCGACGTCGCGCTCGCGTCAGCGCCTTGACCGCGCGCAGGAACTAGTCAAACTGGCCCGTGGGGCCACGGATCTGCCGCGTGGCTGCCCGCGTGGCCGCTGGCCCGCTGGTCAGCGACTAGAGGCTAGATCTGCCGCGGTAGAAATCGACCTGGCCGGCCCAATAGTTAGATCTGGCCCATTCTAGTTTGATTTTCCATTTAATTTTCACAGAACGCTGCATGATTACTTTTGGCCTTAAAAACCTATCTAAAAGATGAATTTGGCCAAACAAAAATTCACAGATGTAAAGCAACTAAATCTAAACCACCTCCAACTTGTAGATCTACATTTGGATGAATAGTTTTGAAATGAAAAATGATTTGGTAACAGGTACCAGAAACACCAAAATGAGCACCATTTTTATTTCACAACTCAGAATGAAGTGAGTCCAATTGCATTGGAAAGCCCTTGAAATTTCCTAACAGGAGCAATTAACCTTGCTTCCAAATTCCAAGTATTTTTGAAATGGCATGCAATTTGGTAAAACACCAGAGAGCACTTTGGTGATTTTTATAAATTAATTAAAGATGAATTTTGATGCAAACCAAATTGGATGGTCTTGTATATGTTTAGGACTATCCAAAACCTAGAAGGGTTTAATTTTTAGAGCATCCTAGAAAATTTGGTGGACAGATCTTTGTTTTGCATGTTTCTGCCATTTTGGCATTTTAGTTAATTAATTTGTGTGATGATATTTTTGTGTTGCAATATTGTTTTCTAGCATGTATAAGTTGTGTGAACTTGTTTTCTAAGATGTGCTTAGCTACTTTAGCATGTTAGATTGTGTGGATTTGAGTTGAGAAGAAATAGGATTTATATTAAGATCATATGTTTATCTCTAGTTTATTACTTGCATATAATTTTTGAATGGTTAATTTGTGTGCAAGTGATTGAATTGTTGTGTTGAGATATTAGATTCAGTACCATGTTGGTACTTATATTTTGTTAGTATCACCTCTGCTAGCTTGCATTTGAGTTGGTAGAGAAGCATGAGTAGCTTTGTGATGACTATGAAATTGTTATGGAAAAATTCCCTCATGTGTGGAATTTTTGACATAAACATTTGTGGTTGAGTAGCCTCATATTTTTGTGTTTTGTTCATAGGACCAGTAGCATTTTGATTATGTTTTTATGAGTACTTGAACCCTAGTGTTTTCACTTGTGTGGAAATAATAGCATGAGTAGCATTACCTTGTTATTTTAGCATCCTATTATTTTCTGCTAGTATTGTTATTGCACTAGGTGCTAGTTTAGTCTTTTGTAATTTTGTCAAGTATGACCAGAGGCATGGTGACATCTTAATGCCTTGTTATGCTAGTGGAACACCCACTGGTTTCATTGCATTTTTTGTGGAAACATTATTTCCCCCACACTAGATGTATTTCTTTTATATAGTTCTATAACTGATGAGTGCCTAGTATTTTTGCTTTGGGAATTTTTGTGCTAAACAAAAATGGGTATGCTTCTGTTTGTAAGTGGTTGTAATCATGTGTGGCTTGCTAGGAAAAATCCATCTTTGGAGTGTTGATTGATTCCTCTAAGTAATGCCCTTTTTATTACTACTAGTATGTAGGAGTCGCCCTGCAAATTGATGCCTGTTTTATTAAATGGGATATTTTTGTTATAGAAAGAATAGATGTTTTTCACTACTGTTTTTATGACATGGACCCTCTGGTTGTATTTCAATTACTTGATTGAAATGCATCCATTGATTCTTCATGTTTGAGTAGTACTATTTTCCTAGCATTTTTGTATTGAATTATTTTTCCTACCAACTTGTGTTTGGTAGATATGTGTGTATCCTTGCATGAGGACATGTTTTCATTCCCATTATGATAACATGGTTCCTTGTTTGCATTTTAGTACTTTACTTATTATGCTTGCTTGCATAGCAAACTTTTAGTAGAAACATGACTATAGGATTCCTCCTTTTAGTCGTTGTTTCTATTGTTCTCACTATGAGAAATTGTGTGTTTTGTGATGAGTCTATTGCCTTGTTGCACTTGCGTAGGCTCACTGATTTGTAAAGGTAACTTTTGCAAATCATGTGTCTTATTTATTCTTGATGAGAATTTAGGCTTAGCAGATTAGCTACCTTGTTCTTTTTGTGGTTTGGTTGATAGACCCTTTGCCATGCTTATTTTTGTGCATGTTTTATATACTTTTAATAGTCTCACCCTTGTGATACTAAGTGTATTTTGGGTTTAATAATATCTTGGTATGAGAGTGGCACACCCACTGAATCCATGATATTAAGGTTGTGAGATATGTTCCTCCAACCTTGAGCTGTCTTGTTAAATGGCATTTCTGCCAAGTAGTTTTGTTTGATTGTTTGCCTCAATTAATAATTGAGTGATTTTGTTATTATTAGATTTCCTTGCTGTATGTATTGTTATGTATGGTTGCTTGCCTTGATTGGTTCTGAATGTGTGTCCTTTTATTCCTTTTACGGCGTTAGAAAACGAAGAGGAAGGAAGTGTCGTGAAGCTCTGTTTCAAGTTCCAGTCACTCCAACACCAGGGACACAAGGAGATACCAGGCAAGCCATCCTGATGCTTGCTGATACAATACTTATCATTATCTATCATGCATGTTTTACCTCTGAAGTTTTACAAAACTTGATTATCAAAACTATTTTTGATGTGGAATTTACTACTATACTATATTATAGGTTACTATCTTGCCAGTAGTTAAACTTGGTAATACCAAGCCCATAAGCCACCCTATGGTATTCATTACCATCAAATATACTAGTCCCTAAGTGGACACCCTAAAATTGTGATTCTACAAAACAAAGGCTTTACGGAAAAAACCCGGAGAAAAGGCGGATCCTTGTTCTCCGGAGGAATGTGGAAGTGGTCATTTTTGAGAAAGTGGTGTTTTCAAAAATGACACATAACCTAGTCTTCGCCGGACAACCTTTACCGTACTGCCACCCTACCCCAACATGGGCAAGGGGCTTAACTTGAAGTTTGTTCTTATTAGTGTGTGCTATCTCAATGTGCTATAGGGGATGCGATCCTCTGAACCGAATGTCGCGGAGACATATAAAGTGTGGGATTAATTTTCCCTCCGGATGCATCAGTTGAGGCATCCTGGCTTGGCGGGGATTAGCTCGGTGCCGGGGATGTGGTAAAACTCAACTGAGAGATAGGCATATTCTAGCTTGAACATAGTGGATGGTTATGATCAGATACCTGATGTTTACATACTGTTGTTACAGTCCGTGATTGTTCACGGGAGGTGTACTGGATCTGGTGGATGTGTACACCTCTGCAGAGTATAACTTTTTCGAAGAAGCCGCGTCCTCGGATATGGACAGTTTGAATGGCCATGTAGCTAGCATTGTGTCAATGTTTTCAAAAAGGAAGTTTTTGAAAAGGGAAACTTTGGAAAGGAAGTGTGAACTTGTGAAGTTCGGAAAGGAATGGAAACTGATACCGTGGGGTATCGTCGATGAGGAAAAGCCAGATGCTGATATATACAAAACAAAATGTTTTGCAAAAGAAAACCTTTTCTACTCTAAGCAAGAATTCTGGAAACTGATTCCAAGAAGTTTTGCAAAGAGAAAATATTCTTTAACAAAGTTTTACAAAAACTCTTGTACATGTGATATCTACAAGAGAAATAAAACTATATTATTTTCTTCTGAAGTATCTTCTCCAACGAAGATACAGATTAAACTGACTGCAACGGTGGTGTCATCATATATGAACACCATTGGTAGTGAACCCTATTTATAACCTACCTATTCCACCATATAAGCATACTTGCATGTTTGGTAAGTGACATGATGGATGTCTTGCTGAGTACATTCAAATGTACTCATTATGGTTTCGCCCCTGGTATCTACTTGCCAGACTTTGAGAAGGAGCCTTCAAAGGAGATCTATGAAGAGAAGTACGGAGTTGACGGCTTTGCGAACTAGGATCGTCTCCGGGTCAGCAGCCTGTAGGTTAAGGCGTGACTTGGGCTCAACTACGTTGTGTTTTATTTGTCTTCCGCTGTGTTTGATAAGTTGCCTGCCCCATGTGGCAGTTGCGTTAAACTTGATCATGTGATCTTTTGTGTAATACCTTTATGTATTCGTGTAATGGATGATGTATTTCTGTGTGCCAACTTTGTATGTTGTTCACGACTGATCTTTCTGGGATCGTGAATGTATGCATACGTAGGGTTTCAGACTGCCGGTCTGGGGTCCTTACAGTGAACCCAATGTATAGCCTACCCATTCCACCATATAAGCATACTTGCATTATGTAAGTTTATAAAGGATGTCTTGCAGAGCACATTCAAATGTACTCATATTGGTTTCGTCCCTGGCTATTTACTTGGCCAGACTATGAGGAGCTGCCGCAAGAGAAGTATTACGAGGAGTAGTACTGCGTTGACGACTATGCGAATTAGGCCGGGCTCCCGGTCAGCAGCCTGTAGGTTAAGACGTGACACGGGCTCTCTACGTTATGTTTTGCTAAGCTTCCGCAGAATGTGTGACATTTTCCTGCCTTGCGTGGCAGTTGTTTAAGACTTGGTCATGTGACCAATTGTTGCAAGACTCTATTATTCATGTAATGGATAATGTTATCTGTGTACCAACTTTGTATGTTGTTCCCGGCTGAATTCCTGGGATCGTGAATGGATGCAGATGAGGGGTTCTGGACCACAGGTTTGGGGCCTCTACAGTATGATTGCTATAGGTTTCTACTATAGTTTTGTATCATTTTAGGCCATTTTTCTGGACTAACTTATTGACAAGATGCCCAGTGTTAGTTTTTGTTTTATGATGTCTTTTTGTTTGAGAAAAGTTATCTGTAGAATATATTCGCGAATTTTTATTAAAATCCTCGGAGCTAGTTTTTACCCAACAGGATGACGAAGTCCAAAAATCAGACGGAGGAGAGGGAAACAACTCTTAGACGGGAGGATGTCCTAGGTGGGCCTTTGGCCACGCGCCCTACCCGCCTCCTCGACTAAGGAACCTTCTCGGCCCCCTCTTCGCATATACATTGCCTTATGACCTAAAACTTCAGGGGCGGTTTTTATTTTTCATGAAACCCATATAGAGTCGTTATCATTTCGAGAGTCTAATCTAGGGATTCTAGAGCTATGCTCCGACACCCTGTCGAAAGGGGAAAAATCTCCAGAGGCTTCTCATCGCCATGGTTGCCTCCACAGTGATGAATGAGTAGTTCATTCTTGGACTACAGTTTCATAGAAGTTGCTAGATGGTTGTCTCTTCTCCTTGTGCTATCATGTTTATATCTTATGATCTTCTTAACATGATCAAGATCACTGTTATGTAATTACCACATGTTGTGTTTGCTGGAATCCCATGAATTGTGAAGTTACAATAAGATTGTTCTTGTTTCTTATATGATCTTGATACTTTATTTTATGTTGATGTTCTAGTGTGTTCTTGTATGCTCTCCGATGTGTGTGTTTGCTTTGGCCAAGTGATCACGTACATCTCCAAGACAGGGTTTTGTGCTAAATAGTAGGTTGATGCCTCCTCTCATCCTAGGCACGAGTGATTGAAACGTCTAAGGACGAGGTTGTGATGTTTCTAATAAGGGTAAAACATAGGTGTCTATGTCTAGTTATTGATTATAAATGTTTCTTACATTATGCATTAAGATTAGTGCAATTTTATGTTGCTTTTGGAACTTAATACCAACGAGTGGAAATCATAGAAGCACACTCAAGGTGGATTATTATTCACAGATGTATGTTGGATAGTGATCTATATAAGTTTGACGCAACTCCTACATGATTAGTGCAATGAACTTTATATTTTCATAATAGTATTGTTATGTCCTTATTATTTGTCTATTGTCAGGCTGTAATTTGTTTACGGATCATGTTTACTGTTATATGAAGAGACACCACTAGTGAAACTACGACCCCTGCCCCATTATTTACATTGTTTACAATCTTATTTACTTGATTTTAATCATCACTTCCTCGGTTCCTTTCTAGTTTTATTGTTTATGACCACACCATACATTTAATTCTCTTGTTAACAACAATATGGAAAGATTTTACAACCTTCCTGAAAAATTGGGAGCGAAAGAGAGTTTGTGTTTTATGTGCAAGGCCAGACTTGTTGAAGTGCTAGACAACAAGAAACCTAACTGGAGATGTTGAAGTCCCACTGGAATGATAACCTTGGTATCTTCACTGAAAGAAATTTACCACTCACTACTATAAATATGTTGACTTTTTACCTTCCATGTTAGTCACTCGGAGGTCATTTTTTTTACCAAGAACTGATAGTCACATACTGACCGTGTTAAACGATCAATCATGACTTTCTTTGTGGAAAAGTCATGCTCTTCCATGACTGTATCTAATGGTCATAATTAATGATGGCAATGGGTCACCACTAGGGTACCCTCTACCCTCTCTAGTTCAAAATAATGAACTAAGTTTTCCAAAATGACAATGTCATCCCAAAATTAGTTCATTTTTTTGAACTAGAGAATATAGAGGGTACCCTAGTGGTAACCAAAGTGCCATCACTAGTCATAATTATATGACCAAGTTCATGCGCTTTCTGGCCTCATCCTACATGGCAAACATTATGACCAAATGAAAAAGTCATACAATTGATTTAGCCCGGTCCATACTTCTCCCATATATGGGACGAGCCAACAATTTGACCTAATTAAGTTTTCTCTCTCTCTATTTTTTGGTAGAACTAACATGCTATTTTTTGGGCCTTGGCCATTTTTACATTCCATTTGGTTCCTCTGCTTGGCCCTTTTACAGTACATTTGGTTCCTCGGCTTGACCTTTTCACAGTTCACTATTATATTTTTAATATGGCCTTTTTCGATTTTTTTTTGAATATTATCATGTAGTTGTTGGGTTGTGTCCTTTCTAGAGCCAAATTATTTTTGGCCCAAGGCCTAGTCGAGTTGCATACATCCCAATTTCAAATGAATATAAACATGAATTCAAATTATGTTTGAATCCAAATGACATCTGAATTTCACAAATAAGAATTTGAATACATTTGAGTTTCAGAAATATGATTCTAGGACATTTTAAAGGATTCAAATCAACTCAGCACATCATCACATAATCATGTTCATCATGACATAGCTCAGTTTCATAATGATGTTTACATGAGATTCGTCACATAATGAGGTTTACAACGAATAACCATCAGGTTTACTACCTAAGAACCATCGAACAAACTTGCATCGAGCACACTCGCATCAAGGATAGAACCATCGAGCAAACATAGAGGCATCACATAATGAGGTATAGAAAACACTGAGGGCACACTCGCACTGGCAAACCTGATCACATAATAATCGAGCAACTCACACCAGAACTCCCCAGGTGGCATCCTCACAGCAGCAACTCACACCAGCAACAACTAGCACCAGCACCTTGCATCTCACACTGAACTCCTCGGTGGCATTCTCACAACAACCACTCACACAAGAACCATGCATCCAAACCCGATGACATAACAAACAAGGGTACAAAGCAAGTGCATCCAAAGTTCAAACTTGGAGCACAACTTATGTGTATCAAGAAGGAACACAACCAAAGTTCAACTACCCATTAATAGAAACTATATGTATAAGGACATTGTCCCTAAAAGAAACACAACTAATATGTAGCAAGAAGTGGATAACTACTAACTATATAGAAACTACATGTTTAGGGAGCACACCTTATATGTATCAAGCAAGTGGATAAGGACATTGTTCCCTAAAATAAACACAACTAATATGTAGCAAGAAGTAGATAACAACTAACTATATAGAAGAGACCAAGATCAAGGTCACCCAACAATCAGTACACACACTGTAAAACCATTCAACAATCAGATATGCACTTTGGAGTGGAAGGAAAACACAAAGCAAAAAATCTAACATTAGAATCACAGATTCATCTCCAAGCACTACTTACCATAAGATAGCCTTAGCTCCCAGCACTGTCAACAAATGCGGAAACCTTTCCTGCGATTCTTCATTCTTCTTGAGCATCTCTTGGAATTCTTTGACGTGTGCCGATTGTGCAGCTTCGGCTTCTCGGGACTTCTTCTTGATTTCAGCAAGCTCTTCTCGCATTGCTTCATTTTGCACTCGCTCCCTCTTCAACCTTTCCTCAAGTGTGATGACATGTGAAGCAATGGCAGGGTATGATTTGGTACATCGCATCTTAGCTAAGATTGATTTTAGACCAACATTCTTCAGAAACGTTCTCGACTTGCTAAGAACATCTGCGACAACTTCCACATCAGTCTTTGCTTGTGCTCCTTATTGTAACGATTGAGCTAGCACGTTTTCCATGTCGCTCTGCGGGAAGAATTACACATGTTAATAGGGTCTAAAAAAATGGTATGAAAAAAGTAGACATGGTAAAATCATATGAAGAAATATGGTTGTTTCAGGTCGCTCCTCCAATACATCTTTTTTTTAGCAATTTTTCAATGTAACATACAGTAGGCCATGCATAACAAATATATGGAACAACACTAATCATCTTTTTTGGAACCATGATCAACAACGGCTACCTCAAGATGCATGACACATCAGTAGAATGGCAAGTTACTTACTTTGGCCTGCTGAACTTCCTTGGAGAAACCGTCCTTCTGGCTGTTATGGGTGGCTTCAAACAAGTCGATCGTAGAGAGCGCCTCGCCCTTCTGAAAAGTTTTTTTTTACCAAGACGATAATCAAACTATAAGGTTTCGAGACAATAGTTGCTTTAGGCTAATGAATAAATGAGTGTTCTTACCGTGGCATATATATATGGGTAACATAGGATCTGGAACCCGTTCTCTGCTAGAACTTGACTTTTTCTAGATTCAGCTTGGCACTCTCACATGTTTTCTGCAATTGAAAAAAATTATTGGCTAGTTAGGACAGTAAGTATGATGCGAAGTTGCAAAACTGTATCCCCACAAGGCACATATTCGCATCTGCTTTACCCATAATTCATGATACCAACAAGGTAAACTGAAACACAAAGGGCACCTAGAGATTTCAGAGTTGGGTAAGTAGGGCAAGCAAACAAAGTTACCTCGTTCTTGGTGTAGACCGGACCTGAACAAGCCGCTGCCAGTCATCATCCGTCAAGTCCTTCACCGGTGACTTGATGCTGACTTTTTTTTGCGCTGTCAAAGTATTTTTTTTTCTTCATCAAATGGCGTCTGTTCTTTGATGCTTTCTGCAAGAAATGTGTGCATTCTATCTGAATTTTTTCTGACCGATGTGTCCATATTAAAGCTGGACTACAGTGACAGCAAACAAGGAAAGGGGACATGATCATATATTCATACTATTGGGTATACACAACAAAAGGAAAACATTCATCTACACATTGAGATTACCGCAACTTTGTCGATGAAGTTTTCCATAACATTTTTTGATTTTTGTACTCCTTGAAATGCGGAAGAACTCGAAGATGGACTCTTACAATATAGCCACCCTCTGATGCAAACTTTGCAGCCTGCATGGGCTTTTCCGGCCGCTTCATCCATTGCGGAATTTCAATGGTTACCTTGGTGCCCAAACCATTGGTGATCCCTTCGAGCCTTGTTCCCCTTCGCTTGTGGTTGATTAAAGCTCCTTTCTCTGAAAAGGGGCACATGCAAAAATGGCAGATAGTCATACATACATACATGCATGGAATTCATTGACTGAACACAATAACACTACTACAGAACCGAGATTTAGAGACTCCCTAGGTACACAGGCCTCAGCCGGTGCCACCATCCGGCTCCAACCGATGGTCACTAATGTACCATATGGCGGAGCCGGTTAAAAATCCCGTCTGTGATAACGAAATCCCGCAGACGGCTGAGAATTATAGCGGTATCAGAAAACACATTTTCAGAAGCGGACATAAAAACCGACCGTCTCTAGTATTCTATTTTCAGAGTTGGACATACAAAACGAACGTCTCTAGTTATGCAGCAATAGAGTAGGTCGTAGTTTGTGCCCGACTGCCATTTCCATAGCTTCCGACCTCAGACCGTCCGGAATATTGTCCGGACGGTCCGATTATATTATACAGCTAAAACAATAATTAATAATATGGAAACCAGATGACATAATTAAGTAATACATCTACATAATGTTCACAATTCTCACGAATATCAAATGTTCCAAATTATTAAGAAACAAAATAGAAACAATATACTACTCATAGCTTGAGATCATGGGTTTTCGTCATTCTCCGAGGCCTCAAAAATGCCGGAAGCATCCTCACTCTACTCTTCATTGATGCCATAATTTATAACAGCAAGAAAGATCCTAAGATAAGGTCCTGACATAGTAAAAACAAGAAGGTCTCCCATGTTGAGATTTCTTTTCGTGATGAAGTCTTCCCATCCTTCGTCGTGCAACCGGGTTCTCTTTCGTCCTTTTGACACAACAATGTTGTACGTGCTCCTGAACGCACGAAAAAACACAGTCTTGCCTACTGCCATGTTGAAGGAATGTCGAATGTTGCATGGTACAAAATTTGTATGCAACAGAAAAACAAGTAAAAATAACATAATTGTAAACACGCTATATCATATAAAACACACTAAACCTATTTTTTTCTTACCAGTTACTTATGTTGAGAGTCTTGTAGACGTCCACTAAAACCGGATCGGATATAGTTCCTAGTTGCGGAATCATTTTTGCATATTAAGCATGCCATCTCCTGTTATATAATTTTAAAAGGAAGCAAAACTTAATACAAGTTACTCATGGTTGAGAAGATAGCAAACATAGCCTATATTAACATGCCATGTCTTGTTAAATAATTTCAAAATGAAGCATACACACAATATATATCCTAACATGCTAATAACACTACAAGATTTACACTATCAAATTTCTAACATACTAGCAAGACTTGAAAATCAACAAGGGTTTAAATCCTATGAAAATCTTCTATATCCTAACATGCTAATAACACTACAAATTTACACTACCAAATTTCTAACAAGCTAGCAAACTTCCAAAATCAACAAGGGCCTAAATCCTATGAAAATCTTATATATCCTAACATGCTAATAACACTACAAAATTTACACTACCAAATTTCTAACAAGCTAGCAACACTCCAAAATCAAAGGGGCCTAAATCCTATGAAAACCCTATATATGAATCGTACAGACTTAATCTTGAGAATCAATAGACTTCCAAATTTATAAAATCCTATGCTAATAACACTACAAAATTTACACTAGCAAAATCAACAGAGTACCAAATTTACACTTTGAATTGTACAAACTTCCTTTTAAAATCATCTTAATCAAAGGGGCCTAAATCCATATGGTTGTCTCCTAAATCCATGTGGATGTGTCCTAAATCCATGTGGATATGTTCTAATTCCTTAATTCATGTTCATAAATCCATGTGAAGATGCTACAATCAACGACGGAGTAAGAAATACCTTACCGGATGGGGCGTAGATCGAAGTTGTGAGTCTTGGAGATGCAGGGTCGATGATGAACGGCTGACGACACATGGGAGGAGATTTGGCGAGAGAAAAAAGCGGCGATGGCGCGAAGCGACACAGGGTACGACGAAGGAGGATGATAGGATCCGCCGAGGAAAGAAGGCGCGACAGCGGCAGCGAGGCACGCGTTTGTATATATCGGCAAGGCTAACAGGACAAAAGCTAAGAGATGTGGATTTGTAGATATGCAAATGGAGGGAAATCCCCATCTCTTTTAAGAAATTTTGAGCAACAAATTTGTATTTTCCTGCCAAACAACAAATGTACGGACGGTTCGGTAGATGTCATGATGGAAAAACATCTTTTTTAACAAAAATAAAAAAAAGGCACATGCAATCTTTTGAAATCCATATGAATCTGTATGACATGTATTTTGTGCAAAAAACCCCCACAAATTACATAAAGTTAACGCAAAGGAATAATTTGATTGGAGAAGACGGTAAGATGTCAGACGATTTTGAGATGATGCACTTCGTCCATTGATAACTTGAATGTAAAAAATTCTGCAAACTGCCTAACGTAATCACCACGGTATCGTCCTGTGATTTAGTGACCAAAATATAATATATATATATATATATTTTAATAATTTTAAGTTATTATTTTCGTGTAAATAAAAATCCGGATCAGAATCGGACCCCACGGACATTTGTTTGTGACACTCTAGCACCAAGGCTATAGAGTCGCTGACCGGTGGGTCCATCCGGTCCACTTTAACCGACGCGAACTCGAAGCGTACCCGTATCTCACGGATATTTGATTTCACACTCTATCATCGAAGCTATATAGGCGCTGACTGGTGGGTCCACCCGATCCACTTTGACTGGCGCGAAGTCGGAGCGTACCCAGAACCTCTGGAGTAATCCGTGTGCGCCGGTGCAGAGCGCCTCTGCGCGACAGCCAGCCGGCCGGACATGACCGCGCCAGTCAAAGTGTCGCGTCCCATCGTTGCCTAGTTATAGAGACTATCCCCTTGCCTCGCCGTGAAGCATCCCCACACTTGCTGTCTTGCTCGCCGCTTTCTCTCCCCAAAAAAACCCAGAACTTGCGAGCACACAAAAAATGTCGGCAAAATGGTGCGTAAGAGGCCGACAAGGTGGACGCATGTGACCGCCATGCGCTACGCGGAGATGTGGGCGGAGTTCCAGGCCAGAGAAACCTCAGAACCGACAGACGCCAGAAATGGCCTAGCAGGGGAGGCGGCCGAGGACGTCCCAATGGTGGAGGACAGTGGCGTTGGCGGCGAGGACGTCGCGAGAGGGTGGCGGAGGAGGAGCGCGGGTAAGTGATTGCGCTAGAGGAGGAGGATGGCGGCCGACGCCAAAGGAGCAGAATATCCTGGGGCGGAGGCGGAGCGCGGCCATGCAGCCGTGATGCAGGAGGGGCCGGCCGCGGCGGAGGCCGACATTAGCCTCTAGGAGGCACTGGCGATCTTGGAGATGACCAGCAGCTCGTCGACGAGGCCATAATCGTGCAGATGCTCGACGATGCCGATCTCGTTCGGGAGAACTGCGCCCTCCTAGAGATATTCGAGGATGCTCGACTCCACAGCGACAAGGAGGAGGAGGGGTACTCCGATTGGGAGTTCTCTGAGGACGAGGAAGAGGAGGACGCGCACAGTGGGGATAAGTTCCCCGCCAACGACACCGGTGCGCACGCCGGCGGTGGGAAAATGGCGGACGCTGCCCACGCCGGTGGGGACATCGCGGACGCTGCCGTCGACGACATGGAGATGGAGGACGCCGTCGCCGTTGTCTCGGACATGGAGATGATCTCCGACATCTAGGAGGAGGTGGATGGCTTGGCTCCCGTCGTCATCTCCTTTGACGAAGAGGACTAGTTCTCCGGCCGCTGGCCGGGCAAGTACTAGTATATAATTAGTATAGTACTAGTTTCCGCCGCCGGAGAAGGCCGACCGACGATGATGAAATTATTTTTCTAGGTGTAATTAGTGGAAGTAAAAACGTATAACCCCCACTATATATCTAGTACTAGAAGTTACGCCGTCAGAGAAGGCCGGCCGATGATCGATGATGTACTTATTTTGTTAGGTACGTAATTAACGTGGACGTCAATTCGATCGTAAGCTCGGTTAGCAACTATTTTCGAATTGATTTACTTATGTGTGTTCAAATTTGCGATCGTATGTGTAGTGTTGTTTGATCAAATGGCCGGGCATGCAACCGTACGTGTTATAATTGACGCCAAATAAAAATTAGAGCCGGTCATTACTAATAGCCGTATGTAAATTGCAATATTAGGAGACACTCATTAAAACTGGCCATCTAACAAATAATTTGACACGGTCAAATATAACAACTGACTCTAATGTAAGATTATTGGAGACAAGCAATACTTACGACTGGCCCAAATATTTATAGAGAAGGAACTAATTTATTGGCCTCTGAGGTATAAAATTACAGAGGGTTATAATTTTTTCTGCTCTAACCGACTCTAGCTCCCGTCTTGGATGCTTGGTTTTGTACTAGTGTAATAAGCTGTCATGTTCTGGCCATGGTCACATAAAAAATTAAGGAGTATCACAGGAGTAACACTTGCATCCACCATGAGTACGCCCCACCATTGTCGTTTTTTCTTCCATGTTCATTGCGCTTCCTTCATCCATGTGCAAAAAGCTTACCTCATCCATGTGCGTAGAGCTTCCCTCATCCATGTGCAGCAAGCCTACTGCATCCTTGTGCAACAATGGTCTTCTATCTCTATGAAGCTACTGCATCCAAGTGTTGGAAGCTTCCTCTTTTCTGGAGTAGTGGGCTTGGTCCATCAAATTGCAGAGAGTTTCCTGTTCCCTTGAGCAGCGGTCTTGGTCCATCCAATTGCAGAGAGTTCCCCATTCCCTTGAGCAGTGGGCTTGGTCCGTCCAATTGCAGAGAGTTCTCTTGAGCAGTCTCTTTGTTGTTCTGACTGACTTGGGTGGGAGCATCTTTATCAGTACTAAATCTTCTAGCATTCTTTTTTTTGTAGCTGGATTTGGAGGCATAAACCTTCCAGGAGCCATGTCACACGATGGGGTTGAGGCAGGCGAGCTTGTGTTTTCGTTTCTTTTCTTCCTAGTAGCACACTTCTTCCTTCTAGAAACCTTTAGTCCCTCGTTTATAAACAACAAAGACAATGGTATTAGATGATGAGTAATAAGATTGTTTGCACCAAATACATTAATCTTGAAACAGACACCACACAAAAGATCCCCACCCTCACACCCACCTTAACTTGCTTCACTATAGTGTCCTCACTTTCATGTTCGGTTAACTTTATCCTCCTTAGGACAGTACTCAGATGAACTTGAGCCTTGAGTTATGGAATATGTTGAATCATTGGTTGTAATTGCACTAGCTTGAGTAACCTCTTTTGAATTCCCAACCATTGACATTGATGCATTGATTCCAAGTGACTGGAATATGCGATTGTTCTTTAGCATTTGTTGAGACTAATCTTCTCATATTCTGTGGGAGGCACTTAGTTTTGAATGAAATGCAAGGAAAAGCAAACAAGTCACTTTTTATGAAACATGGTAGTGAGTACAAAAATATCTAGTCAATTTTAGTTATCATATCCTACCATGTTTCATTTGTATCTATTCCTGGTACCTTAAAAACTAGACACGGATAATTAATTAATAGAAAAAACATTTAGGAGCTGGGCAAGGGGACATATCTAACAAGTCTAATTCAGTCATGAGCAGCTTTAACACCATGACATAACATACTTAATTAACAACAAACAATACATCCGTAAGAATGTTAGACACAAGAATGCATTAATGCTTGGCATCTACAAGGTTAGCTGAGCTAATAACGACACCCTAACTTAATTAATTTTCACCACACAATACATATCAGTACAAGGTTAGGAAAGATGATAGACTCAGATAGAGAGATATCAGAGTGAGAAATATCAGTGGTATAGGAAGCATAATCATAAGAAAACACCATATACTTGTTATGTGGACTTTTATAATATAATGAATTCATCATTGTGTCTTGCAAGTCAACACTTATCATAGAGAAACCTTGAAAAGATAAAGTAGGATCAATGATATCACTCAAACTCGCATCCTACATAGACACGTAGGTAGCATTTACGACCACACATCTAAGAAGTTCACTTTGATACATCTAAGAGGTCCACTTGGACCATATATTACAAAATCATCACATAAGGAAGTTGCATACAAAGCATAAAGACATGGTAGAAGGATAAGCATAAGTTGCATACCAGCCAACCGCTTCTTGTTTGCCATGGTGGTCATTGCTAATATCGATGAGGTGTTTGGATCTGCGCGGGTAAGTACAAAATATCATGAACACGAATTAGTAAGTAAAATGTTTTCCTAAAGGCGATGACAGATATGTCTAAAATATAATGAACAAAAATTGATGTTCCATTTGGCGTTGTACATGTTGAAATAAATATGCATCCATAATCAATGCCAAATTTTAAGAGCCGTGTAAGAAAACCAAGAAAGCTAGTAATTAATAAATGTTGATAAACAAAAGAACTATTGTAATGTTCAACTCAGCTGGCAAGGCGAATAGTCACCCAATCACAGTAAAACCCAATGTAGTGAGCTAGTGCCATCATCAATAATATGAAAACACGTAATTCAACTCAGTTGCTTGTATGTTCACATGAAAAGCCAGAAAAACACTACAGATTTTGAATTATATCCACATTTTAGCTAAGGAAACCTGTTGCAAAAACAACTTAAACAACTAGAGAGAAATGTATGTTCGAAGCTGCAGCACGATGCTCTACTACTAAACATAAAACAATAATAGCATAGAACCGTATGATGTTTACAGAACATAATAAAGATAAATCGTTGTTCCTCTCTATGCTTCCAATCATATTCGTGCATGATACAAACTGGACAAGTCAGTCCATAAAATTCCACAACAAGTACAAACTTAACTAACAAGCAACCGAGCTTTGGCAATACTTTTGGCAGTGCAAGGGCAAGTGCATGTAGACTTGTACAAATTACAATAAAAAATTCATTTAAAGTAGTAGCATAATCTTGTAGCCTAGTAAATTACTGAGAAAAGAAAGAAGATTAAGTATGAAGTGGAAGGGAGGAAATCAGTTCCACAAATGGAAGGGGCTCTAACAGGGCAACATGGAAGGGACTCAAGCAACACAGAATGGGCTAAAGCAACATGGAAGTGGCTCTAACAGGGTAACACAAATTTTATATCTAAGTAGCAACATGGAGGGGTCTCAAGCAAGCGACGGCGCACCCGTAGGCCAGAACTAGAGTTGCACCTTGCCATATAGAGGTCGTCGTCGGTGTCACGGGGACCAAACCCTAACCGGCAAGGAGGGACGTGTCTAGAACTGTAACCTAGAAGGAGGAGGTAGGGTATGGAAGGAAGAACTCATCGGGGACGCAAAGTAGACATTGTTGCCGTTGTCGATCGGGCCTATCCTCTCGTCGTCATCGTCGGTCCTCTGGTCTTAACCTCGTCACCGTCATCACCTGCGTCGGGAGAGGGGATCTGGGAGGGGTGAACATGAGGGCCATTCGGCATTCTTAGAGCATCGACAATGCACGAACACATGCTGTGGCGGCAAGGGAATAAAATAAACCGAACATAATAAAATTGCCGGCTAAGCGCTCAGACACCAACTAGCCATTGATTTTCACGCCGCAAGTACAAAAGAAAACTAGCTTCAGTCTACGCTTTTTTTGCTAGCGCGATGGGGATTGAAGGCAACAATTGCAGATGCACATGGGTTCTATTCTCGGCGCTAGTTTTAAAGAGCCGCGTTGTGGAAGCTCTGCAGTGGCGCCTTACGCCCGCACCACCACAAGGATGACTTCATTGGCTGCTCCAAAATGTGGCCTAATAAAAATTTACTTTTGTTTTTAATAAAAATTAATATTTACCAATTTTATTTTAGTTAGAAAAAATCATATCAAACTCGTGAACCTTTTTTGAAACCTCATGAACATATTTTGGATCGACGATTATTTTCTTAAATCCATGGAAAGCTTTTGTTTAGTGGAGTGGAATTTTTTTGAGCCTCCGTGCACAAATTTTTAAAAAGTATAATTTTTTTCAAAGCAAGAATAAGCTTCCAATTTTTTAAATAAACAAAAATGAAAAAATAAATAGAAAATTAAAACATGAAGGAAAACATAGATAAACAATAGAATAAAAATATAAAATTATATTGTAAGGGAAAAAGATAAAAAAAATAAAAAATATAAAAATCGGAAAAAAATAAAACAAACGGGTAGAATAGAGCGGCCCAGCGTGAATTCCCTTCAGGCAATCCTAGGAAGGGTCTGTCGCCACCCAACAGCCAGCCCATCACATGGTAGACGCCCAACAGCCTGCTCATCACGTTGTTCAGCTCTGAAGTCTAAAGCCTGGGGGCATTTAGTCCCACATCGACGAGTTAATAATACTTGTCCTTGCTTATAACAGAGATACATGATGGGGCACATGTGCTCTTAATTGAGCACACCATTCGGTGAGAAGGTGGCCGATTGTGCGGACTGCATGATAAGCAATAAAACAATGATCAAAAGTAACATCATTGTCACCTGATTACTAGTTGAATGCCCGTGCGTTGCTACGGACGTAAATTATGAAACACTGCAACCGAAGTCTCTCGCAACAAAACATCTCTCCCACTATGTATCTACTATGACTAAAATGGCCTACCAAAATGTCTAATACTTCGAAACACGGATGATAGTATATTTGAGACACAACTTTCGGATATCCGTGATTTTCATTCCTTGTCACCTAAAAATACAGATCATATAATCAAATAACCAAACGAAGTTTTGTAGATGATCTATTGCTTGCGAAAAAAATCAATGTGGTTTTACTTCTGGTATGCAGTTGTTCAATTATATGGGATCTCTTTCGTCATACATATATCGGACCAAAAAGTGTCGTACATGGAAGTAGTTTCGTTAGGAACTCCCTCATCAAAAGGAAAAGGGATAATAACAGCACTACACCACAATCATTGGTATGTAGCCGATGCCTTCATCTTCCTGCACTCAAAACCTGTGTCAAGAATGAAACTTGAAGTGTGCATCAAAGTAAGAGGAATAAAATCATGCAGTTTCTTGTATAAAGGCATGAGCGTGAAGATTTGATTGATTGATTCACGTATTGAATACTTTACAAAGTCAACCAATATGTAGATGAATTTCATAATTATTGTTCCATAGTGATTTTTCTAATTAGGAGACATGTAATCTGTCTTTGTCTTGCTTCTTTGCACTCCAGAGACAACCCCCCATACCTCTTCGTATCTCTTTGCCCCAGAAAAGATACTCCACCGCGTGGGCCGCGGTGCCGCCAGTCTCCCCTAATTTCCTGTTGCAAGTTGAAAAAAATCTACATTAAGAATTTTAGGACTTTCTGAGTTAGCTAGATTGGCTTTCTCATTTGCCTCTGGAAATATTTGTGGAAAAGAAACTGGCTGCAAGAAGTTTCTGGAAACAACACCAACACATAACTTTCTCTAAGTAAGAGCATTTAAGATTGACGGATTTTCATAGGGTTTATTGAAGGCTTTCCGTGCAATGTAAAAAATAATTATGCTTGAGCCAAAAGAGAAAACAACTTCTGCTTCACATACCTCGATGGGGAACTTGGCCATGCCCTGCCTAGAGATACTCTCGATTATCATCTTGGACGAGAGCCCCATGTTGTGGCACCAGAACTTTATCTAGCAAGTTATAAAAGCACAACACTATATTATTCCAACCTTCATGCAGATAATATAATATTGGCAAAAACTGAAAATCACTTTTCTTAATACATAAGAGCATGAAACATAGATATCATGCAAATATAATCATGGACCAAACAAAAATATGCACGGGCACTTGGCACCACAGCCTCTTCTTTTTCACTTGCCCTTCCACTACAAATGGGCAGGACAAACTAAAGTTTCATAAATGCTCCCAATCAGACAGGAAAAGCCGAAACATGCAATTCTAGTTGCAACAACCAGCAAGACCAGCAGTCCCGACATTATTTGGTTGATCAGAGTGGCTAGAATTTGGTTACTTAGTTTGCCGCTGCTATTGGCATTAAAGTATTGAACACCTGCAATGAAGATTTTTCAGAGACAGTCTTACCCAGAAAGACGATGTGCATGGGCTTGCGGATCAGCTCCAGCCGCAGCTCGTTCTCCCTCATCAAATCCTCTAGCAGCCTCCTGCCCTCCCTGTCTCCCTCAAGAGTGAGTAGTTATCTTGCCTCAGCTAGCCACAACAATCCTATATGAACATTTTCTGCTAGACATATGCTACCTGAAAGGGTGAAAATGAATTCGTGGTATGTAAATAAACAAGAAACCTTACTGGCCTATGAGTGGAGGAGGATTCAGGCAAGGTGTCGTCAGCGAACAAGAAGCCTCTATCGCGGTTTATGCACAAGGCTGTGCTACTCCCCGTATCGAGTTTTCCTGCCATAAATGGCACCCTCCTGCCCTCGAGAAGAAACAAAAGGTCATGGAACTCTCCAACTCTCTCTATGCCCTGGGTTTCCTTCTCTGTGTAAGCCCTGGGAGTATTGGGAATTCTTATGCGAAAATCTTGTGCGCCCATTGAGATGAACTCAGTTTATAAGATTCAATAAAATGGTTGCAACAATCTGTAACATATGTTCCATCATTGGGTCTTCTCCTGGATGATCAAAAGAGTAAATGAGAAATTCTTTACACGCATGCAAGACCCTCATTTTTTAGCCTTGCAAAGCAATGCCATTGACACAAATAAAAGTAGGTTACCAAACATAACGAGAGGAAAACCAAATATCATTATCAAGTCACATGAGCGACAATGGACACAAACATAGCTATGCAAGCTAGTCGTAGTTGGTGATAATATGTCGGAGTCTTTGGTTAACTATAATGACCAATTGATTTAAAATATCAAAGTTTACACGTAAACTATTGTCACAAGTTTGAAATAAAGAAGAAAATTAAAGGAAAAAAGGCATGGTAGCAAAAATGTAAAATATTTTGCTACAGATACTGTCACCTCAGACTGCACTACTTGCTATTTTTTTGTAAATTTAATGCACCAAAATTTACTCGTTGCCAAGAGACCATGATTAAAAAAGGCGCACCTAGGCTCTAGGCGATAGCAAAACACCTAGCGCTTAATCACGCATAATTGCGTTTAAGCGGTCGCTTTGGTCAGAACAGTGTGGTGGCAAAACGCATAATTAACGCCTAGCGCCTTCTTGAACTTTGAAAGAGACTGCCATTGTCTTGCATGTATGGTTGCCCAATTAAGTGCAACTTATTGAACAATTCACCGGTATCCCTCCTCGCTGCACTTGTCGTCAGCTTCTACCGGCACCATGTGGCCTGCAGCGACAACAATTGTCTCCCTATGTAGAAGGCAAAAGACGTGCAAGCAAAGCATTTGCAGTAAAATGAAGGAGAGCGGTGTGTGCGAACAAATGTGTGGGCCAACAGGCTGGAAAGAAATTACAAAATTTTCACTGGACCTAGATATACAGGAGCTGATTATTTTAACATCTTACGTTTCACAACTGCAATTGGGCTATACTGCTTGGCCATTTGAGGTGCAAGTATCTTCTCCCCACTTGGGGTCTCACTGTCCCAGCGTCAACTAAATACTCATGATTTTAATCCTCTGCACCTTTGGGGTCTCATGTCTTTTTCCTCTTATCACTTTTTTAGCTTCATCCGAAGTAGCTTGCGTAGAGAGAGAAGTACAAAAAATCAGTACGAAAGCATCTCAATTAAGTGTTTCTGTATCGAACTGATTTGATGACGAAGTTGCAACCTGGAGCGTAGTTTTTTCTCATCTCCACTCTTGCCTGTATGTAGAACAACCAATTCTGGAAATTGACTACCAATTATCAATGCACCAACATGAAATGAATGAAATTGGCAAAATCGGTCTAGGCGAATCTCGGGCAGGCATACCTTCTTCTCTTTCTTCAGCTTCCGCTCCTGTTGTTGCGTGCATCACCAACAAAAGTGAGAGAGAGAAATAGATTGTCCGTCGGTCCACAGGAGCGTTAGGGCGCGAGATTAACTTTTCCATGACGAGCGATCGGGACGGACTGCTGGTCGAGCTGGCACGGCAACACGCCGGAGCTTTGCGTGGGCGTCAGTAAAGGCGGCGACAGCAGAGGGGAGCCCGGGTGGGTCGCAAACTGGCGAAAGCCGGCGCGGCGATCTCGCGGGGGCGCCGTGCTGCGTTTGCCGTCGACCGGGCTCGAGGATGCAACATTGTTGGTCTGGTGGGTGGAGGCGTGGTGGTTTGATGGCGGCAGGGGTGCCTGTCTGCACCCGAGGTTGGAGATGTGGCGGCGCCGCACGGTACAGTCAGGTCAGGAAAATCTGGATCCTAATGGTGGATAGAAAATGTGGGAGAACGGGGGATTTTCGAGGGTGAGCACGGCAGCCGCCACAGGAGTATGCGAATGCGGCGGGGCTTCTAGGTCGAGGACGTCCAGGTTTCTTGCGCGTAGTGGATACCCGACTTTCCTTGGGCCTGGCCCATGCGCGCGATCGCGGGTGCATTTAGGCGGACGATGGCAGACCACAGCACGTACCAATACGTTGAACTCCCATTTAATAGTAAAGATTACCTCCGCGTATGACTTGGCCCTTTTTTAAATCTGAACGAATGCGAGAAGTTGTCCCTTTTTTAAATCTGAGGAATGCGAGAAGATTTGCAGTCTGTTTGATGCTGTATTCTTTCCGCATGACCAAACACGATACACGCATGAAAATTTGAATCCTTGCTCCGTTCACTTCAAACTGCTATACTTTTCCACACACAATTATATGTTAGTTATGACTTTTGTGTTTCTCATTTTGTTATTTTTTTAAAAAAAGATTTATGGATGTCTTTTTCCAAAACAAGCTAAAACTTGACTTGAATTCCTAAGGTGTGCGCTTCTAGAAATAAGAACTATCTTGTGACCAAGTTTAGAAAATCGCTTTGTTAATATAATGCTCGAAAGACTATAAGTTGCAGATGGTATCTTCACTTGATAATCAAGTGAAGGTCAACATGCTTATGATTCATTGGCATCCAGTATTGTGGTAGGGGTACATCCGAGTAAGATGATCCTGACTCGACCATGAAACCCGCTGGACACACGCCCTGTCAAACCTGGACTTCCCCATGAATTACACATATGGCCCAAAGATTGCCAGGGCAATGTAGGGCATCCTCATAACTTGAATCCCTACTACTACACACGAAGAACAGGAAACGGCTGGGCCGTGCTGTCCGCGCCTTACACTGAACACGTCCTCGGATCAGCAAGCACCTCAATGCTTTTTCCACCCCGAAATAAACTGCGACACGATTAAGAAAATTATCGACCGCATAATACTGCATTTACGATCGCCTAAAATTGCATTGTTTCTCATGTGCCGACTTTACATCTAACAATGACACATTTTTGACTTGTGTCCCACCCTTTTGTGGATTCACTCTATGTGGTATGTGGTGCACTGGTGCTCGTGCTTGTCAGAGTCCGGGAGTCTAAATTTGGCATATGACTGAATAGTCTCAAGCTTTTAGGCATGACAATAATATGCTTGCTGTGAGTTTGGCAATGCCAAAAATTTATCTTTTGTGGTTGTGGGAGACTTCCATGACTTCTTTGGAATGCATGATTTTGTGTGTGTAAAAAGAGTCACTATGGGAAACGTTATAGATGCCGACGGCCAAACGTCGAGGCCGTCGGCGTAGACCCCGACCAGGCCATCAAAAGACAAAAAAAATTGTAGCTACGCCGACGGCAACCCTCGGTCTAGCTTGATTTTAGCTACGCCGACGGCGGCCTAGTTATTTTTTTAAAGTTAATCACCAATTTGATCATAACTTTTGCATTCGAACTCGGATTTCGATGTTTTTTACCTCGTTTCGAAGAGGAGAAGAAAATCTACATCATCATACATATTATTCAAGCTATTTTTTCAAAAAAAAATCATGAGCAAAGACGGAACCAACAATAAACCATGAAGTCATTTTCTCCAACGGGGTTAGGTTTTTCACCGCAGAGGGGCTCCGGAGCGTCAGGATCCAACCACAAGTTAGGGGGTTCCATACCATGTGTGTACAAGTGTGTAATGGGTTTTTGATGGAAAATATTGCAATCCGGAGTGTGACCTGCTTCACCGACATCTACCTCTCTCTAGAGAGTTTCATGACTTATAGGCTGAAAGTCCCGGATCAGACAAACCGGAGGGAATCCTATTAAGAGTTGGGTTATACCTTTGTATTGTGACTTTCTAGGGCCTAACCTAACACAAACAAGCAAATAGTTACGCTTTTCTACCCCCTTTTGACGTTGGTACCGACTTTAGTCGTATAAGCCTAGTTTTTCTCCAACCGGACTAGGTTTTCACCGGAGAGGGGCTCCGAAGCGTCAGGATCGAACCACAAGCTAGAGGGTTCCATACCATGTGTGTACAAGTGTGTGATGGGTTTTGGATGGCAACTATTGCACTCCGGGGTGTGACGTGCTTCAACGACATCTACCTCTCTCTAAAGAGTTTCATGACTTATTCCTGAAAGTCACGGATCGGACAAACCGGAGGGAATCATGTCAAGAGTATGGTTATAACTTTGTATTGTGACTTCTTAGGGCCTATCCTAACACAACCAAGCAACTAGTTACACTTTTCTACCCCCTTTTGACGTTGGTACCGACTTTAGTCGTATAAGCCTAGTTTTTCTCCAGCGGGACTAGGTTTTCACCGGAGAGGGGCTCCGGAGCATCGGGATCCAACCAGAAGCTAGGGGGTTCCATACCATGTGTTTACAAGTGTGTTATGGGTTTTGGATGGAAAATATTGCACTCCGGGGTGTGACCTACTTCACCAACATCTACCTCTCTCTCTAGAGAGTTTCATGACTTGTAGCCTGGAAGTCTCAGATCGGACAAACCAGAGGGAATCCTGTTAAGAGTTGGGTTATACCTTTGTATTGTGACTTCCTAGGGCCTATCCTAACACAACCAAGCAACTAGTTACACTTTTCTACCCCCTTTTGACGTTGGTACCGACTTTAGTCGTATAAGCCTAATTTTTCTCCAGCATGGACTAGGTTTTCACCGGAGAGGGGCTCCGGAGCGTCGGGACCCAACCACAAGCTAGGGGGTTCCATACCATGTGTGCACAAGTGTGTTATGGGTTTTGGATGGAAAATATTGCACTCTGGGGTTTGACCTGCTTCACCTATATCTACCTCTCTCTAGAGAGTTTCATGACTTATAGCCTGAAAGTCCTAGATCGGACAAACCGGAGAGAATCCTGTTAAGAGTCAGGTTATACCTTTGTGCTGTGACTTCCTAGGGCCTATCCTAACACAACCAAGAAGCTAGTTACACTTTAGTACCCCCTTTTGACGTTGGTACCCACTTTAGTCCTATAAGCCTAGTTTTTCTCAAGTGGGACTAGGTTTTCACCGGAGAGGGGCTCCGGAGCGTCGGGATCCAACCACAAGATAGGGGGTTACATACCATGTGTGTAGAAGATTGTTATGGGTTTTGGATGGAAAATATTGCATTCCCGGGTGTGACCTGCTTCACCGACATATACCTCTCTCTAGAGAGTTTCATGACTTATAGCCTGAAAGTCCCAGATCGGACAAAACCGGAGGGAATCCTGTTAAGAGTTGGGTTATACCTTTGTATTGTGACTTCCTAGGGCCTAGCCTAACACAGCCAAGCAACTAGTTACACTTTTCTACCCCCTTTTGACGTTGGTACCGACTTTAGTCGTATAAGCCTAGTTTTTCTCCAGCGTGACTAGGTTTTCACCGAAGAGGGGCTCCGGAGCGTCGGGATCCAACCACAAGCTAGGGGATTCCATACCATGTGCGTACAAGTATGTTATGGGTTTTGGATGGCAAAGATTGCACTCTGTTGTGTGACCTGCTTCACCGACATCCACTTCTCTCTAGGGGGTTTCATGACTTATAGCCTGAAAGTCCCATATCGGACAAACCGGAGGGAATCTTGTCAAGAGTTGGTTTATACATTTGTCAAGAGTTGGGTTATGGATAATATGGATGTCATATTTGGATTTATCTCATTTTTCTAATCAATTTAGACATATTATTTGTCAAATTTTGATTTACAGATTTATAGATATGAAATATTTAATATTACATGAAATAAGGAAAATTATTGAATTCAAGAATATTTTAAATCAATATTATTATTAATAATTTATTTCTATTTATGTAATTAATTATTTGGATTCATAAAATAAAGTTGCGTGACATTATAGTCCATAGGTTAATAGGATTGATAGGATAGTCACTACCAAATTCCACGCGATCCGGAACGTTTTGAGCGGCACGTTTTGATAACGTCGCGTGGTTTCCGTCGCGGATGGCTGAAAAGTGGAATTTGCTCTCGAAGGACGCGGTCCATCTCGACGTTTATTATATGTTCTGTCGCTGATTTTTGTTCCCGAACCAATAGGCCCAGTTGGAGGCGAGTTTCGTTCCACGAGAACGTTGCGGATTAGTCGAATATCCCTTTTCATTTCTGTCATTTATTTGTCCATATTGTGAAATCAAATTATCTGTTTGGTATATGTTCTTGCATCGGTATTAGTGTAATGTAACCCTTTTAACTTCTGTCACTTAGATCCATCGAAACTTCTGTCATCTATTTCTCCATATTGTGAACTCGAATTATATCTATCTTAAGAAAATAAACATAGTAGTTGAAAATAAACATAGACTACATATTAATAGAAATCACACAATACAACCAACGAGATTGTCAATCTAAACATGACATCAGAAGCACGGGGGCAGCAGTAGGGGGCTAAAAGAGAATCAATAGGGGGCCGACAGCTCCTCCGATGGCACTGGATCCTCCGTCGGGACTGGATCCTCCGATGGCACTGGATCCTCCTTTGACTGGGGATTCACAGCTGCGAGGAGAGCGATAAGAGTTTTCTGCTCTGTCGGGGCTAAACTGATATTCAGTTCCCCAACTTGCGAGGTCAGTTCGAGGTTGCTGGCCCTCATCTTGGACATATCAGCCATCAACTTCCAATACGCTACAAGGGAAGCTTCGTCCTGAGCCACCTGCTCCAACCTGGCATCGCGAGCCTTCTTGAGATTGTCGTAGATGAGCTTCAAGGCCTTCTCAAGCTCAGCTTCTAGGATGTCAACCCTCTTCACCAGAGCGATGAAGATGAACGTCTGCTCGACTTCATGTGCCCTGTAGATAGTTGCATGATAGGAAGTTGATGTTAATCTAAAAGGCAAAATGGATCTAAGAAAGATGAAATCACGAGGAAATTAGAAACGGATCTAAGAAAGATGAAAGCACCAGGAATTCTGAAAAGGATCTAAGAAAGACGAAATCACGAGGAATCCAGAAACGGATCAGCAGTACGTGAACGAAAATGGAACCTACAAGAGGGCAGCATACCGCTTCGCCGGTGGATCCATGGCCGCCTAGAGGAACGATCGAGCAGCTACTACGTCAAAGGATTTTCGCTTGAGGGGAGGCGGTGAGGCAGATAGAGGATGAACTGAAGAGCGCGTCTATTCATACACCGGGAGGGGGAGTGGAACGGAGGAGCCGCATGCACGACGGAGCAATAACTGGCCGCCGGAACTAAAGCGACACGTTTCACGTTCACAATATCATGACGAACGCGTGGCGTGCTGCATGCCAGGGTTACTGCAGTGAGTGGAAGAGCGGTTGTTTCTAGACTTGGGCCATGATGGCACTTTCTTGGGCCCTCTCCTGTCGGGCACTTTTTATTGGGCCTTATAGCACTTTGTAGCCCATAATTATCCTACTACAGTTGCAGCCCAAAATAAGAAGGAAGAAATGCTGAAACTTCAACGAACACATAAAACGTCAAAATTTTGATTATTTTGACACGTTTCAACATCTTCCACACTGTAAAACACTACACATCATCCCAGAATGCATCGTCAAGTTCGTCGTCATCGGAGTCTAGCATAAGGCTCTCCCAGAAGGCTTCATCCATCTCCTCATCCGACGATGAGACGACGATGGTGGAGGGGCCAGCATCCCCTCGGGATGTACGAGCTCGCATCTTCGCGTCCCTCTAAGCGTCGAGCCGCAACTGCGCCTGTACCAGATCTGGGTGATCACGGCGGAACCTCTCAATCGTGGCCTCATCGTCCCGGCGGATGCGTAGCTGCACGAACGCGCGGCGGTTCTCCTGCTCCTCCTTGCGGGTCACAATCCTCAGATCCGGGGCGAGGAACTCGGCAACTTCCCTGCTCTCAGTGTCCCGGAAGTTGAGCTCGGCGCGCGGGCGGCCGAACCGCCACACCGCCACATCGAACGCGCGGGCGGCGAGCTCGGGCGTGTCGAAGGTTCCTATCCACCACCGCACGCCGTTGTGTGTGATCACCGCGGACCAGCGCCCGGACGGCCGCAGCTGCACACCTCGGAAGCCGGTGCTGCTTCTCACACGCGGCGCCATCGGGGGATCAGCGCCGAGAGTGAGGGGGAGGTCAGGGGGGCTATGGCGGCATGCAGTACTCAGCGCCAAGAGTGAGGGGGAGGTCAGGGGGCTGTAGCGGCGGCGTAGAAGGTAGGTTGCGTGGTCCGTGCTCGGTCGTATTTATGCAATAGCGACGAGGTCGAGAAGTTCAGTGACCGTTGGCTTGCCAGGCTTTTGTTGAGTTCTGCAGTGATGAGTTGCATGATCTACCAGCACGAGGGTTTTGATCTAAACTCGACGTTTTAGCAGCTACTCCCTCCGTTCCAAAATATAAGCCCTTTTAGCAAACTGTTTTAGCTCGCTAAAAAGGCTTACATTTTGGAACGGAGGAAGTATTAGCGATTTGATCTTTACTCGGGTTTTAGCACGATGGATCTACCAGCGATAATATACCTTAGAAGTTTACGAAACAAAGTAAACCTTAACAAGTCCAGGACACAAACGAAATTACAATCCAGCCAGACAAAATAAGAAGTTCATAGGCCTAGCTCAGCAGCAACCTAGTCTCTTCACCAACAATGCATATCCTTTGCTCCGGTTCTATATCACCCCCATCTCAATGACCGCCTCCAACCTAGGGTCATCGGTCTCCCTCACGATAATCAAAACAGGTTGTTGATTATGAAAATTATTGCCTTGGACGAAAACCATCCCCACCAGCTTGTCGAGGATAATGCGGCCGTCAGTTTTCTTGTTGTAAGAAATGGTGGTGACATGCTCTTCTGCTCTAAGTCGTAGGCCAACCCTGCCATGATTCCTCAGGCCAGCGTGTTCCCCTATCAACTTCGGTAGTTTCTAAGCATGAAAGATAACATACCATATTAGCAGACCTTCTCATGGTTCTTGAAAATTTACTTGCAAAAAGAGGAGGGCGTCTTGTAGATACATACCATAGTATAGTGCTGCAAGTTTGTGACGTTGAAACGAGTCACAAAAGGAAGCCCAACATAGGGTCCAAGGGGTAGAAGCCGGGCCAGGCGGTTCTTCTCGTGATTGTCGAGATTGGCTCTTTGGGCATATACGATGTTGGCATCATCATGCCTCTCATCAGCAGAACTGTCAGAATCCTCATCATGGACCTCATCATTAGAATTGCTAGAATCCTCATCATGCATCTCATCATTAGAACTGCCATCTATGCTGCAAACTGAGTCATCTTTGCTTGAAACTGAGTCATCTTCGCTTGAAATGCAAAGTGAGTCATCTTGGGCGTCACCAATAATAGCAACATAGATAGTGGGCCTTGGTATCATGGAAAACACTAGTATGTCTCCCACGGAGATGTTCTTTTCCTCGATGAATCAGTCCCATTGTATCCCGTGCAAACGGGTCTTGCTCTGTTCTTTTGACACACGAAGGGTGTACTTCCTGCCATGGGATTGAAACAACACACGCTCGCCTACTAACTTGTTGAATGCTATCCGAGCAGTGCACGACACAACCTGTGCATCAGAAATAAAAAGAAACGTGGAAATTAGATATTGTAATAAAAACACAATACATAATACAAGTGTAAGAAGAAGAATTGTTTTCTTACCACTGACTTGAGTTGACACTCTTGTACAGCAACACCGAACTTGGATGCAGAAGGATCAACATTGGGCAATTATTCTTGCATAGGGGGCATGGAATACCCTGTTAATCAAGCAAAAAAGAAGCAGAAATTACAAAATGTGCATATAAGCATATTGGTTCTAAAAAGGAACAATTCTTTCATGAAGACATTTATGTAAAACTGGGGCCAAACTACGAACAACTGGTAATGCCTCATAAAAGCACAACCATGTTTATCCAAGAAGTAATTCTACACTACCAAGAGCAATGCACAATGAATGTGCTTGTACATTGCACAAGATAGTATGGAACCCTGATTGCAATTATATGGTGGCACATTTTAATCATCGACTTAAAGGGATCATGCACATTCAAAACAACATCTATAGTCACAGCACTGTACTCATTGGCCTCAGGGAACATAGAGACACATCAAGCATACAAAACTTTGCTACACTAGGTGGGCCAGCAAAAGCAAAGACATGGCACATCTATTTGTGTCTGGTTCTTACTTTTGCTGGCCATCTGGTGGAGACAGTGAGGCATCAGCCAAATATACATGTGTCAAAGTCATCATCATTGACCAAATAAGCTCATAAATTGTGCATAGTGATAACAAGCCTCATAAACACATAGGTGATCATGCACTAAAGAGGCATCCTTAGAATTCATTGTAACATGCAGTCAGAATAAACACATATGGAACAATGCAAAATGTAAAACAAGCCTCATAAACACATTGCCGACACTTGCTAGAAGAACGAACTCAATACCAGGAAGTAATACAAGACGTGGCCTTGTATCACTGCCACGTATTGAATCTGATCTCCTAGCATTTATCATGGCATGCAAACCAAGGGAAAAAAGAGTGCTTATAATAGCATGTACGAATACATATACTCAAATTGTATACACTACAAGGTATTATAGACACTCTCTTTCCCTTTACCATGGCCTAGTTTAAATCATCGGCATATAACAAGGAGGACATTCAAGGCAAAGAAAAGTGGATCAATGGAAACAAATGTAATACGAGCCTCATATATCATTGCGATGCAAGCAAAGGCAACAAGAGAGCATCAATAGCATGTACGAATACAAATACTCAAATTGTATACACTACAAGGTATTGTAGCCCTCTGTTTGCCTTCACCATGGCCTAGTTTAATCATCGGCATATAACAAGGAGGACATTCAAGGCAAAGAAAGAGTGGAACAATGGAAACTAATGTAAAGCGAGCCTCATATATCATTGCCATGCAAACCAAGGCAAAAATAAGTAACTACAATAGCATGTACGAATACAAATACTCAAATTGTATAAACTACAAGGTATTGTAGACACTCTCTTTGCCTTTACCATGGCCTAGTTTAATCACCGGCATATAACAAGGAGGACATTCAAGGCAAAGTAAAGTGGACCAATGGAAACAAATGTAATACGAGCCTCATATATCATTTCCATGCAAGTAAAGGCAACAAGAGAGCACCAATAGCATGTACGAATACAAATACTCAAATTGTATACACTACAAGGTATTGAAGCCCTCTGTTTGCCTTTACCATGGCCTAGTTTAATCATCGGCATATAATAAGGAGGACATTCAAGGCAAAGAAAAGTGGAACAATGGAAACTAATGTAAAACGAGCCTCATATATCATTGCCATGCAAACCAAGGCAAAAAGAAGTAACTACAATAGCATGTACGAATACAAATACTCAAATTGTATAAACTACAAGGTATTGTAGACACTCTGTTTGCTTTTACCATGGCCTAGTTTAATCATCGGCATATAACAAGGAGGACATTCAAGGCAAAGTAAAGTGGACCAATGGACAAAATGTAATACGACCCTCATATATCATTTCCATGCAAACCAAGGGAAAAAGAAGTGGCTATAATAGCATGTACGAATACAAATACTCAAATTGTATACACTACAAGGTATTATAGACAATCTCTGTCCCTTTACCATGGCCAAATTCAATCATCGACATATAACAAGGAAGACATTCAAGGAAAAGTAAAGTGGAACAATGGAAACAAATGTAATACGAGCTTCATATATCATTGCCATGCAAACCAAAGGTCAGGCGAGTGCGTATAATAGCATATACGAATACAAATACTCAAATTGTATACACTACAAGGTATTATAGACACTCTCTTTGCCTTTACCATGGCCTAGTTTAAATCATCGGCATATAACGAGGACATTCAAGGCAAATAAAAAGTGGAACAATGGAAACAAATGTAATACGAGCCTCATATATCATTGCCATGCAAACCAAAGGCCGAGAGAGTGTCTAAAATAGCATATACGAATACAAATACTCAAATTGTATACACTACAAAGTATTTTATACACTCTCTTTGCCTTTACCATGGCCTAGTTTAAATCATCGGCATATAACGAGGACATTCAAGGCAAAGAAAAAGTGGAACAATGGAAACAAATGTAATACGAGCCTCATATATCATTGTCATGGAAACCAAGGGAAAAAGGAGTGGTTATAATAGCATGTACGAATACAGATAGTCAAATTGTATACACTACAAGGTATTATAAACACTCTCTTTACCTTTACCATGGCCTAGTTTAAATCATCGGCATATAACAAGGAGGACATTCAAGGCAAAGAAATGTGGAACAATAGAAACAAATGTGATACGAGCCTCGGATATCATTGCCATGAAAACCAAGGCCAAGCGGGTGCCTATAATAGCATATACGAATACAAATACTCACGTATACACTACAAGTTATTATAGACACTCTCTTGGCCTTTACCATGGCCTAGTTCAATCATCGGCATATAAATAGGAGGACATTCAAGGCAAAGAAAAGTGGAACAATAGAAACAATATATCATTGACATGCAAACCAAAGGCCAAGAGAGTGTCTAAAATAGCATATACGAATACAAATACTCAAATTGTATACACTACAAGGTATTTTAGACACTCTCTCGGCCTTTACCATGGCCTAATTATCGGCATATAACTAGGAGGACATTCATCATGTTGATAAATTAGGATACACAAAAGAAAAACAGGTGGAACAATGGAAAATGCACAGAAAAAATGAATCTGACCTTAGAATTTCTAAGTACAACAAGTATAGTCACTACTAGCACCTGGGCTCGGTAAATCATTAGCCAAAGTGTTAATAATTGGCCAAAATTGAAATAACCTTGCAAAAATACCAAATCTAAGCCGTGAACCAAAAAAAACCCAAATCTAAGCCTAATCTAACTGAAGCACCCAAATCGGGTACGGAATCAAACCATAACCTATCGAAATCATGGTGGAAATAGATGAACTAAGCGTGCCGGATATCCCAAACTTAAGCGATAGAACAAAACCACGTCTACGGGAGAAAATACGAAGCAGAGACGCAGAATGAGCGGTAAAAACATGTAGATCTACCGTGCATGTCGTGCTACGCAGAAAAATCGAGCTTAATCTACAGATCTACGATACATACAAGGGATAAGAGGGTTAGATATTATCTCACCGCCATTGCCAAAGCCCTCGAAGAGGACATGACGACGCTCACGGTGATCTGAAAAAAGCTGATGAATATCCTGCCTGCCCAGGGAGGAAAAGGAGGCCTGGCCTTCGTTTCCCGCTGAGGATAGTCGTCGCGGTGCTGTCGATGTGCCGGCGGAAGAAAACCCACCGACGGAGAGAGGGGAAGCTCAGGAAGGCAGTGAGAGAGATAGAGCGAGTGATATGACTAGAAGAGAGAGAGGGGGAGGTGAGCGCAATTAAAGGGCACGCATTCCCGAAGGGGTTGATGCTGCGTCTCCCGTGCAATAAAGGGCCAGCCTGGCGCCAATTGCCCAAAACATTTCACAAAAGAGAAGAAAAATAATTTGAAATGGAAAGAAAAACAATTAATACAGAATAATAATAAATTAACCACAAAATAATCCATCCGTTTCATCTAACAAAATAAAAAAAAATTCCCCGATTTTTTTGAAAGACAAAATGCGGATTCAATTTTTTGAAAACCAAGTTTATCTGAATTGTGTTGATTATTTAATGATATCGTGCCTTTTTTATAAATGATTATGTACTTGCTTGGATGTGTTAGGGTGGACACTAGAAAGTCCCAAGACAATGGTACGACCCAACTCTTCACAAGGTTCCCTCACGTTTCTCCGTTCTGGGAGTTTCGGGCCAATAGGGCATGTAAATTTGAGAGAGAAACACGGAGGGAAAGAAGTCGGGCTCTAAGTAGTCCTGGAACCTGCCAGAGAGAATCTGACGCCGGTGGAGCCCTAACACACATGACACACTCTAACACACATGGTATTTCATACCATGGGATTTGATGGCATTCATACGATCCGGAGCCCCCCTCCGGAAAAACCGTGCATAGCTAGCCCCGCTGGAAAAAAAGGCGGAACTGCCGTTCTGGCCCTCTACGTGAGTCGAGCGGGGGTAGCAAAGTGGAACCAATTGTTTGGTTGTGTTAAGTTAGTCCCAAGTAACACCCAAGAGGATGTTAGGGTCCACCTCTTAGCAAGATTCCCCTAGTTCCGTCAAATCCGGGAGTTTTGGGCTCTAAGTAGTCCTGGAACCCACTAGAGAGAATCCGACGCCGGTGAAGCCCTTAGAAAGCGAGGGAATCTTGGCATCCCACACCCATGCCACACTATAGCACACATGGTATGGCGTGCAATGGGATTTGGTGGCATTCAGACGATCTGGAGCCACCTCCCCGGAGAAACCATAGCCCCGCTGGGGAAAGAGACGAAACTGACATTCTGCCCCATCTACGTGAACCGGAAGGGGGTAGCAATGTGGAACTAACTATTTGGTTGTGTTAGGTTAGGCCGAAGGAATACCCAAGAGAATGGTACGGCACACCTGGAAAGATTCCCCCAGTTCCGTCACACCCAGGAGTTTCGGGCTCTCATTAATTAGTCCTGGAACCCGCGAGAGAGAATCCGACACCGGTGAAACCCTAACACAGAGAGCAAGTTAATATTGGGTATCCAAGACCCATGCTAGAATCTATCACACATGGTGTGGCGTGTAATGGTATTTGGTGGCATTCATACGATCCGAAGCATCCTCTCCGGATAAACCATAGCCCCGCTGGGAAAAAGACGAAATTATCGTTCTGCCCCATCTACATGAGCCGGAAGGGGGTAGAAAAGTGTAACCAGATTCTTGATTGTGTTAGTTTAGGCCGAAGGAACACCCAATACAATGGTAGGGCCCACATCTTGGAAAGATTCCCCCAGCTTCGCCAGATCCGGTAGTTTCGGGCTCTAGGTAGTCCTCGAAAACGCCAGAGAGAATCCGACATCGGTGAAACCCTAACACAGAGAGCGAGTGAATATTGGGAATCCAAGACCATTCCACACTCTATCACACGTGGTGTAGCATGTAATGGGATTTGGTGGCATTCAGACGATCCGAAGCCCCCTCTCCGGATAAACCATAGCTCCGCTGGGAAAAGGACGGAATTGTCGTTCTGCCCCATCTACATGAGGCAGAAGGGGGTAGCAAAGTGGAACCAATTTCTTGGTTGTGTTAGGTTAGGCCAAAGGAACACCCAATACAATGGTAGGTCCCACCTCTTGGAAAGATTCCCCCAGTTCTGTCAGATCCGGGAGTTTCAGACTAAGTAGTCCTGGAACACGCAAGAGAGAATCTGATGCCGGTGAAGCCCTAACACCGAGAGAGAGGTAATCTTGGGTATACAAGACCATGACACACTCTAACACACATAGTATGTCATACAATGGGATTTAGTGGCATTCATACGATACGGAGCCCCCCTCCGGAGAAACCATAGCCCCGCTGGGGAAAAAGGCGGAACTACCGTTCTGGCCCCTCTACGTGAGCCAGAAGGGATAGCAAAGTGGAACCAACTATTTGGTTGTGTGAGGTTAGGCACAAGGAAGACCAAATAAAATTTTAGGGTCCACCTCTTGGCCAGATTCCCCTAGTTCCGTCAAATCTGGGAGTTTTGGGCTCTAAGTAGTCCTGGAACCTGCTAGAGAGAATCTGACGCCGGTGAAGCCCTAACACAGAGAGCGAGGGACTCTTGGGAATACCAGACCCATGACACACTCTAACACACATGGTATGGTATACCATGGGATTTTGTGGCATTCAAACGATCTGGAGCCCCCTCCGGAGTAACCATAGCCCCGATGGGGAAAAAGACGGAACTGTTGTTCTGCCCCATCTACGAGAGTCGGAAGGGGGTAGCAAAGTGGAACTAACTGCTTGGTTGTGTTAGGTTAGGCACAAGGAACACCCAAGAGAACTGTAGGGACCACCTCTTGGCAAGATTCCCCCCGTTCCGTCACACCCGGGAGTTTCGGGATCTCATTAATTAGTCCTGGAACCCGCGAGAGAGAATATGACACCGGTGAAACCCTAACACAGAGAGCCAGGGAATCTTGGGAATCCAAGACCCATTCCACACTCTAGCACACATGGTATGGCGTGCAAATGGAATTTTGTGGCATTCAAACGATCGGGAGTCACCTCTACGGAGAAACCATAGCCCCGCTAGGAAAAAACGGAACTGTCGCGCTGCCCCATCTACGTGAGCCGGAAGGGGTAGAAAAGTGGAACTAACTGTTTGGTTGTGTTAGGTTAGGCCCAAGGAACACGCAAGAGAATGGTAGGGCACACCTCTTGGCAATATTCCCCCAGTTCCGTCACACCCGGGAGTTTCGGGCTCTCATTAATTAGTCCGGGAACCCGCGAGAGAGAATCCGACACCGGTGAAACCCTAACACAGAGAGCGAGGTAATCTCGGGTATCCAAGACCATGGCACACTCTATCACACGTGGTGTGGCGTGCAATGGGATTTGGTGGTATTCAGACGATCCGGAGCCCCCTCTCCGGATAAACCATAGCCCTCTAGGAAAAAGACGAATTGTCGTTCTGCCCCATCTACTTGATCCGGAAGGGGGTAGCAAAGTGGAACAAATTTCTTGGTTGTGTTAGGTTAGGCCGAAGGAACACCCAATACAATGGTAGGCCCCACCTCTTGAAAAGATTCCCCCAGCTCCGTCAGATCCGGGAGTTTCGGGCTCTAGGTAGTCCTAGAACATGCCAGAGAGAATCCAACATCGGTGAAACCCTAACACGGAGAGCGAGTGAATCTTGGGCATACCAGACCCATGCCACACTCTATCACACGTGGTGTGTCTTGTAACGGGATTTGGTGGCATTCAAACGATCCGGAGCCCCCTCTCCTGATAAGCCATAGCCCCGCTGGGAAAAAGACGGAATTGTCGTTCTGCCCCATCTACATGGGCCGGAAGAAGGTAGCAAAGTGGAACCAATTTCTTGTTGTGTTAGGTTAGGCCAAAGGAACACCCAATACAATGGTAGGGCCCACCTCTTGGAAAGATTCCCCCAATTCCGCCAGATTCGGGAGTTTCGGGCTCTAAGTAGTCCTTGAACACGCAAGAGAGAATCCGGCGCCGGTGAAGCCTAACACATAGAGAGAGGTAATCTCGGGTATACAAGACTCTGGCACTCTCTAACACACATGGTATGTTATACCATGAGATTTAGTGGCATTCATAAGATCCGGAGCCCCCTCCGGAGAAACCATAGCCCCGCTGGGGAAAAAGGCGAAACTGCCATTCTGGCCCCTCTACATGAGTCGGAAAGGGGTAGCAAAGTGGAACAAACTGTTTGGTTGTGTTAGGTTAGGAACAAGGAACACCAAAGAAACTGTTAGGGTCCACCTCTTTGCAAGATCCCCCTAGTTCCGTCAAATCAGGGAGTTTCGGGCTCTAAGTAGTCCTGGAACCCGCTATAGAGAATCTGACGCCGGTGAATCCCTAACACACAGAGAGAGGGACTCTTGGGAATCCCAGACCCATGACACACTCTAACACACGTGGTATGGCATACCATGGTATTTGGTGGCATTCATACGATCCGGAGCCCCCTCTGGAGAAACCATAGCCCCGATGGGGAAAAGACGGAACTGTTGTTCTGCCCCATCTACGAGAGTCGGAAGGGGGTAGACAAGTGGAAATAATTGCTTGGTTGTGTTAGGTTAGGCCCAAGGAACACCCAAGATAACTGTAGGGCCCACCTCTTGGAAAGATTCCCCTAGTTCCATCACACCCGGGAGTTTCGGGCTCTCATTAATTAGTCCTGGAACCCACGGGAGAGAATACGACACGGGTGAAACCCTAACCCAGAGAGCGAGGGAATCTTGGGAAACCAAGACCCATTCCACACTCTAGCACACATGGTATGGCATGCAAATTGGATTTTGTGACATTCAAACGATCTGGAGCCACCTCTCAGGAGAAACCATAGCCCCGCTGGGGAAAAAGACGGATCTGTCGTTCTGCCCCATCTACGTGAGCAAGAAGGGGGTAGAAAAGTGGAAATAACTATTTGGTTGTGTTAGGTTAGGCCCAAGGAACACCCAAGAGAATGGTAGGGCACACCTGGCAAGATTCCCCCAGTTCCGTCACACCCGGGAGTTTCGGGCTCTCATTAATTAGTCCTGGAACCCGCGAGAGAGAAATCTGACACCGGTGAAACCCTAACACAGAGAGCGAGGTAATCTCGGGTATCCAAGACCATGGTACACTCTAACACACATGGTATGTCATACCATGGGATTTGGTGGCATTCATACGATCCGGAGCCCCCTCCGGAAAAACCATAGCCCCGTTGGGGGGAAAGGCGGAACTGTCGTTCTGGCCCCTCTACGTGAGCCGAAAGGGGGTAGCAAAGTTGAACCAACTGTTTTTTTATGTTAGGTTAGGACCAAGAAACACCAAAAAAAAAATTATGGTCCACCTCTTGGCAAGATTCCCCTAGTTTCGTCAAATCCGGGATTTTCGGGCTCTAAGTAGTCCAGGAACCCAATAGAAAGAATCCGACGCCGGTGAAGCCCTAACACAGATAGCGAGGGACTCTTGGGCATCCAAGACCCATTACACACTCTAACACACATGGTATGGTATACCATGGGATTTGGTGGCATTCAGACGATCCGGAGCCCCCCTCCTGAGAAACCGTAACCCCGTTGGGGAAAAAGGTGGAACTGTCATTTTGGCCCCTCTACGTGAGCCGAAAGAGGGTAGAAAAGTGGAACCAAATGTTTTGTTCTGTTAGGTTAGGCCCAAGGAACACCAAAGAAAATTTTAGGGTCCACCTCTTGGCAATATTCCCCTAGTTCCGTCCAATCCGGTAGTTTCGGGCTCTAAGTAGTCCTGGAAACCGCTAGAAAGAATCCGACGCCGGTGAAGCCCTTATACAGAGAGCGAGGGACTCTTGGGAATCCAAGACCCATGACACAATCTAACACGCATGATATGGTATACCATGGGATTTGGTTGCATTCAGACGATCTGGAGCCACCTCTCCGGAGAAACCATAGCCTCGTTGGGAAAAAAGACCAAACTGTCATTTTGCCGCATCTACGTGTGCCGGAAGGGGGTAAAAAAGTGGAAATGATTGTTTGGTTGTGTTAGGTTAGGCCCAAGGAACACCCAAGAGAATGGTATGACACACCTCTTGGCAAGATTCCCCCAGTTCCGTCACACCCGGGAGTTTCGGGCTCTCATTAATTAGTCCCGGAACCCGCGAGAGAGAATCCGACACCGGTGAAACCCTAACACAGAGAGCGAGTGAATCTTGGGCATCCAAGACCCATTCCACACTCTATCACACCTGTTGTGGCGTGTAATGGGATTTGGTGGCATTCAGACGATCCGGAGCCCCCTCTCCGGATAAACCGTAGCGCCGCTGGGAAGAAGACGGAATTGTCGTTCTGCCCCATCTACATGAGCTGGAAGGGGGTAGCAAAGTGGAACCAATTTATTGGTTGAGTTAGGTTAGGCCGAAGGAACACCCAATACAATGGTAGGGCCCACCTCTTGGAAAGATTCCCCCAGCTCCGTCAGATCCGAGAGTTTCGGGCTCTAAGTAGTCCTGGAACACGCCAGAGAGAATCCGACGCCGGTGAAGCCCTAACACAGAGAGAGAGAGAGGTAATCTCAGGTATACAAGACCATGACACACTCTAACACACATGGTATGTCATACCATGGGATTTAGTGGCATTCATACGACCCGGAGCCCCCCTCCGGAGAAACCATAGCCCCGCTGGGAAAAAGACGGAACTGTCGTTCTGCCCCATCTACGAGAACCGGAAGGGGGTAGCAAAGTGGAAATAACTGTTTGGTTGTGTTACGTTAGGCCTAAGTAACACCCACGAGAATGGTAGGGCCCACCTCTTGGCAAGATTCCCCCAGTTCCGTCACACCCGGGAGTTTCAGACTCTGATTAATTAGTCATGGAACCCGCGAGAGAGAATCCGACGCTGGTGAAACCCTAGCACAGAGAGCGAGGGTATCTTGGACATACAAGACAAATGCCACACTCTATCACACATGGTGTGGCGTGCAATTGGATTTGGTGGCATTCAGACGATCTGGAGCCACCTCTCCGGAGAAACCATAGCCCCGCCGGGGAAAAAGACGGAACTATCGTTGTGCCCCATCTACGTGAGCCGGAAGGGGGTAGCAAAGTGGAACTAACTGTTTGGTTGTGTTAGGTTAGGCTCAAGGAACACCCAAGAGAATGGTAGGGCCCACCTCTTGGCAAGATTCCCCTTGTTCTGTCACACCCGGGAGTTTTGGGCTCTCATTAATAGTCCTGGAACCCGCGAGAGAGAATCCGACACCGGTGAAACCCTAACACAGAGAGAGAGGGAATCCTTGGCATCCAAGACCCATGCCACACTCTAGCACACATGTTATGGCGTGCAATGGGATTTGGTGGCATTTAGACGATCGGGAGCCCCCTCTCCGGATACCATCGCCCCGCTGGGGAAAAAGACGGAACTGCCGTTCTGGCCCCTCTACGTGAGCCGGAAGGGGGTAGCAAAGTGGAACCAATTGTTTGGTTGTGTTAGGTTAGGCCCAAGGAAAAACAAAGAAAATGTTAGGGTCCACACATCTTGGCAAGATTCCCCCTAGTTCCGTCAAATCCAGGAGTTTTGGGCTCTAAGTAGTCTTGGAACCCGCTAGAGAGAATCCGACGTCGGTGGAGTCCTAACACAGAGAGCGAGGGAATCTTGGGCATCCAAGACCCATTATATTCCACAATCTAACACATATGGTATGGCATACCATGGGATTTGGTGGCATTCAGACGATCCGGAGCCCCCCACTCCGGAGAAACCATAGCCCCATTGGGGAAAAAGACGGAACTGTCGTTCTGACCCCTCTATGTGAGCTGAAAGGGGTTACCAAATTGTAAACAATTGCTTGGTCGTGTTATGTTAGGATCACGGAATACCCAAGACAAATGGTAGGGCCCACCTCTTGTCAAGATTCCCCTAGTTCCGTTAGATCCGGGAGTTTCGGGCTCTCATTAAGCAGTCCTGTAACCCGCGAGAGAGAATTCGACGCCAGTGAAACCCTAGCACAGAGAGCGAGGAAATCTTGGGAATCCAAGACCCATGCCACACTCTAACACACATGTTATGGCATACCATGTGTTGTGGTGGCATTCAGACGTTCCAGAGACCCCTCTCCGGAGAAACCATAGCCCTGCTGGGGAAAAAGATGGAACTGGCATTTTTGCCCCTCTACGTGAGACGGAAAAGGGGTAGCAAAGCGGAACCAATTGTTTGGTTGTGTTAGGTTAGGCTCAAGGAACACCCAAGACAATTGTAGGGTAATTTATTTATTATTAGTAATAGTTTATGTCAGTAATTTATAGATGTCTTCCCATTATCATTAAATAACATATTTCAATAATGGTTATCTTTTTAGGCCATCCATCATGTATCCAACGGCCAGCAATGTTCTCCAGCCAATGTACCAAAATCTGGCAGGCGCAGAAAATTTCGCGCCGCCCACCCAAATTATCGACCAAAAACTTTGCCGCCTACGCCGCCATAAATTTTGAACCTCTCCCTCTTATATGCCCCCTCGCCGAATTTTTTCCTCCTCTTCTTGTCCGAAATCCCCCTTTCCTCCTAAACCCCATCTACTCCGCCCCGGCCTTCCACCTCGCCCTGTAGCTCGCCTTCCCGGGCTTCCACCTGGCTGTCCTCGGTCTTCCACCTCGCAGTGTAGCTTGCCTTCTCGGGCTTCCACCTTGCCGTCCCCGGTCGTCCACCCCGCCGCTCAGCTCGCCTTCCCGGGCTTCCAACTTGCTGTCCAGGACGCCATCCAGATCTGCCACCTCGTCATCCAGGTCGCCGTCAAGATCTGCCACCTCACCGTCCAGGTCGTCCTCAAGATCTGCCACCTCGCCTGCCTGGTATCCATCAAGTTCCTTTGGTCAGAGTTTGCTTATTTTCGAGCTTGTATAAACCTTAAGATCACTTCTCCTGCGATTCTATCATACTTAGGTCCACAAATTAGATTACTAATATGATATGGTCAAACAGCGAATTGCATCACTAAGATTTTCTAACTCTATGTTGGCACATCCCAATGAAAGATAAGGCTATTTGTAAAGAACATGTATGCGCTATCTATTTTCATTTATTCGCATAAATCATCAATTCTAGACTTATAGTGTAACCTATTTATTTCCATTTATATCATGTCCACCATCTAGATAAGGCATGCCTTGCATGATAGCTCAACAATAAAGGTACTTATGTTGTGTGGAACTGCTGGCTTAATTACTATTCTGCATGTATTTTGTGCTACTATCCTAGTTGATTTGGTACATATGAACCGTGCATCTTAGGAACATTAAAGTCAAGAGTACATCTGGTAGGACAAAGATGCCTCCTGGTGGACATGGTTGTAAACGCAAGCGCGTCAAGGCCCATGCGCGAGCATGCATTTTCCCATGTCCATCCGTATGCAAATGACGAACTCAAGCGACCAGCGGTCCAAGACGAGGAGGCAGCTCCCCAAGGCCAGCAGGAAGCTGCCCAAGGCGAGCCGGCACTTGCCCATGGCCAGCTGGAAGATGCCCAACAGAAGGAGGAGGCTGACCACCGTGAGGAGGTAGCCGCCCAATGCGAGCAGGTACCTCCCTACGGTGAGCTGCCAGGTGTGCAAGGCGAGCTGCTACCATTCCTAGGCGAGGGGCAAGGTTCCCAAGTCGAGGAGCAAGGTGCCTGCAAAGAAGAGCAAGATGACATATCACAGATATTGCATGCTCTACGAGGGGCCATGTGTGGAGGGAAATCCAAAATGCAGAATATTAACTCTAGCAATGCCACAATTTCTGTAGATTACCCATGTGAAGACATTGTTTCGAGTGGTGCGGCTGGGAAGAGAAGAAACATGTCCAAACGAAACATGATCAGAATTGTTATTCCTCTAGGAAAGACAAGGCCAGTGGACCCAAAGGTTGCTGCCATGTATGCTACTGCGTGTTCATTAGCTGTGAAGCACACTGTCCCTATCTTCCCCCATTGGAAAGAGTACAAGGGAAGGGAAGATATATTTTCTTCCTACCACGGCCATGTGTCTGTAAGTTTTGTAACCCAACCTTCCAGTTCATTCCATTGTTGTTCATATAACTGAAAAGTGTTCTTTCTTTTGTTTCTGTCAAAGATTCATCTGAACCCCAGAGACCCTGTTATTCGTCAATCTCTTCTGATGCATCTCAAGAACTCTACAAGACAAAGACGCCATATTCTGAAGCACAAATTTTTTGACAGCGTTAGAGACAAGAGTAGAGTTGTACGAACGCCTCCTGATGCAGTTGGGCACATGAGCGAAGCAGAATGGTGCAGGCTAGTCGATAACTGGTCCTCAGTCAGGAAACATGTACTGTCTTTGTTCACTCTACCTTGCAACTGTTTCTATTCCATAACCTGGACTGTGTCTAATTAGTTCATACTTCGTTTATGTAGATGGCTTGTATTATAGCCAAGCAAAGCAGGCATGCCGTCCAGTTCCATAGCGCCATAGGTTCTCGTAGCTACGAGGTTTGCTGCGACATGGGGGAAGATGCCTTTGAATTGTTCAAAGCTACGCACAACAGCAAGACACGTGGATTCTCTTCGCCCGTAAAAAGAGCAATTGTAAGTCCCTCAGAATTCTGTGTATCTCTGGGATCAACAATTACCTCAATAGATTCTTCTAGATACGTACTGATGCTTCCCTTTGTGAATTCTGATGCAAACTCTTGCTATTTCACCTATGCTTGTCATCTCATAGTTCATGCACATGCATGCTGCTTGCTTTTCATCTGCTAGTTCATCTATCCTCGTGAGCTGCTATTTTCATCTATGTTCTGTACATGCTTGTCGTCTGCTATTTTCAGCCATGCTTACTTACATGCCTGTCATGTGATGTTTTTTATTTATGTTCCTTACAAGCTTGTCATGCGTGCTTAATTGCTTGGCATCTGCTATTTGCATCTTTGTTATGTACAAGCTTGTCATGATATCAATGTTCCTTACAAGCTAGTTCAGCTTCTATTTCATCTTAAGGTTTTACATGCTTTATAGGAAGAAATGCAATATCATATGCTAGAACGTACTTCAATAGATGGCGCTGTCAAGGAACCTCTTTCTGCCACCGAAGTTTTTCCTGCCGTGCTGACCAAGAACCGTCTAAAATCTTCGTTCCTGAATACCATAGGTGGGATCACAACCAGTGCAAGAGCAACAAAGTCTCAACTTCACCTTCAACTTGATTCTGAGAGAAAACAGAGGCAGGACCTGCAGTCTGTAGTTGATGAGTTGAAGCAGGCCAAGGAACAAGCTGATACAGATACGATGAAACATCGACAAGAATTGCTGCGTGTGACGGAGAAACACAAAGGTATGAAGAAGAGTCAAGAAATGTACAAAACTCTTATCGGTGGCATGTTGGCTCAAGTTCATCCGAGATATGGAACTGAGTAGCCCTTTGTGAAACAGCTTGTTGTCTGTTGAACTGCATTAGACTGCCTTTGCTGGCGAGCTATGTTGTGACCATATTCGGAATTTATGTATTTGTTGTGTTTGCTTTGCTGTGAAAACTAGTATAGTATTTTCCATGCTAATGAATACGATGACACGTGGTACTATATGGTACGTCCATGAGGCGGCACCTTATTGGATGGAAATCGTGACGAAATAAACACGTCACGGAAACGTTTTGACGTGAAAATGCCGTGTTGGTACACGTGCTGGCTCATGATTCGCGACGTCTTACGACGAACTAAAACATCGCACCGTCGGACAACGTTATAAATTCGTCGGGAATAAACGTATACGCGGCACATTATGAGAGCGACACGTGGCACCTTATACTGGTTGTACCCGCGACCAGAAAATAAACGTCGCACATATTATGACGTCATTAACGGAGGTAACGGTAGTTCCAATCGCGACGTTTTTAAAATATCAAGATGATGATGATGTGAGGAACGGTGGAAGTGACGTCAGTAACGGGTAACGGAAAACGATGCCACGTGTACATACATTGCGACGAAAAAAACGTCTCTCCTTGTTGGGCCTTGTGCTGGGCCGACCAGTAGCTCGCGACGGTTTAGTGTTCATTTGATCGTCGCAGAATCGTCCGTGACAGTCGATCAGGAACGTTCTCACTCCGTCGCGTAAACCGTCGCGGATTGCCCTTAGCGACGGTTTGGAGCCTATCCTCAACGGTATTGAAACGTCCCAGACCGTGCGGAATTTGGTAGTGAGTATTGTCAGTAAAGCATCTGTTGTTTCTAGGTAGCTCATAGGTAAGGAACGAAGAAGTTAAGCGTGCTCGGGGTGGAGTAGTCTTAGAATGGGTGACCTGTCGGTAAGTGTCATTAGAAGAGAGTAATTTAGATTGTAATTAAGAATGCTTAGAGATAAATGTGTCTGTAGTGTGATTAACTAGTTAAAAAAATTAAAATACAAAAATGGGAAAAATATTTTAAATTTTTTGAAAAAAATGGTATAGGCCGACGGTATGCCGTCGGCGTAGCTGGCTAGTACGCCGAGGGGGGGCCGTCGGCATCTAGTTTACGCGGAACGGACCCGTTCTGACAGGTGAGTGGGGCCCATAGGCGAGATGCCGACGGTGTATTGAACGCCGACGGCCAAACGACCTTCACTGACGGACGTCTACGCCAAGGGAGAGACGCCGACGGGAATTCGGGATACGCCGAGGGGGAGAGGTCGTTGGCGTCTATTCTGTTTCCTGTAGTGAGTATAATTCTTGTATTCCAAATGGAGCCTTAGAGGTTTCTTTCTCTAGCAGAAAATGCAATGCTCGTTTTGAAGTGATATGTAATCATTGTACATCTGAAGGAATATAGAGACAATCAGCTTGACCGGGAGACCGAGTGACTAGTAGCAGCAGGAACAGGAAAGGTCTTTCATCTCTTTTTCTCCCTTCGCAGATTTTGCTCTCGCCTCTTCCGCTCTCCCTTCAGAAAGTTTCTTTCCCCTCTTTCTACAGCGGAGAAGAAGAGGGGATCCACAAATCTAATCAGATTTGTGTCCTTGATAGCTGTTTGAGGGTTTCGAGTTTCGACTTGTCAAAGCGGAGGATCCGTCGAGGTCCATGCCTTACGTTGTCTTCCTCTTACTAGTCCTAGGAGGGGGACTAGTATGTTCCAATTGAACATTTCAGATGTATAGGGTGAGATTTGGTCCAGCAGGACCATTAACCATCACTCACTGGAAAAAACATGAGGGCAACTGTAATTCTCTTCTCGTTGACGAACAAACAGACCCGACGCCGCGGCCTCCGACTGGACGCCCTAGGACATGTATAATGGGATGATGTCAGGTTGACTTCTCTTAGCTAAGGGATGATCTTTTCTATATCTATACCTAATAATAAAGGCGTTAAGACTTCCTTGGTTTGGTTTTGTTTGGTTTGGTAGGTCACTGAAACTTCCCCTAAAGTTAGACTTAAATTACCCACCCTGCCACCGGTAAGTGAAAAAACTTTTCGTTTTGGGTTGGTGTGTTTTGTTTTGGTTGCTGTCACGTACATGCCGACGCTGCTCGTGTTCCGAGGTCAGTCACCTGTATGTAGTATGGTTTGTCCTTCTTACATGTTTGCTCGAGACTTTTCTATGTGACTCACCCCTTTGCCGAGTCCTGAGAGAAAACGAAAACATGGAGTCCTGATTTAAGCCGTTTTGCCTACCATAATCTGCATCCATAATAAAGACCCCGGTAATCCCACGCTGTCATATCTTCCCCGAGCCTTCATCGAGCACAATGCATAGATGGCTGCGTTCACGGCCTCCCCAGCGATGTTCTCAATGGCGTAGACATAAGCGTCGACATTGTCGGCGGCCCGGCCCTTCACGGCCAGGACGTTCGATGCAAACCCTGACCAGCCCACCCATGCGGTGGTTGTGGTCTCCCCTCCATCCACAGCGAGGCTCCCTGCGGCTTGGCTGACAACGGCTCGGCTCCCCCTTTTTCCCTATGAAGTAGATGTCGTCTTACCTCAATCCCTGCGGCCGATGGTTCCCAGCGCATCCCAGGTCCAGGCTCTCCACATGTCTAGGAGTCGACGCCGCCCCCGCCACAGTCCTCTCTTCTGCCCCACCTCAGATTCAACGGATCTTACTGTGACCGATCGGGCCGACCACCACGAGCTTCACCAAGTTTTCGAGTCCAAACACCATCTCCAAGTAAACGACATTAAACCTGCAGTCCGTAGAAGAGTGCATGAAGATGATCACTAAGGCAAGGCTCCAACGACTACAACTTCCAGGCGGCCTCGATCGGGGAGTCTGATGGTTAAATTATGAATGGATTTGGAGTTCAATCATCCCATATAGACCCAATATCATCCTGATTTGCCCGCCGCCGCCATGAGCTTAGGGCATCTCCAAGTCGCACCCCCAGAGCCCCCCAGGCGGCCTTTTTAGCGCCGAAAGCGGCGAATAGCGCCGTTTCCTCACCAGTCGCCCCCTAGAAGCCCAAATTCGCGCCGCGGCACCAGGCCAAACCGAGCCCGCTGGGTTTGGCCTGGGGGGGGCGAAACTGCGCGGCAGCACGCGCGGGCCAGCTCTGTCAGTGACGCGCCGAATAAACGCGGGAACAAAAACCCCCGCCTGTGACCTTCTTCTCGGCGCCCGCGCCGTCAAAGGCTGCCGGAGTAATGGCGTGGCGGCCGCCCAGTGCATGCTCCCCAGTCAAAGGCTGCCGGCGTAATGGCGTGGCGGCCGGCCAGTGCATGCATGGCGGGGGCGGCAGCGATGACACGCGAGGCGCAGGGACTGGCCCGCCAGGCTATAAAAAGGGCGCTCGTCCCTCGCCGTTCTGCCATTCTCGCTTCCTCCTCCTCGCCGTTCTCCCATTCTCGCCTCCTCCTCCTCGCCGTAGCAACGATGCCTCGCCTCTGGGATGCGTGGCCCAACAACGACGAAGAGGAGCAGCAGCCGACGCAGGAGGTGGCACCCGAGCAGCCGCCGGCGCAGGGAGCGGTGGCGCCCGAGCAGCAGCCCGCCCAGGAAGAGCTGGCGCCCGAACAGCCGGTGCAGACTGCCCGGCGCTGGAGGAGGGAGAGGAGGAGGCAGCCGGTGTGGCCGGAGCAGCACGCCGCCTTCCACTCCTTCGAGACCGCGCGGAACGAGGGAGCGTTCCACCAGGTCCTCGGCGGCCTCGAGCAGGCGGCGGCGGCGGCGGAGGCTGCCGCCGTTCGGGCATCTCTGGAGACCCACCAGAGGGAAGAGGCGGAGCGCGAGGTGCGCCGGCAGCTGGCCGAAAACGCTGCATCGGCCGAGCAGCAGGCCATCATCGCGCAGTACGAGGCCGACCGGCGGCAGGTGGCGCTGCAGAGCGAGCGGCGCAACCGCCAGCCCTCCGAGCAGGCGCAGCTGCACCGGCTGCGGGTGCAAGGCCGGGCGGAGCGGCACTGGCTCGCTGCGGCGAAGGATGACGGCGAAGCTGGCCCCTCCAACCGGCTCGCCATGGTGGCGAAGGGTGACCGCGGGGAGGACGACGATGAAGACGACGACGCCTAGGATAGTCGTCGCACTGTTTTAGTTTATTTCTTGCTGTTTTAGTTTAAATTCGCGTCGAAATTGTACGAACTTTGCTGAAATCAATAAAATGCGTCGAGTTTCGAATCGAGTTTTCTTGGGCCGAAACTTGGACTCGGGGAGCGGCTGGGAAGGCTGCCCCCAGTTTCCAGATTACCGCCGTTTGGCGCCGCGGCGGCCCCAAAACGGCGGCGTTTTGGACCTGGGGGGCGCAAGGGCTGGAGATGCCCTTAAGCCGTCAAAGCCGCCAGCAACTCCACTCTGGAGCCCCTCCTGCCCACACACACCGACCTGCTCTGCCGCTCTGCGACGGCTCAGAGGACTCTTTCCAAAGCATCTGCTCTCTGCCCTCTAGCCAGTCGTCGGCTGGCCCTGACTCTGAAGCTCTGGCCGTACGCCCGTACCGAGTGCCTGCGACCTGGCGCACGCACCTCTGCAGCAGCCGCTCTCTTTGACCGGCTCGATGAATGTAAAAAGAACTGATGCTCTGTATTTTTTTTTTGGCCAGCTTGTCCCCGTGCGGGCGTAGTACTCCACGAACAGGAAAAAGATTACTCCGAATTTAAAGTTCAGAGTGTGTAGTACAATGAAGGGGAGGAACATAGCTTAGCCTATTTTTTAAATATATTTCTTCTCTGATGGGTATGGGTTGATCTGATCTTTTCTAAAACTTATCGTACCGTAGCTGTTCCTAGGTGTAGACTATGCACCTTCGGTCAGGCCAAAAATATGTACTACCTTGCTTTGATATTAGTTTTCTTGGGTCAACATCAGTACATGCAGCACTGAGTAAATGACATTTGTTCGGGCCAGAAATTTTGTTGAACTTCTCGGATGTGTTTGCTTGGCATTTGACCAAAACAGAAGTTTAACTCCGAGTTCAACATTATCGACAATATACTGTTGTAAATTGATGATTATTAGGATAATGTAAAATTGATATTTTCTAAAGTTATCATAGCTTTGTGCAATCTAAGTTTTAGTTCAAACCTCAGAGTACGACAAATAATAAAATAGATGCACTAGCAGCTCCTAATCGTGTAGAATATGCGCCTTCCAGTGGATGTGGAATTAATCCTTGCTGCGAGGGAAATGGAAAAAAGTAAACGAAAAGCACCAAAGTTTAGATACAGGAATATAGCAGGTTATCCCACCCTTTCATGCTTCATGGCCGAAAAACTTATTTTTTATAAGCATAGTCTTTTTTAAAAAAATTTGGTTGCATAGTTAGCCTAATTTATAGTTTTTTTTTCGACCGTGGTTATGTTGGCTCATGTCGAATTTGTGGTAAACTAGGTCAAATTTTCAACATTATCTATTTGTTTTCATATGCTCGCGGATAATATATTTTAATAACGAATTAACTCTTAAAGTTGTTGTCCTTCATTGCGGTTATGGAACACACAAAAAGAGTAAAAACAGAGAGCGTAAATCTTTATATATGTGTGTGTGTGTGGGGGGGGGGGGGGGGGGAGGTTCTTGTGTCCTCCTTACTGGGCTAATCGTGTGCTATTTTTTTGTCTCTCGTTGCAACGCTCGGGTGAGGAGGGACTGGATGGGGATGGTACCGCCATGCAAACAGGTTTTGACGTCGATCCGGAAAATGCTCTCAATACTGCTGCTACTGACTGGACTCTTGAAGTTTCTAATAGGGATACTAAAGGAAGAAATGGGAAGTTCGTCAGGCTAAAACTTACAGGACGTGAGAGCACTGTTCATAAGATGAATGATGGGACCGAAGGAAGTATACTCAATCAGGACAAGAAAAGGGGGTATGAAGGGGAGAATGAATCTTGTCACGAGTTGCAAAGGAAGAAGAATAAGGTGGACTTAGCTCCACGGTACGCAATGAAACTTGGAGGATGGAACGACCGAGGTATGGGGAACGGGCCGGCTGGTCATGGTCTTCTGGCTCTCCAGAAGAAGGAGGACTGTCGTGGGATAATCACGGCAGATGTTACCGGGGGTAACTGATCTAGGGGCAAGTCGACACAGGTATTTGGGAGAGGGTTTAGCTCGAAGGAAGACATGGCGAAAAGCAATCTAAGAGCCGGAAAGCAACTCGCCGGATCTCGATATGATTATACTGGATACTCGATAACGGGTGTTACAGTTATGACTTGAATCTCTCTTAGGCGAAGCCCAGGGGTTGGTTTATATAGTACTCATATCCCCCTTGACTTGCCTTACAAAGCGCTTCTCGAGTCCTATTCGAACTCTTCATACGAACCCTAACTTTCTTTACCATAACCCACAATCCGGGTTACGATCCTTACAAGTCCTGGGCCTTCTAGAAGCTTCTTTGTCCTTAGCCGGATTTGATCCATCCGTCGTTTGGGCCGGATCTCACCTGGGAGTCGGCATACCGGGTTTACTATCCCCTCATCAGTAGTCCCCAGAATAGCCTGGGCTTCCAAGATTTACTCTTCGAAGCGCCGGCTATTCCCTACAGAAATATAAGACACAAACATATGAAAATCAGGACGCGGCGCGCTGATGAATAGCCGTGACTGGTACCAAGGAAGCCAAGCAAAAGCCCGGCTCTCCCTCAAGGGTTCTCCTTTAATCTTCCAGACTCGAGCTTTAGTAAGGAACTCCATGACTTCGCACCTTCTTCGATAATTATTGCTAATACCAGGAAAGAGATTCCCCCCTTCTCTTTTCTCGGGACCATATCTAAGTGCACATAAAGCACGTCTTCAAATTTCAAAATGTCCAACTATTACTCCGCAACCCCCGGGTTTCGCCCGTTAGGATAAGCTTTTCCACCCGGTTTATTATAAATAAGCCCCAGGAGGCAAACTCAACCCTTAACGGCTCACTTTCCCCATTTCTCTTCTCCCCAAGCTCAAGCTCGCAGAGCGCCACCACGGGAACCCCACGCATCTCGCCGGAGCCCATCCGCCTTCGTTTGCGCTCCGCCGCCGCGCGAGCCGCACCAGCTCCCGAATCCACCGTCAAGCCTCCGATTCGCCGGCCAACGACCACGAAAGGACACGAATCTTGCGCCATCTGTCTCCGCAAGGCCTTACTCCAATCTCCTTCAGTAAGTCCCTTACATCCTCCAACTTACCCCCGCAATTTCTTAGTTCTTCCTCTAATTAGATCTGAATCGAGCGGTCCGCAATTTCTCGGGCTGCGCCGGATTAACTCACTGATACTTACCATAAACATTCCTATGGATAGGATTCATAGCTCATGTTACTCCCCTAACTCCAGTAATCGTTAATCTGGTCACAATTTTAGAAATAGGATTCCCAATCTAAGCTCGGGCCATCTGAAATTTCCGCCCTTGTTCTCCTTCCTCAGAAAATCTTACTTCTCCGACTCATTCGCAGATGGTAAGCATATAAGCATCCCCCTAACTCCTCCAAACACTTGCTTTTACGGAAAGCTCCATGTATTTTGTAAGGTCACTTGATACCCGGATAAATCATTCTTGACCCAGCGAGGCAATAGCCGGGTTATGTTCAAATTGCGGGGTAATTGCTTGCCTGCTAACTTCCAAGTTTTTATTCCTTACGTCTTTTCCTTCGATGTTTTACCAGGTCAATCCCATGGCACCCAAGAGGCAGGGGAAGCAGCCGAATAAGGCTAAATCCACAAGCTCCATATCGGCCAATTGGGGGAAGTCCTCCGTCACCAAGGCCAAGCTGGAGGAGTTGGTCGAGCTTGGAACCCTACCTCCACAGGAGTCTATCCACTGGCGAGTGCCAGGCAATGAAACCCGGCCTTCTCCAGCGATGAATGAGGTAATATGCTTCGTTGAACATGTGACCCGGGGCTTTAGGCCTCCGGGTCACCCCTTCTTCCGTGACGTCCTAGACCATTACAACCTCCGTATCTTCGATATAGGTCCAAACTCCATTTTGAACATCTCCCATTTTATTGTTCTTTCCGAATCTTACTTGTGCACACCGCCAAGTCTAGCCCTCTTCGTCGAACTTTTTCAGTGCAAGCCGTGTCGCGAAAGCGGCGACGGCGCACTTCTCACTTGCGGCGGGGTCTCTATCCAGCGCCGCAAGAACTCCTGATGCCTCCTATTTCTCTCAATTCCCACGTAAAGCACTGGCAGCTTTTCGTACTTCTACTGCCAGGATTACCTCTCCACCCGGCGAAAAGAAGTTGCCGGGTTTACTCGGAGGGTCAACTTGATATCTCCGAGAAATTCAACGCCTTCGCGTCTGAACCGGACAGGGAGGCGATCTTGCCTTTATTAGCTAGGATCTCCATCTTGTCCGCACCGAGGCCTCATCGGGCTAAACCTGGGTGAAGACCTGGGTTAGCTTCCGCATTCAGCCAAACTCCATTCGTGAGAAGCTGATGTGCGAATACTCGGGTCAAACCACGGACCCAATCCGATTCTCTACCCGCACCCTTGCTCCGGGTGACATTAACAAAACAATTAAGGGTTTCCTGACAGAGAAGCTCGAAGTAATCCGGAGCATAGCCGGATTAGAACCTTTTACCCTCGAGAATCCAACCCCTGGAGTAAGTTTTCTGCCTTTTGATTTTAACTTCTAACACTTACTTTTATTCGCTTCTCTTGACTCGATATTAACCACTATCCTGGCATCTTCTCCTCAGGCCGATGATGACTTTTGGACGGTCGACTCACTCCTAATTCCGAAGACGGGGAGGAGGAAGACGATGTCGTTGACTCGAATGAAGGTACCTACTTGATTCCTTTGCACACGTTATATCCTGCCTTTTCTTCTTCTTTATGCTGTAACTCGGACATTTCTCAGAGCGAGAGGACCAAAGCGAAGAAGAAGAAACGACAGCAGGGGCGGGTCCACCAGCGAGGAGGAAGAGCCGGAGCCAGCCACCAGAACCGGAACAAAGAGGAAATCCCAGAGGATAGCCCTCCAGGTTTTTACTTCATCCCCTTACACTTTGGTTTTTTGCTCCCATAACGTCATTCCGGGGCTAACCCCATCTTCACCCCTTTTGATCATAACTGAAGGAGCCACCCATGACTAGGCGCCGAGTAACCCGGAATCATCCGGGCAACGAGACCCCTAACCCGGTTGCTTCGCCGCCCCCGGTTCAACACCCTGGTATTTGTTGTAAACAAAACTTCTTTCCAGTCATTCCTTTGTAACGTAATCCCAGACCTCTCTTGCCATTTCTCAGTCTCTTCCGGGTCTAGTGACGGCTTCCCCTCGGACTTCCCAGTAAACACCGGGTAAACGCCTTTTCCGGATATTATACCGAACTTTCATCCCCTTTCTTTCCATAACCAAAGATTAATTACGCCTTTGCACCTTCTTCAGAGCCACGGTTATTAGTAGCGACCAGGAGGACACCGAAGCTAAAGTCCGGGTCGAGGGCGAGTCGGCTGATGATGCCTTCACTACGGCTGGCGACGAGCAAATGTCGCCACCGGAGCCAGCTAGGCATGACGCCGAGTATCCAATCGCTTCGCACACGAGCGAGAAGGAGAAGGGGGCAGCTTCAAGCGCGGGAGGGGGACCAGACTCCGACATTCGGATGACCCGGGTGCCACCTCCTGTTACAAGAAATGCTCCTTTTCCCACTTTCCAGGTACCCGAGCCATCTAACTCGGATAACGCTGACTTTAACCAGCTGATGAGCGCTCTTCTTGCCATGAAAGCTTCAGAAGGGACTGTCTTAGAACGTATGGCTGCAGCACATCAGGTAATTTTTACTTGATACTCCTTATTATACACCCAGTCCCCAAGTCCCGAGTATAATTTTTTTTTTTTTTAATTATCCTCGGTACTTCGCATAGTACTTGCCGGCAATCATTTCCTCAGATAAAATACTCTCGCGATATCCGGCTTACAGCTTCACCCGGCCTTTGCAGGCAGAGATTACTCAGTCAGATGAAGCGTTACTTAAGGCTGAGCAGCTCTTGCTGGCTGAAGTTAAGCGTAGGGAGGCCCTTGAAGCGGAGATAAAGACTTTGAAAAAAGATGTCTCCTCATACAAGAAGAAGTACCATGCTGCCCAGTCCTCGCTGAATAACCTGTCGGCTCAGCTTACGGACACTTACCGTATCTTGCTAAGTAAGTTTGCTATTTGCGATTAATTTGCGTACCTCTATCTTGCCGCTGTAATAACCAACATGACTGATATGCTTTCACATGTTTGGATTGCAGGTGCTAACCTTGCTGCTCCGGAGGAGAATGCCATTACTCAAGTAAAAACTCTGAAAACTGTGCTCCGGACGTTTTTTGCCGGCACGAAACTTTTGCTGGATGCTATCAAGTGGCCTTCTGAGGTATACCCGGGCGAGGAGACCCTTATACAGGCCTTTTCCACAGCACCTGGATGGATTGAAATACTGAAGCGTTCGTCCTGCCGAATTGGGGTGACCCGGGCTTTAACGCTGGCGAAGGCTTATTTTCCAAAGCTTGACCCGGCAAAGATAGTATCCGGGTTCCCAGAATTTAAAGCTGACGGGTCCAAATTCAAGCCCCAGGATTTCAAAGCTATACAATCTGCGGTACGTCCTTCAGCCACAGCTTTGGCCGACAAGATGGATCTAAACACAATTATGAGCTCGTATGATTCTGAGGGCAAGGTTATCCTGGTGGAGGCGCCTCCCCCTATTGATATGTTGGACAAATGGTCGACTGATCTGGCTAGGAGGAAGGAAGAGGCTGCAAAGAGGGAAGCAGAACTGGGCGTAAAGCCGTCTACCTCTACCCCAGCCGTGCCTCCGCCTGTTCGTCCAGAAGTGAAGAGCCCGGGTAAAGCTGCTGGTAAGGCCAAGGAGCAAGTCCGAGATTCAGACCCGGAGGACCACTCTTAGGACGCCGAGTAGGACGCTACCCAACGCTTTGTGTTTCTCGAGACTGATATGATTTTTGGTGGTGCGCTTGTGCACCATTGACGCTGATATTATGACTGTATGCTTATTAATCTTATGATAACTCTTTGCCTCCCCTGGCTTTTGATAATCTCGATCCTTGTGTTACTTATAAGCTTATTCTCGATACTTCGAACTCTTGTTTTCAGTTTCCTTTTGAGACTCGGCTAACCGAGTATCGTAGGTTTTGATAGAGGAACCTTTCTTTAAGTCCCCAATACTCGGAAATTAAGGTTTTCAGGCTTGGGTAGTTAAAACAGTTTGTTTCTGTTTCGAAGTCCCCAGTCCCCATGACCCAAAGTACGAGCTATAGGGGCGTGGCCTTTCTCAGATGACATACTGCTGTTTACCAAGCTGAATACCAATATCTGTTTACATAAATACTGAAGTCATGCTTAATATTTGTTGAGTTTCCGGCTTTTTTAGCCTTATACTCTGCATGGACTTGTGGTTTAGATGACCCTTTTGATTATCTTGTACTATAAGCCGGCTTTCGCGTGGATACCATGTCGTTGCGTCTATACGAAAAACAAGATCAAGCAAGCCACACTGGGCTGCATAATTTGATTGTGATCGTACGCGAACAGATCATGCCACTTTAGTGCGAGTCACATCGAGCTTAAGTAAGAATAACCAAGAAATTTGGCTCCTTTGTCCAGTTATAGGATTGCAGCTGTACCCGTTTTTTCGAGTAATCAGCCCCCATAACTCATAGGCATCATGGCCGGGTCTCCGGGTCTTGTGATTACTTATTGAAGCAGATCACCCCCCGGAGACCTATATTCATGTAATGTATTTCGATGATACTGATGTATTGATAGTAACAATGTTACTTACTTGTAACTGAAGCAAAGACCATGATAAGACTCGAAACCATCTTCTTTTATTGATAAAAATTTCTTTTTTGATTCAGCAGGCCGCCTCATTAAAAACCTTCCAGTCCCCTTAGGTACCCTGGATAGGAAAAGAGTGCGTATGAAACCTGCCGCCCATTACACTGCTTTAGTTATTCTCGAGAATCGGCCTCGCGTTGATACGGCCGATGCACATTCTCCACTTGCTATGCCCTTTCGTAATGAGTACCGGATTTGCTAGCCAGTCCGGGTATATCTTCCTTGGAACGTGATCAGCTGCGGACGGTGGTACGCCTTCTTCTTCCCTGCTGAGAGTTTTGAAAGTATTGCTCCTGATGAAGCCTACCATCTTAGGGTTTTGTTCTGCCCTAACCTTTGCTTTGTCCCCCTCAGGGGTTGGCTTTTTTGACGTTGTCCTCTCTTCTAGGTCTACCTGAGAACGGTAATGTTTGAGCTCTTCCTTCCTGCAGGCTTGCTCGGCCATTGCCGCGTCTCCCTCATCGCACTCAGCTGCTATATCCCGGTTTCCGTGTATTGTAATGGTCTTCTTGGGACCCGGGATTTTCAGTTGTAGGTACACATAACACGGTCTTGCCATGAACTTGGCATAAGCCGGCCTTCCAAACAATGCATGATAAGGACTGCGCAACTTTACTACCTCAAAGGTAAGCCACTCGACTCGATAATTATCCTTTGACTCTCCAAAAGCTACTTCCAGTGCCACCTTTCCTTCAGGGCATGCTGAGTGACCCGGCACTATCCCGTGAAAAACTGTTGTACTCTTTTGCAGCTGCGATTCCTTTAAGCCCATTCGCAGAAAAGTTTCCCAGTACAGGATATTGATACTACTTCCTCCATCCATCAGGACTTTTTTCAGCTCGTAGCCGTTGACCTGTGGTGCCACTACCAAAGCTAAGACTCCCGGGTGATCAACTCTATCCGGGTGATCCTTCCTGCTCCATGTTACCTCTTGTTCTGACCACCTCAAATACCTTGGAACAGCGGAAGAGACCGAATTAACTGCTTGTTTCAGTATCTTCTTATCCTTGTTAGAGCCTCCTGTAGTGTGCACATGATATTGACCCAGCTGTTTGGGGTTAGCTTGAAAACCTCCTGCTCCATTTTGATTGTTACCTTGATTTCCAGCTGGCGGATTGCCGGCTGGGGGCGGCCCATTACCCAAGTTTCCACCTAGACCCGGACCTCCTCCCCGGCCCGCACCTCGCATAGCTCTGTTCACTTCTTCGTTCTTCCACCTTTGTAAGTCGGCACATTGCTCTAGTGAATGATTGGCCGGCTTGCCATTCCTGCTATGCTTCGGGCACGCCATCCTAAATATGTCCCAACTGTTGCTTGGTCTTGGAGGTCCTTGGTAGTGTCCCCCATTGTGATTCCCAGTATTAAAATTCCCTTCGGATCTAGGTCTTGAAGACCCGGCCTCCGTGTTGGCTACAAACTCGGAATTCCCGTCGAACGGGCGCTTGTTTTGGCTACTTCCATTATTGTTTGGCGCCGACCCATTGCCGGTTTTCCCGCTGCTACTTGCGTTTGCTTTTGCTTTCTTGTCGTCAACTTCCTCCTCTGTGGTATCCGTTGCAGCGTGTTTGTTGCACGCATCCATTAACTCTCCCATTGTAACCTCCGCTGCATTCCTACTAGATTTCATGCGAGTTAGCTTTTGTACTAAAGGAACGTACTTACATGTTTTTGCCATAGCTTGTAGCGCGTCCTTAGGCTGGATATCCGTAGACGAGTGGAGTATCTCCATAACCCGGCGTACCCAGCTGCGTGCCGATTCTCCTTTCTTCTGAACGCATCTTTCTAAATCATCAATAGTAAATAACTTCCTACAGGTCCCATGGAAGTGCTTGATAAATGCGGTTTTTAGCTCCTCCCACGACTTGATCGACTTTTCCGGTAAATTGGTGAACCATAACTTTGCTGCTCCCTCTGACATCATTAAGTACATGAACTTGGCTTGGAGATTCTCGGATGCGTTGCGAATTGACATTGCCATCTCGTAGCTGCTTAACCATGTTTCCGGATCCATCGTTGGCTCGTAATTCACTACTTTCCCCGGTTCTTTGAACTTTTCCGGGTAAGGTTCCGCTCTGATATCATCCGAGAGACACTTGGGTCCCGCAAGGGTGGTTGGGGCTGGTCTCGCCCGGGAAATGCGTGACCCGGCCGGGGGTGCCACGGGGTGAGGAGCCACCGGTGGATCGTGTGCTGCAGACCCGGCCCCGGCTCTTCTGGCCCTGGAGCTGTCCACTACTGCCTGTGCTGCTGATACTGCCGGTACTGTCTGGACGCGCGGCGGGGGTGGCATCTGCTGTTGCTCTTCCCTTCGTCGTGCCGCGCTGGTTTGGACGTTGCCCTGTTGTTGACTCACGTATGGCGTCCCATGCATCCCACTTCTGTGATCTGGATAATTGACTTGCTGTGCTACCGCGGTGTGCAGCAGATCTATCGCTCGCCGGGTTTCTTCTGCGTGCGGCGAGTCTCTTACAGGAATCTGGTTTAATGCGAGTGTTGCTGCATACACGTTGTCCATGGGGTTGTTGTAGTGACCTGCTGGGGTACGGAATCGCGATGGTGGAGGCGGCATGGTGTTGCCGGCTGTCGCCCCCGCCCGAGGCAAGGGTAATCCGGCTGGCGCGTTTACCGGCTGCACTCCCGTTGCTGGTTGCGGTATGGTCCCTTGGTTCGCCGGTGGGATTGGCTGATCTTGAGGCGTGAACACCAGGGCAGTCGGGTTGATAACCCCTCCTGTTGCCGGTAACATAGTTCGGTGCCTTTGGTGAATCCTCGTCGTCTCCTCCCGAAGCCGGGTCTCTAGGTCATCCAGTTCCTGCTGCCGCGCTGCCATCCCCTGCCTTTCTGCTTCTACCTGCCTTCTTTGCTGCTCCAATGCACGACGAGCTACGTCCAGATCTCTTACACGCTCTGCTGCGTTTTCTGGGGTGATAACTGTAGCTAGGACTGTGGGATCCAAGATCAAATTATTATTAAACAGAGCTGGGTGACGAGGATTCGAGGGGCCCGCCCCCGGTGTCCGGTTTGCTTGGAACCCGAACATATTTGCGTGTCGCTCCTCCTCCGCTGGGCGACTGGTGACTGATGCCGATTCTCCATCGACCTGGGCCAAGATCGGGCCAGCCGTACCTTGTTGCTGAGCCAGCACCTGCGCCGCCCCGACTGGCGCCGCGGCTGCGTTTCCTTGATTGGTATTGATTGCGGGGGCCGCATAAACTGCAACCCGGCGCATAATACTTGGCGTAGATCCGTACCGTTCTTCCTCTTCGCTATTTTCCTTCTCGTATCGGTCCTCCGATAAATCCCGTATAGACTCGGTGCCTTCCTCCCTCTCTGTCGGACCCGTTGTTCCGATCGATTCTTCTTTTTCCGATTGAACACGCGTGTCCTCCCCTGACACAGAATCAGATTCAAGATTATCACGGCTCGAATTGGAAGCACATACCATACCGATGAAGACGTTGATGCGGCCGACTGTCACGACGGATCCGGTTTCGAGGTGATCCGACTCTGGCCCCCAGCCGGAATCGTCTACCATCTTCTCTCCTTGGTTGTTGACGTAGATTTCTCCGACGACGAGGTTCCTCATGTTCTTCCGAGCTTCTCCCGTGATGTAAACACCTTTGGACGCAGGCCCCACGGTGGGCGCCAACTGTCGTGGGATAATCACGGCAGATGTTACCGGGGGTAACTGATCTAGGGGCAAGTCGACACAGGTATTTGGGAGAGGGTTTAGCTCGAAGGAAGACATGGCGAAAAGCAATCTAAGAGCCGGAAAGCAACTCGCCGGATCTCGATATGATTATACTGGATACTCGATAACGGGTGTTACAGTTATGACTTGAATCTCTCTTAGGCGAAGCCCAGGGGTTGGTTTATATAGTACTCATATCCCCCTTGACTTGCCTTACAAAGCGCTTCTCGAGTCCTATTCGAACTCTTCATACGAACCCTAACTTTCTTTACCATAACCCACAATCCGGGTTACGATCCTTACAAGTCCTGGGCCTTCTAGAAGCTTCTTTGTCCTTAGCCGGATTTGATCCATCCGTCGTTTGGGCCGGATCTCACCTGGGAGTCGGCATACCGGGTTTACTATCCCCTCATCAAGGACCCTGATATTCTTTTTTTATCTGAAACTAAACTTGACAAAAAGGGAATTGAGAAGCTCAGGTACAAGATTGGAATGCCTCATGTGGTGTTCATGGAGTGTGACGGAAGGAGTGGAGGTTTGGCTATGTTCTTGAAGCGAGGCATAAATTTAAGTTTGCGGTGGATGAGTCGTATGCACATTGATGTCGATATTACTGAAGATGATGGCTTCAAGTGGCATTTCACGGGGATATATGGTGAACCAAGGACGAACAAGAGGGAACAAACGTGGCGACTCCTGCGTACTTTGCACTTGCAGGAGAAGCTCCCGTGGGTCTGCATAGGAGACTTCAACGAGATCCTTTATAGTTTTGAAAAGCAAGGTGGTCTTCCAAAGCCCCAGATCCAAATGGAAGACGAGCCTCCTGCCGCCGGCCTCTAGGCGGCTCGGGGGAAGAACGCCGCCGCCGGCCCTAGCCGCCCCTCTCTCCAGCACCCTCCTCGTCGTCGCCCGAGGCCTCGCCAGGCTAAGCCTGGGCGGCGCCCGTGACGGTGGCGGCGGGGCATCTTCGAGGCGGTCGCGGGGCATCTTCAAGGCGGCGGATCCGAGGCGGAGGCGGAGGTCTCTTCGGAGGATCTGATGCAGACGACGGGGTGCCGGCCTCGGGCTGGAGGCTCGACGACGTGCGTACCTGGTCGCGGCGTCGGCCATGGCGGCCGGTTGTGGCGGTCTGGTGGCGCTCAGTGAGTCCCGGCGTCCTTGGCGGCGCAGCCGTGATTGGTGGAGGTCGTCCGGTCTTGCGCTGCCCCTACTCTCCTCGATAGCGCTCCTCTCCCGTCTGGCGGCGCTCCGGCGCCGTGGTCCGTGGGGGACCTCCCCCTTCGAAGCTTGTTACCTGCTCGGACCGGCTGGGTGGGTGCGGCTGTTTGCCCGACAGGTTGGAGTTGTCCCGGATTGGAGGTTGTGGCGGCGTTCTGGTCGACGGGCTGGTGGATGCCGGGGCAGCGGCCCCGGATTGTGGATTCTTCTCCAGGCTAATCTACGGCGAGGACGTGGCGAACTCCTTACTGCGTCTGTGCGCGCCGGGTGGAGTGGAAGTGTTTGGCCGGTGAGAGCCGGGCTCCGATGATCGGAGTCGACGATGGTGGCATCTTCCGATGTCATCCCTTGATGAAGGTATCGTTGCCGTGCGGCCTCCGCCTACTGCCTATTGCTCCAGGGGAAACCCTAGATCCGATTTACCAGATCGGATGATGACGACGCCTTGCGCCGTTCTCCCTGTTGAGGGCATTGTCTTGGAGTGGAGCTGTGTTTCGGGGGAAACCCTATATCTGGTTTACCAGATAGGATGATGGCGGCATCTTCGACGTCGTTTACCCTCTCGAGGGCATTGTCTTTGGAATATGAACTACCTGGAGGGGGTCCCTTGGTGGTGCGGATTGCGCAGGGTGGAGGAGCTGTCTGGCCTCTGGCGTCATGGTGGCGTCGATGGCAGGTCTCACGGGTGAATGCATTGATTTCTATCCTGAAGATGGGTGAGAGGAAGACGGAGGCGGCTTCTTCTGGAGCGTGGACGTCGGTGTGCGCTGCAGGGTGCTGGACCGGTTGTGCCCTTTGCTCGCTATCGAGCGGCTTGGTGTGGCCTTCGGTGTTTCAGATGATGTGCGTTGGTGTGCTGACAGGGAATTCGGCCCTGTTCGGCGACCCCCTTCATTACTAGTGGTGGTAGATCCTAAGTTGGTGATTCAGGATGGTGCTTTGATGTATTTATTTGTAAGACATTGTGGCTTCTGCTTTTTATTAATAAAAACCGGCTGTGTGCACCATTTTGGTGGGCTGGGGTAGTACCCCCTCCATTTCTAAAAAACAAATCCAAATGGAACGTTTTCGCAATGCTTTGAATTTTTGTAATTTAAATGACCTCAGTTTTGAGGGGGATATTTTTACTTGGAGAAATAATAACTACGGTGCTAATGGCTACATTCGCGAGCGCCTGGATAGAGCAGTTACAAATCCAGAATGGTGTGCACGTTTCCCCTATTATAAGGTGGTGAACGGTTGCCCAGAACACTCTGATCATCGCCCGGTATTGCTCTCGGTTGATGGGGCACAAAGAAGAAGTAGGCCGAGGCCAAATCTGTTGAATAAGATGTTTGAAGCGCGCTGGCTCTTGGAAGAGGATTGTGAAAAAAGTGGTTAAATCGGCCTGGAATAATGTGGCCAGCTCAGGAGCTAATAAAACAATGGAATACCTAAAGGCCGTGTCCAAAGATTTGCACGTGTGAAGCCATGATGTTCTGGGTGATTTACAAAAAAGAATAAAGATGTTGCGTAAAGAACTAGAAGGGCTTCGCCGAGGAGATATATCTGAAGCTAGTGTTAGAAAAGAACATGTGGCAAGGTTTGAACAGTTGGAGATTTTTTGGAGGCAGCGAGCTCACGTACACTGGCTGCAAAAAGGAGACAGAAATACTAGCTTCTTTCATGCACATGCTACGGAGAGGAAAAAAATGAATACAATTAAAAAAATGAAAGGGGATGATGGAGTGGTGGTGGAAGGGGAGGAGGGTTTGAAGACCCTTATTACTAATTATTTCTCTTCTTTGTTTACCCATGGTAGGTGCGGATGTACAACGTGTGTTAAAGTGTGTGACGCCCCGTGTTAATACACAAATGAATGGATTCTTGACATATGAATATTCAGCGGAGGAAGTGAGGAAGGCACGTGACGATATGGGCGATTTAAAGGCGCCGGGACCTGATGGTATGCCTGCAATTTTCTACAAGAATTTTTGGGTACCGTTGGTGATACTGTGGTAAAGGAGGTGTTACAGGTGTTGTGAGGCGGCTGTATACCAGAGGGATGGAATGAAACTATTGTTGTGCTCATCCCGAAGGTTCAGAACCCTGAACGTCTAAAAGATCTTCGCCCGATTAGCCTATGCAACGTTGTGTACAAACTCATTTCCAAAGTTATTGCTAACCGACTAAAAGGTATTTTGGAGGAATTGATATCACCCAATCAGTCGGCATTTGTTCCAGGAAGATTAATTTCAGATAACACTATACTAGGCTATGAAATGTCACACTATATGAGGAGGAAGAGGAGAGGTAAGGATGCATACATGGCACTCAAGTTTGCTATGAGCAAGACGTACGACAGAGTAGAATGGCCTTTCTTAGAAGGTATGTTGAGAAAAATGGGCTTTGATGAAAACTTTGTACAACCGATCATGAGGTGCGTGACAACGGTTTCGTACCGCTTTCGGATAAATGGAGATCTTACAGATGTGGTACATCCGGGTAGAGGGCTGCGGCAATGGGATCCTATTTCCCCATACTTTTTCTTTTGTGTGCCGAAGGTTTTTCAGCTCTTCTAAATAAAGCCGAAGAGAATGGCTTCATTTGTGATATCAGGCTAGCACCGAATGCACCTCGCATCAATCACTTGCTTTTCGCGGATGACTCCCTGTTGGTACTAGAGGCTAACGTGCAAAGTGTAGAAACCATTAAGCCCCTATTACAGATTTATGAGGAAGGGTCTGGTCAGATGATTAACCGGGAAAAATCATCAGTTATGTTCAGCTCCAATACTAGCCGAAGCACCAAGAATTTACTGTTACAAGCATTGGGTCTGGGGGCGGAATCTACTGAGGGAAAGTACCTCGGGTTACCGCGTATATTGGTCGTTCCTGTACAAAATGCTTTGCATATATTAAGGAACGAATTTGGAAGAGGTTGCAAGGGTGGAAGGAAAGACTGATGTCTATGGCAGCTAAAGAGATATTGATAGAGGCGGTTGCTCAAGCAATACCCACTTATGCCATGGCCTGTTTTGACTTATCGAAATATTTTTGTGATGACATTAGCCAACTTGTTTGCCATTATTGGTGGTCTCAGAATGAGGAAGAAAATAAAATGCATTGGGTCGGTTTGGAAAAAATGAAATTACCCAAGGAGGAAGGAGGCTTGGGATTTCGCGATTTGTATGCTTTCAACCTGGCAATGTTGGCGCGGCAGTGTTGGCGACTAGTCCAGGCTCCTGAATCCTTGTGCGCTTAGGTATTACGAGCTAAATATTTCCCGGGCGGTAATCTGCTCGCAGCTAAACCCATGGCTGGTATGAGTGTATGGAGGAGCATTTTGAAAGGACTTGAGGTGTTTAAGAGGGTATCATATGGCGTATCGGAGATGGGTCGAATGTCAACATTTGGCAAGACCCGTGGATTGCAAACAGTGTTACTCGTCAACCTAGAACACCAACATGAGATTGTGAGCTTGTGAGGGTGTGTGAACTCATTGACGCAGATTCAATCACTTGGAAGCGAGAACTGATTTCCCAGCATTTTCATCCAGATGATGTTCCTCTCATTCTTAGTATTCCGCTGTGTGATCAATCAGAAGATTTCATTGCGTGGCATTTTGACAGCCGAGGTTTATTTTCCGTGAAGTCGGCGTATAAGGTGCACATTGATATGAAAAAGAGTGAGAGTATTGCTCAGGTCGGTCAGGGTTCGGTCTCTACAACGGTGAAAAAATGAGGTCTTTGCGAAATTGTGGAAAGTGCAATGCCCGCCAAGAGTTCATCATTTTTTGTGGCGACTTGCGCACAACAGCCATCCACTATATATGAATATTGCACGGAGAGGCGTAGAACTTGATATGAGATGTGCAGTTTGCCACAAATACTTTGAAGATGGGAGCCATTTGTTTCTCTCTTGCAACCTAGCTAAACAGAGGAGGCAGAGTCTGGCATTGGAGGATGTGAGACTGAAGTTGCTCCCTTGTCGATCGTCGCTGGAAGTGTTACAGGAGGTTTTCAGCTTGTCGGTCAGGGAACAACTTCTCTCTGTATCTTTTCTATGGCTATGGTGGCAGGAGCGGAACCGTGGAAATCATGGTGAGAACCACTAGCCTATTGAGAGCTTTCGTTTCAATGTGCATATGCATGCGGATGAGTGAACTGAATATCTGAAACCAAACAAGAATGTTACTGTGCCAAGGACAGTGAAACGGGAGGCACCGCCAACTGAGTTTATTAAAATGAATATTGACGCTGCTTTCAGAAAGGAAGCAAAGATTGGTGGCTGGGGTGTCATTGGAAGGGAGAATACAGCTGAAATCTGTGTAGCTGCAGCGGGTTCTCTTGACATGGTTCGTGATGCAATGCATGCTATTAGATAGCTGATCAACTGGGAATTGGGTTTCTATCAAAAAAAAAAAAAAACTGGGAATTGGGTTAGTCATTTTTTAGACAGACTGCCTCAATCTGAAACATGCCATGACGACATCGGATTTCTTCTCTTCGCCGATCGGCATCATGATTAATGACATGAAGTTTAGACTTCAAATGAATTTCATAGAGGCTAGAGTGGTGTATGTCCCGAGAGAATGTAACAAGCCTGCGCATGAGCTTGCGGCTTTGGGTATGGGCGAAGTTTACGGGCGACATGGTATATGGTCGTCGAACTTCCCCAGTTCTGTAACCCGTCTGGTGACCGGCGATCACGCCGTGTCTTAATGGAATAGCAGTGTTCCATATCAAAAAAAAAAAACCCCGATGCCGCGGTCTCCGACTGGACGCCTTAGTCACATGACCAGCCGCCGCATCATCCCCGCCAGCCGTCTCCATCCGACCCGCCGCCGCCTCCACCCCGCACGCGCATCCACCGACGACGCCGTCGAATCCCCACCCTAATCTCCACTCCACCCTGCACGTCGAGTCGTCGACGGAGGCGCGAGAAAAACGGACGCCGGAAGTGGACGCCCAACGCCACACGGAACTCCGGACTTGGACGCCGTCGGCCGTCCTTGAGCAGGTAACACACACGTTTCTCAATTTTTCCCGTTAGCATCTGTCACATAAGCTTCCGAGATCTTCTTGTACCTGTTCTTGTCAAAGCACAGGTTAAATCTGACCCCTTAGTTTTGTTTAGAACAGCTATATTTTTTTTCTTTTTAGAACGAAAATTCAGTACCACGCTAGTTAGCAATTCTTCTTTACAGATTAGCCGGCTTGGTACTGAACAGAACAGAGACAACTTTGGAAATATTTTTTCATAACAGAAGTACAAATTTGACAAAACTAACACAAGTGCTTTCTTGGATGATGCCGTAACATGCTTTCCAAGCCCAGGAACCTAACAAAATCATGAAAAAAAAGGGCACGCCTAGATCTCAGTCGACTGGGATTTAATTAGATCTCAGTCGATGCCGTTATCACCGAGCCGTCGTTTGGTTCTGTTGCATGCGTAACTTGCACGAGCTGTTTGCTTCGGCTTATATGGGCATTTGGGCTGCCAGCTGCGTGTGTATTTTGTGCTTGGTATTGAGCCTCCACCGTAATGATTGAGGCCCAAGGTCACGATGTGACACTTTTGAGCTCCTGGACTACTAGTTTGACAGAAGTAAAGCAGATGCTATGTGTTGCATATAATATGCAAATCAAAAGTAAAAACAAAACTAGCGGCTTGAATATTTCTCCCATGGTCTTAATCATCCATCATATCGTGTCACCAACCAGTTAAAACCCACTTATTACTCAATATGCATCACAAATCACGATGCAAATTTAACAAGAAATATTTCTTTAAGTTGCAACCAACTTGCAACTAGAAAAATATAGTTGTAGTACACTTACAACTAACCAACGCGCGGACCGGAAAAAAACTCAGTTACAACTCAGTTAAAATTGACAAAATTCAGTTGCAGCCCACCTACAACTCTCGGCCAACATGAATCACTGCGGAAATGCAACGATAATAAAAAAAATTCTCTATTACAGCTCACTTGTAACTGGAAAAAAATTAGGTACAACCCAATTGTAACCGAAGAAAACTAAGTTACAACCCACTTGCAACTCACGGTCATCGTCACAACACAAAGATGAACATTTTTCTCTGTGGCAACCAACTCGCAGCGGGAAAAAACCCATTTGCAATTGAAAATCTAAGTTGCAACCCACTTGCAACTGGAAAGTTCTTACTTACAACTCATAGTCAACACGAGTCAAAATGCAAAGGTGAACATTTTCTGAGTTGCAGTCCACTTGAAATGGGAAAAACTCCCTTGCAAGCCGCTTGCCAATAGAAAAATAAACATGCAACCCATTTCCAACTCACAACCGGCACACATCACAACAAAAATATGAACATTTTCTTAGTTGCAACTTAATTGCAGCAGGAGAAAGAATCCCAATTGCTACCTAGTTATAAGCCCAAGCCGGCGCAAACAACAACATAAATTCTACAGTCTCTCAGTTGCATCCAAGTTGCAATTTGAAAAGAAAAAAAACTCAGTTATAACCTATTTGCAACTGTAAAGACTTGGGCGTAGCATTAATGCTAGCATGAAGCACAACACGATCCAATAATTAAGGAGTCGACCACGGTCTAAATTAATTATCGATGTACCCAAAATTGACAAAACCACGCAAAATAGGATAACCGACAACAGAACAAATGACACAACACGTGTAGACAAGTCAAAAAAAAAAAGACAACCGAACAGAGGTTCCATGTTGAGAAAAAGACCCAGTTGGATAAAAGGTTAGCCCGCACTACTTCAATTGATGGGCCGGACAATAAAAGTAGAAAACAGTACAACCAATAGAAAAATGTCACACAACGCAAGCAGGATGGTGGGACAGCCTCTCATTAAATTGAGTATGCATGCACGGATCGAACGGTTCTCACGCCGACTGAGAATTATTCTCAGTCGACTGGGAATTAGCAAATCCGGAAAAAAAAACACCTGACACTGCATGGTAGTGAATCTAAAGGAGATCAATGTTTGTCGTCTAACATTATATATGACTTTTGTGTATGGATAATCAGTACGAACTAAAGTATGGAGTTTAAAATGACCCAGACCTTGTACTTCAAAACACTATAATTTGAACATTTCTTGTCGTTAAAATAAGGTATCCACCAGTACTCATCCGTATGCTAATTGCACAATTAGATATAGGTACAGTTTAACGTAGTCTGATGCTTTAATTAATTTAGGACGCGACTTGTTTATTTGGAGACATTACAAGTTTTGCAATTAATTCATTTTCATACATTACATTATGGTGCTATATCAGACCTTGTAATTTGCAAAGTAACAACGTAAGTACTGCGATTAGGAAAAAAAAGCTTGTACTAGACATTCCAGGCTAGACTACTGAAATCGGCACTGTGTGAAAATAGTTTGATCTTCAGTCCAACATCTGCGATTAAGACTGGAGTAGTATAACTGTACTGTCGATTTCATCTCGTTAGACTTGCTATAAGTACCATAAAATACGCCAGGAAGAGGCCTTTTGTGATAGCCAGTTGAAAGCATCTGACATTGTATCAGAAAAGTAGCCTCCTTAACATTGTGTGACAACATGAAAAATAACAGAGATGAAAGCACATGGCATTCCATCTTGCACATAGAGTTGTTGTTTTTTAGAAATGATGTACTTGATTATTAACATTAATCATACTCTTATGGTGGCATTTTTGAGCCATGGACGGTGAAGGCACTGGCATGGAGGAGTCTGTAGGGGAGGTCCTGCGGCAAAATAGCTCGATGCCAGAATGATAAAAAGCTTAATACCTCTTATTTGACTTTTTCACTATTTTGAAATACGAAAAAGATCCAAATATAAAATGCAAAGGTCGTCTTATTCAAAACCTCAATCATCACATCCCCTCTCTCCCACTTCACACCTTGGAACGCGCTGTTTTTATAGAGAGAAAGACGCTTTCCCATCTTCTTAACCCGAAATGAAGGGGTACCCCCGGGAAGAGATCCAGTGGAGACGGGTGGGGCTGTAGCTCAGAGGATTAGAGCACGTGGCTACGAATAAGTTTTGCTGCATTGTTAGCAAGACATTCAAAAGTGGTACAGCCGTACGCTGCTTAGTAGCTCATCTATATATGCTGGACTAGGAACAATTGCACACTTGGACGCTGGCACTTGCGTGATTGTCTTGCATCGATATGGTTATTTGCTTTGAAGTGAGGATGCTTTGTTGGGAGAGCTCAAGATGTGTGCTAATAGCTTCAGTTTTTAGAGTGATGGATGACTTATCGGAGATAAGAGGATGAGAAGTTGTGTTAAAGGAGTTGCACTAAGCTATTTGTAGAGCAACTGGATGTAATATAACACTATCGTAGTTAAGTTTATGATCATGGATGTTCAGACTCATTGGAGTTCAAGTAGTCACACAGCTGTTTGGGTCTTATACAGTATTTTTTGGCATGTTTGATGGAAATGCCAAAGAAACAAAAAAAATTTGATTCACGTGTGTAAACAACTTGTTTTTTACATTGAAGTACATGAATACCGCTATTACACAGAGCTAGTTGTGATGTATGCTTCCTCTCTTCCTCTCTGTAGAGATAGAAATTTCCACAAGGACGGCGGTGAGGTGCATACGTGGGAGTTCAGATTGATCTTGATTTTGGGGAGTTCAGCCTTAGGAACACATCGAACCACGCCAGATCCCCTCTACGGTTTTGGGCCAGGTCCATCTATGGGGCGCCCCCGATTGAGCACTAGTATGATTATTACTAGTCACCGTTTAACCACTAGTATGAATTGTCATTAACCTTTGGATTGACGAAAATGAATGGCTGTCATTAATTTGGGGGTACCACTGAACAGCTCTCTCTTCCTCTTTTTCTTGGACATTAGGAGTAGTTGGTGTTTAGGTAATCAATGCGACATCAACTTGTCCACCACGAGGCTCCAATTCTCATAGCTATTGAGCCAAAACACCGTGTCCTGGAAGAAGATTTTATCTCTACTATCATCACTGCTGCATGGTGCCTATGTAATGAATGCGACTTCTAACGGACTAACTGCACCTAGCTGGGGTGAATGGCGACACCTAGGAGATTCAACACGAGTATAAGTGAAAAAGAAACTGCCATAATTTTTGGAAATACTACACAATTTTCTCCTGATGCCTCCCAAACCTAATCAAACTCAAGAAACGATTGTGTGATATGCACAACAAGATATGCTTTCTTTTAAAAGCAACATAGTTAATCACATAACTGGCTGCATGAAGAGACATTGCCCTGCCCCTTTTCCACTATCCTCTCTATCCGTCTAGCTCAGATTTGAAATATCTAGCTCAACTTTGAGATACTTATATAGTGTGATGTACAATATATACATGAAGAAACTAAAGGTGTCATAACTCACACAGAAGAGTATGTAGTAACTTCCATCGATCATAAATATCAGTGAATATGATAACTTGAGGTTACTTGAACATTATCACTGAATGTGAGAAAGTATGTGGTTGTTGAACATTGTAACTACATAATAAGTAAAATGAAACTATTGGTGTCATATACATTAGGATAAGTACTTTAAATAATGAAGATGGTTATTGTCTGAAAATTATAGCTGATTTGACCTGCTTATTGCAGTTTGTACTGGCTATGCAATCAGGCATATTTTAAAGCAAATGCTCTAGCACAAAGGTTTGGTGCTTGGGCTACAGGTTCATATCGTGATCTGAGCCGCTCGGTATAGGTCAGAAATTGTCCCATATTAAAATTTGTGAGACTATTTTAATACAAAAACCAAATACAAGTACAATACAATGATGCAGAGGTTTCTTTTCTCTACTTACAAAATCATCTGCTTCTTAGAGTTCGAGAACTTTGTCATTTTGATGTATGGCTGTGAAATTTCTTAGATGGCTATGATTTTGTCTATGTTTTGCTATGAACATACTAGGTTGTGGATGAATGGATGCATCTTAACCTTGTTATGGATGTGTGTATAGGCTGCCTTAAAATTTGTTGTTGATGTGAATTCTGCTTATTTTTACGTTCCATATAGCTGGAGTTTTCTTATGTGTAATGTATCACACAATGCAGAAGGTTGGAGAAACTATGTGTGCAAACGAGGTTTCTCAATGCATACAGTTGGAATGACAAGACCATTTGTGATGAGGCCACGTCGCAAACTGGTGCTCATGGATAACCGTATACGTTGTGATTCGCAATGCAGATGGTTCTTTCACCGGTACGACGCGCCTTCCAAATTAGTGATGAGTTGATGTCAACGATGCCAATTGGCAAATTATGTGTGCGATGTATGTGATGCAATATTCTATAATTTTTGCCCCAAACCTTAGCCCAATATGCTAGTACTCACATATCATCACTATTACCATGACACAAGAAACACCGCAAAAGAAAATCATTAACATAATCGAATGATTAAATTACCCTGCTACATTCTTGCATACTGTAATCTTAATTCATGGACTATTGTTGTACAATAATTCAATCTAATGTGGTGGAACAGAGAGGTGAGTCGACATCATTTGCTATGGTGGTAAGTCTGCTTCAGGCCTTGTGCCTCCATATACCTCCCGACGCTTTTTTGCGCATGTAGTTGTGTGATGCGTCAGAGGAGACGATCATGAGAATTTATCAAAATTTCATATTGTTGAAATTTATTAACATGAGCACAAATATGTCACGAATGGTTATACTAAAGTATATTTTGTCACATTTTATGATTTTTCCAACAAAAATAATTAAATTATGACGAGTAAGGAGTCTATCGAATTACGCGGATTTCTCGATTTGAACTTGTTGAATTAGTAAATCAACTCGAGCTGAGTCATTAGCTTAATGGTTATTATGAGTTACGAGTAAAGAGTCGAGTTGGATATCTTACTTTGGCAACTACCGCAATCATTGCATTTCAGTGGTTTTGATTTTCGTTTTAGCCAAATAATTGATTTTTAATTCAAATTCGTTATTTTTTTTTGAATTCCTATGTAGTACCGAAAGTGCTGAAATATTTTACCGAAGATGATGATTTCACTGTCTACGGAAATCACTGAAATTTGGTGAATTTCAATGAAAACTCACTGAAAGTGATTTCCATTCCACCCCCTACGTATTGCAAACTAGTCTTGATGCCCATCAGTCCTTCTCAAGACGACGACGAGTGGACAATCCATGTGGTGATCAACCACCAACCTAGATAATATACTAGCTCTCCGTGTACACTACTGATTCATGCTTCAAGATTCGTGCAGCGCCATCTATACATATATATATAAACTCTATACAACATTGTTTAAAAAAAATGGGTGTCAAGTGTCATGTAGCTTGCATGAAACTTCTCGTTTACATGAGTAGTGTACTCCATTTACACTCTTCCACATGCATCCATCGATATTTTGCAGGAAGCAGATAAATAACTAGTAATGACAAGTGATTAGTTATATAAACATCGTCTTAGGCTGCTCATAGTTGTGGAGTAACTTAAACTAGTAACTTGCTAATATTACTAGTCTACGTTACTGTGGAGAGTAACATATTTGTGATGTCATGCATATGTGCATTTATTAGTTTGTAGACTCATAGTGCATTGGTACGTGTGATGTTATAGTAACATATTATGTTACCACAATCATCTCTCTCATCATTAATAATAGGCCAATTATCTTTTTTGCGTCAATATGTGTGATGTTACCAACCACTATGAGCAGCCTTAACCTCCCTTTTTGTAGGATCAGACATACTATATAAGTACCGTATGAACAGCCAGGACTGAACATCATCGACGACTTCCGGTGTGTCATTAATTGTTTATACGAAGTAAACGGCGCGCGCCATGCATGGATCAATCAAGATTCAAGAGCGCACCATACATGGAAGCAATGAGCTGTGAGTACATGCATGGTAGCTTACTACTAGCTCATGGTTAGCTTGCGCGGAGAGGCAAAAGATAAGCTGCAAAGTTAAGCCACCTTAGTTTTCTTGACCGGCAGCACATATGCAACTTGTCTCATATCTTTCCCGGTGGAATCCAACTTGTCTCATATCTTTCCCGGTGGAATCCAACTTGTCACACACACACACACACATATATATATATATAGCATACAATACACCTTAATTATTTTTCTAAAATTATTTTTCTAAAAACTTGATCAATCCCTGTGTAGTTTGACTGTAAAAAATTATAGGCCTAGCATCTTAAAATGTGAGGAGGTATGTATCAATGAATGTAATTGGACAACACAAAGCATCAATCATCTGCCATAGCGTATTCCTGAATACCAGCGCTCACTTCTGACTTTTGACAGCGCCCCGTCCGGCAGACTCAACCTACCATGCACTCTGCTCTTTGTATATATCCGGAAGCATACGTCTAGCTGGTAGTATGTACGTGTTGTAGCGAGCTAGAAAAGAAAGAGATCGCGCGAGATCGAACATATGGCTTCTGCATCGATTTCCTTCGTGCTGAACCGGCTGGGGGAGCTGGCGGTGAAGGAGGCGGCGCTGCTGAGCGGTGGGCGACGACATCCGGCTGCTCCGGGACAAGCTGGAGTGGCTGCAGACCTTCATCCAGGACGCGGACCAGGAGCGCCGAGAGGGGGCCAACCAGTACGTCGTCCTCTGGGTCCGGCAGACCCGCGACGTGGCGCACGAGGTGGAGGACGTCCTCGACGAGTTCCTCCGCCGGCTCGACCTCGACACGCTGCAGCGGGGGGTGCCCGCCTGGAGGAGGTGCCTCGCCCTCGCCGCCTCCTGCACCACCCAAGTCTCCGTCCGCCATGACCTCAGGGACCGGATGGACGGCATCAAGAACAGGCTCAAGGAGATCTCCGACAACGTCGACAAGTATAAGATCAGGAAGCTGCGCTCGGCCGCGTCCAGTGCTTCCTCGTCGGCGGCGCACAACTCCACCATCAACACCGTCGCCGCATGGTACGCGTACGTATATATCTCCCCATCTCTGCCTCCGTCTTCCCTGTCCCAAAGCTTCTTCATTTTTTTAATTATAGCAAAAATGTCCGTGCGTTGCTACGGGTCAATTTTTATTTTCACATGCCGCGGTCTCATATGGTAGTTGCCGCCTATACCAAAATCCATTGACCCACGTAACCCTAGCCGAGTTCACCTCGATAGCTCTCCTAAAATTTCCTCTTGGGTGCAAAACCGATATTTCCAAGGACTCTTTAATTCTCACTATATACAATATATATTAACCAGATCAGTATAGCACAATAATTCAGTCACACGGAATAATTATAATTTATATAAAAAATAAGACGTACCTAAAAATCATTTCTAATCCTAGAAAACGGCCGTAAAAGAGTCCTAGTTCTTTTTTTTAGATAAAAGGCACAAGTGCCCGGCTTTAAATTAATAAAGCCCAATGGCCAGAGTTTACAAGTGCTGAAAAACAGCTTACAGACATCGAATACAACAATCGAAGAAAAACACGATGAAGCCCATCTTGATCATCGATATCCTTGACCACCACCGTGATCCAACTCAAAACGGGGCAATGATCATCGAGGGAGCACGCCGTGGAAGGGCACACACCATCTTCGTCTTCGGGATGCCAAACAATGTCGCCATGCCATACGCTCCACCTTTGAAGAAAGCCCCTGCCTTCTCACCCTGGCTCGAAGGGCGCCGAACCGTAAGGAGGTGGAGATGCTCCCCTGAGCACGCATGAACACATGACCACAACAGGCAAATGAAGAGAGCGGAGACTGCCACCCCAAATGGCCACCCCTGAGCATCGTCGATACTCGCAACTGAAACCACAGCGTCGGACACGCAAACTGCCAGAGAAGAACACAATCGAAGATGCGGATCGAAGAAAGTGGCAACGGCGTCGGCTTGGCTTCGAACCCGACTCAACTTACCACCAGTAGGACGCTGCTGCCGGAGAGGGGTCCCTTCCCCTCTCGCCCAGGATCGAGGGTGTCGGCCCGCCAACGAGCAGGGAACACTGGAGAAAAGGAACAACAGGCAGAAAAACTTCACCGTCGCAACGCCACCGAAGCAAAGCATCCCTACCAACTGCTCCACACTCGCCGCCGCGCTCGCCCACCGTCCTTGCTGTCCCAAGACACCGCCTCCAAGAAGGTAGCGACGCCGTAGCACCGCCGACGCCCAATCTGAGAGATTTTGGGTTTTCACCCGGGACAGGGAGGAAGGGGAGGGAGGGGATAGACCTCGAGGTCGCCTTAAGGAAGGTGAACGCCGCTCGGAGACGGCGTCGACATCGTTAACACCGCCGGTGGCCAAAGGGTTTCCCCCGATCCGGCGCCCCACACCCGACCACCACCACCAACCCCTGGAGACCAGGGCTGACGAGGATGAGCGAGAGGCAAGGGGAAGAGCAGCACCTTCAGATCTTGCTCCACAGACCACCGGGAACGCCTCCGCGCCGTGCACCACACCGCCGCCGCCTCGCCGCCCACGCAGCCGAGACGAGCGCCCTACACCAGCGGACGCCACCCGCCGCCAGGTCGACGTCGCCCTCTCCGCAAGAGGCCGCCGCCTCCGATCAAAAAGCGCCCCACCACCGAAGACGCGGGGTGGAGCAGCGACAACTCCGCCGCCACATTCCTTGACTGCCGCATGGGTTTGCCCGTCGGTTACCTCTGGTGGCAGCGAGACGTGGGAGTGGAAGGGGGCGGCACTAGGGTTTCGCCCTCATGTCGCCTGTGGAGGGGCGACACGAGGGGGGGGGGGGGAGTCGTCGTGATTGACTTTTGTAACAATAAAAAAGAGTGCTAGTTCTTGATGTTGTGAGTACGAAAAGGGAAAAAGGAGAAACACAACGCATACCGACCTCATGCCCAGTCTTCAGTCGGCATAGCTTCCATTGCCTAGTACCCACACAGCCTGACGGCGCTACAGAACCTGACTCCAAAAAACAACGGTTGCTGCAGCAGTGAGAAGAGGAAAAGCAGAGAGCCTATCATGGACTCCCTGCAGTTGCATCTGTTGGTACCGATTCACGTGTTGTGCAACTTCTGAATTGAAGTGAGTGCTTGCAACAGATTGGAGCAGGGGGCTGCTTTGTGCTTTGTTTTGGACTCCTGAATAAGTGGGCAGTACTTTGGTTGTCGTTGTTTGGAGTCTTGGCCCGTACCATGGCCATTACCTCCTCGTTCCTGGTTTTCCGCCTCCACCGTGGCCACGAACTCCTCCTTCCTAGCTGTCCCCTCCACTCTTCCCCCTGTCCCCTGCTGGGAACTCGATTGAGGCATGCCTGTACCAAACCGACAACAATTACGGGCATGCTGTAGCTGGCCGCTGTTCGTGCTCCTCGTGTTAAACTGAAACTTCATGTAGACCGAGGACATCTTCCCCTGCTACCTGTTGGTAGCGAAGTAGGCTACATGCGCGGACGATTTGGGATGACGGAGGCGACTCGAGGCAGTACAGGAGAAAACACTTGGGCTACCCGTCGTGAGCTAAACGCTGGGGCTGCTGCGCGCTTTCTTAGGAAACATCACCCAGACATGGCTTCATCGGCGGGCCTTCGAGCATGTCCCTGCCTCCAAGCTTTCCGCATGTCCCTCTTCAGCATCCCCACAGTCTTCCTCGCGGATCTCTCTGCAGGTCTGATCTGCATTGGCGCTATCGAGGCGAGGCTGGCTGGATCGAGAGGAAGGAAGTATAGAACGGAAGGAATCGTTTGACGGGGCTCTTATACAAATAGAGGATGGGCGTGCGATACAGGACGTAGTCCTGAGCTCCGACGGGTTGCAATCTACTTGTCTCCTCGGCATGCAATAGTTTTTTTTTTTTTTTTTTTTTTTTTTTTTTTTTTTTGACCTTAATGCAATAGATATTTTTGGTGGAAGAGCAAAACGGTAAAACACCAGGTTGGACCAGAAGAAGACTTCTTTTCTTTATTATTATACTAGCAAACATGCCCGTGCGTTGCTACGGCTTTATTTTAATTGTTGATACACCGGGAGATCCAATCAATTTGCAAATCCAACAACAATGAACACAATACTTTGTATCAAATAAAACATCTTGTTTTTGACATCTATACAAATATGTTGGTATTCACATTAGGTTTTAATTACCTAGTAGAGAAACTAAAAGTACTTTCATGACATGAAATAGTAAAATGATTTTAAGTGACAACATCAGTGTGCTAGCAATTGGCCTGGTGGAATCCAGCGAAAAGGCAAACCATTAGCCAAGTTGAAGGATAGAAAAAAAAGTAACAAAGTTGAATAATCTGAAATGTTGCCAAAAGAAGTGAAACCTCATAATTTTTCTGTTTATCTGGTACAAAATGTTCCCAGAAACGAACCGATCAATTACAACCTATACATCAAAGTCGCAACACTTTTTTGGAACCAGAGTATATTGGATTGATTTTTCAGTAGGAATGTAGTTTGAAAGCCATGCAAATAGTAATAAACCTCCATCCAAAAAGTGTCTCACAGTCCTTATTCCTTGGTGGAAAAGAGGTTTCTGACCGCACATCACACTCAGCAGAATACACCAACGCCATCTCAGAGTTGCACTGCATGACGACTCAATTGATGTTGCCAGTAGCGGTAAGCAATAAACATGGCAGAAACCGACAGAAGGATTTCGCTCACCCGTTAGGTGCCCTCCCGTAGGCAACGGGCGCCGGCTGGGGCGTACTCAGGCCAGGTTGAGTGCGCCTGGCGCGGTGCTTCCTCGCCGTTCCTGGATATGAACTGACAATTTAAGCAGAGGCCATACCGGAGCCGTCCACCAAGTCGCCAGCGCTCCTGGACATGGAACCACGATTCGGGAAGAGGCCGTGGTGAGCGTCGTTTCCGGCCGAGTCCATGGCCTCCTGGCACAAAGCTTCGCCGTTGGCTGGATTTAGGGCGGAGTGCTCGAGAGAGGGGAACGGCGACCTACAAAATTGAGGTCGAAACGGCAAGAAAATCCAGATTTTTTATCTGTTCGTTGCGCTTGGCGCATGTGCGCGTGCAGGCAAAGGGATGATAGCACAGGTTGATATCATGCTGCCGTGGCAATTGGACGCGGGCGAAGACGGGAGGGTCGCGAGAGCGACGATGTTGATCTGTGGGTCCGGCCAGTCGAGACACGCCGGCAAAGTCGAGCACATATACGCGAGACTGAACGCGAGACCCGCCGGAAAAGTCTAGCAGATAGGCGAAATTGAACGCTTTAGATGCCCAATGTCGAGCGCAAATACTTCCAATTGACGTGTTGCTTCCGTCGACGGACTCGAGTCCTTTTTATTTGTTCCTTCCTCTCGCCGAACGGCCAAAGATATCAAGCCGAGTATGTCTCGAAGAGCAGAGTATGTCTGATTTGCTCTAGGGAAGGATTGGGCAGGAAAAAGGGTACGTGTACGGACATATTTTTTAGGCCGCTCGGGGTCCTGTAGCAGACAGTTAGATACAGCCACGGACAAAGGTTCAACGAAGACGTAACCAACGACGGACGAAAGCGTAATGAGCAACGGACGAAAAAACGTACCAAAAATCGGGGGAAGAAACCTTACTTCCTTTATTATTAGGTATAGATTAGGTAAAGATAAAGATCTTAGACAAAGCAATTTTTTAGTTATATACTTGTGATCATCGCCATACCCATATAACCGCTCAAGTGCTTAATAACTGCATAAATAGATGTGTGTATGAACAAACAGACATAACGAGTAACAAGTAGTCCGTGTGGAGGACAGGAGAAGAAGTGTATGTGTGATGCACGAGGCCTCGTTCACTCCATCTCGGTTCTTTTTACCATGGTACAAAATGTTAAAACCAAATACATAAATAAAATACCTCCTCTAATCCATAAAAGGTGGCGCGAGTCATACCAACAGGTTGTATGTGAGCAGCACAATTCTCGCGACATTTAAATCGGATCGAAGAGGGTACATAACATGAGGAAAAAGAGACAAATCTAGTGTCGACAAATCCCAAGGAAAACCAAATACTTCCAGAACAATATATTTAATTGATAACGTTGCCTTGGCCAGCAGTGCCAGTGCCTAAAGAAATAATTCACATTTATATTATGCAACACAGAGAAACCTTTTTAACCTATAGAAGGTTTTTCTTTCAAAGTTGCATGTTCATAATTGGAGCATATATGTGCAACAACTAAATACATTGGTTGGCTATGGATGGTCTAGTACGGTGCATCCGCTAGAAATATTCACTTGTGATAATTTCATATAAATAAGATGTATGAACAGATCATTCCACACCACTAATTTAGTCCAGTGAAATTCACCTGAATGAGGTAAAAGAGTGGTTTCTCATGATTGTGCAATTCTTCTACACAATGTGGAACCTTTAATTCTACTTAAGGACTCCCATGCTTCCAAGCCATTTATTGTCCCAAAATATTCGGATGTGGCCTTTAGGCCTTCCGTAATGGTCGTATCTTGGCACGATATTATAGGCATATTGCTTATGTGGCACCATATTAATTGAAGAAAGAGAGTGTTGTTGTATCTTATTTAGAGCATGGTTAATAATAGAGCCGGCTGCTGGCTATAAGGCCTTGCCACGTCATATATAGCCAGCTTATAGCCAATATGTATAATAGTAGACCATATGTGTGTACTATTTTATTAAAATATGGCACACCTTACGCTCTGACAAAGTGTCTATGAGCACGTGCAAGAGCTCGCTACTATCTTGTAGCCCGCTTATCTTCTCTCTCATCCAACTAAGCACAAATATACTATTTAATTGCTTACAGCCCTCTTACATGGACTTATTGTACTTGCTCTTAGGATACGGCTCTTGCACGAGATCATAGACAAAAAATATGATTAGACCAATCACATGCAAATATGAGGCCAAATTCATTAAATGATAGTCCTCTTAGATACGACGCTTAAGAAACCATGCATTAGAATGGTTGTCTATTGTAATACAATAGTACCTAGGATACTACACTAAGAGATGATGCATTACAGATGGCCTTAGACTAGCCAAAGTTGGGTATCATGCGTGCCAAAGCTGAGGTAGCATTCCATTTCATGATAAGAGAGATGATAGTGGTATCATAGTTACATACCGTAACATGACGTTTTTCAAGAGAAGATGAGTCTATAACCTAATATTCCCTCAATCCTGATGCCTATAGTTTTTGCTGAAAGTCAAATTTTATACGTTTGACCAACAATATAGAAAAATTGATTGACATTTAAAATTCCAAATCAATATGGTTTGAGCCGTCATGAAATATATTTTCATATCATGTGGATTTGGAATAGTAGATGTTAATATATTATTTATACAGTTGGTAAAATTTGAAAAATCTTGACTTTAACCAAAAACTAACCCTATTCTAAGACAGAAGGAGTAAAGGAGTAAAGGCAGTATTATATGATAGCACACACATGTTACTAATATCATATGCATGATAGTGACACTGTGACTAGTCTTAGTGATAAAGGTACCGAAGCGAACGGAAAATATGTCGCTTGGTCACCTCACCTACCCTAAGATAATAGTTCATTGGTTCCAAGTTTACTTGCGAGCGGGTCTAGGAATGCATTTTTTTTTTACAAATCATGGCATAGTAGGAATATGCTTTTAGTATTGAGATTGGAATCCATATGTCATGCTGATCCTTCGCTCAACATCGGACACCCAATTATGTTGGTTGATAATTCTTTTAATGCCTTAATTTTTCTAGTTGATTCTACTTTTGTTGTCTGCATTTTCCTATTAAGCTTCGATTGAAAATAGTTCAGTCTTAGAAGCACTCCACATGATATATAAGAAAATAAAATCATATGAAAGACTATGCTGGTAAGAATATAGTTTATTACGATGAGTCAATTACTCGTGTACAACATGTGCGTATTTTTAAACCACTTAGCCTCTTTTTAAGAATTTGATAATGTTTTGTCCAATTTATGCTGAACATAATTCAAAATTGAATCGGAATATCAAAGTAGCAAAGTGGGAGTTGTCCTTTCTCGCATACTAATAATTGATTATTTTCTTTTCTAATTTCTAATAATTCTAGTTTCTAGGTAACTTACCACCCACACGGAGTTACAACAATCCACTATATTAAAATTGATCTTCCACCTGATAATTGCTCAAAAGCACAAAGTAAAATATCCAGGCTTTAGGCCTCTCCCAAGTAATGTTTCATAAGCTTGATAAACAAAAAAAAAGGATTGGTATTTTGTTTTAACTCTATCAATAAGAATACACTAAGGTTTTGATTATTTTATGGGATGCCTCGATGGCACACGAGTATGTATCCACGTAATTGTAGCTAGGATAAACATTTCTTAAGATGTGACACTTTATCTTACATGGTTCCAAGACTACCTATAATAGCACACCAGTGAGGTGTGTGTGCTAGTTTTAGAACATTGTGGTATGGATTGGCTGGTTTTTCTTCGAGGTGCACGGTGGGTCTAATTAGTGCAATATGTAGCTAGGTAAATTATCCAATAGGGTACATTTTATTGAATTACTTCGCTAGCCAATTATCCCCAAAGTCTGAACTGATGGAAAGGGCTAGGCAGTGAATTATATTCTTCACACTCCCCCTCACGTCTAGGCCGGTGGGCCTTTTCTTCATGGGTCTAGGACGATGGATTTGACTTCACGCGTCTAGCGCGTGGATTTTGGGTTGTCCACATATATTTAATTAAATACTGCGTTGGCCAGGATTTGAACTCGAGACCTCTGGCTCTGATACCATATTGAATTACTGCACTAGCCAATTATACCAAAAGTCCGAACTGATGGAAAGGCCTAGGCAATGCATTATATTCTTGACACATTTTATTAGTGTTATCAAAATATTTTTGAAATCTTATATCATAACAGAGGATGATTGGGATCACAATCTTTAGGAATATTAATTTTCTAACTTTTCTCTTTAGTATGTTGAGGCCAAAATAGCAACAAAACCTCATATCAAAACACTTGCATGTTTTCTAAGGTTATTGAAATAAAATTTCCCTTTCGATAGCTTCAAAATGGGCTCGGGATCTCATGAGACATACTAAAATAAAGATTTTTTGCGCTCTTCCAAAAATTGCAAAAATATATAGATGATTGAGATTTATACATAGCTACAAATGGAAAAGACCTAGTGTTCATGGTGGTACGTATTCACGTTGGCGTTGACTGTCTCTTATACGCAGCGGAAAAAAGATTACTAGGGGGCACGGGGATGCCAACATTAGAGTTGATTGAATTATTCAAATTTCTTTTGAAAAAATCCAATTATATCCCGACCGTAATGATTATTTTTTTAAGAAATTAACAGAAAAGTAAACTAAAAATTCAATCTTCAATGACGACAAAAAATTATATTTTTTCAAAGTTCTGACACTAGTTTTCGACACCAAAAACCGTTCTCTCCCAGCAAAACAAACTAAAACAATGCTATATGGTCTACATCGATATATAATGTTAGGGTGTGTACATAGCACCCCTGTTAGCAAATCGTCTCTCTAGCTACAAATATTGGTTCATAATGTTCTAGAGATTGCAGGAATTATTTTTAGCACTTGGTTCTTGTATTTTCCATGTACATCACAAATCAACCAATTTTTTTCTACTTTGAAGACATGAGGTTTTTTGCCAACATCGTGTTTTCAGAATTTTGAATCCTTTAGTAACCTCAAAGTGACCTCATACTCTCACGCACCCATACAAAACTTAAATATTTCTAGTGCTTCCAAAAAGCTTCACAAGTACACATATATAGACGATCACATGTTGCTAGCACAGTCCATAAAGCCTTTACCATCAAACATGTGAAAGAAATTAAAAATATATTACTCCGACAATCATGCACATAGAGCAATTAACACACAAACCCACATCATGTAGCTTATCTGATCGATATAAACGATAAAAAGGAACTTAAGGATCATGCATCATGGTGTATTTCAATATTACATGGTTGCAAAAACACAATTCTAACCCAAATTGAATTAATTGAATAATTTTATGATATCCAACTTAATTAAAGTCGTGAAGTCATTCATGAGTCAAATTTACACATACCATTTCCAAGTTAATTAGTATTCAAATTATTAATGGCTAACTAGTTAGGATAATCATAATAATTCAGGTGGAACATGTGTGAATGGTACATAGGAGGAAACACATTAAAATTAAGTTTATCCATTCAATAAGCACACGGGAGAATGAAAAACCACGTTGAATTTTAGATTTGGAACTTTGAATAGAAGTTAGAACTATGAATTAAATAAATTAGAATTAATCACAACTAAGCACTATGTAGATTGCCAAGGAATAATTCTACTTATGCTCCTTATGTGCAATAATACTCACAGACGTAACAAAACAATCTTTCAGTAAGTGCCAAACTAACTTCCTTACGAAAGAACTATATCATCGAGGCAAGATATAACACATGCTAGAATATTTTTAGGACCCTGATACCCCACCAAAAGTACAACACGATTTTCTAATTAGTATTAGTAAAATAAAACTACCTTCACAAGCCAAAACTATTCTAATCAAAGAAATCCAAGACCCAAATGCGAGAGGTGCACAATTTTAGAGAAGTGTTACTAATAACTGATTTTAAACATTGTTTGACATAGTTAAATATATAATTCATACAGATTGGAACTATAGTCAACCACATGGAGCACGAATGAAGAAATTAAATAGTTAACAGAAAAACACAATAGAATATTGAAGAACGCTTAGGTAAGAAAAATAATAAAGAGGACAAACAAGAGCACCTGCCACCATGCCGGCCTCGCCTCTCCCGTGCCAACTACCATTCTTGACCCGCCACCACCAATACGAGTGATACAGATCTAGGGATACCCCAATTTTTGATCTGGTTTTCTGCCATCGGTTTATTTTTCCCTCTCGTCCAATAAGAATAATTTTCTCATTGGTGTATGTGGTGCAGCCCCTAATCTAGTCCCTGAATGCATTCCCATCCTTCCCATCAACACTGGTATAGAGAGAGCTAGAGCTATCCATATTTGTCCATAGGACTATGCAAGGAGCCCGAGGCAATAAGAGGCATCCATGAAGGGAGTGCGGAGGTGGAGAGACTAGCAATATAGGAATGAGGAATGGATCATGCAGAAAATAGAGCTATGGTGGCGGTGATGCCCACCTAGCACAAGCTAGTGGTAGGTAAACTTAGATCGCATATGCCTCAAGAGGAAGATGAGAAGATTCGAGACATTGAGACGAGAGAGACTATGAGGGAAGTTTGTAGGGATGGATTTAGGTCTGGAAGCAAGGTAAGAGTAGGAAATCTAACAAGAGATGATTTTTTATGTGTAAATGAACAATGGATCCAACACTTTGCTAGATCAAATTTTAGTCAATGAAGGGATGCATGATATGCCATGAAATCAATAGATGTTCCAGATCGCACCAACGATAAATTGCACATATGATAACGTTCTTGTGGAGAAGCATTAGAACCTAGGTACTCAGCTAGCCATTCATGATATATGCCGCTATCAAGTTTCCCGCACAATTTTGCGTATTCGTTGCATTTCAAAAATGTAATATGTGGAGCATATAAAAAGTGATTTTTTAGCTTTGTGTTCTTGTATTTTTTCCATGTACATCACAAATAAACTTAATATTACTAATATGTCGCACACTAAGATATTTATCTAGTTTTTTTTTACTTTCGGAAAGTCTTCTTTAAATTTTGTAATTAAACCAACACATTTACCTGGCGGTAGAAAATACCTCCGGCTTAAAAGAGACTTCGTGTTTCACATACTCTATGGTATCGACATAAAAGTTTATTACATTTAAAGGGTGCATATTTTATAGAAAATGGAAGCTTTCATTACCTCTCGATTCTGCATCAGTTAATTCATATATCCCCAAATTTATTAAAAGTTTGTAGTTTTAGTAAAAGTCTCGTTAGGTAGTAAAACGTAACATAAAATTACTATTCAAACTAATCATAAAAACAATGGGCAACAAAATTACTCACCACACACTAATAAGTCTATGCGATTATCTAACCAAAATTAGGGCTCAATTTCCATGATAAGCAATTCCAAATTCTTGGTGCCAAGTTCCATTTACTAGTGGTGTTGCGTACGCGATGGTAGCCCACGAAGCAGAACATATACGGAAATAATACACCTCTATCCTTTTGAACAAAACAATCCATTTTGACAAAAACCATATTAAGAAACCAAGATGACTTATCAATAGCGCTTAGCTATGTCCAACAAGTTCCTACATGCTACAATGAGGATTAATATTGAGAGAATAGTACATAGCACACCAAGTTATTCACACCTTATGATAGTTGGAAGACAAAGTTTTATGATCTCCTCCTGAAAAAGCAAAAGCTAAATCATGTAAACCTATTCGAATTGCAATAAACCATCTTTAGTAATAATAACACTATTAAATAAGAAATAAAAATTATTTTTAGTGGAAATTTAAGGTTCCAAAATCTTTTAGAACAAAACCATACTCTAGAATCAAATAAAGGAGAATGCATACTAGTGATCATAAAACAACCAATAGTATTGAGGTCCCACTCATTGCTAAATGTCTTTATCTGTCGAGAGTAACATTTGCAAATTTAATAACTATGTCAAGCCACTACTCTATGTGTTTGCTAATGAGAGTGCATACAAATCAACATTATAAGATAAAATTCCATAAAAAGAAACATCAGTAGCATCACTTTTTCATACAATATTAACATTCTAAGATATCTCCCTCATAGTCAACCACCATCAAACCACTTATCTTCCCAAAAAGATAACTGCTCTCAGCATTTTTCGTAAACAAGCTAAACTAAAAAGTATTCTTTGGTTGGCATAATTAGTTCTCAAAATTGTGAGTCCCTTTCTTAGTTCAAATTGAATATAATGTTTTATCACTCGTGTATTTAAAGACTTCCAAATAACATCCATTGTAAGTAATCTAAAGAATAGGGAGAAACTTTTAGTCTTCTGTATTTAAAGACTTCCAAATAACATCCATTGCATGTAACCTAAATAATACACCGTTTAGCTAGCATGGACTTATTTTTATGTTGCTCCGATTACCGGGAAATCTGGAATGGTAATAATTCCAGTCTTCTGCACACCCCATAGGAATTTAAAAAAAGAACTTTGTAAAAACCCGAACGGGGCTGACGACAGGATTTATAAATAGTAAAACGACAACCATACGATAAAACTCATAAAAATACAATTGATGTTACATAACTTTGAACCTAAAATTAACGTTTTCTCTCTATATTGTTCCATGTAACATAATTATTTGTGTTGGCTCTTTAGAACGAGAAATGATAGACCTCCTAATCTAATTAAGAAGGTTAATGGGAAGTAAAAAATAAATGGAAGGTATTCTATTATGTAATTTGGAAAATATTTTATTTTTCTTAGCATCTTACTTAAAAATACGTTGCGACCCAGGCTAAATGTGCTTTCTCTTGATGAACAATGTGTGTAGGGATGAGGGCATAGAAGTGGTCGGCTTTGAGGCTGAACGTCAAGCCCTGAAAAAACATATTTTGAACAGTGATGCCAATAGATCTGTCATATCGGTTGTTGGGGAGAGTGGAACTGGAAAATCTACACTCGCATGGGAAGTGTATGACAATCCTGTCATTCGAAAGAGTTTTGATGTACGAGCTTGGATCAATGTTCCACCACATATCAGAGATGATGATATCTTGTACTTCATCTACAACCGTCTATGCCCTAAGACTAATGAAGACACAGATTCTCACACAAAAAAAGCTCATGAGACCCTCTCGAAGTACCTGGTGGATAAACGCTACCTGGTAATGGTTGATGGCCTTGTCAATTTCAGCAACTGGAATTCCATTCTCCAAAGCCTACCAAAGAATACCAAAGGGAGCAGAATTATGATCATCACTCGCCTCGATGACAAAGAAGCTGCATATGCTAACCCAAAAGTTCGTACCCTCAAGATAGAGAACCTCAACAAAGAAGATAGCAAAAGGCTATTTAAACGTAGAGTCTTTGGGGCTGAAAGCCAATTCTGCGAGAAGATATTTGGTAACAAGATGGCACACTTCACAGAACATATGGACAAGGCATGTGAGGACATGCTCGAGATTACAAATGGGCTTCCACTGGCAATTGTTGTGTTGGCTGGGCTTCTTCGAACAAAGAGCATATCAGAGTGGGAGAAGGTTCTTAAGAAGTTGAAGTTAGGCTATGAGCCAAAGAAAGTGAAGAAGATCTTGGCTTTAAGCTTTGATGATCTCCCAAGTCGTCTCAAGTCTTGCTTCCTATATTTTGCAACAATGCCAGAGAATCTGATCTATAACGCGAGGCGCCTTGTGCGGCTATGGGTCGCTGAGGGGTTTCTGAAGCCGAAGAAGGGTAAGACTATGGAGGACATTGGCCAGAACTACCTCAAGGAGCTGATCTCAAGGGGTATGATCCACCTGGTGAAAAGGGATCTGAATGGTGGTGTTTGGCTTGTTGCTATCCATGACCGTCTACATGCTTTTGCACAAGAAGAAGCACAAGAGGCGAGTTTCCTCGAGGTACATGACAATGCTGATCTCCTGGCACCTGGTTCTGTTCGCCGCCTGCACCTCCAGAACTACATGAAGTCATATATACCCATGGGAACCTCATTCCCCAAGATGCGGTCTATCTTGGGTGATTTTGCTGAGGAGAGAATGGATACATCATCACTCAGCTCCACAGTAAGAGCACATGGCTCCTTGAAGAACCAAGACAACAATAGTGATCTGCGCTACCATGCACTGCATTTTCTCCCGGCATCCAAGTTTCTCCGTGTAATTGACCTCCGGGGGTTAAGAATCAGAAAGGTACCTCGTGCCATTGGGGACATGGTCCATATAAGATACTTAGGTCTCCGAAGTCGTTCCCTTTCCGAGCTCCCTTCCTCGGTTGGTCGTCTCATCAACCTTCAAACACTTGACATAAAGAGAACTAAGGTGACGAAGGTGACACAAGCATTCTGGGAGATCCCAACATTGCGACATGTTGTCGCCAACAAGCTGAGATTGCCCACGTCAGCTGGAGTTCTCAACAACATGCAAACACTTACTGGCATGGTTTGCTCTGATCCCACTGGTGACGACATCAAACCTTTACATAACATGGTATATATTCGATATCTGCATATATCATGTCTGGGTGAAAAACACTGGTTAGAACTTGAAGATGTCTTGAAGAAGCTTGAGTCACTCATGTACCTACACCTTGCTGGGGAGGACATACCATTCGAACTATTCACAAAATTCACACTTCGTCGCCTACAGATCCTAGAGCTAGTCGGAGAGATCAACACATCAAATGTTGACATGGAAGACCAATACACCTTGCCCAATGTCACAAGGCTAGTGCTCAAGCTATCCAAGGTTGATCAAATGTTCATTGACAAGATAGGTGAGCTACCGAGCATCATGGAGCTAGTCTTATCCGATGACTCTTACCAAGGGGAGAAGCTCTTGTTATCTGACAATGGATTCAACAATGTCACCAGCCTTGTGATGTCCAACCTGACACATGTTTCTGAGTGGATAATAAGGCCTGGGTCCATACCAAAGATTGAAAGGATTGTTCTATCTGGTTGCACAAAGATGAAGATCAAACTTGAAGGGAATGAAGGGGGACAAGATCTGAAAGGTTTAATGGAAGATCTCAAGGAAGTTGCTGTCTACAATATGGATCCCGCAGAATTCCTCGATGTCGAGCCCGCAAATCCTGCCTTCAAGGACAAGATCAATCGTGTCGCCATCAAATCTAGGAGTGAAGACATAACTGACGCAATGCAGCGAGATGGAAGGTGGAGGGCAGGTATGATAGCCGAGAACATGTACGACCACTAGAACTCTTCCTTGTCACATGCATGCACTCGACTTTGGGTGTGTGAAATGCTTAGTGTGATTTTAATACGTGTGCTTCCTAGAATCATTACCTTTTAAGCTTTGGATTGAGTGTTTAATGTTTGTGTGTTTTATAATATTTCCAATAATGCATGTATATGCATGTAGACATTTGAAAAATTATGTAAGGAAAAATATATGTGTATGTTGGTGTGTAATTAGATGTTGTGTCCCGCGGGCATACACGTGAGAAAATGTAAAGATTACGTTTTGTATACAATGTATATAAAGCTAATGTTTGATGCCAAACAAAAAAATGTATCATAATTAAGTTGTGTTCATATTCAAGTATGTATGCCCTACCAAGACCATTGTGCAAAGAATTGATTTTTTTGCTGCATACAACAATTACCAACTCGGTGCATGTATTGGTGTTTTGCTAGAAGTAGACATGCAACTCGTAGCAGTATAAACATGGATTGATTTTATATTTTTGAGAATTCTGTAACATAGAGCAGGGCTACTAAGACACTTCAACGTGTAGAGGCATGCACTAGCAATATGAAATGCAATTAAGGCATACAGTGACCAAAACCATATGTTTGCGATGTGCTAGAAAAACTCACCTGTTTGCAATTTAGCTCTCCACACCAACATATATTTCAGCCTCATAGTCCATGTGGGGAGTTCGGATTTTAATAGTTACGAATAATAGGCCATGTGTAGTTAGTCCAATAGGCCCATTAGCAATTCATAATAAGTGTGTGCCCAAAAGAACATATTTTAAGGCCCCATCTCGCGAGTTTTGCGTGTTGACGTAGGTAGATGATAGAGGTACACGAGAATTTACTTGGACGACGTCGCTGATCTTACGAAAACATTGGTCCACTATGCTATTTAAACAAGTCGTTTTTTTGTGGCAAGCGGGATCAATAATGTGATCTCCTACCTAGAACTAAGAATCTACTCACTTAAGCCCCTCCAAAGGAAAAGTAGTCACTATCAACCTTGCTTTGAATTTCCCTTAATGAATTTTGCAATACTCTTTTTTTGCACAACAGGAGAGCTAGTCAGAATCCCCTAAAAAAGAGCTAGTCATAATGATTTTTTATGTGCATGCATGGACACTAGATATAAGAAAATAAATTAAATTAAATGTGATTGTACCCGCCACCATGTGGTAGAAAAGCAGTTTGAATCTATTTTTAAGCTGGTTCCATACACTATGGATGCATCACTTGAACTTGTCAGATAAGAAAAGCAGAGCACAAAGTTGCTTCACTTCCTAGCAATTGAATACCATGTTAATCTCTGATACAATACCAACACATAAAAGTGTATGGCTTCTTGTGAGGAGAAAACCCCAGCACATGCAAAAGATATAGAATGTGTTCACTGTGTTGTAGACCGCTCGCTAATTCTTGAAGAAATTATATACACTCCATCACAAGCATAGCAATTCCTAACTATTTGAACAAATCATGAGTACTAGTAAAACAAAACAAAATATTAATGGGGGAGAACGTTTCAGTGCCCGTGGAACACATTATGATTACTATGGAACCATATTTTTGTTTTAGGAAACATACCACAACTAATAGTAGAACAAAAATAAATTACACCAAGCGTAAAAAAATGTAATACTTATAGACTAGTTCATGACTAGTCTCTAGTGTTTGGAACAAAATCACATTGCTACTAGAACATATCTTCAGGCATTTATCTCATAAATCAAATAACATCTATATGAGAGGAATGGAATAGAGAAAAGGATAAAAAAAAAGTGAAATGAAAGAAAATGAATGTAAGAAAGAAGATAGGACAAGACAAGAAAACGAGAAAAACAACATGAGGAAGCATATCTGATTCCATGGGCTGACGCGTGGATGTCACGAGAAATTGAAAGAATAGAAACAAAAGAGTGAGGGTGTTTTGTCTCCCAGGCTCCAGTTATCTCAGTATTCTAAAAAATTTAAAAATAGTATTTGGAAGTTTTAAAAGTTCCACAATAAATTCACATGGATCCATACACATGTTATCTACTTATTTGCCGTTTTTCCACATAATACTTTGCATTGTAATTTACCCAGAAATCACAAAACCGTGGATCTGAAAAGGCAAGAAAGAACTCATTTTTTCTTTCAACATTTGTCTTTTTTTTCCTAACCACTTAAAGAAATACATTGTGATGAAATTTTTTCTTGTACATCACGGACTCGTATAGCTACCAATATGATTTTTCCAAAAGCATAGACTCCTAGAAATGAACTTGACGGTTTTATAGAAAAGGGGGTCATCGGTTCTTGTGTGTCAAAAGGACTTTTCGTAAACAGAAGAAAAAAGTAATAGAAAACGTACCAGATTCCACAGGATGACGCGCGCATACCACACAAAGTGTTTAGGCCTTTTCTCTACCTTGGGACGTTGGCCGCCTGGTTCCAGCCGCGAGTGATTCTGCGGTAGGAATCGCTCGGACGGTGTGTAGTAGTCTTCCCCAACCTGATGAATCCTATGTGGCCTTCACAGCTCGGTTACAACACCGACCATTTTTTGTTTTTTTGTTCAAAATTTTCATTTTTATTAGTTTATTGTTTTCTTTGTATCTGGTTTTTGTCTTTTATCATTTTAATTTTTCCATGCTTTTCTCGTTCATGTTTTCATTTTATTTTCCTCGTTTACAAGCAAATTTCATTTTCTTTGTGTAACTAGTGAACAATTTATTGAACTTGTGAACACTAGTTTTGAACCATCAAATCATTTTGAACGGTACATGTGAACATTTTTCTGAACCGGCGAATATTTTTCCTATCGAACGAACATATGTATGAACTCGTGATCTTTTTTTCTTAATAGAATAAACTTTTTATTAAATCTCATGAACATTTCTTTGAACTTTATGAACATTTTTAAAACTCAATAAGTAAAATCCACTTTGGCTCCCTGGTACATATGCACTCGGTACCTAAAAATATATTTAAAATTTTGAAAAAATATGAAATAAAATTTTATGAATGCATCGTCATATTCCATGTGTTCACAGAGTGGTTCCATGGAAAATTGACATTTTTTATGTCCTATGCAAAAAAGGAAAAAATTGTCTCGTGAAAAGTCTTATCTTAGCACAAGCCATTTTTTATTTTTTATTAAAGTCACAAAAAATGTCAGTTTTCTTGAAACGACTTTGCGAACACATATGATGTTAAAAATATGCGCACATTTTGTTTGTAATTTTTTACATTTTGAAATGCATCAAAAATGCATTTAAAATATAGGGTGCATACACGCCCGGGAGCCAAAACACCATCCCCACTCTATAAATATCCGTGTGTCAACTTTATTAATATAGAAAGTCAGAAAGAAAGAAACAATTACCAGATTGACGGTTTAGCATGCGCGCGAGCACGGGAATCATGGATTTGGAGAGGAATGCCATCCCACACCGTTTGATTTCGTCACAGGAACCGAAGCTCACCATATTTGTCAGGGTGACAAAACCAGATGGCATCTCACGCTGGCCTATCTTCAGTTCCTCCCACGAGGAAATATAGGATGTCGAGGAAGTGACTATGGCGTGATCCGCTTGTCTTGGGGCTAATTACAACAAGGGTGTGATGGAGTGCGGGCGTGCGGCTGTGAACGGAGAGGAAGAAGGCAACAACGGTGGTGCGTCCTAGCGTGCGTGCGTCGGGCGTGGGTGGCCGGAAAAGCGGCAATAATGCATGCGACTTTGTAGGGTTAGATGGTCGGCGAGCCGGTGGCAGCGGTGTGTCGGCGTCGGGGTGAATTTGAGACTTAATAGGGAGTGAGAAATAAGAGAGGATAATTAGAGATGAGAAAGCCATTCGATGCCACCTATTATTATTCTGTATGACTTCCTCCAAACAAATAGGAGGGAGTCACACGGTCGATGACGTGGCGTTTCCTATTAGCGGTGTGCCATTCAACCCGCATGTCACTAGTATTCTATTCTATATAATATTGACGTTCTTATTAGCCCACACACTACTAGTATTTTAAAAACCAAAATTGAAAACGTCTTATAAAGTCTATTTTTCGTCAAAATTTTGTTGTTCCGAATTATTTGAAAACAATCAAACACTGTTGATATTCGGATAGAAATTCTTGCATATTAATTTTGAAAAATAAACATACAGTAAAGTAGCTACAAAGAGAGAAAATTCACAATAATTTGAGATTTTCCATCAGATATGGTCCACTTTGTGTAAATATTGGATTGGTGCCATTTTTACCAATTTTTGTACTATGTTCATAAAAAATCCATTTTGACAAATAGCAAATGGTAAATTATTTTTTGTAAAAAAATTTGGAAAATGTATTTCCTCGCATTGTTCTCCATGGCAAGATGTACCTATGTACACAATTGTTTCATATCTATAATATGTATAGAGTTCATCCCCACTATCTTCATTTAATGTTTGCAAGCACTACATGCAAAGTGTCCACGTCATCATCTAGTTCCACATCACCATGCATGCATGTGTTTTTTTACAATCATTTAGTATTTGCAAACTCCACATTCAAAGTGTCCACATCATCAAGTGCCACATGACCATGCATCCATGAATTTTTTTCTTGAAAACGGTCAGGTGACTACATGCACGAGTTAATTTGAGAAAGTGCATTCAATCCAATATATATTGTTTTTCATATAGGAAAACCATCTTTCATGCACGCGACTACGCGCGGGGTATGAACTAGTTATAATAAATTATGCAACGGATATGGTGATGACCTCGCCATTTTGCTCAAAGGACATTCATTATATATAGTCTGTTTTGTGAATTTTGAAAATATGTAAATTAACATATTTGTAGTTTCCCTATCAACTCGTATTACGTAAAAGGACTCTATGCTTAACTTCTATTTATTTTCTTTTATTTTTTCAAAATGCCGTTACAATACAAGTGGCGTGTCAAAACTAGTACTCCATCTAATCTGAATTAAGTGTCTCAAGGTGTGCTAACAACTTGTACACGACTAGTAGTATATCCACACCTACCTGGGACCGGAGTGACCAACATAATTTAGTAGTGGCGTACTTTAAAAAAAAAATAGTAGCGGCGTGTCAAAATGATTCGTATCCTGACCCAACATAAATTAGTTGTGGTGAGACAACTCAAGGACACAACAATATTACATGATTAATTACAGTTGCGTACGGAGTAATGGGCACGCTAAAAACTATTTTTTACAATCAATAACATATATATTTATTATAGCAAGTAGTACATGGTAGAGATACATGAGCTGACTATAGCAATTACAAAATAAAGTCTAAAAGATGCGAGCAAAACTTCGAGATCTTTAGACCCTTTTTCTCAGATCACAATTTTGTACTTTTCTTAAGGAAGCCGTAGCACGATGACGTAGATGCCAAACCACAAACCTATAAATACTAATGAAGGTTCTCCATAATTTTAATTTTGAGCCGCAATGCCAAGGCTGTGAGCACGCAAGTAGACCATTAACGTAGTCGAGCAACATCGGCAAGAGTACCAGCACCAGTATTACAGGGAAAAAGAACCGAACAGCATGGTCGACGTCATTGGGAGCCGAGAGTACAAATCACCATCGTTGAAGACGTACTAGCCGGGACAAATATTGCGAGAAGAATGCTCCAAAACCGATCTGTCGAAGCAAGATCTGAAGGACCATACCAAAACAAATTTAATCTTTCAACACTACCGTAGACGTCGAGATGGAGATCTGGTCGTCGAAACAGGGGTTGAAGATTACTTATTATAGACGGTGTCATCTCCATCGACGCGAAGGCAAAATCAAAGACTGTACCATCCATATATCAGGTTCCCCACCCCTCCTGACGCCGACAAGGCCAGCTGGAGGAGGGGAAACCGTCGTATGGAGGAGACGGCGGCTCTTTTTTCCCTTGCGGCGGCGGAAAGCTTCGTAGGCTTCTGCCTGGGCACGCTAAAACCTAGTGCTACCTGTGACTCTTAAATTTTACTTTCCCATCCCACGAATGCCTGCTAGGGCAATGTCACGACCCTAGGCCCATAGGTATATATAAGTGTTATGCGCTCCTAGTCATTGACCCATAATGGCTTCGGGGTTACCGGTCCCGGCCGTAACACACAACCGCAGATAGACTAAAATCATCGGCACGCAGGCCGGCTAACATCGGAACTACTGCTCCTCGTGTCCATGCTAGTCATTACCAACTATGCATATCAAAGAATCAATGAGCAACATGAGTTTATACACATGCTAAGGGTTACTGGGTTTACCAATCCCAGGATGAGTAAACAATGGCATGCGTGCTCGGATATGGATCATAGGCACACAATCCCTTGACTGCGACAGTCAACACAGGCATAGCCAAGTCGTTCAACCAAGGGCTCAAAACCAACAACCGATCAAAGGCAGTAACTCTAGACATGAAGATGTATAAAGCAAGTGTTACTAGAGTATAGCTTTATAAACAGAGGTGAGATGACCCAACATAACATCGTACAACAGAAGGAAAATCATGTTGCTAGTCAACAAGATACCAAAAGGCCTAAAAGGCTGCAACATAAGGCGATGTCACAGCCCATAGATTCCAGGCTGCTACCCGGAAACCCCAAACAACTCGTCGATGTTCCACGTTTAAAACACCACCATAGTGAGGAACTCCACCTAAACAAGTTGAAGCAAACATGAGTACTTCACGTACTCAACAAGACTTAACTAACCTATTATATATGTGCTATTTTCAGAAACGGTTTTATGAAAGCTAATTTGCGTAAAGAAATCTTTGTTTTGCAAATCGAAGTAGAATAGCACGTCTCGTGGAGTATTTTTGAAACACACGAGGAAGCTACTCAACTACTTAAATCATCATCTTTTCATCCCACTGAATCATCTCAGCACCTCGTGCTTCAAATATCACCATCTCAAGTTATTCTAGTACCTCATGCTACATGGTAACCTGTCTCGACATCTTCGAGGAGGCGTCATTCCATTCGTTATCAACAAGTTTTATCATTCTGTTCAAGCTATCTATGGTCATAGAATTCGTCACCGTGTCGTCCTTAACCGTGGACATGACTTTTCGAAAAGATTTAACCCTGCAGGGTGTACAACTTTAACCACACGTACCAACTGACTCTTAGTGCCACATGATTAGCACTTTTCTGGGAAGTGCTGACATAGGATGGTTGACCACGACCTTTTCCTTGCTTCGCCTATTCCATGAGTCGCTCCGAGTAGATATGATCCGCCAATAGGGAGTGGCCATCTCCTGTTGGGTCTTGATGCGTGTGATCACACGTTCGTTGGGAGACCCCAGGAGGAAGGTATGAAGAGTACAGCGGCAAGTTTCCCTCAGAAAGAAACCAAGGTTGAATCGATCAGTAGGAGGAAGGAGTAACTTCAGAAGGTTGAAGCAGCTGAGATGGCAGGGCGCACTACCGATTCAGAAGCAATGTGGAACCTACACAACACAATCAAATCACTTTGCCCCAATGAAGCAGTGAGGTTGTCAATCTCACCGGTTTTGCTGAGCACAAAGAGGTTAAACGTACGGTGTGGAAAACAGTAGGAGAACAGTATGCAAGCAGTAGTACCAGTATGAAAACAGTAGGTGTTTATCAGTATGAGGAAAAAGGACCGGGGTCCGCAGTTCACTAGTGGTGTCTCTCCGTGAAAGATAAATAACATGTGTGGTGAACAAATTACAGCTGGGAAATTGACAAAAATGAAGGCTGCACCGTAGTGCATATGCAAGACATAAAGATTACTATGTAATTCATGAGGGATTACAACAAAATACATAGACCGTTATCCAACTACATCTATGACTAGTAATCCACCCTCCGAATATCATCCGAACAAACGTTGGGCATTAAGTTGCAAGCAACAGATAATTGCAATAAGCAAAGTGTGTAGTTGATATGTCCATTTTGCATCACCGTTTTATATTGTTATTTTCTGTTATTCATCGATACATTTCATGTTATGATGCATTACATATGTTACTTTATATTATTTTCCATGTTTCATATTTTTTGGAGAATAAACACCAGGACCACAAATCTGATGGAAAAAATCACCGTCGAGATACCATATTTCAGACGAAGAAGAGGGACACCGGAGGTATCTTATAAGTTCATAGGAAGACACCAGCCAGAAGGGGGGCCAGAGGAGGGCCACCAGGGGCCCACACAATGGGGTGGCGCGCCCTCCACCCTGGCCCGCACAGCCAGGTGGTGTGGCCACCCTAGCCCACCTCTGGTCGAGGTCTTTCGCGTACTTGACCCCCAGGGAACCCTAAGCCCCAGACCATCATCGAAGAATTATTCTGCCGCCATCTCGGGGCGGAAAACACCCGAGAGAGAAAAGCTCTCTGGCAGGGAGAAATCTACCAGGGAAATTCTCTCCAGAGAGGGGAAACATCGCCATCGTCACCGTCATGACTCCGGGCTTCATCGGGATCATCGTCAGCATCATCCACATCACCAGCACCATCACCCTCATCATCCACCGTCATATCGCTGTAGCAATTAGGGGCCTCTATCGTTGTTTTACATTAGATCTCTCTCCCGGTGTGGATTACTTGTTAGTAGTTGATGCTTGTGAGATTTATCGGTGTTTTCACTTTATGACCAGATTGTTATCATCCATTATATCACCTCTGATCATGATCCATATGATGTCTTGTGAGTAGTTTGTCTTGTTCTTGAGAACATGGGAGAAGTCAAGTCTTTAGTAGTGAAGTAATGTTGAGTAATATTTAATGTTTGATATTTAAGTTGTGGTGTTATTCTTCTAGTGGTGTCATGTGAATGTCGACTACATGATACTTCACCATTTATGGGCCTAGGGGAATGCATCGTGTATTTGGCTACTAATTGTGGGTTTGCCGGAGTGACGGAAACCTAAACTCCCGTTAGGAAACCAATGCACGAGGGAGCGTAGAATCCAGGAGTTTAAGGCTGTGGTTAGATTTATCTTAATTACTTTCTTGTGTTTGCGGATGCTTACAAGGGGTATAGTCACAAGTATGTATTAGTCCTAGTTGGGTGGTGCATTAGCATAGGTTCACCTACACAACACTTCACGAACCAATGGATATTAATCAACTGTAACGAAGTGAAAGCACTTGACGAAATTCCCATGTGTCCTCGAGAACGTTTGGTAGTCATAAGTAACACAACCGGCTTGTCCTTTGCTCTCAAAAGGATTGGGCCACTCTCTGCAATATTATTTACTGCTCTTTATTTACTCGCACTTTATTTATCTGCTATATCCAAAACAACCAAAAACCTGTTTATTTGTGTTTACAGTGAATCCTCTATCCAACCTGCTTGTCAACACCTTCTGCTCCTCGTTGGGTTCGATACTCATATTTGTTGAAAGTACTACGATACACCCCCTATACTTTTGGGTCGTCAAGACTATTTTCTGGCGCTGTTGCTGGGGAGTGAAGCGCTATTTGTAAGTGGAATTGGTAAGCGAAACTTTTACTGTGAGTGATGTTTTTATTTCTGTCTCATGTTTTTATTTCATTATGGAGAATACTTTTGGTTCTCCATTTAGGGGTACTTCTACCGTTGTTGCTAGGGTAGTTGGTAACCAGTCTTATGCTGAATTAGATTCATATAAAATACCTATGAAAATTGTTGGACGTATTATGGATAACTGTCCATCCCGGTGATCATTTGCTCTTTATACATGAATTATCCGAGTTATTCAGGTGTGCAGGTATTACAATGGATCGAGTTAAAAGGAAATTATTAACCTTATCGCTGAAAGGAAGAGCCACTGAATGGTTCAAATTACTGAAGAATGGTGATTCTATTGGATGGGAGGAAATTGTTCCTCTCTTCTATTCTAAATTTTATCATCCTAGTGAGATTCATAAATACCGGAATCAAATCTATAATTTCTGGCCTCATGAGGGAGAGAGTATTTCCCAAACGTGGGGGAGAATGAAGTTACTAATGCTTAAATATCCTGTTCATGAACTCCCGAGATATATTGTGATCAATAATTTTTATGCAGGGCTTTCTCTTCATGATAAGGATTTATTGGATGCTTCTTGTTCTGGATCATTCACACGTATGAAGGAAGAAGATAAATGGGATCTTCTTGATCGTATTCAAGAAAACAATGAAGGATGGGAGAAGGTAGAAAGTCAGGTATAAATTATGATTATGAATGCATTAAATCTTTTATGGATACCAATGATTTCTATGATGTTAGTGCTGTTTGTGGTCTTGACTCTCAAATTTTTGCAAACTATCTTAATGCTTTTGCCTCCTATCTTGATATTCCTAAAAAGAATTATCAGAAGTACCATGCACCTTATAATGATATTTTTCGTGCTAGTAATATAGAAGTGCATGCTATTAATCCCGATGTTCCTGAGCCTTATGTTGAAAAAATGCCCTTCCCTGCTAAAGTGAAAGAACACTCTATGGTAGCTAGTGTGGTTAATAAGAGTAACAAGAAATCTATTAAACCTGATGAACAAATAACTGTCGAACCTGCTGTAGCAATAGTAAAAGAACTTGTTTGTGGAAATGTGGAGGATGAACACATTGTCGTCTGTGAGGATGCTTCTAACATTGTTTCCCATCCTTATTGACCTAAGAAAACTAGTGTTCTTGTGCTTTCTGTTAATATTGGTGATCATTGCTATTATGGTTTATGTGATATTGGTGCTAGTTCTAGTGCCATACCTTATGAGCTTTATAGAGAAATAATGGATGAAATTGGTTCTTGTGAGCTTGAAGGTATTGATGTGGTTATTCAGCTTGCTAATAGAGAAACTGTTTTCCTATTGGTATTGTTAGAGATGTGGAAGTTTTATGTGGTAAAACTAAATACCCCACTGATTTTCTAGTACTTGGTAAGGATGCTAGTAAAACTTGTCCTATTATTTTTGTAGACCTTTCTTGAACACTTGTGGTGCTATTATAGATTGTAAAAGAGAGAAGATTTTGACTAAATTTGATGGAAAATCTTATGAGTTCAATTTCTCCAAATTTGCTAGAGCACCTTATGAATCGAAATTGCGTGATGATAATTTTAAAGTTGAGCAACTTGCTTCTATCGCTCTTGCTCCTAACAATACTTTGCAGCAATATATGTAGGACCACGAGAGTTAGGTATTTATGGAAGAGAGAAATGAGATTGACGATATTCCTTTTCGTCAACCAGTGATACTGAAACATAATTTGCCTGTGGAAAACTTGGGTACAACATTATCACCCAAGGAGGATCCTGTCTTTGATTAAAAACCTTTGCCTGATGATCTTAAATATTCTTATATTAATGATAAGAAAACATATCTTGTTATTATTAGTGCTAAACTTTCAGGTGAAGAAGAGGAAAGATTATTGGGAGTTCTGAAGAAACACCGTGGAGCTATTGGATATACTCTTGATGATTTGAAGGGAATTTCTCCTACTATATGTCAGCATCCTATTAATACTGAGCCTAATGCAAAGCCAGTAGTTGAACATCAACGCCGTTTAATTCCTAAGATGAAGGAAGTGGTAAAAAATGAGGTGTTATAACTTCTTGATGCTGGTATTATTTTCCCTATTGCTGATAGTAGATGGGTGAGCCCTATGCCCTGTGTCCCTAAGAAAGGAGGAATGACTGTTGTGCCCAATAAAAACAATGAGCTCATTCCACAAAGAGTAGTAGTTGGTTATAGAATGTGCATTGATTTTAGAAAGGTTAATAAAGTTACTAAGAAAGATCATTATCATTTACCCTTTATTGATCAAATGCTAGAGAGGTTGTCTAAGAAAAGTCATTTTTTTCTTTCTTGATGGTTATTCTGGGTTTTATCAAATGGCTGTTAGGAAACAATATCAATAGAAAACAACCTTTACTTGTCCTTATGGTACTTATGCTTATAGATGTATGCCTTTTGGTTTGTGTAATGCTCCTGCAACTTTTCAAAGATGCATGTATGTTATTTTTCATGGTTTTTTGTGAAGAAATTATGGAAGTATTCATGGACGATTTCTTCGTTATGGAACTTCTTTTGATAATTGTTTGAACAACCTTGATAAAGTTTTGCAAAGATGTGAGTAAACTAATCTTGTTCTTAATTGGGAGAAATGCCACTTTATGGTTAATGAAGGAATTGTTCTTGTGCATAAAATTTCTGAAAGGGGTTTTGAAGTTGATGGAGCTAAATTGGAAGTGATACGTCCATTTTGCATCACTATTTTATATCATAATTTTTTCTTATTCATAAATATATTTCATGTTATGATGCATCGCTTATGTTATTTTATTATATTTTGCATGTTTCATATTTTTTGCAGAATAAAGACCGGGACCAGGAATCTGATGGAAAAAGAACCGCCGAGATACCATATTTCAGAAGTTCAAAAGAACAAGTGGGACATCGGGGGTGTCTTAGAAGTTCAGAGGAGGAACCCAGCCAGAAGGAGAGCCAGAGGGGGGCCACCAGAGGCCCACACCATGAGGTGGCGCCCCCCTTGGTCGCACCACATTGGGTGTGTGGCCACCCTAGCCCACCTCTAGGGGATATCTTTTGCGTACCTGTCCCCCGGGAAACTCTAAGCCTCATACCATCGTCGAAGAATTATTCCGCCGCCGCCTCGAGGCGGGAAACACCTGAGAGAGAAAAGCTCTCTGGCAGCGAGAAATCTACCGGGGAAATTCCTCTCCGGAGAGGGGAAATCACCGCCATCGTCACTGTCATTATTCTGGGCATCAATAAGATCGTCATCCTCATTATCATCACCACCAGCACCATCACCCTCATAATCCACCTTCATCCCGCTATAAAAATTAGGGGCCTCTATCGTTGTTTTACATTAGATCTCTCTCCCGGTGTGGATTATTTGTTAGTGGTTGATGCTTGTGAGATTTATCGGTGTTTGCACTTTATGAACAGATTGTTATCATCCATTATATCACCTCTGATCATGATCCATATGATGTCTTGTGAGTAGTTCGTGTTGTTCTTGAGGACATGGGGGAAGTCAAGTTGTTAGTAGTGAAGTAATGTTGAGTAATATTTAATGTTTGATATTTAAGTTGTGGTGTTATTCTTCTAATGGTGTCATGTGAACATCGACTACATAATACTTCACCATTTATGGGCCTAGGGGAATGCATCGTGTACTTAGCTACTAATTGTGGTGTTGCCGGAGTGACAGAAACCTAAACCCCCGTTAGGAAACCATTACACGAGGGACCGTAGGATCCCGGAGTTTAAAGCTGTGGTTAGATTTATTTCTTAATTACTTTATTATAGTTGCGGATGCTTGAAAGGGGTATACTCACAAGTATGTATTAGTCTTGGATGGTATGGTACATAAGCATAGGTTCACCCACACAACACTTATCAAAACACCTAAGATTATTCAGCGGCATGGAACAAAAGCACTTGACAGAAACCTTCCGTGTGTCCTCGAGAACATTTTTTAATCATAAGTAAACCCAACAGCTTTTCCTTTGCTGAAGAAAGGATTGGGACGCTTGCGGCAATTATTACTACTGGATTTTATTTACTCGCACTTTATTTCTCTACAATATCAAAAACCAATACAAATCTATCTTCTAGTATTTACAGTTATTCCTTCATCGAAACTGCTTGTCAACACCTTCTGCTCCTCGTTGGGTTCGACACTCTTATTTATAGAAAGTACTACGATATACCCCCTATACTCGTGGGTCATCAAGACTATTTTTTGGCGCCGTTGTCGGGGAGTGAAGCGCTATTGGGAAGTGGAATTGATAAAGGAAGCTTCTGCTGTAAATGTTGTTTTTATTACTGTGTACTGCTTTATTATACTATTTTTGGATCTCCTTTTGAATCCTTATTTGCGGGCACTGCTGCCACTGCTAGGGTAGGAAGTGACCAGCTGCTTGATCATTTGGATCTTTATAAAATACCTATAAAGATTGTTAAACATGTTAGGAATAACTGCTATTCAGGTGATGGAACTGTCCATCCTGGTGATCATTTTCTTTTTCTACATGAATTATGTGAGTTGTTTAAGTGTGCAGGTATTACAATGGACCAAGTGAAGAGGAAATTATTCTCTATATCATTGACAGGCCGAGCCGCTGAATGGTTCAAACTGCTGAAAAATAGCCAGACTATTGGATGGGAGGAAATTGTAACTCTCTTTCATTCTAAATTATATCCTCCCAGCGAAATTCATAGAGATCGGAATTATATATACTAGTCATCAACCCATGCATTTGCACGGGCTAGTGTTCTATCTAATTTTCACCATTTAAACCCAACGTGTTTCTATATGTTTTACTATATTTCATGTAATTTTTGGATTTCAACAACCTTATTCCAAGACAACGACAAAAAGCTACAAACATTTAAATTTATCAGTTTAATAGAAGGCAATTTAACTTGGCAAAATTGAATAAGGAGGTTTAATTGTGTCAGATGTGATATTTTATACAAATATCAACTAAATTAGTCAAATGTTATTGAGAAAAAGTTGTAGGTTCCCTTCTCTTATTTTAATTGAAATACAAATGAAATCTTCATTTTGTTAGAAAAACTAAATATAATCTTGGTAAGCTTATAGCATAGTGAATGATACATATACTGGAATAAGAAGTGAGTCACCGAGGTCCTAATGGTGTATTAGTGTTGCATTGATTGGAAAAATACGTGCAAGTGCAAAATTAGAGTTATATTGGTAAGAGTTTGACACAAAATACCAAATGTAGCAAAGGATACATGTATGGCTACTAATTTTAGGATTAATATAACAAATCTAATGTGTAAAATTGATACAGACCTTCTGAATAGTGTTGTATGAACACTCCTTTTTACCCATATTATTATGACTGGTTAATAGCCGGGGAGGCCCCCACGACGATTTTGAGCAGTTACCTACCATGTATTTGTATTTTTTAGGACTGAAATATAACTGAAACTTGGTACAGTTGGTGAACACGCTTTAAAGGAGTACACCATCGAAATAGCAACGGAAGCGGAGAGCAGTAAAATACCGTTAAACGACAATTATAAGGTACATGATTACTGCCTCCCAAACACAGCGTGGAATATTTCTAGCAACCAATGCAGTAATTATTAATTCTTTGACACTGAACGTAAGACCGATAAAAAGAGAAAAAGCACCTACATCATACGCTGAGTTACACAATCGACATGCAGCTCGCTATTCTCAACTTCTGTAAAATACGGTTCATAGGAGACGGAAAAGAATAGGCAGCAAATAATTCCTTATAGTGGCTACTATGGAGTGTGGAATGCATGCATAGTTTCAGTTCCACAATTTTATAAGATACAAAGTCGCTACATTTAGAGGAGACCCACCATAAAATAAAATAAATAAATGAAAATAGTACATTATTGTGTGGCAAACGGCTGCCTTTTGAACAGAAGAAATGAGTAGCAGAGGGGTAGGAGAGCAAGAATACAGCAGCGCACGTTACCTTGTTTGCTGCTATCTTTGATCCCGCAAGTCAAGAATGTTGAGCAATTACATGTTTATAAGGAAAGTACAAATGTTTTACTCCTTTCTTATACTTGCAAAGTTTTTTTTTTTTGAAACTTATCTGTGCAAGCATTGTTATATGTCAAGACTTAAAGTGCTAACTTTTTGTAGTTGACAAACCTTATATCTCTCATCAGGCAAAGAACGGACAAAAATCCTCCTAGAACAACACCTAAGTGCAAGTCACCTGATAAAAAGGAAACACAAATCATGGTAAGGCCCTGAAGGAATCGGCACTGAATCCCTGATTAGGTCGTCTGTAAGATTGTTCTCAGCTCCCGCATATTCATATCTTCCAAGTGGAAAAAGTCCTCACCGAAACATTCTTTAAATCGACTAAAAAGAAGTTAGCATTTGTAAGATAATAAGCGAGAGTACGGCCCCACCCCCAACCCGGTCCTGGATTACCTTCAGCGCTCTAGTTCTGCTCCTGCCTTCGCTCTTGGTTGTGCGGGTCGGAGGTGGAGAGAACACTTCGCCTTGGTTCGACCGTTGAACTCCACTCGGCGCGGTCTCGGATGCGCTTTCTGCCACGTTTACTGCCTGCCTACGCAAGGCACTTTGGCGAACGCTCGCCATGACCGCCCCTGACGAACGTGCGTTGCTTGGCTGTTGGATCTGAGGCGGCCAACCTCGTTGTCAGCTCCGCGTACAGACTCCTTCGTGGCTCCGGGCGCGGCCCTCCACTCCACGAGCTCAACCGGGTAAACTTTGCTCCGACTAAGGTTAAGCTGTTCATTTGGATCCTCCATCACCGCCGCACACGTGGACGCGCGCCTCTGCCGCCTGGGTGTTGTGCTACGTTCATCTGACTCCCCGTTCTGTCCCGACGTTGTCGAGGACGCACCACCTGTTCGTCTCGTGCCCGCGGCTACAACCGGTGTGTAGACATGCCGGAGGGAGACCCAGCGGATCCATGCTGTTGGTGCATCGGACGCACCAGCCCCGGTGCCTCGAATACACCGGCTCGTCGACTCCTTCTCCGCCGCGCACCCGAGGTGTTGGCTCCCCACCTCTCCGCATAACTGGTGCGGCACTCCTCCTCTGGATCACCTCGAACACGCGACATTGCACCTCTCGTTGTGGGTTGTCCGTAGGCCTCGCCGCATTGATTGTCGACAAATTTTAGAGTGGTCAGTGTCCCGGCCTCCTTGCCTGATCCCCGACATGGACCTCTGCTCGTCCTTGTGAGGACCGTACTCTGTACCTCATCTCGCCCGCCCTCTGCTGCATTGTTCAAAACAAAAGGTAATCAGAAGAGGACGTAATAACGAACGGAACAAATCCTGGAGTCTATTAATCCCTGGAAATAATTTATGTAGTTCGTCTAGAACATATATCTATTAACTCTGCAAGTATAATCTAGGGCAAGGCAAGTCATTATCATCAAATAGATCTAGCACAAGACCAAATAAGCAAACCATAATTGCTGATTTTAGAACTAACATGGAGCGGTGATCCAACCCAGGATAGTGCATCCATGTGTGGCACTCTGAAGGTATCTCGGCTGCTATCCTGGATACGGGAGCGAGGAATCAGTACTTGCATTGGCCTATATGTTCTGCTGCTCATACGCGTCACCTCGCGGCCGGAAGCTGCGTGTACATGCAAAGGCAGGAGGAAACTCGATCTATACATATGACCTTTTCAATACTGTTTTTTTTAGATGGAGGAGACTCAATCGGGAAGGACTAATGTACTTGTTTAAACTCATGGAGTCCAAATCCTATCCGCACCCTTGTTTATATTCCTTTGCATGTACGATGCTAACTCGTCCGCGTTCTGCTTGTGCCTATCTAACATCTATCAGTTATAATAGTAAAATTTAAGAGTCCAGATTGTAACCATGCAATTCTTTTTTTATTTCACATCTACAAATCGGAGCCAGGCTGGCTATCGTGCAACATTTTGCGTAATGTACTTGTTGACAATGTTTAGCACAGTTAATCCTAGCCCGCAGAATTAAGATCTAATAGTTTATTTAATTTTGATGATGTGGATTAATGTGGAGACACTAATGATGCCTCCAATTAGTAAATATAAGATAATTTTTTGCCTCATGACGGAGAGAGTATTGCCCAAGCATGGGAGAGACTGAAGTTACTTATGTTCAAATGCCCCATTCATGAGCTCCCCAGTAATATTATTATTAATAATTTCTATGCAAAGCTTACTCTTCATGAAAATGATTTATTGGATGCTTATTGTTCTGGATCATTTACACGTATGAAGGATGAAGCTAAATGGAATCTTCTTTACCGTATTCAAGAAAACACTGAAGGATGGGAGAATGACAAAGGTAGAAAGTCTATGATTATGAATGCATTAAAACTTCTATGTCATCCGATGATTTTCATAATGTTAGTATTGTTTATGGTATTGATTCTCAAGTTGCTGAAAACTTATATAAGGCTTTTGCTTCTTACATTGATATTCCCAAAAAGGAATGGGATAAGTACCATGGACCTTATGAAGATACTATTAATTGTGTTGCTCCTGGAGATATAGAAGTTCATACTGTTGATTCTATTGTGCCTAAACCTTATATTGAGAAAATGCCTTTCCCTGCTAAGGTAAAAGAACATTCTATGTTAGGTAGTGTGGTTAATAAAAGTGCAAGGAAACTTGTAGAACCCGAGAAACGAATAGCTGTAGAACCTACATTAGAAAAAGTAAAGGACCTTGTTTCTGAAAATGTAGAAGAGGGATACAATATATTTTGTGAAGATGCTTCTAATATTGTCTCTTGTCCTAGTAAATCTAGGAAACCTAGTGTTCATGTGCTATCTGTTAGGGTAGGTGATCATTGCTATTATGGTTTGTGTGATATTGGTGCTAGTTCTAGTGCTATTCCTTATGAGTTTTATAAAGAAATCATGCATGAAATTGGTTCTTGTGAACTTGAAGACATTGATGTTATTATTCAACTTGCTAATAGGAAAATTATATCTCCGATTGGTATTGTTAAAGATGTGGAGGTCTTATGTGGTAAAACTAAATATCCTGCTGATTTTCTAGTACTAGGCACTTCTGCTAGTGATACTTGTCCTAATATATTTGGTAGACCTTTCTTAAACACTTGTGGTCCTGTTATAGATTGTAAAAAGGAGAAAATCCTTACAAAGTTTGATGGATAATCTTATGAATTTAATTTCTCCAAATTTGCTAAAGCACCTTATCAATTTGAATTACCTAATGAGAATTATAGAGTTGAACAATTGGCTGCTATTGCTCTTGCTCCTAACAATCCTTTGCAGTAAGACATGGAAGACCACGAAAGTGATGTCTTTATGGAAGAAATGAATGAAATTGACGAGATTTTCCTACATCAGCCAGTGATGCTGAAACATAATTTACCGGGGGGAAGACTTGGGTACCACATTACCACCCATGGAGGATCATGTTTTTTATTTAAAGCATTTGCCTGACAATCTTAAATATGCTCATATTGATGATAAGAAATTATATCCTGTTATTATTAGGTCTCAACTTTCTAGTGAAGAAGAGGAGAGATTATTGGGAATATTGAAGAAACATAGAGGTGCTATTGGTTACACTCTTGATGATTTGAAGGTGATTTCTCCTGCTATATGTCAGCATGCTATTAATATTGAACCTGATGCAAAGCCGGTTGTTGAACATCAACGCTGTTTAAATCCTAAGATGAAGGATGTGGTAAGAAACGAGGTATTGAAACTCCTTGATGGTGGTATTATTTATCCTATTGCTGATAGTAGATGGGTTAATCCTGTGCATTGTGTCCCTAAGAAAGGAGGGATGACTGTTGTGCCAAATGAAAATAATGAACTTATTCCTCAATGAGTAGTGGTTGGTTATAGGATGTGTATTGATTTTAGGAAGCTTAACAAAGTTACTAAGAAAGATCATTATCCTTTGCCTTTTATTGATCAAATGTTAGAAAGGTTGTCTAAGAAAACTCATTTCTGCTTTCTTGATGGTTATTCTGGGTTCTCTCAAATTGTTGTTAGAAAGCTTGATCAAGATAAAACAACTTTCACTTGTCCTTCTGGAATCTATGCTTATAGACGTATGCCTTTTGGTTTATGTAATGCTCCTGCTACTTTTCAAAGATGCATGTCTGCTATCTTTCATGGTTTTTGTGAAGAAATTGTGGAAGTCTTCATGGATGATTTCTCGGTCTATGGAACTTCTTTTGATAATTGTTTGTAGAATCTTGATAAAGTTTTACAGAGATGTGAGGAGATTAATATTGTTCATAATTGGGAGAAATGCCATTTTATGGTTAATGAAGGAATTGTTCTTGGACATAAAATCTCTGAAAGAGGTATTGAACTTGATAGAGCTAAAGTCAAGCCATTGAGAAAATGCCCTGTCCCAGGGATGTCAAAGGTATTCGTAGTATTCTTGGTCATGCTAGTTTCTATAGAAGGTTTCTCTAAAATATCAAAGCCTCTTACTAATCTTCTTCAAAAGGATGTACCTTTTGTTTTTCATGAATATTGTAAAGAAGCTTTCGAAATTTTAAAGAAGGCTTTAATATATACCCCTATTGTTCAACCACCTGATTAGAATTTACCGTTTGAAATTATGTGTGATGCTAGTGATTATGCTGTAGGTGCGGTTCTTGGACATCGGATAGATAATAAGTTAAATGTTATTCATTATGCTAGTAAAACTCTTGATGCTGCTCAAAACAATTATGCTACCACTGAAAAAGAATTCCTACCTGTATTTTTTGCTTGTGATAAATTTAGGTAGTATATTGTTGATTCTAAAGTTACTATTCATACCGATCATGATGCTATTAAGTACCTTATGCAAAATAAAGATGCTAAGACTAGGCTTATTAGATGGGTGATTCTCTTACAAGAATTTGATTTACATATCGTGGATACGAAGGGTGCTGAAAATCCTGTTGCTGATAATTTGTCCAGATTAGAAAATATCCCGGATGACCCTATTCATGTTAATGATAGTTTTCCTAATGAACAGTTAGATGCAATAAAAGTGAGCTCTCAAGAGAGTCCATGGTATGCTGATTATGCTAACTTTATTGTTTCCAATTATTTGCCTCCTACCTTTACAGATCAGCAAAGAAGAAAATTCTTCTATGATTTGAGGCATTATTTTTGGGATGACCCACACTTATATAAAGAAGGTGTTGATGGTATTATGCGAAGATGCGTTCCTGAAAATGAACAACGAGAGATATTGAGAAAATGTCATAGTAGTGCTTATGGAGGACATCACGCTGGAGATAGAACTGCACATAAGGTTCTACAATCAGATTTTTATTGGCCTACTCTCATTAAATATGCTAGAAATTTTATTTTATCTTGTGATCAATGTCAAAGGGTTGGAAATATTTCTAGACGTAATGAAATGCCTATGAATTATTCTCTTGTTATTGAACCATTTGATTGTTGGGGTTTTGACTTTATGGGTCCTTTCCCTCCTTCACAAGGCTACACTCATATTCTTGCTTCTGTTGATTATGTTACTAAATGGGTAGAAGCTATACCTACTAAAAGTTCTGATGGTGAAACCTCAATAAAAATGCTTAAAGACATTATTTTCCCTAGGTTTGGTGTGCCTAGATATCTTATGACTGATGGGGGGTCTCATTTTATTCATGGTAGTTTTAGAAAAACCCTTGCTAAATATGATGTTAATCATAGAATTGCCTCACCCTATCATCCTCAAACTAGTGGGAAAGTAGAATTATCAAATAGATAAATCAAATCTATCTTGTAGAAGACTATTAACAAATCTGGAAAAAATTGGGCTAAGAAATTAAATGATGCTCTGTGGGCTTATATAACTGCTTATAAGAATTCCATGGGCATGTCTCCTTATAAAATGGTTTATGGAAAATCTTGTCACTTGCCTCTAGAATTAGAACACAAAGCTTATTGGGCAGTGAAAGACCTAAATAGAGATTTTAAACTTGCTGGTGAGAAAAGGTTGCTTGACTTAAGTTCTTTAGATGAATGGAGGAGTGAAGCATATGAAAATGCTAAGCTCTTTAAAGAGAAAGTTAAAAGGTGGAATGATAAGAGAATTATTAAAAAGAATTTCATGTTGGGGAGAAAGTGCTATTTTATAGGTCTCGCCTCAGATTTTTTGCAGGAAAAGGACTCTCAAGATGGAAGGACCTTTTGTTATCGAAGAGGTATATCGTTCGGGTTTAATTAAAATTGTTTCCCTTGAAGACAACACCTCACGAGTGGTGAATGGCCAAAGACTCAAGCATTATATTTCTGGAGATCCTTATAATGAAAATGTTGATTGTATTCGAGCCATGATCCCGGAGGAATTTATTAAGAAGCATATTTCAGAAACTGCAGAGTCAGTTTTCGAATAGGTATCAGTCTTGGTAAGAAAACCTTCACGAAACATTTTCCAACTTTTATTTCTTCTGTTTTTGGAAAATATGAAACATTATGAGACGGAATCGAGGCGGAGACGGAGCCCGGAGGCCCCACACCATGGGGTGGTGCGGGCCCACCCCTGGTCGCGCCAGCCTATGGTGTGGGAGCCCCGGAGCCCCTCTCCGACTCATTTTTGACCTGGACTTTCCTTTCGTTATGAAACTTTTTGATATATAATCCCCCGGATCCCCCAGGTCCGTATATCGTTTTCTCGTCGTGTTTTTGTTTCGAGCTGTTTTCCTGTCAGGAGGCCGGGGTTTTTAGGTCAAAGATGTCCTCCTTCGGCTTTAGCATCGAGGAATACGCTGCATGTCGTCTTCGACAAATCCAGCAAGATATCAACAAGGGTGCTTTCGCAGGATTGGCGACGGAAGAGGAAATAGATGCAAGGAGGGAAGACATGATTAACAACATGAGGAAAGAGATCCAGAGGGCTGCACCAGCGCTCACGAGAAACCCCACCTTTGTGGGATCCATTAACCCTCAGCGTCGTTATTCTCATAATGTGCAGGGGAGCGTGCCTCAGGATCAAGACCCCAATATAGTTCCTGTGTTAGCTCAAGCGCACTGGGTCGCCGATCAATACTGCGAACAATATCGTATTCTCAAGGCCTAGGTAGCAATTCTGGAGGCGGAAAACATTGAGCTTCGTCGTATCCTCAAAGGCTTTCTCGGCTCATCTCCAAATGATTCCACCACCACCACCGAAGAAATAATTCGTCATTGGTTTTGGCATCCCCTCGGCTTGTTCCAACCTTGGGGGAGTGCGACGGTATCACATCACTATCTTTCATCTTTTACTTTTTCAGTAGATTCATATCATGAGTAGAGAATTTATCATATAGGATGGTTTGAATTATGGAAGTATCTCTCCTTAGTTGGTTATCGTTGTATCAGTTGGTGTGAGTTGCCGGTTTGAAATATTAATTAGAAGTTTCATCATTTACTTTCTGCACACATTATTTTAGTTTTCAATTCCGTCATATGGTTGAGCTTGTTGTTAGTATTTGGTATCACTCTGGAGATCATCAAGTTAATCTAGTTGGTTTTGGCAAACTTAGCTTAGGTCAGCAGAAATAATAATTTGAGATGCTAGCATAAGAAAGAGGAATTTGCCTATTAGCTCGTAAACTTAGTATTCACAAGTTAAGATCGCTTGGGCTTCCAATGAAGATTGCATGATTGGTTTCATCATATGTATATTTGTTTGTTTTCCCACAACTCTTATGCTTGCTACCCAACCTTGCTAGCCAAAAACCGTATACTGAGAGGGAATGCTTCTCGTGCATCCAAACCTGAGCCCTAAACCTTGCCATTCGTGTCCACCATACCTACCTACATGTGGTATTTCATCGCCACTCCAAGTAAATTGCGCATGTGCTACCTTAAAAAAATTCAAAATTACTCCTGTTTTATGTTCCTGTTTTTGCTCATGAGGACGTCAATAGAGAATCTTTATCTCACTTGTTGATTGGACTTCAAACACCTGGACTAGTGGCTTCATCCACTTATCTAAATTCTAGAAGAGCTGGAAGCGGGGTTCCTAGCCCCAAAAATAATACACAAATTCTCTTCACCATTTTTCCCCCTGATTTATCAGTCAAAGCATAATCGTATAAACAAAAGAGAATGAGGGATGACCATCTACACCAGTTGCGTCCCTCATATGGGAGCCGCTCTTGTGAAGTATAGTTGGCTTGTGACGTACTGTATTTTCTGTTGACCATTCGTTGACACTAGCATACACCTCTCCTAAAATATAGACACTCCTCCATGGTTTGTGATTGTTGGCAGACACCCGAGTATTCGGTTAGCCATGGTTTGTGTAAGATGGATGGGAGGAGTTTCAAACTTTTATACCTCTGTTTTATTAAATAAAAGCTCTAGCACATGAGTGATCCATGCTTCCCTTTGCGAAGGACCTATCTTTTACATTTATGTTGAGTCAGTAAACCCATTCATTTCTGTCTCCAGCAAGCATTTGAGTTGTTGTGATCTCACCATCTATATGTTGATTTATTCAATCATGTTTTCTATTCTTCTTTGTTTAGCACATGCTTTATTATCTCAATGAATATTACTTTGAAAGGATATGAATCACTGTAAAAGAATTTTTATAATTAAACATGTTAAGCTCTACAAGATAAGCCTTGTTATAAAAACTTCACCTAAGATAAACATGATATCATTAAATGTTCTCTGACCAAGAATGAAGTTTGCCATTACCAATTTTTATTCTCTCTTTTGCATCTTTGTTTGTGACTACCATTACTCGTTTCAAGTTAGGTTATAATAGATGAAGTTGTTGTCTATAATGATCGGTCCATAGATAGATGTGATGCTTCTTGTCCGTATTTTATTTATCTACTCTTCACTCCATAAACTTGTGGTCATGTTTTCTAAGTTCAGTTTCGCTTGGGGACAAACGAGGTCTAAGCTTGGGGGAGTTGATACTTCAATTTTGCGACCAATATTTTATATCATAATTTTTTGTTATTCATCGATATATTTCATGTTATGATGCATCCCTTATGTTATTTTATCTTATTTTGCATGTTTCATAATTTCTGGAGAATAAACACCGGGACAAGGAATCTGATGGAAAAAGCACCGCCGAGATACCATATTTTAGAAGTTCAGAAGAAGAAGTGGGACACCGGGGGTGTCTTAGAAGTTCAGAGGAGGAACCAAGCCAGAAGGAGAGCCATGAGGTGGCATGCCCCCCCTTGGTCGCGCCACCAGGGGGTGTGGCCACCCTGGCCCACCTCTGGGGATATCTTTTGCATACCTGGCCCCCAGGAAACCCTAAGCCTCATACCATCGTCGAAGAATTATTCCGCCGCCGCATCGGGGTAAAAAACACCCGAGAGGGGAAAGCTCTCTGGCAGGGAGAAATCTGCCGGGGAAATTCCTCTCCGAAGAGGGGAAATCACCGCCAACGCCACCGTCATCATTCCGGGCATCATCAAGATCGTCATCATCATCATCACCACCACCAGCACCATCACCCTCATGATCTACCGTCATCGCGTTGTAACAATTAGGGGCCTCTATCGTTGTTTTACATTAGATCTCTCTCCCAGTGTGGATTACTTGTTAGTTGTTGATACTTGTGAGATTTATCGGTGTTTGCACTTCATGACCAGATTGTTATCATCCATTATATCACCTATGATCATGATCCATATGATGTCTTGTGAGTAGTTCGTGTTGTTCTTGAAGACATGGGAGAAGTCAAGTTGTTAGTAGTGAAGTAATGTTGAGTAATATTTAATGTTTGATATTTAACTTGTGGTGTTATTCTTCTAGTGGTGTCATGTGAACGTCGACTACATGATACTTCACCATTTATGGGCCTAGGTGAATGCATCGTGTATCTGGCTACTAATTGTGGGGTTGCCGGAGTGACAGAAACCTAAACCACCGTTAGGAAACCATTACACGAGGGAGGGTAGGATCCCAGAGTTCAAAGTTGCGGTTAGATTTATTCCTTAATTACTTTCTTGTACTTGCGGATGCTTGCAAGGGGTATAATCACAAGTATGTATTAGTCTTGGATGGGATGGTACATTAGCATAGGTTCACCCACACAACACTTATCAAAACACCTAAGATTATTCAGCGGCATGGAACAAAAGCACTTGACAGAAACCTTCCGTGTGTCCTCGAGAACGTTTTATGAAGAAAGGAATGGGCCACTTGCTGCAATTATTACTACTTACTCACACTTTATTTATCTGCAATATCAAAAACCCCTACAAATCTATCTTCTAGTATTTACAGGTATTCCTTCATCGAAACTTCTTGTCAACACCTTCTGCTCCTCGTTGGATTCGACACTCTTATTTATCGAAAGTACTATGATACACCCCCTATACTTGTGGGTCATCAGGAATCCATAGAGAAAAGGCCCTGTCCTAGAGATGTTAAAGGTATTCGTAGTGTTCTTGAGCATACTGGTTTTTATAGGAGATTTATTAAAGATTTCTCTAAAATATCAAAGCCTCTTACTAATCTTCTTCAAAAAGATGTACCATTTGTTTTTTATGATGATTGTAAGGAAGCTTTTGAAACTTTAAAGAAACCTTTAACTACTTCTCCTATTGTGCAACCGCCTGATTGAAATTTACCTTTTGAAGTTATGTGTGATGCAAGTGATTTTACTATAGGTTATGTTCTTGGAAAGCGCGTAGATAAGAAGTTGAATGTTATTCATTATGCTAGTAAGACTCTTGATGCTGCTCAAAACAATTATGCTACTACTAAGAAAGAGTTCTGAGTTGTAGCTTTTGCATGTGATAAGTTTAGGCCTGATATTGTTGACTCAAAGGTTACTATTCATACTGATCATGCTGCTATTAAATACCTTATGGAAAAGAAAGATGCTAAGACTAGGCTTATTAGATGGGTGTTTCTTTACAAGAATTTGATTTGCATATTGTGGATAAGAAGGGTGCTGAAAATCCTGTTGCTGATAACATGTCTAGGTTGGAAAACATTACTTTTGATCCTATTCCTGTTAATGATAGTTTTCCAAATGAACAATTGGCTGCAATAAAACTAAAACCCCAAGATAGCCCATGGTATGCGATTACGCTAACTTTATTGTTTTAAAGTATTTGCCTCCAACATTTGCAGCTCAGCAAAAAAGAAAACTCTTCTATAATTTGAGGCATTATTTTTGGGATGACCCACATCTATTATATATTAAAAGTCTATTACGCGCTCACCAGAAAAAAGAGAAGTACTATAAAAATTCCCACAAAAATCAGAAACATCTTACCGTTTGTTTCGTACATCAACGAACCAGGATGTTCCCATCTTGTAAAAAAAAAGAATGTAAAGTTGAAGTAAATTACCCACCTTTGCCATTATGAAAAACAAAACGTTCCCCTTTCCTAAAAAAAAACCTGGACGTTCCAAAGAAAACTGGTTATATCTCTTGATGTGTTTGCACGGTCTTGCCCTCTTAATCTTTACCTACTAATAAAAGCATTAAGTTTTCTGCTAAAATTTGCGTCCAACATAAATTTACCCGTTTGCCCTCCCACTAAATTACATAATACACTCAAATTGCCACCCAGCGTACCGGTTCGTTCTTTTTTTTCTCCCCTTCTCTTTGTTGTGTTCTATCTTTTTTAGATGGTTCGTCGGTTCTCTTCTCCAACACCTAATGAACCCTGAAGCGGCCAACGGCCACCGCGGGCCGCCACCCCGTGGATCTCCGGCCACCGACGGTCTACACATTCCCTGTCCGATGGAATGGGACCATGGATGCCCTTAACCTCCTTACCCCTAAATCAATACCCTCACGCATCCACCCATGTCCACCCCTTAGATCTAGAGTTTGGAATTGGGATCTGATGATTTCCCACTGAAAGAAGTCTATATAACCCCCACAAGTTTCAGATTTGGGATGCAGAACCCCCTCAACTTTAAACTAGCACACTTAACCCCCACATCTTTTCAAAACCAGATAATTGACCCCCTAGCCCCTTATTAGCTATTTTGTAGAATGGTTTTGCTGATGTGGAAGGTGGTTTTGTTGATCGTTGTCCATATGAGCTTATCTTTGCCTTGTCTTTCGTATGCCCTTCTTTTTCTCTCGGCCAACAGCCTCGGCAGCGTCCGACGCGCGCCGTTCGTTTTCTGCCTGCCACCGTCTGCCTCGCCGCCGACTTGTTTTCTTCCTGGGGACAACATCGAGCAACAACACAAGCTGTGTGTGATTGTCCTGCCTGGCTAGCGCTGCCGCTTTTCAATTCATTCTTGCCGTCCGACCACGCAGACGCCAGCCGGCCGCCCCGTCGTCGTCCTTTTTTCCACGTGAGGCAGACACCCGGCCGACCTCAACGGCTTTGAAGCATGGTAGGCAAGGCAGCGGGCACTCTGACGCCACCAGCCCAACCTCCGGGCTATTCCTCTGTCTTTTTCTTTCCTCACGCCGTCGCCTTCCGTTCATTTTCTTACTACTTGCGCACATGGCCAGGAGACTGTTATCTTCTAGCCAATTCATCCAGCTAGCTGGATGCTTGCTTAGCTTGAGTATGTGTGCGCGCGCGTCCCCGCCTGCTGTCCTGGCGGCGGCTGACGTCGTGCTGCTGTCGGTGTTGCCTCTACTGCCCACTTGCTGTGTTCGAGGTCAAGATAGAGATGGGAATCACATCCTGGGCACGCCGGAGCATGAAGTAGCTTCTCACGGGGGGTGTAGCACCACGACCTTCCCATGGAGGTGTGCATCGTTGCCAGCCTCCACGGCCTGCTGGACATGCCGGCTGTGGCGTTTTTCATGGGGGTTTGGTTGTGGCCTCTATAGCCTGCAGGACAAGTTGAAGATGCGCTGGCTGCTGGCGCTCTCTTCGCCGTCCACGTCAACCATTTAGCAAAACAATTATGTAAAACAGGTCAGGGGTCAATTGCCTGGTTTTGAAAAGATGTGGGGGTTAAGTGTGCTAGTTTAAAGTTGAGGGAGTGCTGCATCCCAAATCCGAAACTTGTGGGGGTTATATGGACTTCTTTCTTTCCCACTTGATGGTGTCGACCCTGGTGATCTGCTCGTGGACTGGACTGCATCCTCTCTGCCAACAGCTCTCCAAGATGTGCGATGGACGACAGTAGAGATGTGCTCCCCGTCAAGATGTTGTAGGCGTCCGCTCGCTGGACACACTCGCCGGCGTGGTCTAGACGCGCAGAAGCGCACAGGCAGGTGGGGCTTTCACGGTCAACTTCTGGTGGCACTGAACATGCCCGTTCTGTCGCCAAGGCGGCCTTGGTAGCCTGCCGAGCAGGCAAGCTGCACATGATGTGCACGCATAGTGGGAAGATGTGTGCTGATGGGAGATAGAAGTTGAAGCAGATCAGGTGACTACCGCTGCTTCCTGTGCCTTCAATATCCTGGGACTCTCTCCTTGACTCCTACCAAATCAAAAAAAAATGGAACATGCCTCATTTGCATTCTACTCTTTCAAGGGCCTCACTGGTAGAAAAAAGGCCTTCCATACGCCCCCATCAGTCCCCAAATTATGCGCACCGTGACTAAAGGGGTTTTAGTCCTGGTTCGGGAGGCGACCCGCGACTGAAGGTCATGCGTCGCGGTTTGGGAAGCGCGCGGAGGGCTTTAATTCCGGTTGGCCTGGCCACCCGCGACTAATGATCCAAACTGCTGGCCTCCCTGTCTTTAGTCCCGGTTGGCCTGGCCACCCGCGACTAAAGATCCAAACTGCTCGCCTCCCGCGCGGTTTTATTTCGCGAGCGAGAGGCAGAAGGCCATTGCTACAGTGTGCACCCGAGACTCTCTGTTTCTTCTTCCTCTCTTCTCTTCTTCCTCTCCACCAAGCACAAATGGATTCTCCCGTTTGGAACGTTCTCCGTGTGCCCACACCATGCCGCAAGAATCTCGACGTGGCCTACACCAATATATGCGAGAGGCTCCCCGGTGCTCTTAAGCATTTGAGCAATCTCTATGAAGCCGCCGATGAACACCACAAGTTCTTCGGCCTTGATCTAGAGTACACGGCGAATCAACGGGATGATGCCGTCATCCAGATTGCCCACAAGGAGACCGTTTTGGTCTTCCAATGGGCAAGGTACGCACACGTACAATCTATCTTGTAGGATAGTTGCATTTTCGATTTGTTTGTTGCATTGGAAGAATACACGTGTTGCAACAATATCTAACACGTGTTCTATTTTTGTTGTTGCAGTAGTTCAAAGCAATCTCCAGAAATTGTTGATTTTCTTGTCAACAAGGATTACGACTTCTCTAGCGTTGACATCACTCAAGACCGGCAGAAGTTGATGCGCACGTTGGGTATTAAGATACCTGAAGATCACTACATTGATCTTCAGGACCTGATCCATTTTGATGAGCTGTACGGGCCCAAGACCGGGATGGCTCCGATGGCAACTGCCTTGATCCACCCCGACTACAAAACCATGAAGACTCGTTTCCCCTCGAGGAATCACATGTATTGGGGGAAGAACCCACTTGACCGGATCAATCTCGAGTATGCAGCAATAGATGCATACGTTGCCTTCGAGTTGTTCCGCATCTACTCTTCGGAGCTCGAGTAGATGTTGTTTGTGTACCGCATCTATGTACCGCTATGTTGCGTTCGATATATGTAATTGATATATTATGTAATGGATATATGTCTTTCTATTAATTCCTATATTATTTCTATATTAATTCCTAGCTATATTATTTCTATATTATGTAATGGATATATGTACCGCTATGTTATGTAATGACTCAAATAAAATCACGGGTTAAACATAGCACAAAATTTACTAAAGCAATCACACACTTTCTAAGGTAGATGTTCTGCAAGCAAACCACTTAATATCAAGTTCTAACACTCTATACAAGCTAGTAAACAAGATAAGATCAAACACACATTTCAAAACAAAAAAACACATCAAGAAAACAAAACAGAAAAACTACCGTTGCTATATCTGTTCACCAAAAACTACTGTTTCTATATCTGTTCACCAAAAATAAATCTAGAGGTCCAAAAATTAATCTAAGCCAGTAAAACATAGATCTAGTCAATACCAAACTCATCCAGTTGGATTTACTTCAAAATTCATTTTTGAACTCATTCTAAAAATCATAGAAGAGCCTACTGGTCTTTTATTAAAAAGGATGCTATTTTCATTTGGTTGCTGAACTTGATGTGAGGCTAAGTGCTATGGATAGATCTTTTCAATATCTATCCAGAACATTTTAGTTTGTCCATTTTGGTTATGTATTTTAAAAGTTAAGTTCAAATCATTCTCACAGATAGTTATTGCCAAAACAGTTCTTGTGTCCAAAATAATAGTCGAAACTTGGATCTGCAAATTTTATATGGTTTAGATTTCATATCGTTTGGTTCATGAATTTTATCAGATTTTATTTTGCATTTAGGAAAGGGGAAAATGAATTAGTTTTATTTTTCTGAATTTTTTATATATTATTTGTATTTTTAAGATTTTAAAATGAATTAGTTTTATTTTTCTGAATATTTTGATATATTATTTGTATTTTTAAGATTTTAAAATGAATTAGTTTTATTTTTCTAAATATTTTGATATATTATTTGTATTTTAAGATTTTAAAATTAATTAGTTTTATTTTTCTGAATATTTTTTTAGAAATAATACAAATTAAAAAGTTAATGTTTATTTATTTATTCAAAATTATTAATTACATCATTACTTTTGTTTATTAAAAGATTTATTTGAAATTCAGACAATAAAGAAATGTGGCATCGACCAACATGTTAATATGATTGATATGATACTAGTATCACATAAATGCGTGCGAAACACTTGGATGCGGGACGAGATGGAACTCGGAAGTTAAGCGTGCTAGTGCTAGAGTAGTGGGAGGATGGGTGACCGAGCGAGAAGTTTGACCACGAGTAAGAAATTTGACTAGAGATAATTGTAGTTAGACACTAAGCAAATAATAAAAATTCTGAAAATAAAAGGGAGTGAAAAATTAGAGTGAAAAAAAGGGAGTGAAAAATTGAGTGAAAAATAATTAGAAACCCAAATGAATTAAAGAAATAACGAAATAGCATGTAGTCCCGGTTCGTGTTGCCAACCGGGACTAAAGGTTCTCCGCCCCCGGCGCACGCCATCCGCCCACGTGGACGGGCCATTAGCCGCGGTTCGTAAGAGGAACGACTAAGGGGGGGGGGGGGGCTTTAGTCGCGCCTATTTAGTCCCGGTTGCGCGGCCGGGATTAATGGCCTTTGCGAACCGGGACTATAGTCCTATTTTCTACCAGTGCCTGTAAGTTCAGGTAATTTTCTATAGTATACTTTGTAATACAAAGAGTAGACTCAATAGCTTCATTATTGTTTACGGTTGTTGGTGGTGCATTTGGTTAACACATGAATCTCATTGATATAGATAGGCTCTTGGGTTTTTTTTCATACAGTTAGTTATATGAAGGAGAAGTGTACATGATTGCTGCTGTAAAGGAACAGTGGGACATGACTGGTGTTACATTTGTCGGGTCTTAGTTAAATGAGGTATGAGAAACGGTCCTACCATGCAGTGTGCCTTTCCTTAGTAATTTGTATGAGGGAAGTAAAAAATATATATTTGAAGGCACATAATATTTTTGGAAAAAAAATCCACATATCTATGCATATGTTCCTACATACCTATGCAGATGTCCATGGAGCATGGTATAATGACTGCTTGCTGAGGTGACCAGTTGCTTGCTAAGTCCACAACTCTTGCATATTCCTGATCGGGACACATGTGAATCTCATTCACTACATCCTACCAATTTATATATTGTTTAGCTTCATTTTATTTTTTCAAGCAAGCCTAATGAGCAACTAGGAAAAGCTGATACATTGCTGTGCGTCGGATGTACCACTCTGCAACTGTAATATAACCATTTCACTTAGAGTCTTAAATAAACCTTCAACTGAGGGCGTTTAAGGGATTTGGGGATCTGATTTTGATTGTGGCTGTATTGAGGTGCAAGTCATTTAACCAAGTGATATTTTTACCATAAAGACAAAACGTAGTCTGCTTATGCGGTGCTCAAAATTGAATCGCACATAGTTTAGTTTTAGTGGATCAATTCATGGAGACGCTGATAACTTGAAGAGAAGATCGTGTTAAGATTATTCCTTCTTGGGAATCGGCAATATGTAATTGTAATTTGGATTTGGTATATTATGGATTTGGTATATTATGGATTTGGTATCATTTTTTCAGTAGGGCTTTAACTTTTTTTTATTTAATATGTTAGGAACAGCCCCAAAAATGTACCAGTAAAACACACGGTATCGTCATGCCGCCATCTAACCCGGTAACAATGCCATGCCAACAATAACTTTCTTTGTGTGTTTTCAATAATGTGAATATTGTTTTCTATCCCGTTGCAATGCACGGGCATGTTTACTTCATTACTCAATCTGAGATATGTCAAAAAATAATTTTGAAGTATATAGTAAGGTGAATAGATTAAAAAAAACTGAACAAATGGCGGAGATACTTCAAAGGCGAAAATAATTAAGTCTACATAGCTCTGCATTCCTTGGCTGCGCACTGCGCTTGGCAACTCCTAGCAATTGTGAAGTTGTTTTGTAAGCACGATTCAGTGTAAGCTCTCTAAATTAAATCCTTGGTGCTAGACCTCGTTCTGGTTGCAAGAAAATCTGAGGAAGCTCTGCTTCTGTATATTATTGTGAACTGAAATCTTATTACATCCTAGCAAATCTGTTGATTCTTGTGATCTGTGGAATTGTTAAGAATCTAGGCAATTTACAGATTAAATTAATCCAAGTATCAATCACGAGCATGACGTAAACATACTGATAATTAACCATATTCATGCATACTAGATTGACAGTAGACACATCTACGCAAACTACTAGTATCGCACACATCGAAATAATAAGGGCAGGGATAAACGTGTTATACCCTGCGGCCGGCCAGTTGGCAGTAGACGTAGCAGTGGCGGCAGCCGCGGCGGCGGCGGCAGCAGCGGTGGCAGCCTCAGCAGCAGCAGCGGCCTCGGTGGCAGCAGCGGCGGCAGCAGCAGCTCGTTCGGCTTCAGTGGACATGTTGACGATGAGGACGATGAGGTAGTAGTCAAAATAGACGTACGGCAGCGAGCAGTCGCGTAGGAGACGCTCCCCAAAAACCTAATCGCCCCTCTCCCGTACAGGATCTGGAGAGGCAGGGTTTCGGAGGCCTGCTCTCCCGTCGGCCGTGTACGCGGTAGACGGGATGGGATCACCGGCGGCAGCAACAGAGAGGAACGACAATGGGTGCAGAGCGTATGAGTTGTGTGTTTGTGTCCGTCCTGCGCCCTCAATATATAGGCACGGCCGGGTAGGAGAACGGTCAGCTCACAAATTACTGCAGCCGTTACCACGTACTCAATGCGTCGTTTTACGGCGCGCGGTTCTGCGCGCGGCTGTTACTCTCCGTTTCCAACTGCCAAAATAAAGGCATCGGCTCGGCTCATTCCCGCAACCCGCGGCGTGGCGCGTCGTGACACGAGGTGTGGCGAGGCGGGCGGCGGAGGAGAAGGAGGAGCGCGCGTGTGGAACACCTCCACTACTCCTCTCTCTTCATACCAACTCACACTAGTGGGGAGAGAGCTCACCTTATAAACTGGTGCAAAACTCTCCGAACTAGCAATATGGGACTAAACTCCCACCATTTGCTATGGCAGCATGGGCCTTAGGGATTAAATGGAAATTGCCTAATGGGCTTGCAAGCCCATTCGAATTTCAGCAGGAATATGTTGTTTCAACTGTTTGGCGCAATTTCACGGTTGTTGCATATTTTTTTAAATACAAGGCAAAGGGCACCCTGCTCCGTTTCTTTTAGGAGAAGAGTTGAACATTCCATTATTTCTGAAAATCTTGGAGGAGTTGTATACGATTAATTTTTTGGCCTAGAATAATAGTAACAATTCAGATATCTCAAATATGCTAATCCATTCTTTTATTAATTCTAAATACTTTTGTGTTTGTTCTTCTTAAGAAGTGCTGAAACATACGCATGTGTTTACCAGATTTAACTGTTCTGATCACAATATACAGATTTAACTTTTGTGATCACAATATAATCAACGAGCACAAAGGACAGATAGAATTAAAAGTAAGAACTAAAACAAAAGTTTTTGAAGATAGATATAGAACATGTATCCTTATGTATTTCAACCCGTTGAAGAGATTGAGCCACACACAAAAGTAACGTGATTTTTTATCTTCCGGTGCAACGCACGGGCACTTTTGCTAGTCTTTACCTAATAATAAAGACAATAAGGCTTCCTTGGTTGGTTGCTTGGTCCATCCTAAACTTTACCGGTTTACTCTTCCACCAATCTATTACTCCTACCTAAGCTTGGTTTGGTACGTGGCCCTCTGTATGATTTTGTTTTCTTGATTGATCGAGCCTCGGATAATCAACTGCTCTACCATATGTATCCCGATCGAGAAAGAAAAAATATCTCGTTTTGAAAAGAATCCCGATGGGAAACATTGTGCATGTCTCAAGCATGAACCTGCCTCGGTTACACCCAGGAGCCGGTCACGTCCAGGACTCCAACATGGTGCAGTCATCGGAGATAGCTAGCGATCGTAAATTACTTGTGCTTTGAATTGTAATCGCTTCGGTTAGCATCCCTTTACCATATATGCATATGCCTATCAATACAATCAGCAATCGGGGGTAGGTTTTCCTAGCGGCGTGTTTCCTATATATATGTGTGAGATCATAAACAAAAATCGAAAAGATCGGAGACGCACGCACGACTGCTAGTCTCGGCACCCCAACCATGGACTCCCGACCAGGCGGTGTTTAAACCTCCGCTCCAGGGTTGCCGAACTCCTACCAGAGTCAGCTTTAGGAGACGACACTTCAATCTTCAAGCCCAGCAAAGGTCAAGGTCGCGACGGCGACAATGAAGCATAAAGGGAGCGAGTCGAGCTCAAACTTGTTCGAGATGAAGAGCTTAACTACTGATAACTACCCCTACGAGCCCAGTGAGACGAGCATCCAATGGAGTGTAGTAACCACAGTGCCGTAGACATGTCCGCCGGCGCGGCGGCCACGCCAACACCCAGGGGAGCGACCGCTGGAGGGCCCAGGTGACGACGAGGCTGAACCGAGTACGCACGGTCGACCTGCTGATGGGATGCATCTGCAACATGTTGGCCATAAGCGCAATGCACAGGTTCCCGGGTTGCCGGTGCGCCGGCACATTGACAGGTTACCCGAAGTCGTAGAATGCATATCTGTAGTCCATTATCGAGGGCCGAGCCAGTGCAGACGATGAACAATGTACAACCGAGTACACTACTGGCTGATACTTAATGCAATGGAGAAAAGTTTCATCCGGGTTGATGTGCAGGTTTGAGATTGAAGAATTGCATGTATCGATCCATCCTCTGGGAGTTGCCGCTATGTGTAGAAATGTGGTTCCGGATAGTTTTAGGTTGCAGCGTGTGTGTCGAGGACATTTTCCTTTCTGTGGTCTGTAGAGAAAAGAGAGCGCTGTGTTGGGTCCTGGGTGGGTGCCCTGAGCACCTTTGTGCCCCTGGCAGTGTGTGTATTTAAGAACTATGTAATTTTCATGCCAAATGAAAATTGGAGCCGTCGACTCCTTCACTCCGAAAAGAAAGTTCCGAGATAAATAGGTTGAAGCAAAATAAGAGCCTGAAACTATAACAACACCACCAAAAACAAACCCAAATAGAAATAAACCCAAAAATTGCTTTGCATTGGGGACACTGAAGCTCATGTAGTCAGCCTTTTGTTCCGCCTTTTTTCTTAATATATTTGATCATTGCCCATTTAATGAACCTGCATGTTTTACTCTGATTGTACACCTTAATTGTAGCGTTTGTACAATTTCCACTACACGTGATGTTCCTGTTCCGCTACGTAGAGTTTTCATCGACACTTTCAAAGTATTAATATTATGTAGAGACTTAATTAGCCACACACTTCATTTTCCTTAACAATTTCTGATCACCACAATGTTAGTACTAAAAGAATTGCTCAGTTGCGAAGCTCGGGCATTGAGACTATGTAATATAAATTCATCGTATACAACGTCAGCTAACCAAATGCTGCACTATGCCGACGAGAATTTACTTCATGTGCGTCCGTAGTTATTTCTTTCCCGTTGCAACGCACGGGCATGTTTTCTAGTAATCTATAACATTGGTAGAAAATAGGCCTATAGTCTCGGTTTGCCAGGGCCATTAGTCCCGGCCGCGCAACCGGGACTAGCTATGCGCGACTAAAGACCCCTCCCCCCTATAGTCGCGCCGCTTACGAACCGGGACTAAAGGCCCGTCCATGTGGGCGCCAGGAGTCCGTCGCGGCGGAGGACCTTTAGTCCCGGTTCTTGTGGCTAACCGGGACTGAAAACCTCCTGCGCACGTTTAGGGTTTTAGGCCCCCTAAACCTGGTTTCTTTTTAATTTGTTTTGTTTTATTTCTTTTATATTTTATTTTGTGTTTTATTTTAATTTTGATGAAGTTTATATATATATTTTACGCTACTATATACATGCATATATATATGAAATTTCAAACAAGAAAAATTCAATAGGAATATATAATATATATTCAATCTCGGGTGACCATATACAACTTCGAACAAAATTCTATATACACAATTAAGATAGATGACCATACACAACTTCGAACAAGTTTCAATCTCGGAGATGCATATAAGCATCATCGTCGGTGGACGTATGTTGTTCTCCTTTGGAATCGACGACATGCCTAAGGAAAAATTCTGCTATTTCCTCTTGAATTGGTCGGAAGCGAGCTTCTGGAGTAAGCGCCCTCCGCAAGTTATTGAGACTCCTCCGCGTGCTCTCGTCCTTCTTCCTCTCAGAGATTTCTTTCCGTATGTTCTCACAAACATAGTATCCACATAGACCGGTCCCCGCTGGCTGCTTATCCACACCACGAACCACATTTTTAAATTCTAGCTGATGTTTGAATCCACCGATATGTTCATGTGAGAACCGTTTCCAAACTCTACATTACAAATAAAATTAAATGAACAAGGGAGTTATTAGCTACTGCATATTAGGAAATGAACAAAAGAGACCGATCGATATCGAGCGCAGATGATTGAAAATAATTACCTTTGCATCATTTTTCTCATGTCGATCCAAATCTTTGTATCCGAATTCATAGAGTCCATGATAAAAACTGTGGAGCTCTGAAGTTCAATTTTTAGCAGAATCCAGTGGAACCTGCGGATATGTTACATGCACAGGCATAACTTATCGATTAGACATACCATGCATGGAGTAAAGAAAAGAGAATGGGCACAAGAGAGAAACACTCGCCCAAAATAGTAAGGAAATAGAATATGACTTTTGAGTTTATGATTTTTAAGAAAATTGTACAAGTCTTTCTCCACGTCTTTGGGGTGATGCTCTAACATAGTTCCATTAATGATTTGTGGGTCAATGAACCCAACATCATGGATGAGTCTTATTTTGCATTCCCAAATCTTCAATCTGCATAATAGCGTACGCAACAATATAGTTAGGACAATATATATATATAGTGTAGGCAATGAAGAACGAGATGAGGTAGAAATAAATCACATACGGAACGTAGCAACTCGGGATAGATTTGTCGAGCTCGCGCAGATTGAACAGCTGGAACAATTCACTCATCTCAACTGGTACAGTGTACTTTTTGGTGTGATGCTCCTCTATAACATCCACATACACAAAGTCTCTGTCGGACCATGATATGAATTGTTTGTACCAACGTAGCAGACTTTGCATTAGTGGTGGTAGGTCCTTTTCCTGCGTAGGCTCGACGAGAGGCCCCTTCTTCTCATATTGTAATGCTACCTCAGCCATTGGCGCATCGTCCAGGCCTAAAAAGGCACGAAGAGACATACTGGCCTCGGACGCATTTTTCATGGCAGTAGCTACAGTCAATCCCATTGCTGCCACAGCTTCTCTGACCTCGGGGTCCTGTTCCGGACCGGCTTTCACTATGAGCGGGGGGATCGATTGTTTACTCTGCATCCCGAGCTGGTCAACTTGTTTCCTGCTTTTTTTCATTTTTTTTTCTCCTCCGCAATGCTTTTGCTTGCGTACGAAGTTCATTATCATAGTCTTTAGGCAAATTCTTCTCGGCTTGGGACGGTGTCGACAAAAAACCCGTAGCCCACTTGTCTACTATCGGAGGATATACTTCCTTGGGCTTAGGCTCCTTTCGCGCCTTCTGATGGGCCTTCCATTTCTCAAGGTCAGCCTTCGCGGCCAATTTGGTTTCATCATCACTAAGTTCCCAAGGCCTTGGCGGGATAGGCTTCAGTGATGGCTCCGGTACCCGTGTGGTCTTACGTACATAAGGCTCCGGGTTAATAGTCCAAGAGCAGGTTCCCTTGCTGTCCGCCTGCTTCTGTTTCTTCGCTGGAGGAGGAATGGGGGGCGACGGCTGCTTATCCTCCGGAGGAGGAATGGGGGGCGACGACTGCTTATCCTCCGGAGGAGGAATGGGGGGCGACGACTGCTGCTTATCCGCCGGAGGAGGAATGGGGGGCGACGGCTGCTGCTTATCCGCCGGAGAAGGAATGGGGGGCGAAGGAGGCGTAGGTGAACCAGCACCATCACCACCACCACCACCACCACCTGCACCATCGGAGGGGGGTGGACTTGTTAGCCTTGGCGTCTTGCCTGGAAACACTATGTACTTCTTTTTCCATAGAATGAATTGGCGCTTGACATCTCCAAGTCTTCTCTCCCCTTCGGGTGTAGCTATGTCAATCTCCAGGTGCTCAAACACTTGGACTATGTCTTCCACCGTGACACGAGCATAGCCATATGGAATGGGGTTGTTGTGATGGAGTGCTCCAGGTGTATAGGGTAAAGCACTGCCTGTAGCTACCTTCATGGAAATGTTCCCCACGGGATAATGCAGATCAAATTCTTTCATCTCCTTTACATCATCCACGGGGTAGTGAGGCTCCGGTGCACGACTCTCGATCATCGGTGCATTAGCACCTGCAGGCGGGGCCTCCGTGGAAGCCACGCTGCTTCTCCGCTGATGCTGGCTTCCGAGATCCGCTGCATGTTCTTCATGCGGCCCTGCAGCCGCCGCTGTTTCTTTCTCAAGTATTCCCGCCACGGTCTGCTTCAACTCACTAACTTCCGTTGCAAGCTTCGACAGAAGATCTGCAGCCCGGTCCGTATTTCTCTTACGGCTTCTGTAACAGTACGGGTCACCCTCCTGGGAAAACCCTACTTTCCACGGCAATCTGCCTTTGCCTCGTATATGTCCTCCGTGTTCAGGATACCCGAGAGCATGGGTCAGTTGGTCTCTCTCTCTATTGAACGTGATCCATCCCTGTTGAGCTTTGGTCATTGCGTCAACAAGGTTTTTTGTGGGAGCAAACGTTTTCTGCCGATGAACACACGCCCCTGTCTCCGGGTCTAGCGATCCCCCATGCCCGTACCACCACATTTTGGCTTTTTCGTCCCATCCCTCTGTACCTAGAGGGATTCCTCTTGCCCTTAGGCCGTCCTCAATCGCCTGCCACTTAGGCGCCGAAACGCGGTATCCTCCTGGCCCCATAACATGATGGTACTGTTTCTTATCCGCATTAGCCTTGTTTTTTTCGACATTTCCTTGAAATGCTCCGATTTCTTCTGCGTCACAAATTCTGGCCAATCATCTCTCAGTTTCTCATGTTGTCCAGTGAAAATCGGAGTCTTTCCCTTGCTGACATATTCACGGAACAATTTTTTCTTGAAGTTCCGGAATGCTTCGGCCATCTTCTGAAGAGCGAACTCTTTGACTAGCCTCCTCCTCTGACGTCCACCCGGAACCTCTTCACCGAATTCATCTTTTTTGTTGTATTCTGGAGGTAGAATGAAATGTACCATAAGCTTTCTGAACATCTCCTTTTTCATTCTCTTGTGGACATAACTGAAACCAAGACGTGCTTTCTTTGGCTCCTTCCATTCCTGAACGGTGATCGGGACGGTGTCTCTAACAATGACTCCGCATTGGTTGATAAACTTTATTGTGTGCTGTACGGGCTTGCCGGTTTCACCGACTGATTCGATGGTATATGTTTCTCCATCTTTCATCGCCTTGGATTTGCCACGCGTTGTCGTACTCGATCCGGCCGAGGGCTAAAATAAGAAAGAGATTCGCGCGCGTTAGTGCATATGTATTCACATTTCAGTATCTTTCTGTTTCCTCGGTTTGCTACTCATGTCCTTCAAATAGAAAACCTGAGTGACATCTTTGGCTAGGACGAATGGTTCGTCAAGGTAACCAAGATTGTCGAAATCCACCATTGTCATTCCGTATTGCTCGTCCACCTTTACCCCACCTCCTGTTAGCTTGAACCATTTGCACCGGAACAAAGGGACCTTAAAGGAGGGTCCATAGTCAAGTTCTCATATCTCCTCTATGTAACCATAATATGTGACCTTTTGCCCAATCTCGGTTGCTGCATCAAAGCGGACACCACTTTTTTGGTTGGTGCTCTTTTTATCTTGGGAGATCGTGTAAAATGTATTCCCATTAATCTCGTACCCTTGGAAAGTCGTTATAGTCGAAGATGGTGTCTTGGCCAACATGTACAGCTGATCTCCAACATCATTGTCATTCATTAAATGTTTTCGCAACCAACTGCCGAAAGTCTCCATGTGGGCCTTTCTAATCCATGATTCAGGCTTCCCCGGGTTGTCCGAGCGTAAAATATTCTTGTGTTGCTCGAAGTACGGAGCCACCAAGCTCGAATTTTGCAGAACTGTGTGGTGTGCTTTAGTCATAGAATGACCGTCCATACATATCGTTGATTTCCTTCCGATCGTGACTTTTCCACTTAGTCTCCCCTCGTGCCGCGATTGAGGAATACCAATCGGCTTAAGGTCAGGAACATAGTCAATGCAGAACTCAATTACCTCCTCATTTCCATAGCCCTTTACGATGCTTCCTTCTGGCCTAGCACGGTTACGAACATATTTCTTTAATACTCCCATAAACCTCTCGAAGGGGAACATATTGTGTAGAAATACAGGACCGAGAATGGAAATCTCTTCGACTAGGTGGACCAGGAGGTGCGTCATGATATTGAAGAAGGATGGTGGAAATACCAACTCGAAACTGACAAGACATTGGACCACATCGTTCTGTAACCGTGGTAGATCTTCTGGACTGATTACCTTCTGAGAGATTGCATTGAGGAATGCACATAGCTTCACAATGGCTACTCGAACATTTTCCGGTAGGAGCCCCCTCAAAGCAATCGGAAGCAATTGCGTCATAATCACGTGGCAGTCGTGAGACTTCAGGTTTTGGAACTTTTTGTCCGCCATGTTTATTATTCCCTTTATATTCGAGGAGAAGGCAGACGGGACCTTCATACTGCTCAGGCATTCAAAAAAAATGACCTTCTCTTCTTTGGTAAGAGCGTAGCTGGCACGACCTTGAAACCATTCCGGATGCCGGTCATCTGGGTCTTTCAAAAGTTGCTGGTCCTGCCGTGCTTCCTTTGTATCATTTGTCTTCCCATACACGCCCAAGAAGCTTAGCAGGTTCACGCAAATATTTTTCGTAACATGCATCACGTCGATTGCAGACGGACATCTAGGACTTTCCAATACAGTAGCTCCTAAAATATCGATTTCTTTTTCCACATGGGTACGTGCCCGTCAACTCCCAGCGGAACTGATTGCCCGCCAGGACCCTTTCCAAAGATGACTTTCAAATCCTTGACCATATCAAATATCTCAGCTCCAGTACGTTCCGCAGGCTTCGGCCCGTGATCTGCCTTGCCGTTGAAATGCTTGCCTTTCTTTCTTACGTTATGATTTCGGGGAAGAAATCGACGATGACCCAGGTACACGTTCTTCCTACAATTATCCAAAAATACACTTTCAGTTTCATGTAAGCAGTGCGTGCATGCTTTGTATCCCTTATTTGACTGTCCCGAAAGGTTACTGAGAGCAGGCCAATCGTTGATGGTTACAAAAAGCAACGCTCGTAGGTCAAACTCCTCTTCTTTGTGCTCATCCCACACAGGTACACCAGGTCTGCCCCACAACTGTAAAAGTTCATCAACTAATGGCCTTAGGTACACATCGATGTCGTTGCCGGGTTGCTTCGGACCTTGGATGAGCACTGGCATCATAATGAACTTCCGCTTCATGCACAACCAAGGAGGAAGGTTGTAGATGCATAGAGTCACGGGCCAGGTGCTATGGCTGGAGCTCTGCTCGCCAAAAGGATTCATGCCATCAGTACTTAGACCAAATCTTATGTTCCTTGCGTCAGCTGCAAAATCTTTGAACTCTCTGTCGATCTTTCTCCATTGCGTTCCATCAGCGGGGTGTCTCAACTCCCCGTCGGACTTACGGTCCTCTTTGTGCCATCGCAACAACTTGGCATGCTCTTTGTTCCTGAACAAGCGTTTCAGCCGAGGTATTATAGGAGCATACCACATCACCTTGGCGGGAACCCTCTTCCTGGGTTTCTCGGCCTCAACATCGTCACCAGGGTCATCGCCTCTGATCTTATAACGCAATGCAGTGCATACAGAGCATTCATCCAAATTCTCGTATGCACCGCGGTAGAGGATGCAGTCGTTAATGCATGCATGTATCTTCAGAAGCTCTAAACCTAGAGGGCAGACAACCTTCTTTGCTTCGTATGTACTGGCGGGCAACTCGTTATTCTTCGGAAACATATTATTCAACATTTTCAGCAAATTTTCAAATGATGAGTCAGCTACACCTTCCCGTGCCTTCCATTTCAGCAAATCCAGTGTGCAGCCCAGCTTTTTCAGACTATTGTCGCATCCTGAGTACAGCGACTTCGTGTGATCCTCTAACATGCGATCCAAATTCTCCCTCTCCTTGTCAGTTTCGCAGCGTCTCCGTGCATCAGCAATGGTCCGACCAAGATCATCAGCGGGCTCATCATGTGTCTCTTCTTCACCTTCACCAAACCCTTCCCCACCTTCAGCATCATCCTCCATGAAAGTATCACCGAAAGCGTCATGATAGTTGAAATCGATATCATCCTCTTCTTCATCTTCTTCTATTCTAATCCCTTTTTCTCCATGCTTGGTCCATCAATTATATCTTCGCATGAAACCGTGCCGAATCAGGTGCATGTGAACGACTTTTGAGGAGGAGTGACCCTTCTCATTCTTACATTCAGCACATGGACAGATAATAAAACCTCGCTGCTTGTTCGCATTTGCCACTACGAGGAAATCTTTCAAACCCGTAGTGAACTAGCCGGAGAGTCGGTTACCGTACATCCATTGCCGATTCATCTGCATTATTATTATATAAAGTATATAATTAACCATCATGCATTTATTAAACTAACTAGCTGGAAATAATACAAATCATGAAAGGTTCAAGTTGCTAACCGCGATCGCGGAGGTAAAATAAATGAAAACGCTCAAGTGCGGCTCGGACACTTCATATCATGTGTGTTTCATGCTCTCGGGCATTTCATCAAACACCTTGTGTGCATAGGAGGAACAAAAAGCAAACCCACCACCCCTTGTGAATATAGTGAGTAGAAGTGACACCAAATGTGGCTAAATGCAGCCACCTGAGCCCTATATATAGGGATGGGCCTTTACTCCCGGTTCACATGGACAACCGCGACTAAAGGCCTTGGGGACCTATTAGTCCCGGTTGGCCTGACCAACCGGGACTAAATCCCCTCCCGTCCGCCAGCTGTGGACCGAGCGCGCTGGGCCCAGACTGTTGGTCGCGGGTCTCCTCCCGAACCGCGACTAGAGACCCCTATAGTCGCGGGTCGATATTTTTGGGGACTAATGGGGGCGTATGGAAGGGCTATTTTCTACCCGTGTAAAAGGCACCACGGTTTGCCCTATCGTGTCCTCATGTCCGCCGCCGGTGCTGTCTTTCCCCTTAGTGCCCTAGGCGAATCGACCGTCCAAGGTCTACCCTCGCTTGCCCTTATGTACGCCGCCGGCGCCGTTGTTCCTGTCAGCGTCCTACGCGAGTCGACCGTCTTCAAGCGTGATTCTGAATGCCCGAGGTGAGATTTTACCATGCATGCATGTAAGCAGCAACGGTTTTAAATTTGCCCCACACACATAGCCAACATCAATCGGAGATTGGCTCGCTGGGCAGGATAGGTACTAATAGTATACAGCCTACTATGTTAAACTAATTATGTCCTTAATTGTTGATTCGTCTTTTCTTTCACGGCATATTTTGCAGCAGGAGACCCTGCACTGCACAAACCACATCGTCGATGTGGCAGCCAGATCGATCGGCGTTGAGGCGAAACCGCAACGGCGCTGCTTCGGCATCCACCAACGACACTGACCTCCGGCTCAAACACTTTAATAGCTATACGAAGCAAGCAGCAGCAGTTATAGGCCCCGCACAGTGCTCACGACCTCTAGCCATTCACCAGAGGCACGGTCAACTGAGGCCCATGCATGGCCAGTACAACGGGAGTGTGCTCTCAGCTGATGTTACGTGATTTTCAAGGTGACCTTCTCCTGTAATATCTTTTATTGGTGCTTCGGATTGCCACTGAACTTTGAAGCAAATTCCGCAGCCGAACATGTGCCACGCAAATTAAGCTCGGTGCAGATTTTAGATAGGACGTCAACATAAATTTGAATATAATTTTTTCTTTACTGATGTTTAAACATTCAGCATCATGCTGAGTTTGGCACCGACAAACTGCATTCCTTCGATCGGGATTTCATCTCCCAATCAGTAATCTACAGCAACAAATCGATGGACCAAAAGGGACACACGCATTAAGCTTTCTGATGCTTTTTATGTGGGTTCTCGAGGGGTGCTAGCTTGATAATCTAGACTTCCTCCGCTAGCACAATATGTCATCTATAAATTGCGTTGGATGGAGTTTAACCATGCCTCTCTTTTTTTTCCTTCTAAAAAGAGAGATATGTCCACTGCAGGGCCGGTCCTAGGGTGGGGCCCATTTTTTATGTATAGCTAGGCTTAGTTTATATACATAAAAAAAATTGGGCAATTGAAAAGACTTTCACGTGAGCTGGCCCTGCATGCGAGCTATTGGGACCATAAGTCTGGCTGGATCGCTCGTACTTAGGAAGCTATCTGGATTCGTGATCGACTCGGTACCTTGTAGGTCGCTTAATATTAGGATCCGATAGATACCATTGAGGCATCATCGTCTCCTCTGTTAGCACGAGAAACCAAAGACATCTGCTTGGGATCGATCCCTGCTGACTAGGCTGCTCCTCTGCTTCCGCCATCGGTCCATCGCTCGTGTACTTGCCAGCTTCTTCCATGGCTCTGTCGTCGCCCGTCCGTTGTAACTTAGTTGACTTCCGATTGGCCAACGCGCCACTACCTCCCGAAGGTTTTATCTATTTGATTAATTTTGATCTCCCTAATTCTTTGTTATAAGTTTATGCCCTAATTTATACTAATGATTATTTTAGTTGTAGTGTCACTATGGAGAAGCCTCTATCCAGGAGTGCGAAAAGAAAAAAGAAGTTACAATCACCATCCATGTACATTTGGTCTACAATGCAACAAATATAAGGTATTCATACTTACTTTCAAACCTATAGAAATGAAGGGGTTTCGTCTAGTTTGAGTAGTGCCAACGAAATTGCATCTGGATTCACTAGTGGAAACAACCCCTCTCGTCCAGGGGGCCGGGGGGCAGCTGTCCCGGTTGCAACCAAATCCGGGACAAATGCCCTGCATTGGTCCCGGTTCGTGCGCCCGGGGCAACAGGAATCGCCTGGGCGCATTGGTCCCGGTTCGTGGGGGGCATATCGGTCCCGGCTCGTGCCACGGACCGGGACCAATGCCTAGCCACAGGCCACGTGGCACGCGCATGACCTGTTGTCCCGGTTCAGTCCACGAACCGGGACCAATGCCCCCTTCCCCTATATATACTGCCCCAGCCCCCCCTCCTTCCATCTTTTTTTTCCTTGGAGGTGTGAGAGAGTGTGGTGTTATAGTGTGTTTTTTTTACTATGCACACGAGGTGTTCGACGAAATTCCCGAGACGCACACAAGCTCACTGAAAATGGTATCTTCGACCGAGGATAACAAATTATCTTTTTCATCTGTAACTGATACATAAAAAAGTATTATTTGTCGATGTACTGTGGTAATCTCTGTATTAATATGTATTTTGATAAACTTAATTATATGATGCAGATGGATGCACGGCAGCGATGGATGTACGGTGACCGACGCACTTCCGAGTATATGGCAGGCCTGAATGCATTTCTTGCTGTAGCTCAGGCGAACAAAGATAATGGCTTCATGTGTTGCCCATGTGTTGATTGTCGGAACGTGAGAGAACATTCTTCCGAAAGAATCCTTCACGGTCATCTACTTCGGAGAGGTTTCATGCCCAGCTATAATTGCTGGACCAAGCATGGAAAAAGAGGGGTTGTGATGGAAGACGATGATGAAGAAGAAGAAGATCCTTTGTTCCCTGAATACGACGATACTGCAATGGAAGAGAATGCAGAAGAAGGAGGTGATCAAGAACAGGCATCAGAAGAGCCCGATGATGATCTTGGCCGAGTTATTGCTGATGCAAGGGAAGACTGTGAAAATAAATTGGAGAGGTTGAAGCTGGACAACATGTTACAGGATCACAAAAAATTGTTGTACCCAAATTGCGAAGATGGTAGCACAAAGCTCGGTACCACACTGGAGTTGCTGAAATGGAAGGCACAAAACGGTGTGACTGACAAGGCATTTGAGAGTTTACTTCAACTAATGAAGCCAAAACTTCCAAAGGATAACGAATTGCCTGAGAGTACGTACGAAGCAAAGAAAGCTCTCTGCCCTCTAGGATTAGATGTGAAGAAGATACATGCATGCATTAATGACTGCATTCTCTTCCGCGGTGAGAAGTACGAGAATTTGGATGAATGTCCGATATGCACTGCACTGCGGTATAAGATCAGAGCAGATGATCCTGGTGATGTTGACGGCGAGCCCCGTAAGAGGGTTCCTGCTAAGGTGATGTGGTATGCTCCTATAATACCACGGCTTAAATGTCTGTTTAGAAACAAAGAGCATGCTAGGTTGTTGCGATGGCACAAAGAAGACCGTAAGAAAGATGGAAAGTTGAGGCACCCCGCCGATGGATCGCAGTGGAGAAAGATCGAGAGAGACTTTCCAGACTTTGCAGGAGAGGCGAGAAACTTATGGTTTGCTCTAAGTACAGATGGCTTTAATCCTTTTGGGGAGCTGAGCTCCAGTCATAGCACTTGGCCTGTAACTCTATGTATGTACAACCTTCCTCCTTGGTTGTGCATGAAGCGCAAGTTCATTATGATGCCAGTTCTCATCCAAGGCCCGAGGCAACCTGGCAACGACATTGATGTGTATCTAAGGCCATTAGTGGAAGAACTCTTAGAACTGTGGGGCAAACCAGGTGTACGTGTGTGGGATGAGAACGAACAAAAGACATTTGACCTACGGGCGTTGCTTTTCGTGACCATCAATGATTGGCCAGCTCTTAGTAACATTTCCGGTCATACAAACAAGGGATACAATGCATGCACACACTGTTTAGATAAGACTGACAGTGTTTTTTTGGATAAATGTAAAAAGGTTGTATACCTGGGGCATCGTAGATTTCTTCCGATCAAGCATCCCTTAAGGAAAAAAGGAGGGAAGCATTTTAGAGGTGAGGCAGATAACCGAAAGAAGCCTGAGCTCCGTAGTGGTAATGATATATTCGATATGGTCAAGGACCTAGAAGTAATCTTTGGTAAGGCTGCTGGCAGGCAACCAGTTCCGTACGGCCCTGATAAGCGGGCACCCATGTGGAAGAAGAAATCTATATTTTGGGAGCTACCCTATTGGAAAGTTTTAGATGTCCGGTCTTCGATCGACGTGATGCACGTGACAAAGAATCTCTGTGTCAATCTGCTATGCTTCCTGGGCGTGTATGGGAAGTCAAAAGATACGCCTGAAGCACGGGAGGACCAGCAACGTATGAAAGACCCAAGCAACAAGCACACAGATACATGGCGCCATTCCTTAAGCAGCTACGCTCTTACTAAAGCAGAGAAGGAAATATTCTTTGAAGTCCTTTACAGTATCAAGGTTCCGTCTGGCTTCTCGTCGAATATAAAGGGGATAATAAACATGGCAGAGAAAAAATTCCAAAACCTGAAGTCTCATGACTGCCACGTGATTATGACACAGTTGCTTCCGATTGCATTGAGGGGGCTTCTACCGGAAAATGTTCGAGTACCCATTGTGAAGCTATGTGCATTCATGAACGCAATATCTCAGAAGGTAATCGATCCAGAAATTCTGACAAGATTACAGAGGGATGTGGTCCAGTGTCTTGTTAGTTTTGAGTTGGTGTTCCCACCATCCTTCTTCAACATTATGACTCATCTCCTTGTTCACCTATGTGAAGAGATTCATATTCTCGGTCCGGTATTTCTACACAATATGTTCCCCTTTGAGAGGTTCATGGGAGTCTTGAAGAAATATGTTCATAACCGTGCTAGGCCAGAAGGAAGCATCTCGAAGGGCTATGGAACAGAGGAGGTCATTGGGTTCTGTGTTGACTTTATTCCTGACCTTAAGACAATTGGTGTTCCTGAATCGCGGCATGAGGGGAGACTGAGGGGAAAAGGAACGCTGGGAAAGAAAACAATGATACCTAGGGACGGGCATTCTTTGACCAAAGCACACTACACAGTTCTACAAAATTCTATGTTCATGGCTACGTATGTCGAGGAACACAAGAATATTGTACGGTCTGCAAACCCGGGGAAGGATGACTCATGGATTAAACGCGAACACATGGAGACTTTCGGAAGTTGGTTGCAAACACGTCTTATAAATGACACCACTATTGAAGATCAGCTATACATGTTGGCAGGGTCACCATCTTCGACTATTGGGAGTTTTCAAGGGTACGAGATAAATGGGAATACATTTTACACGAGCTCCCAAGATAAGAAGAGCACCAACCAAAACAGTGGTGTCCGCTTTGATACAACAAACGAGAATGGAAAAACTGACACATACTATGGTTACATAGAGGAGATATGGGAACTTGACTATGGACCTTCTTTTAAGGTCCCTTTGTTCAAGTGCAAATGGGTCAACCTGAATGGAGAAGGGGTAAAGGTAGACCCGCTTTATGGAATGACAACAGTGGATCTCAACTGTATTGGTTACAATGACGAACCATTCGTTCTAGCCAATGATGTGGCTCAGGTCTTCTATGTGAAGGACATGTCTTCCAGACCGAAGAAAAGAAAAAATAAGGGAACAATTTCATCATACGATGAGCCGAAGCGTCACATAGTTCTCCCGGGGAAAAGAAACATCGTGGGAATCGAGGACACGACAGACATGTCAGAAGATTATAATAAGTTTGTTGAAATTCCACCCTTCACAGTGAAAGCTGACCCCACCATCCCGTTAAATAATGAAGATGCTCCATGGTTACGGCCGAAGCGATCATAAGCAAGGGACACGAAGAAAATTCAGAAGACTAGATAGGGATGTTGTTGGTGATGTGTAATAATAAACGTGGAATACATGATCATAGTTCTTATAACGTAGTATGAACGAGATTTTGTTAGCCAAAATGATATTTATACATATTATGTGATTATGAATGGAGTAGGTGCAAGTTTGACCAATAATTTGTATTGATCGGTCAAAAGCTGGCAAGCATTGAGTGCTTGACAACTATGACCAGTCTGACTTCATTATTATTCCAACCAGCGGCACACACCCACCCACTTTTCTGTTTCTCTCTCCTCCGTATGTTGGTGATGTGTAATAATAAGCGTGGAATACATGATCATATAGTTCTGTTTGATCAGTATTTTGTATTGACCGGTAAAAAGCTGACAACTATGACCCATATCCGAGTATGAGATAACTGTAGGCAGATATTGCAGGAACATTTCGAAGTGATAGTACGGATACCATCCTGACAGATATTGCAGGATTATAACTACTTTCGAGATGTAGTATGTGTTGACACACGGTATAGAACAAGTGATTATGGCAGGCCTCTATTGTTATTCATTGGAGTTAACCACCATAAACAACCCAAACTAGGCAGAGGAGAAGTAGAATCAGGTAGAGAAACATTAGAGCCGATGAGAAGTACAAATAGCATATGGAGAGAAACAAGGTTTAAAAGATATTGCTAGGTGCTTCCGGCCAAAAGATTATGAAATCAAAGTTTTGAAATTCTCAAATCAAACCATAAGTTCACAAAGCATACGCAAACATGGACCGTTACCAACCTGAGCCGCAAGGAGCAGTAGAGCAGAGCAGAGCAGACTCTAGAGGATGGACAAGCAGCCAGGACTGACATCGACTCTAGAGGATGAACAAGCCACCCTACTTCTACTATGAAAATGAGGCCCTAGCTCCAAAAAGTGTATGGGTGGAAATTTCCAGAAATTTGTATGACATAGATCCGGAGTTTGTGGATTCTAAGCACTTCTGTGCAGCTGCTCAAGAAAGAGGCTACATCCATAATTTGCCAATTGAGAATAGGTCACGTCTCCTTCCTCTCGCTCCAAAGACCATATTTGAGGCATTCCCTCATTATGAGAACTGGTGGCCTTCCTGGGATCCTAGAAAGCAGCTCGATTACTTGCAAACCCGTGTGGCAAGTCCAATTCTGATAAAACAGATCGAACGTACTCTTGCAGGCTCAAGTAATCCACCACCTCTAACTGTTCAGAGGTATGTTATGGACGAGTGCAGAAGATGGAACCTTGTTTGGGTTGGAAAGAACAAGGTTGCCCCTCTAGAGCCAAATGAGATGGAATTTTTACTCGGTCTCCCAAGAAACCACACAAGGGGAGTCGCGAAGAGAGAGAGAGGTACAAATCTCTTGGCAATTCATTCCAAATTGATACTGTGGGTTGCCACTTGTCGGTGTTGAAGAACATGTTTCCCAATGGTGTTAATGTGGTGTCCTTATTCTCCGGTATTGGAGGAGGAGAGATAGCTTTGCACAGGCTTGGCATCCACATGAAGACAGTGATTTCAGTTGAGATAGGTGAAGTTAATAGGAGGATTTTGAGGGGTTGGTGGGATCAGACACAAACTGACACTTTAATTGAGATTGCCGACGTGAAGTCTCTCACTAATGATAGCGTACACGGAAGTTACTATGTTTTCAAGCGGGGGTCGGGATAAAGGGAAAATACGTGTGGATGCGCAGAGTAAAACTTCGAAGGAAAGCTATGGTTTTTCTGTTGTAGACGAAGATCTCAAATTCACCGTGTCAATAAGGTACAACTCGCTTTGAATTAGGAAGATCACGAGAGAAATCAAAAATTGTAACATTTTTATATTCAAATTATATACAAATGAAAAAATAATTAATAGTTTCAATAGTTAGAATAATTATTTAGTTAAACGAAAAATGGATTTAAATTAGTTTTGCAAATTCTAGCATTTTTCATGTTGTAATTTTTGTCAAATTTGAAAGTATATAGAAGTTGTTAATGTGCAAACTTAACCCTTTTCAAATTTTGGCGCTAAAAAATTTTGGGCGCGCAGGGGTGCCACCGAAATTCGAAATTTGTTTTTGGTCCCGGGCCGTGGTACCAACCGGGACTAGAGGCCCAGGTGTATAAAAATCGCGGCCCTCTCTCCAGGCCGAACGAACACCCCAGGGACAGGTACGAGTGGACATGGCTGGGCGAAGCCCTGCCGGCGGCGGGAACGAGTAGACAGATCCCGCCGGCTGACCGCCGGCGGGTATGGGCTAGGGACACGGTAGACTAGGGGGCACACAACTTATATTAAAAAAAGGCCAGGGGCCTTGCTTACATAGATAGGGGGCGGCGCGGCCACAGGCGGCCGGCCGTACTTGCATAAAGGGGCGGCGGCGCGGCCACAGGCGGCCGGCCGTTTTCTTGGGGGGTAGCTAGGGGCCTTGCTTACATAGAATAGGGGGCGGCGGCGCGGCCACAGGCGACCGGCCGATCTAGTTGTCCTCCTCGTCGTCGGAGATGCAATGGTAGGCAGGTGGCTGCCACAGGTTGGCAGGCGGCTCGGCCGGGGGTGCAGGCATCGGGGGCATCGGAGGCGCGTACGGCGGTGGCGGGGGCAGCGGCGGTGGCGGGGGCAGCACCTCCTGCGGCGGCGGCGGCGGAGAGGGCAGCTCCTCCTGCTCCGGCGACTCCGGCGCCCAAACGCCGCCGGTCCAGGCCCAGGACATGCCGTACTCCAGCCCGGGGGGGAGCGGCTGCGGCGGCGGCTGGTCCTCGGACGCCTCATACTCGGCGTAGAGCGCGTGCCACCAGGGGGTAGGCTCGGGGGGCGGCGGCATGGCGGCGGCGTCGGCGGCCACGACCCGCTCCCACCGCTTGATTTCGTCCTCGACGAGTGAGCGGCGGGAGGCCTCGCAGGCATCCTCCATGGCGGCCCGGAGCACGGGGTCCTCCTCCCCAGAGAAGTCCTCCGGGATGTCCTCGAGGAGCCACAGCTCCCTCTCCCGGCCGGGCGGTGGCGGCGGGTAGTCCTCGACGTCCACCTTGTGGGGGGCGGGGATGTAGGAGCGCCGGCGCTGCTCGTGCTCCTGCTCGAGCCTGGCGCCCAAGTAGGGGGAGTTGCGCGCGTACGCGCGCTCCCTGCGGACGGGGGCCGGCAGGAGCTCGCGCCGGCGGTCGATCTCCTCGAGCAGCGCCTGGCCGGTCGGGACCGGCGGCACAGGGATCCGCTGGGGGTTCAGGTGCCAGCCGTCCGGGAGGTGGACGTCAGCATAGAACACCGGCGTGGCGTTGTTCCAGTGCCACTCGGCCTCGTCCACCCGGACGTACCGGCGGAACCTCTTGCCCTTGGGCGCGGCGCTGGGCGGCGGGCGTGCAGCCGGAGGTGGCGCGGGGACGCGCGGCGTCCCGCCGAGGCGGACACCTCCAGGGCCGTAGCCGAAGGCCTCCGCCGGCGGTGGTGGGACGCGGCCGGCGCCGCTCGAGGAGCCTTCGTTCCTGGGGCGCTTGCCGGAGCCGCTGCCGGACCAGCGGGACATGGTGGCTATGGTTGGTCTGCCTTGGGCGCGGCCGGGGTGGATGGGTTGTACGGGCGGCGGGGGGCCTTTAAAAAGGACCCGGGGTGGGCTGGCATGCCAACCGGCGGCCTGGACGTGGCGGCGGTTGCAGGCGGCCATGAATGCGGGCAGGAGCCGAGGCGTGGCGGCGGTTGCAGCCGTGGCACGCGCGCGTGGGGAGGTGGGGGCGCGGGAAGACGAGGCGACAGTGGCCCTTTGACCGTCCTGTAGTCTTAATTTAAGGGACCAGGCGAGCCAGCCAACGGCCGCTGGCCAGTGGCCCCTTCGAACCGTTGACTGACCAAAATAAAAGACGCTGGCCAGTGGGCCCTTCGAACCGTTGACTGACCATAATAAAAGACGCGGGCCAGTGGGCCCTTTTGACAAAAAATGTGACCAGTGGGCTTAATAAAAGACGTGGGCCTGGACGCGGTTGGGGAAGGGGAGGCCGGCTCGGGATTGGGAGACAGGAGCCCAAAAGACGTGGGCCTGGACGCGGAAACTGAACGATTATATATATTTTTTTGTCAAAAAAAAATATCCATCCCGGTCCCTTGAACGAACCGGGACGAACTCCCTGGCCCAGGTTCGCCACGTGGCCTATCCTTACCATCCCGGGTCCTGGCACAACCGGGACCAATGGGACGGGCCATTTGTCCCGGCCAGCCCATCCCGGTTGCACAACCGGGACAACTGGCCCTTACGACCCGGGACAAAAGGCCCTGTTTCCACTAGTGATTGGGTGTGGAGCCATATTTTCAAGTAAAGCGTTGTGCTTCTAGGACAAATTTTTTTATGAAACGGAATGCGAGGAAGCAATCTTGCAAGCCGAGGATAATTTTAAAGTTGCGTACTTTTTGGTCATGGTTGACATGGCAATTACATTACTAAAAAGTAGATTTGAAGAACTCTAGTCGTTTAGAAGTATATTTAGATTTTCAATGAGTTCAAAAGATTTAAAGTCAATGAAAGTTTCTCAAACTAATGACAGTTGCACCAAATTCGCAAAAACTTTAGGGTATATCGAAATTGTAGTAGTACTACTCCATCATAATAAATTACGCTTTTGTGCATTCGTGTGTTCTCCTGCAAGAGTTTCCATGTAATATTTTTTCGTCTTATCTCTCTTATTTGATTTTTATTTCACCAATGTATACATATATATATTTGTACTAAGGGCCCCAAATGCTAGTCTCGCCCCGGGCCCCCAAAATATCAGGACCGGCCCTGGTCCACTGTTTATACGCAATTGGTTGATCTTTTCAGAAGTCAAACACGATATAATTGTTTTCAAATCAATCATAAACTGACAGTCAAAGTAATAAAGAAGCCGTGACGTCTTGATAACGCCTTATTAGTGGCCATGGCTGGGTTTGGATTTTTGTCTCCTTTCGCATAGCAGTACTATAGATGTTGACTTCATTATCAACATATTGGCCATAAAGAAATGGAATAAATAGGAAGGAAGAGTATCAATTAAACACCATTTTTTCTTTGTCCTTTGATTCCCATTATGTTACCAATTTCTTCTTACCAAATAATTTGAAATATATCATCTAATTTTTTTTTGTAGGGTTACAATCTTCAATGATGTCCGAAGAAAAAAAATGTTCAAGTATGTGTAGCTAAGAGGAGCAAGCAAAAAAAAATTACAAGCATAAATATGTTTTAGAGAGTAGTACTTACTCACTTTCTTTTAACATCGACTAGAAATAATGGAATCCGTCCTTCAAGAAGCCATACAAATTTTAGCGTAGTGGCTTCTTAATGGAATAATTACCCAACATTCTCTTGAACAAGTACAACACGTGTCTGTTTATTCGAATGTTTGCAATGCAATTATTCAAATTACTCTAAGCATGTATGATGTAAATGTTGAATCTTCGGAAATCTATTGCACACATGATTTAATTACTTCACCACAAATTTGTTTGTTTCTTCCTGACCTTGGAAGTGTACAGGTATGTTGTAAATGTGGAATGCAGGATCATGTACAAAATCATGACAGTTCTGTAAATTTTTGTTATCACATATATGTACCCACTATTTATAGAAAATTCGTTGATCCATATTTAGTAATGCTCCTAAGTCAAAAAACACTATATAATGTTTCCGCAAATAATCGTAAACCAAAATTTAAGATTATATAAATAAGTCGCTACACCTGGAGGATTCTTTATTAGTGGTCGTCGCTAGGCTAGGATTTTGCCTCCCAAAGATTCACATAGCAGTACTTTCGACCTCGACTTCATTATCAACACAGGAAATGGGATAAATTGGAAGGAAGACTATTAATTAAACACCATTTTTGGAGCCTAATATGTTACTCGCCAATTCTTGTAACATGCATTTTATATGATATTAAAATTTGAATAATAATTTTTCAATAATAATACTAGCCAATACTCGGCTATCCTGCAAGAATTTGCACCTATGTTATATTTTATAAAAAAAAAATCTATATCCTAAATTTTAATCATCATGTACAGATTACTACAAAACTTTTGAATCAGACAAACCATTACCATGTAAGTTAGAAATTTAGAAACATAGTTTTTCATTGGATTTATACTAATTTTTGCAAAACATACTATATCTCGTTTACTTGATTCGACTGTTTATAGATACTAGAATGATCTTAGCAAGCTTTGATAGAAAACAACCATATCTTTATTCGGCAACCCAAAAGAATATTTGCAACCGCTTAAAAAATTGGAAGTGTGTGATATATGGAATCTCTTAGTTTCCGAAGTCCAAATTTACAACTATCATACCTGCAATAAACCTTCAAAGGGTTATACATCAATTCGTTTGAATAAAGATTAAAAACAATCAAGCTACATTATGCATACTAGCTAAATGCCCGTGCGTTGCAACGGGAGAGAAAAAAACTTTCACCATGGGAGGAGCCACACAATATATGTTCTGTAGTATGACATTGGAGAAACGCCATTGACATTTCTGCGGTTAGGGATGAAATCACGCGCAAAAAAATGACACTTCACAGAAGTCTTGTTCTTTTTGCAGATTCAGACTTCAGCTAGGCTAGATGAGAACTTCAATTTTTTAGCAAAAAAAAAAGAGACGAGAACTTAAAATCGTATATCCAGTTGCACAAAAAATACGCTCCTTAGAGATGAGAAAAAGGCTTGGACATACACTCCTTAAAGATGAAAAAAAGCCTTCGGCATATTCTAACAATTGTGCAAAACTGAATTTGATATCATTTATTGAGAATACAAAAATTAACAAGAAAGCAAGTAAACTTAGCGACTGTTAAAAGTTATGTAGAAGGATTTTTTTTATTATGATGAAAGGAAGAAGCAATAGTGGATTTTTGTACAAGCTTGATCCAACATTATGGATAGTAAATCCTACTTCTTGGTCCTTTGATCAAGTTTATACGGTTCCAAGACAGATCCAACTTAATTAAGTTTGTCACGAGATAAACTGCATGCGCAGGGCAGGAGATTCGGTTACAACCATTAGCAATGTGAAAGGCTATTGGTAGTCCCAAAGACTAACATAATGGACAGTAAATCCTATTTCTTGGACATACAATTTTGTTTTGGGTACCATTCAACAAATGTTGTTATGAGAATAGGGGAAAGTATCTAGCCCGGTGATACTTTGTCTCTTAGATCGACAAACCTGGAAAGGAAAAGGGAAATCCAAGGAAGTTGTATGTATAAGGAAAAGGAAACCACAAAAGACAGAAATGGTGAGTCGTGTGAAAGTTACATCCGATACATGTATCTGGCTATCTGAAACTCCAGTTCAGGTACCAAACATCCTTCTCATTGACCATGCTAAACACCTCCCCATTATTAAACATGCGCAGGTACCACACCGCTGATTGAAAAGTGGAACAAGATATATTTGCTCCAGGTTGCAAGACGGACCTGTCGTGGAGTATGTCCAAGAGTAGAGGGCATAAGAGAATGAGAAGGACGTAGAAACTCGGTGGGGCTGGCACACTCGTCGATGGAAAGGATCGCGACGGCCAGTTGTGCCGACCGGACATGTTGCAATGATCGCACCGGCGGAGGCAGCGAAGTTCATCTGGAGACACGACCGATCTCGGCCTAGCGCTTTACGCGTCGCCTTGTCACCCGTCGCGCTCCGGGACGGAAGTGCCTTCCGGCGCGCTGCGCTGTACAAGCTAGACACCAATATTGGTTCAGCTTTGAAAAAGAAAAACGTTTTGTCCGAGCCAGTAATGTACTGCAGGCGCACGCGACGTACGTAAGACCTACTTGACTTGTTCGTATCACACTTGGTAGGAATTGGGGAGGTGTGTGGCCCAGGAAAGAAACGTCTGGAGTTCAATACCGATACAGATACATAGTCCGTCCTCGAAAGTTTGGCTGAAATTTCCTACGATACGGATAGGTAGTTATTTGTTGCGTCTTGGGCCATATGTACGTGACATCAAGGAAAGAGGAAGCGGTCACTCCACCTATCAGGATACGGATTCCTAAAAAAATATCAGAATACGGAACGGACAGAACGACGTATCATGCCTAGACTCTATGAAAAAAGAAACGAATCTGTATATAACTTGGTCGTGGCAGTGGTGGTAAATACTATTAATATTTTAGGGTAAATCTAATGACCTACCATCGGGAACAATCACCTTAAGCCACATTATATAGTAGAGATAGGATTTTTCTAAACTGAGCAATAGATGCGAGGCTGGTTGATAGTGTTGCGGACAATACTATCAGCATTAAGACCCCAATTAACATACTATTGGAGACAGGAAAAAAAACGTCACGACCGTATGAGACTGTAGTTTTGGTTTCAAGTTTGACAAAAAAAAACATCTATTCTGCGTCCATGTGGTGGTGTTGCAAGGATATAAAAAAGGATATGGTTGCAAGAGAACTTAATAGATATTATGTTGGTATATGACAGAGAGAATGCATGAATAACTCCAAGAAGGCATAACAATTACTTACGAACATATGTAATAAATATATAATAGATAAATGCATAATAAGATTTGAAAATATAACATAAGTTTGTAGGTTTTTGTTCACCATTTGTATTCAACTTCTATAATATTTATTTTTAAATATTATTATGTTTTACTCCCTCCGTCCTGAATTAATGGAAGTGGATTTTTCAAAATATGGATGTATCTAGACATATTTTATTGTATCGATACATCCATATTTTGTCAAATCCATGACGATTAATTTGAAATGGGGGGAGTATATTTCTAAGACTAGATGGAAAAATCATGTGTAAAATATGGAAAATTTATTTCATTAAGAGTCATTTCATAATACATATATGAATTATAAGATGTTGAGTAGATGGAATTATGAGAAGATGTGTTCCAGATCATGAACAACGTGAAATATTCAAGAAGTGTCATAATAGTGCTTATGGAGGACATCACGCTGGAGATAGAACCGCACAGAAGGTTCTATAATCAGGTTTCTATTGGCCTACTCTCTTTAAAGATGCACGTAAATTTATTTTATCTCGTGATGAATGTCAAAGAGTAGGAAATATTTCTAGACGTAATGAAATGCCTATGAGTGATTCTCTTGCTATTGAACCTTTTGAATGTTGGGGATTGGACTTTATGGGTCCTTTTCCTCCTTTAAATATCTAAACTCATATACTTGTTGCTGTTGATTATGTTAATAAATGGGTAGAAGCTATACCTACTGAAAGTGCTAATGCATAAACCTCGATAAAAATGCTTAAAGATGTTATTTTTCCTAGGTTTGGTGTGCCTAGATATCTTATGACTGATGGAGGTTCTCACTTTATTCATGGTGGTTTAGAAAACCCCTTGTTGAATATGATGTTAGTCATAGAATTGCCTCAGCTTATCATCCTCAAACTAGTGAGCAAGTAGAATTATCAAATAGAGAAATTAAATCTATGCTGCAAAAGACTGTTAATAAATCTAGGAAGAATTGGTCTGATAAGTTGAATGATGCTTTATGGGCATATAGAACTGCTTATAAAACCCTATGGGTATGTCTCCTTATAAAATGGTTTATGGAAAAGTTCGTCACTTTCCTTTAGAATTAGAACACAAAATTATTGGGCAGTGAAAGAATTAAATAAATATTTTAAATTTGCTGGTAAGAAAAGAATGCTTGATCTAAATAATTTAGATGATTGGAGATGTGAAGCTTATGAAAATGCCAAGATCTTTAAAGAATGACATGTAAAAAGAGAGTTTCATGTTGGTGAGAAAGTTTTATTCTATAGGTCTCGTCTCAGATTATTTGCAGGAAAATTACTCTCCCGATGGGAAGAACCTTATATTATTGAAGAAGTGTATCATTCAGGGGCAATTAAAATTGATTCCCTCAAGGATAACACTACACAAGTGGTAAATGGGAAAAGTGTCGGATATATACCAACTAGGGGTATATCAGATGGTAGTCTAAAGTGCCGGATTACCGGGGTGGCCTAAATGGTAGTGGGCTACGGTCCATTGGGCGGCCCAGTAAGCTGACGGACGGAAGCCAGATTCTAGAAGAACCTGGATCACGGCCAACGTGATACGGCTTGGAACATAAGGCGGATTCCTTGCTTTCCAAGTTAGCACATACCGTAGTCTTCTAGGTTTCCTTCTCTGTATGCCCTAACCCGGCTATTATATAAAGCCGGACGGGAGATAAGATAGATAGACAAGAAGCTAAAGGCTAACTCGCCGAGAGGTTGATCCTTGACGAGCAGCTAATAGAACCTCACATTGTACTCTGTATTCCCAGGCTTTAGTCCTGAATAGTGAGATTGCAGGAGTAGGAACGCCGCATTACTGCGTCGTACCGAACCTGGGTAAAACCCTATGTCCTTGATCATCGTACAATCACGTCCCCCCACGTCTCTATCGGTAGTCTCATGGCACCCCCGTCTATGAAATCTACTACGATGTCTCGACAGTTGGCGCCCACCGTGGGGCCAGCGACGTCAGGCGTTATGTTTCGATCGGGGATACTCGGCAGAATCGGCAGTACTATAACTGTCGGAAGCCTGGAATTCGACAACGACGTCGGGCGCTTCCTTGACAATGGATCGTACATGCCATCGCGGAATCACCTGGTAAGTGCCTGCGTTTTACCGATTGGATCTGCAAACATCTTTATCGGATTAACTGCAGAAGCAATGGGATTCTGTGGTGGGAGCAAATTTATCCCACCCGCCCTATACCCAGTAGAAGACGACTATGATGCCGGATTTTGCTCAGATCGTCGATATACTGCTAAATCGCACTTTATCGGCATGGTGCAGTCCGAGATCGCCGAAAACACGGATGAAAGCAATCCCGTGCAAGTGGCAGAAAACAACACTCCCACAAAAGAGGTGGAAGATCCAACATCCGCCGACATCACGACGCACTCAGAAGCTGATTCTATATTAGCCGCCATCGAGGCGAGATTAGATTCGGAACCCGGATCTGATCACTTCGATACCGAAGACGAAGACGAAGACGCTTTCGAAAGAAAGGTCAAATCCTTCCAAGAGGGATTCCACGAGGTGCTGATGGAAAAACCGGCTGAAAACACGGATGTCGACTATCAGGAAAGCCCTAGAACGCCTCCGCTAGAGGAAGAGAGAGAAGAAGGAGAAACTTCTCCAAAATTCCCCGACATCAAAGAATTGACAGAGGAACAACCCTGCAGAAAACCTCCCTCTTCCAAGAAGAAACACAAAGCTGCTAAAAAGCTCCAGTATAAGCTCCGGAAGAAGAAGTTGGCCGATCCAGCCAATGGAAGCCCGGAAGTAGGAGACGCAAGCGGAGTAAAACCTGCGGAGAAGAAAACAAAGGAAATCCTTGTTCTTCCAATGACAGAACAGGACGAGCAGGAATTACTCCAAACACCAGTGGGACCACATGAGCCCCCTGAAGTGCTGGAAGCCCGAAGACAAGCTCTCCAAAGGCAACAGCAACATCTATTTCGAACTCGAGAACACCTCCGAAAAACCCAGGCTGACATCAAGCTCATGCGGGAAGAAATCGAGGAATACGAGAGAAAGAATAGATCTGGCATTAAACCTACGTGGTTACCCGAAATCGCAAAACCGGAAGTACTGCCGCCAAAAGAAAGGTTCCACAACCCATCTTGGCAAAAGCAGGTAAACGGCAAAGATGCCAGAGGCGAGCCAATATACAAAATCGCAGCAGAAAACGTGGAAGCGGCATTCGCCATTCTCAACAACGATATATACTCCAATGGTGAAAAACTTCAAGGGGTGTATGCTTTCTTAGGAAAAGCATTGCAACAGCAACAGCGGGGGCAAGAGCGATCAGGGAAGTTGCATGACGACTCCGCCCTATGCAATACAGCTACGTGCGCCGCTGGAGCACCTGGACCTGAAGAACCTGGGGACTCGAACAATTCGAAAGAGAAGAAATCAGATCCGAGAAAGGATAAGAAAAAACCTGACAATAGGGATGAAGCGTCCAGAACCGGATCCCATCTCCCGAAAGATGGAATTAATCCTCGCGATCGGGAAGAGAAAAACCGGAAGGACGGAAAATTAATGCCGCCTCCGAGACGCCCTGCAGAAAATGCGGGAAGAAAGGATATACCTCACAGACGCGAGAGATCCCGGACGCCCCCCAGAAATAAGGAAAGGTACAGGAGTAGAACTCCACCTTATTCCAAAGGGCAAGGTCTCGGAGTAAATAGCGACAATCCCGGAAAAGCGCGTCCGCGCCACAATGGAAAAGAAAGGAGTAGATCCCCTTCTGTCCATTCAGCCGGCAGATACTCCGCACACATAGATAGAGAGACGATTTATACTTTCGACCCAAGTGTTTCACTGACAGGATCCGAAGAATAACTCTGCATTCTGGCTTTGCCAAAGTTGGTTCAACATACCAAAAATACACCGGCAGCACAAACCCGGATACCTGGCTCTCAGACTACTATACAGCCGTTCAGATCAACAATGGGACAGATTTGGAGGCAGTAAAATTCCCCCCTAATGTTACTGGATGGAGCCAGAGATTGGATCAATGGATTACCATCAAGGACTGTGGATAGCTGGGATGATATGGCCAGAGTATTTACTCAGCATTTCCGGGGAACTTACAAGCGACCAAATAGCATCAACCAGCTAAACCGCTGCACCCAGTTTGAGGACGAACCATACGTGGATTTCATCTCAAGATGGACGGCAATGAAGAATAGTTGCTCTGGAGTAACTGACGTTCAAGCAATGCATGCTTTCGTCAATGGCTTAAAACCCGGATCGTACCGTTCATGATCGGTTCCAAAAAGCACAAAGATCTCGAATCTATGCTTACAACCGCCAATGAGCACGCAGCGGCCGAAGACGACATCAGAGCGAGAGGCGGCAATATCGAAACTTTGATCCAAGCCAAAAAGACCCCTCGCACTGAGAAAAAAGCAATACCCGAAGCAACGCAAAAGCCCAAAGAAGTTAACACTGCCTTTGGAAGAGAAAATGGGAACAAGTGGAAAGGACGAAACACGGAACCGATAAATTACACCAAAGAAGAGTGGGAAAAAATAAAGTCGGAAAACTGTGTCCACCACTCGCAATTGGGGAAACCCACCCATACTAACGCACAATGCCGCTTGAACAAGCATATGAAAGGCAGTGCAGGATCCGGAAACAAAGGGAAGAACTCCAAGAGGAAATTCTCCAAGAAAAAGCCAGAAGCTGAAAAAAAAGACAGTGAAACGGACACTGACGAAAAAATCCAGGAACAGCAGCGAAAAGGCGAGCCTGAGTTTCCGAGAGTTGATGGACAATGCAATCTAACTTTCCTGGCAACTCCCTCAGCAATGGTGGCAAAGAGAATGCTTCGAGAAATAAACGCGGTTGTCCCTGCAGCCCCGAAATTCTTGAAGTACTCAAATACACCAATTACCTAGGATCAGTCTGATCATCCCGGAAATATCCCTGAACCCGGCACACAAGCTCTGATTGTAAGTCCTATTATTCAAAACACTAGGCTAAAAAGAGTGCTGATGGATGGAGGATCTAGCATTAACATAATGTACCTGGATACACTTAAGCATCTGCGAATCTCGGAGACCCAACTCAATCACAGCAACATACATTTTCACGGCATCGTCCCTAGCAGACAAGCACGATCCCTAGGAGAAATTTCCCTAGATGTAACCTTCGGAGACAAAGATCATTTCCGTCAAAAAAAAAGCATCCTTCGAGGTTGTGCCGTTCGAAAGCGTGTATCACGCAATACTGGGACGCCCAGCTTTCGCCAAATTTATGGCAAGATCATGTTATATCTATAACAAGCTGAAGATGTCAGGGCCAAAAGGAGGAGTAATCACCATAACGGGAGACTTCAAATTGGCAAACGAGTTGGAGAAAGAAAACGCCCTTTGCGCAGAAAAAGTGATAGCAAAGGAAGAATTGAAAGAGCTGGCGAAAGAAGTATCGCCGACAGAAATGCCGACAGGAAAAGAAAGTCGGAAGCCAATAGATAGCTTCAAAGCTTCCGAGAACACAAGACTGGTAATCCTAGATTCTAAAGATTCGACAAAGTTTTTTGTAGTAGGAACTGGGATGACCGACAAATAGGAAAGCGAGCTCATCAAGTTCGTCCGTGAGAACTGGGACATTTTCGCATGGTGTCCTGCGGACATGCCAGGCGTACCCAGGGAACTTGCTGAGCATCAACTTAAGGTGATTCCAGGATCTAAACCCGTCAAACAAGGTCTCCGTCGATTTGACGGAAGAAGACGGAAGGCCATCGGCAAGGAGATTATCCGGCTTTTGGCAGCAGATTTTATCCGGGAAGTTATACATACTGAATGGTCAGCAAACCCAGTATTAGTACCGAAGAAAGACACTGCTGCCCTTAGGATGTGTATAGATTATACCGGTTTGAACAAGTTGTGTCCAAAAGATAGATTTGCGTTACCGCGAATCGATCAAATAATAGACGCCACTGCTGGCTCTGAGCTTTTATGTTTTTTGGATGCATATTCCGGGTATCATCAAATACGCATGAAGGAAGAAGATCAAATCAAAACTTCCTTCATAACCCCGTATGGGACGTACTATTACATAACCATGCCGTTCGGCCTGAAGAACGCCAGAGCAACTTACCAGCGTTGCACGCAACGATGTTTGCATAGTTAGATTGGCAAAAACGTCCATGTTTACGTGGATGACATTGCTGTCGTGTCCAAGGAAAAAGATACACTCCTTGAAGATTTGCGAGAAACCTTCGAAAATTTGCGCACTTATAAGATGAAGCTAAATCCATTAAAGTGCGTATTCGGGGTTCCCTCAGGAAAACTTCTGGGTTTCATCGTTTCTCATAGAGGAATAGAAGTAAACCCCGAAAAGATCAAAGCAATCTTAAACATCTCCAAGCCTACGTGCGTAAAAGATGTACAAAGATTGACGGGTTCTGCAGCAGCCGTTAGCAGGTTTATTAGCCGGCTAGGGGACAAAGCTCTGCCACTATACAAGTTGTTGAAGAAATCCGACAAATTCGAGTGGACAGATGAAGCAGATGCAGCATTAACCCAGTTGAAAGAAACTTTGATGAAAGCTCCGATTTTGGCATCCCCAAAAGACGAAGAACTTATGTTACTGTACCTTACGGCTACAAATCGGGTTATTAGTGCGGTGATAGTTGTGGAAAGGAAGAAAGAATAATAAAGCATACCAGATCAGCATCCAGTATACTATGTAAGCGAAGTTTTCTCCGAGTCCAAACAAAGGTACCCACACTATCAAAAAATGGCATATGGCGTATTTTTCGCATCTCGGAAACTTCATCATTACTTCCAAGGACATTCCATAACAGTGGTATGTAAAGCACCGCTAGGGGATATAATAAACAATGCGGAGGCAACTGGCCGAGTAGCCAAATGGGGAATCGAGCTAGCAGCATTCGACATTAAGTACCAACCCATGACGGTAATAAAATACCAGGTTCTGGCAGATTTTTTCGCCAACTGGACAGAAGCAATGGAAAAAACACCAATGCCAGAGTCCGAGTACTGGATCATGCACTTTGACGGATCCAAGATGAAGGAGGGCGCTGGAGCTGGTGTAGTCCTAAAATCCCCTAAAGGAGACACAATGGAGTATGTATTACAAATACACTTCAATGCCAGTAATAACGTGGCAGAATACGAGGCTCTGCTTCATGGCTTGCATATTGCAAAGGAAATAGGTGTTAAGCGCATCTTATGCTATGGCGACTCAGATTTGGTACAGCACCAGCTCAACCAAACATGGGACGCAAAAAGTCCCATCATGGCCGAATATCGGAGAACGGTGGACGAGTTTGCAATCTGCTTCTTGGGATTTGAAGTACTCCACATCAAAAGGGAGGAAAACTGGAACGCGGACGCATTAGCCCGCATGGGATCAGAAAGGGTGAAAATTCTACCACCAGGTGTGTTTGTCCAACATTTGTACGAACCATCGATAAAAGGTGGAGATATCGACTATCCTATGGTTTCCGAGTCAATTGAAGTCATGCTCGTTAACCCGGAACGGACAATTCCATATTTAAACTTCTTAGTCGATCAGAAGTACCCGGAGGGAGCAGACAAAGTCTTGCAAAGACATATACAGCGTCGATGCAAAGGATACACGGTAATCAATGGTTGCCTATATAAACGCAGTACTATCGTAATTTTTCTGCGGTGTATTTCACGAGAAGAAGGACGAGAAATCCTGTAAGAAATCCATGCAGGAGATTGCGGACATCATGCTCAATCAAAAGGCATAGTGAAAAAAGCATTCCGTGCAGGGTTTTTCTGGCTAACAGCTAAGACAGATGCCGAGCACATAGTAAACACATGTGCCGGGTGTCAGTATTACGCCAAGCAGGCAAATATGCCAGCCCAAGCACTCAAAACTATCCCTATTACATGGTCGTTTGCGGTCTGGGGGCTAGATATGATGGGACCATTCAAAACTACAAGAGGAGGACTTACACATCTACTCGTTGCAGTGGATAAATATACCAAGTGGGTGGAGGCCAAACCCATCAAAAAACTTGACGGTGTAACTGCCAGAAATTTCATTATTGACATAGTCATGAGATATGGCGTTCCACATAGCGTAATAACTGACAACAGGACAAATTTCTCTATTGGAGAGTTGGCAAAATATTGCCGACAAACAGGAATTCGCCTAGATCTCGCATCCGTGGCACACCCGCAATCCAATGGACAAGTTGAACGAATGAATAGTTCAATCCTGCAAGGAATACGCCCAAGACTTGAATCTCCTCTTCATAGAGCAGCTGGAGCATGGGTGGAAGAGTTACCCTCTGTGCTTTGGAGCGTTTGAAGGACGCCAAATAGGTCAACATGGCAAACCCCGTTTTTCCTCGTATACGGTCCGGAAGCAATTCTCCCAACGGACATGATCCATGACAGCCCGAGAGTGCAGGATTTCGATGAATCAGATGCCGAAAGTGCACGGCAGGATGCCGTCGATCTCTTAGAAGAGGAACGAGAACTTGTGCTTCAAAGATCCGCCATATATCAGAAAGGTTTACGATGTTATCATAGTCGGAAAATCAGGCATCGTTCTTTCAAAGAAGGTGACCTAGTGCTAAGATTGGTGCAGAAAAGAAAGCATAAACTGGCCCCAGTATGGGAAGGACCATTCTTCATCAGTAAAGCCATGAAAAATGGATCATACTATCTTGTAGACATTCGAGATACGGAAGATGATCCCGAGAAGCCGAATCGCAAAAGAAAGAGAAAGATAGATGATGAACTAGGAGAGACAAAGAGGCCCTGGAGTATCCAGCAGTTACGTCCCTTCTATACTTAGTTCAATTTCTATGTAAACATCTTTGAGGTCATGAAATAAAGTTGTCGGAATTCATACTTCTATGTTTTACATATTCCGCCTTTTCTATTTCCCAATGATCTTTCAAAATACTCAATGTTAACCCGAATTGTGCCTGCTTGCTCGGAGTTAAAAAACTGAATGATTTCCAGCCTAAAAAAGGTTTAAGGAAACCCAGATTGTGCCTGCGTGCCTGAGTTTCATATAAAAAATTCCTTGGTTATTCTCTAAATATTATCTGATTGTTTTTGTGCTGGGTCACTGAAGCTAGTAACCAAAAAATGCCTTTAGCATGATCCACGTTTCCGAGTTTTTGACTGATAGGTAATACCCAGTCACTCGGCGTGAATATTAAAACGCTATCGAGCCATTTCAAACACTAAGGACAGTTAAAGCATACAAAACCAGAGAATTTAGAAGATAAAGGAATGATAGCCCGAAAAACTTGCAAAGTAGTTATATAATAGTAAACTGCAAAAGGCGGAGTACTTGTTCATTCAAAAGGATAGAAGCATTACAATAATGTTTACAACATAAAGTTCGGTAATGCTCCTATTTTCTATTGCCCCAGGACCCGGATTTCTCCTTCAAGCATCTGAGTCATCTTCGCTGGAGGATTCTTCTGGAGTTTCTGGGATTGCCTCCTCCGGGTCGAAGATGGAGAGGTTGACCATGGAAGCTATCTTGGTTGCGTGACCCTTGATCTCGTCGAAGATGTTGGTCCGCTGGGTGTCCGTATATCCTTGTGGGATGCCGGACGCCACACGCCAAGATTTGGCAGTGGGGTAATGCATACGCATAAGGCCTAAACCCATGCGTGCACCACCCCGTGCTGCGGAGCGCAAGGTGGACTCCTTGGACTCCGCCACCTCCAAGATAGACTCGGAAGTTTCTCAACTTCCGAGAATTCCCCAGTCCTTGCGGGAAGGTACTTGTTGATCAGCTGCATGCCCGCAGCCCTGAGCGCGGTGAAGACCTTCCCGAAAGCTCGGATTTTTTCAATCCGAGTAAGAGCAGGGTCATCTCCTGTTTTCAGATAAATAACCAAAGAGTTATAAAGAAAGCAAGGAAAGATTGTAAAAGGTCGAAAATCCGGTAAAAGTCAAAAAACTTACCGAGAAACTTATCCATCTCGGTGAAGGGGTCGTTGCATAGAAAACAAAAAATTTCCTACGCGGGAGACACCCGAAAGGCCAAGATCTAATCTAGGAGACGAAGTGCAACGGGCAACAAGAGGGTTAAGGAGAACACATACCCTTGAAGAATCAAAGTGGTACGAGATCAAATCTCGTTGTTGGCGTAGTCGTACTCACACCGATCCCGATAGCGAGAAGTGTGGCACCGCAATCCGGCGGTGCATCCGTGATCGGTCACACGTACGGTTGATGACGACCTTCGTTCCCTCGTTCCAGCGGGCGCGCGGAAGTAGAGGATCCCTCGGAACTCCAGCAGCACGACGGCGTGGTGGTGAAGAAGAATCCCACGGTCAGGGATTCGCCAAGCCAGAGACCATGGAATGGAGCAGCGGGTGGAGGGAAAATGAAGTGGGCAAGTGTGTGGAGGAGGGAGAGCTCTCACCCTCCTTTTATAGGAGAGGGGGGAGGCAGCCCAAGGGGGGTGCGGCCAGCCCATGGGGGTGCCCCCACCTCTTCCCTCATCATGTGAGTGGACAATCCACTCACACCCACTCATTTCCCCATTATTTCCCACTTGGAAAATCCAAAGGTTTTCTTTTAATAAATAAATAAAACCTTTTTATTTCTTTATTTCAGCATTTGTTAATTCTATTAACAAACTTTTGCATATAGCACCTCGAATCATTTGTTAATTCTATTAACAACCATTCGACGAAAAACCCCTTGAACTATTTCAATTTTCCCCGAAACAATTTCGGTGCTGCCCAAAATATTCTTCGATATTCCGTATCCTCTCAAACGCGTCATCGAACCTTAAGTGTGTCACCCTACGGTTCGCGAATAAGATAGACATGATCGAAAGTACTCTCCGACCAATAATCAACAGCGGGATCTGGAGATCCGTGATGACTCCTATATATTCAACGATGACTCTCGTGATCGTGTGAACCAACAACGCCGTGAACTATTCCCTTTGTCTCGCGATATTTTACTTGTCCGAGATTCGATCATTGGTATCAACCATACCTTGTTCAATCTCGTTATAGACAAGTACTCTTTTCTCGTTCCCGTGATATAACATCCTTTGTGATCATATCACGTGCTTGCAAGCGGTTTCGATGTGATATCACCGAGAGGGCCCAGAGTATATCTCTCCGTCATTTGGATGGACAAATCCTACTCTTGATCCATGATCCTCAACTAATACTTTCCGAATACTTAACGACACCTTTATAGTCACCCTGTTACGGTGTGACGTTTGATGCCATCAAAGCACTCTTCCGGTATCAGCGATTGACATGATCTCATGGTCTAAGGAATAAGTTACTTCGTATGTTTGATATAACAATGTAAACTAAATGACTTGATCGCATTGCTATATTCTCTTTGGGTATATGTTCATCACATCATTCTTCCAATGACATGACCCCATTATTAATAACATCCAATGTTCATGATCAGGAAACCTTGATCATCTATTAATCAACGAGCTAGTTAAAAGAGAGGCTTTACTAGGAACCATTGTTTGTTTATTAAGCACACATGTATCAACGTTTCCGGTTAATACAATTCTAGCATGAGAAATAAACATTCATCATAAACAAGGAATAAGATAATAACCATTTTATTATTGCCTCTCGGGCATATTCCCTTCAGTCTCCCACTTGCACTAGAGTCAATAATCTAGTCTATAAGCACTTTACCACATATGGCGTACTAGTGTTATTACCACTAGTCATCAACCCGTGCATTTGCACGGGCTAGATATTCTAAAAAACATGAAAGATTCTTAAAATGAATTAATTTTAAGATACTTAATACTTTACAACAAAAAACATTTCATTTGGTTGGCACGGTAAATAAAGGTACTTACATTTTTTCAGAATAAATTTATCACAGAGAATGTTAATTCATTTTGAAAGGCCAAACGCGACTGTAATGAAGTGTTTTACATGGTGCTAAGTACCTTTTTTACAGCACATAAAAAACATACATAGAACTCTTGTTATTCTACTTAAATACGTATAAGAAAATTTGACTCTATAAAGCATTCTCGTGTTTGTGATCATAAAAAATAACACTATGTAACATCATTGATATCTGCACAGCTTGGGATTTTACAAATGGATGAAAGAATGGGTGAAAATGCATGCGCTTAGGTTTCAGGAAGGTAGGTAGATAGGCCACAAAATTATCGAGACACTAAAATTATATGGTATGTTGGAATATGCAATATGGTAAAACACTGAGAAGTTTTTTTTTGCAGTAAATGCACCCTAATATAACAAAGCCGCAACTTGAAAACATTCTGTGACATTGCTTTTTAGTGCATGCAATTCCTATATTCTGCCATGTTTTTCCGAAAATAAGTTCTTGTGCAGAAATACAAAGTTGAGTTGCCCTCCCAAAATTACGATCTTGAGCTGATACCACTAAAATTAGGGAGCAAAGATAAACTTGGAAATACATCTAAATATATCTTCTACCAGTTGGGTTCTGCAATTATTAGTTCATAGATATATATCATCTTCTATCTATTCCACTATGGAGTCCTCAACTTAAGAACCTTCTAAGCCCCACCTCTCGAGTGGCCTGAACACTTTTGCCAAACCATAAAGATAGCCAGATATTTTGCTACAGTACACAACAATTATTTTTTCGGCATGGTCCACATAGAAAAAATAACCTATAAATGAATGATATACAAATATAAGAAAGTATGGTATAGGAATACATCTATAGGAACAAAATTAAAATGAAAATTGTGGCATGAGATTGTAGAAATGCGTTAAATTTGTGAACTACCTTCTATCAAAAATAGTACACACAACAATTAGTGAATTTAGTTAATGATTTTTTGTAAAGACACGGTTGTACATATAGTAAAAAAAAAAATCAAACGAACCATGTGAGCACTGCTAATTATTATAAGAAGGACAAAAGGCTAATCGGGAACTGACATATAGCTATATACCAAGATCGAAACTAAGACTATGCGACATAATCATAAATAGGGAAGCTAGCTGTTGGCAAGCAGCAGAATCTACACTCGGTATATCTTATATCTCTAAGGCAATATTATTAGATAGAACTTGCACGGTTGGACCGAGGTTTAGGCATGTCTCTCATAATCAAATCAACGCTTTAACCTAGAGAGTGCAAATAACACTTCAACATATAGCCGTGAAGTAATACTAAATATCAGCCAAAACATTGTTAATCCAGTACAGAGAAGAAGTCGGCCTAATGGAGACGTTGAGCAAAACAGGAGCAATTTTTATGTGTTCTGCTCATCCAGGGATCAAGTTAAGTTGCAAGGCAGATTAAACTTGCAGGGTGATGCAAATTTGAGTAAAATCTGATGAGAACATACATGAAAATTTATAGCAAAATACTTACTGGTTGTACCAAGCCTGGCAGCCTGGCCTTCCGACGTGCAAATAAAATAAGTCTTGCCGAGAATCCGGCCGGTGCCGACATAGTGCTGTTCAATGCAGACTGAACGCTCCTCTTCTCATAGTCTGTGGAAGCCCTCTGCCATTAATCTTGGAGGAACGAAGAGCTGGATCGGTAATCTCAACAGAGAAACACAATGCCCCCATGGGTTAGAATTCGTACATGCAACATCACGTTTTTCCAATCCTCACCAAAATCGGGAAATTGCAAGCTTTAGAGGTATACCTTTTTCATGCAAGTGATTAGATTGATTCTTTCAAAAAAAAAATGCCACAGGATGGATCTAGAGAGATTGCTGTGGTTGTTCTTGCGCTCTTCGAAATTGCATCCCATCAGCTTCCCGAACAAATTGTCTGCTTCCTCCATATTATAGAATCTGACAATCAAATTGCATGCACGATATAGGGACCTTGATTCCCGCTGATTGATTGTGCAGCCATGCCTATGCTTGGTTCTATCTCATCGGACTCCTAATCTGCGAGCGCTTCTGTAAGGACACATGTCTCATATCACAGCGGACTACCAGGAGTTATCAGGGCGCTGCATCGGATGGAAACTTGGTTGTCTGCGGCTGCGGAGGCACACAATTCACACGACGCGGAGAGGTCCCTCGGAGGAACATGCCCCTGACTACGGCGGTCAATGCAATGGCTGCTGTTTGCCAGATCGATATTCATCATTACCTAGAAGGTTTTCCTTGAGTGAGAACGGCGGACATGCGCTATGATTTTTTTTTTAATTCGATGGCCATCCATGTATCTTTGAAAAATCAGATTGTTAATTCTTTCTAGACCATAAGGTTTCTACCTAGATCCTAACCGCCTCCTCATTTATAGTTCTTTTGCATCTGCGATGCTAGAGTTTTGTTCACGTGTCCTTGCAGACTTTGTTTCCGGCAGTTGATAGTACCGGCCGGCCGGCCGATCGTTGACAACCAACCTGATATCAGTAGGACCAATAGTCCAGATCGTTACTGTTTAATTTTGTTTCGGTCTTCACACGTACAATTCTATGGAATCCCATCGTGCCAGATTATTTGTAACGTCCTACATTACGTTGTTCCACACGGTTAATCCTAGCCGCAAAATCTTAATCCAACTGCTCAATTAATCTTAATGATGTGGATTAACGTAGAAGCTTAAAAGGTGCCTCCAATTAGTAAATATAAGATGCTTCGCATGCGGTAAACATCATCAAAAAGATCTGAACTGTTCAGGTCCTATTGTATTTGCATGTTCTTTGCGTCTACACGCATCACTCATTATCTAATGAGATGGCTTTGTATATATATGGTCAATAGGTGAAAACTTAATTCCTCAGCTTAAACTGATGTCACTAACATTGTGAAAATGTAGCTTCATAGTGTTAGCATTCTTGGAAACTCACCAAGTTCCGGTGATACCTTAATTCCTCAGCTTAAACTGATGTTACTAACATTGTGAAAATGTAGCTTCATAGTTTCAGCATTCTTGGAAATTCACCAAGTTCAATAAAGAACTCCTTGACACAAAATACACTTATAATCAGTTGTTAACACAACGATATACTTTAGACTTTGTTGTAGTATCTGTCACAATATTTTAATTTTGAAACTCTTTCAAATCCAGCATGGAACTTTCTTCCATCCTATTGTGCTAACCTTCATCACATATTTTAATTGAGATAAAATTACTTGAATAAATGACAAGACTATTAGTGTAACATATTATAACTAATATTTTGTCATTACTATATAGGAAAACATATCCTTAGCATTTCTAAAATGACACAAGGATCTCTCCCACTGTTGTCTAATCATCATATGAATTATCCTACTATAACATTTTATAGCATAGGACTCATCTGGTTGTGTACATAGCATGGAAACATGACTTAGAAATCTCAATTTCAATGATGCTCATCATGTGTCAAAACATATGAATCTTGCTCAATTATTTTCCATGTGACAAGAACTCCTTCTTGTCATTTTCATATTGACTTACTTCAATATTTCATCTATGTAATTTGGCTTCAATCATATCAGGTGCGTCAATCCATCTTTTATAGATATCAATGCCCAATATCTTCTAAGCCTTTCATCAATATGAAATCGAAAATATTAACCGTGTTAATTTAAAATACATATTTTCCAATCAACCATATGTCAACTACATAAAGTATTGGAAATATGTCATAGCGCTCCCACTTAATTTCTTGTAACTCTATAAGCATCTTTATCATTCATGATGGAATCAAACTCTTTTGATAACTTCATTAAGCTAAAGATTTCAACTTCGCTATGCTCACTTCAACCATTGAAGTGTGCATGCCTTTATAGCAACCTTTTGAATTTTACAAAACTCTCAGACTGTGTCAAGTACACATCCTTGATCAAACTTCCTCGACAGGAGAGTTGGTTTTGTTATTCAACTGCCATATCATAATATGTAACCTTTTGCTAGAACTATCCGCAAAGACTAAAGCATCACTACGGAAGATCGAAATCTTGTAGTAGTCAACTCTTTGAACTTCGTCGAAAACAACTTTTCGATAAGTATCCATGTCTTTGTCGCTATATAGACCCTTTTTGCTATCGTTAGGCATCATGCCTATCGAAAGGACTACCAAGTCACATACTTGATATTCATACACGGATACTATGGCGGATATGATGACTCATAGTCAATTTTACGAAGTCAGGGCCCATCATTTGCTTCCTTTATAAGGTCCAGGTCCTTTTGTTGTTAAAACAACACTTTACACTTAAACCACAAGTTGTTCTAAGTACAAAGTTTTTGGACTTTTCTGGTACAGTTCGCAAACTCATTTGAAGTATCTACAACATTTGTAGTGTCTTCTAGTTAGTCAAAATAGTAAACCCTGGAACAACTTCCAGTGCTGCGCTACTCTTGACATGATAACGAAGATTCTCTAATGTCGTTGAGTTTGTACTGTGCTCCCACTCACTTGTTTCGCAAGAACTACTTTCTCGAGAAATCAACCCTTTCTGACAAACAACATTTGTCTTTTGGTTCGGTGATAGGAGAAATACCCAATGTTTTATTTGGGATAACCTTATAAACATATATTTATCCTATTTTGGTTGTAAACATTTTACACATGCTATGCATACCAAAACTTAAGAAAAATGACAATTCGGGTCATTACCCAAACCATATCTTATATGTTGTCAATTTCAACGGATCATGATGGTGCTCTTTTCAGTGTAAAAGCGGTTGTCCTTAATGTATAAACTACAAAATTATAATGGCAATTTTATTAATCTTACCATGTCAAACAGGTTTTGATTTTGTCTTTTGAATACTCCAATCTAATGTGGGGTATTCGAGAAGTATAAGTTGTAGAACAATTCTGCAACTTCTCAGATGTTTTGCTAAACTTGTAACTCAAACTTTATCCTTTATGATCCAATCATAAATACTTGATTATCTTGTTACATTGATTTTAACTTCATATTAACAACCTTTTGAACCAATTCAAAATGTCAAACTCTGTTCCCTTTAAATAGATATACTCAATATCTACTTAAATCATCGATAGAATTTTTATGAAGGAAAAATTAATCCACCATACATGACTACACATAATGGACTATATACATCAATATGTATAATCTCCACTAAATTAGTCGTCCATTCTACTTTGGCCTAAGAACGGAATTCTATTCATCTTTTGGAAGAGGTCTCACAAGCGTCAATTTATTCAAAATAAAATGACTCCGGAAGTCCATCAATATGGAATTCCTTCATGTTTTCCTTTCCGATATGAACTAAAATGGTGGTGTCACAATTTAAGTGAAACTCTTTCTACGTCTTGCAACGTTTAGCATTTAGTCTTATAGATGTTTACCTTACCAACATGATTTATATTAACATATCCATCAATTATGGAATATGGTCATAGTTTGAACAATCTCATTTGTTCTCACAAAAGAGTAGAACAAAATAACAAATTATTAAGTTCTTCAAATAAATCTTGACTGTTTGGTTCGATACGACAATGAACACAATAACACTTTATTTATGTTCTTGTCATGATCGATTCCACATCTATTACTAGTTCCTTTTAGGCCCTTGTATTTCTTGCATTGCGTTGCTTTGTATGAAAACTCATACCAACCAATGTGGTATCAAAATACCCAAAAATACTTTGTTAACTAGTAATACATCTATAACTTGTATATCAAGCATATACTCCTGAGCTGGACTTTCCAGTTATCTTCTTTTTGTGCCATATATCTATTTGCAATTCTGTTTTGAATATTCCCTTTCCTTTACAGAAGAATAATTCAACATCAAACAATGCTAGTCTTACTAGCTCATTTTCTTTGGCGTGTTAGTCATATACTATCACCCATTGAGTCATACTTTGAGTTTGATTGTTCTACTAATATCACCATATTAATAGCATTCTTCTAGATTCCACTATTAGCAATTTCCAAGTAAGGTAAACTACTTTACCCATACTTCTAATCCATGCCCTCATAACAATTTTATGATTAAGCTACTATAGCTTGAAGGAAGGGATTTAGAGGATAATTTTTAGCGCCCAACTTCTTGGAATATTCAAACGCCTAGCGTCTTCAATCATTGCATATATTCAAATAATATAAGCATACATTGTCACGCTAAATTATACTCAGCCATGTTGCCACAAATAAGTTTCTAGATATCAATATATCTTTCACTTGATTGTTTCTGAAAACAATTCTTTTCGGTTCCTAAATCACTTTGATCAACAAAACATTCTTTTGAAGATAAAGAAATACGGAAGCAACCATGACTCTGGATTCTAAGTAGGAATTATTTGCTCTCTAGATTAATCAATCATTAACCACATGGATCTAGGTAGGAAATACCAAAAATCTACAATATGACTCAATTTTAAATTTCACTAATACGGTACCAATCTTAAATGGTATTTACCAGATCATAACAGTTATATCTCAATTAACAATCTAAGTGTAAGGTAATTATAGATGCCAATGAATACTACAATTTGTGCAAATTCACTTTGATTAGTTGTTCATGATAAATAAGTTCAAGTTAATTCAAAATTAAACCATGAACTCCCACTCAAAAACAACATCCCTCTTAGTCGTCTTTAGTGATTACACGAACCAAATTCACTACACCAAAACCGATCATCACGTGAGATGATGTAGTTTCAAAGGCGAACATCGACATGTTCATCATATCATCCATATGACTCATGCTTTACCTTTCGGTTACGTGTTCCGAGGCCATGTCTGTACATGCTAGGCTCGCCAAGTAGAACCGTAGTATTGCGTGTGTTTCAAGGCCATGTCTGTACATGCTAGTCTTGAAAACACCCGTTGTATGCGAATGTTGAGTCTGTCACACCCGATCATCACGTGGTGTCTCGAAACGACGAACTTTCTTAACGGTGCATACTTTAAGGAAGAACACATTATTATCTTGATATTAAGTGAGAGGGATCATCTTATAATGCTACCAACATTATCTAAGCAAAACAAGATGCATAAAAAGGATTAACATCACAGACATCACATGAAAGGATAACGTGATATGATATGGTCCTTCTTGCAATTGATCTCCATCATGTGCATTATGGTATGATCTCAATCATTCCACCGGTGTGGTACCAAGTACCACGGTACCCCAAACTTGATTGTCCATCAATGAGAAGACAACCATATGGATATCTTCCGGTATATCAATAATTTACAAAATAGATCATCTCATAATCAAATTTGTAATATTGACCATATCACATCACATGCCCAGCAAAAACTAGTTAGACGCTTCTAATTTATTTTTGCATATTTTACGTGGCTTAGGGCATTCGAGGATACAACCGTTCATACCTACGAACATCAACCACAACGTTGATAAACATATTTTTAGAAACCCTTCATAGATTAGATCTTAACTATAGTAGGAGAAACGGACACCCCCTTAGCCACAAGTGAGACAACTCTCGCGTACATAGTACACGTAAACTTAGTCTGGGGCAGCTTCATCCTACTATGCCACTAAGATCATAAAATACTCAAGGAGGCAATAACATGATCATCAACGCCCACATACACCTATATGTGTTCTACCCGTACAAAACATCTTCGCATAGATCCGGCTCTGATACCACTGAAGGGGTCGTTGCATAGAAAACAAAAAATTTCCTACGCGAGAGACACCCGAAAGGCCAAGATCTAATCTAGGAGACGAAGTGCAACGGGCAACAAGAGGGTTAAGGAGAACACATACCCTCGAAGACTCAAAGTGGTACGAGATCAAATCTCGTTGTTGGCGTAGTCGTACTCACACCGATCCCGATAGCGAGAAGATGGGCACCGCAATCCGGCGGTGCATCCGTGATCGGTCACACGTACGGTTGATGACGACCTCCGTTCCCTCGTTCCAGCGCGGCACGAAAGTAGAGGATCCCTCGGAACTCCAGCAGCACGACGGCGTGGTGGTGAAGAAGAATCCCACGGTCAGGGCTTCGCCAAGCCGGAGACCATGGAATGGAGCAGCGGGTGGAGGGAAAATGAAGTGGGCAAGTGTGTGGAGGAGGGAGAGCTCTCACCCTCCTTTTATAGGAGAGGGGTAGGCATCCCAAGGGGGTGCGGCCAGCCCATGGGGGTGCCCCCACCTCTTCCCTCATCATGTGAGTGGACACTCCATTCACACCCACTCATTTCCCCATTATTTCCCACTTGGAAAATCCAAAGGTTTTCTTTTAATAAATAAATAAAACCTTTTTATTTCTTTATTTCAGCATTTGTTAATTCTATTAACAAACTTTTGCATATAGCACCTCGAATCATTTGTTAATTCTATTAACAACCATTCGACGAAAAACCCCTTGAACTATTTCAATTTTCCCCGAAACAATTTCGGTGCTGCCCAAAATATTCTTCGATATTCCGTATCCTCTCAAACGCGTCATCGAACCTTAAGTGTGTCACCCTACAGTTCGCAAATAAGATAGACATGATCGAAAGTCCTCTCCAACCAATAATCAACAGCGGGATCTGGAGATCCGTGATGACTCCTATATATTCAACGATGACTCTCGTGATCGTGTGAACCAACAACGCCGTGAACTATTCCCTTTGTCTCGCGATATTTTACTTGTCCGAGATTCGATCATTGGTATCAACCATACCTTGTTCAATCTCGTTACAGACAAGTACTCTTTTCTCGTTCCCGTGATATAACATCCTTTGTGATCATATCACGTGCTTGCAAGCGGTTTCGATGTGATATCACCGAGAGGGCCCAGAGTATATCTCTCCGTCATTTGGATGGAGAAATCCTACTCTTGATCCATGATCCTCAACTAATACTTTCCAAATACTTAACGACACCTTTATATTCACCCTGTTACGGTGTGACGTTTGATGACATCAAAGCACTCTTCCGGTATAAGCGATTGACATGATCTCATGGTCTAAGGAATAAGTTACTTCGTATGTTTGATATAACAATGTAAACTAAATGACTTGATCGCATTGCTATATTCTCTTTGGGTATATGTTCATCACATCATTCTTCCAATGACATGACCCCGTTATTAATAACATCCAATGTTCATGATCAGGAAACCTTGATCATCTATTAATCAACGAGCTAGTTAAAAGAGAGGCTTTACTAGGAACCATTGTTTGTTTATTAAGCACACATGTATCAACGTTTCCGGTTAATACAATTCTAGCATGAGAAATAAACATTCATCATAAACAAGGAATAAGATAATAATCATTTTATTATTGCCTCTCGGGCATATTCCCTTCACTCGGAGCCTTCTTCCAGCCGAAGGGTCAAAGCATTCTCCAGACCGCGGATAGTTGCTTTGTCCTTCTCAGCTTGGTTGGAGGCATTGGATTGCACAATGCCTACAGCCAGTTGGCTGGCCTCCGGTTCTTTCTGAACCTTCATAAGATTCTTATGAAGGTTCAGGTTCTCCCGGCGGAGGTTCTCGGCATTGCCGGCATCTTAAGAAATTTGTTTGGCTTTCGCCAAAGCAGCTGAAAAGCGAGAAAAAATCCCGAGTTAGAAAACTCGGAAAAGTACTTAGGGAAAAAGAGTAAAAGTGAAATCACGGGGAATGAAATACCTGTTGTTTCCTTCAGCTGATGCTGAGATGATACCAGCTCCGCTTCCTTAACTTCAAGAATAGAGAGAAGGCTTCTAACCTCCTTATTCTTGACAGTTAGTTTGCTGAAAACTTCCATGTTGATGCTTTCAGCGGTTTTCTGAAACACGGAAATGAACCAGAACGCTTAAGTTAGAAACAAGCATGATAAAGTTGAAAGCATTACGTTAAAAGCATGCATTTGACTTATTTCTGGGGGGCTAGAAATATTACCTGGCTCATCCGCTGCAAACCTGACAAGTTCTCGTTGAATTCCTTTACATATTCAGAAAAAAGAATTCCAACATGATGCAGGCTGTCTTGGATGACCTGACGAGGTGAAAACACGAAGTTATTTCGGACAATTAGCCCGCCTTGTGGCCAAGGACGGATCAGGGGAGCAGGAGCGAGGAACTTCTTAGCTGCCGGATGAATATATCCGAGATCGTCAAAAGGTTCTTCCTTTACCTGGAAGTCCTTGTCAAAAGTAGGGATGGGCTCGTCTTCTCCAGATGTCCGAGAAGGTCCGCCCATATCCGGTTCTGCCCTTTCCATCGCAACCAAGTTGGATGCAATAGGCTGGCTGGACGGCTGGAATTGTTCGTCCGGGTTTGCGGTTTTATCTTTCCCACCGAAAGTTGTTGGAGTGGGTGGAGCTGCAGCTGAAGACGGCATTCCCTTGCGAGCAGTAGCCTTATGTTTGTGCAAGGCTGAAAAGGAAATATCCGAGAAGTAAATACCTCGAAGAACCAGAACGGAATGAGAGATCAAAAACCTCAGAAAAATACCTGGATGTGGTGATGGGAACTCCATCAAGATTTATCACCTCCTCTGTGATCACTTGCCTCTTGCGTTTGCGACCGCCATAAAAGCTGGCGTGCAATTCGTCAACTTCGGCGATGGGTGCAAGATCTGCTTCCGTGAGATCGTTGAACTACAGAGATAGCAAAAAATCCGACGAAGTCCGAGATATCCGGGAAAGATAAAAATCCGAGAGAATGTCAAATCAACGAAAACCAAAATTACCTTAGGGACAGGGTTATCCTCATGATACATCTCAAGATCTCCTTATATTGATCGCGAGTAGCGACCAATTGGTTGACTCGTTTCTTGAAATCCTTTTGTGTAAAGGCTTTGTCTGTCCCTCTCATTTCGTCTTCTGGACCTTTGTATTCACAAAGAAGCCGGGGGCGGAGGGCAAGAGGTTGAATACGACAACCGAGCCAGCACAAAATTGTGTCTGTTCCGGTCAGAGGAGACTGTGAGGAGGTAAGTTTGGCAATACGCCGTTTGATCTTCAACAGATCATCTGGCAAGGTATGCACGGCTTCGACTGCCCAACTCTCTTGTGGAATGGCGGCAGAATTGATGAATGGAGGAACCCCGTTTTCTTTTCCGGGAAACGGGATGTCGTGGTGATAAAAGAAAGAACCCGTCCAAAACTTGACGGATTCTGATGTTTTTATCTTTAGGTACCAGTCTTCCCTAAATCTCCGAAGAGTGAAAGAAATGGCCCCGCAGATGGGAAGAACACCCTCTGTAGGGTTACGCTTCACTCCAAAGCAGTATTGCCAAAAGTCTAATCTAGGTGCTATTCTTAAATACCCTTCAAAAAGGGCTTGGAAGCCGGCTAGATAGAGAATGGAGTTTGGGGGAAGATTAGGAGGCTGAACACCGTAATGGTGGAGGACTTCTAGGAAAAAGGCGGAAGGCGGCAATCCCATACCTCTCGCGATGTGGGAGGTAAGGAGAACGCGCTCCCCGTCCTTTGGCGTTGGCTCAGACTCGTCCTCCGGGCTCCGCCATTTTCCCTTCAGCAGCAGCCCCTCCTTCTCCATTGTCGGAAGGAGGGAAGGTGGAATACTGCTCTGGCTCCAATTGCCAGCAGTTTCCCCTTCTTCTTCCGCCCCGGTGGCGGCGGACGTCGCGGCGGACGCTGCCTCAAGCTCCTCTCCGACGAGGATGATTTTTTCCTCCGCCGTCTCGGGCGCGAGTGGAATAGATGGCGCGGTGGAGGTCCCGGCGAGGTTGGTGGCGGCAAGAGGAATTTCCTCGCCCGCTGCGCTGCTGGCAGCTTTCTCCGGCTCGTCGCCGGTTGCACGCAGGGGAGAATCCACCATGGGGTCCATGGTGTTGATGATCTCATCGATCTCCGCCGCGACGGAGCAGGACGGAGAAGAGTTCAGTGAAGCCATTTTTCGACGGCGCGATGGAATCCGTGCGCTCCGGTGAGTTCCCGGACGGTGTTCGTGCGTTCGTTGGAAGATTCGCTCTGCTCGCAGTGTGCTTGGGCGCTGTGGAGGCGAGAAGAGAACTGGGAACAGAAGGTTTGCCGGAGAGGATGATGGCGGGTATTTATAGCCGGAAATTCGTCGCGATACGTGCTAACGGCTCTTTTGACCGTTGGATGATCAACGCGTGCCACTCGCCAGAAATTCCGGGAAATGAAACGACGAGTGATTATTGCTATCTCCTCGTTTCCCGCAAGAATCTGTCAGAGATATGTTTTAGGGTTTCCCGCTTGACACCTAAACGTCCCTGACGTCAGCAAGATTATAACGCTGACGTAGGAAGTTCCTTCTCCGCCAAGATTCGTGGAAGAAAAGCCGGATTTTCCGAAATCTGAGTTTTGCGTTATGACATTGTTCTGATAAAATTATAATCAAGACAGAGAGCCTATATTTCTCGGAAAGAATGCAACACTTGATGAAAGACGGCAAATCGGAGTCTTAACTCTTCTTGGGGGCTACTGTCAGATATATACCAACTAGGGGTATATCAGATGGTAGTCTAAAGTGCCGGATTACCAGGGTGGCCTAAATGGTAGTGGGCTACGGTCCATTGGGCGGCCCAGTAAGCTGACGCACGGAAGCCGGATTCTAGAAGAACCCGGATCACGGCCCACGTGATACGGCTTGGAACAGAAGACGGATCCCTTGCTTTCCAAGTTAGCACATACCGTAGTCTTCTAGGTTTCCTTCTCTGTATGCCCTAACCCGTCTATTATATAAAGCCAGACGGGAGATAAGATAGATAGACAAGAAGCTAAAGGATAACTCGCCGAGAGGTTGATCCTTGACGAGCAGCTAATAGAACCTCACATTGTACTCTATATTCCCAGGCTTTAGTCATGAATAGTGAGATTGCAGGAGTAGGAGCACCGCATTACTACGTCGTACCGAACCTGGGTAAAACCCTGTGTCCTTGATCATCGTACAATCACGTCCCCCACGTCTCTATCGGTAGTATCATGGCACCCCCGTCTCTGAAATCTACTACGATGTCTCGACAAAAAGACTCAAACATTATATTTCTGGGGATTCCTATGATGAAGATGTCGATGTTATTCAAGTAATGACTCCGGAGAAATTCATCGGAGGGAAGATTCCAGAATCTGCAGAGTCAGTTTTGCAGTAGGTAACAGTTCTGTTAAGAAAAATCGCGAAATACCTTTTCATTTATAGATTATTGATTTTTGGAAAATATGAAAAATACCGAGCCAAAGAGGGATTGGAAAAGGTGCTCGGAGGCACCACACCACCAGTTGGCGCATGCACACCCTAGGCCGCGCCATCCTATGGTGCGGGCGCCTCGGAGCCCCTCTCCTACTCGTTTTCGACCTGGACTTTCCTTTTGTTACACATATTTTTGCTATATAATCCCCCGGATCCCTCGAGGTACGTATATCTTTTTCTCGTCGTGTTTCTGTTTCGTGCTATTTCTGTCAGGGTCTGTTTTCAGTTTTAGAAGAACCATAGTTTCCGCCAACAACAACAAGGGGAAGGGACCGAAGGAAGAAGATCTCCAAGATCGGAAGCCGGACAAAGAGATTGATAGTGGGGCTGAAGGAGATGTAGAGGAAAACCCACGGGTGCATCCACGTGCTACCATCGCAAGAAGTGGAGTGGTTGCAAAACCTTCCAAGCCCATGGCAAGGACTAACACTGGATGGCTGGCCCGACATTATTTTCTATCCCCGGATATGCCACTTTCAAGTATTAAGAGACCTTTCCACACTTTAATTCATGAATATCAATATATGAGGGTACCCGAGTCTAGGTTGCCTTCTTGATGGGATATGTATCATTCTAACAATGCAGATAGAGAAAGATCTCAACCTAAGGAAGTGTGGGAGGAAAATCCAGATGGCTTGAATACACTGATTGACAAGCATGAAACCGTATTGTGTACATCACCGATATGATGTGTCTGATTATTCGTAATGGAAGAACTTAAGAAATAAATTGATAAGCTCATTGAGAAGTATTCACCGCCACCGAAGAATTGATTTGTCATTGGTATTGGCATCCCCTTGGCTTGTTCCAAGCTTAGGGGAGTGCCGTGGTATCACCTTTATCTTTCACTCCTTTTTATCTTTTAGTAGAGTCATATCATGAGTAGAGGAAAATATCATATAGTATGGTTTGCAGTATGGAAGTGTCGCTCCTTAGTTGGTTATCGGTGTATCCCTTGGTTGGAGTTGTCGTAATGAAACATTAATGTGAAGTTTCATCATCTACTTGTTCTCTTTATTTTAGTATGCAATTTTTTTATGTGATTGATCTTGTTAGTAGTATTGGTATCAATGTTGGTGCTTGAAGATAATATAGTTAGTTTTGGCAAACTTAGCATTGGTCATTAGCAACAATACTTGAGACTTAAGTAGAAAAGAAGGAGTTCCATGTAGATATATTATTTCATGATCTTTCTTCTTTGTTAGCTCATAAGCTTAGTATTCTCAAATAAGTTTGTTTGCACTTTCAAGGAAGATTACATGATTTTCTTTATCATATATGTTTTTTTTGTTTTACTTCAATTCTTATGCTTGCTACCCAACCTTGCTAGCCAAAAACATGTACTTAGAGGGAATGCTTCTCAGTCCGAGTAAATTGCTCATGTATTACCTTTAAAACCTTCAAAATTACTCATGTTTTGTGTTCCTGTTTTGCTCATGAGGACGTAAATAGAGAATCTTTATCTCACTTGTTGATTGGATTTCACACACCTGGACTAGTGGCTTCATCCGCTTATCCAAATGCTAGAAGAGCTCGCAGCGGGGTGCCCAGCCCCAAACTAACACACAAATTCTCTTCACTATTATTGCCCCTGATTTATCAGTCAAAGCATAATCGTGTAAACAAAAGAGAATGAGGGATGACCTACTACACCAGTTGTGTCCTTCATATGGGAGCCGATCTTGTGAAGTCTAGTTGGCTTGTGACGTACTGTATTTTTTGTTTACCATTCGTTGACACTAGCATACACCTCTCAAAATTAGACACTCCTCCATGGTTTGTGATTTTTGGCAGGCACCCGAGGATTCGGTTAGCCATGGTTTGTGTAAGATGGATGGGAGGAGTGTCATGCATTTTATACATTTATTTATTAAAATAAAAGCTCTAGCACATGAGTGATCCATGCTTCAATCTGCGAACGGCCTATATTTTACATTTATGTTTAGTGAGTAAGCACATTTCCTTCTGTCTTAAGCCAGCATTTGAATTGTTGTGATTCATCCGACTCCATGTTGATTTACTCAATCATGTTTATTATTCTTCCTTGTTTCTACAAATGCTTTTGTCTGTTTGAATACCACTTGGAAAGTTACCAATGTTTGCAAAGAGACCGTTATAATTGAGCATGATAAACTCTGCAATATAGCTCTAGTATAGAGACTCTTATCGAAATATGAGTACACTGTTAATTGTTCTCTGACCAAGAAATAAGTTTTCCTTTACCAATTTTGATTTACTTTTTGCACCATCATTGTTCCTCTTCTTGTTTCAAGTTTGATTATATGAGAGGAAGTTGCTGTCTAAAATGGATTGTTATTTGTAGATGTGATGCCTCTTTTCCGTATTTAATTTATCGACACCTCACTCCATAAACCTGTGGTCATGTTTACTGAGTTCAGTTTCTCTTGGGGACAAGAGAGGTCTAAGCTTGGGGGGAGTTGATACGTCCATTTTGCATCACCGTTTTATATTGTTATTTTCTGTTATTCATCGATATATTTCATGTTATGATGCATTACTTATGTTATTTTATCTTATTTTGCATGTTTCATTATTTTTGCACAATAAACACCGGGACCACAAATCTGATGGAAAAAGCACCGTCGAGATACCATATTTCGAAAGTTCAGAAGAAGAAGAGGGACACCGGAGGTATCTTAGAAGTTCAGAGGAAGACACCAGCCAGAAGGGGAGCCAGAGGGGGGCCACCAGGGGGCCATACCATGTGGTGGCGCGCCCTCCCCCCTAGCCGCGTCGCCAGGTGGTGTGGCCACCCTGGCCCACCTCTGGTCGAGGTCTTTCGCGTACTTAACCCCAAGGGAACCCTAACCCAGACCATCATCGAACAATTATTCCGCCGCCTCCTCGGGGCGGAAAGCACCCGAGAGAGAAGAGCTCTCTGGCAGGGAGAAATTTGCCGAGGAAATTCCTCACCGGAGAGGGAAAATCATCGCCATCGTCACTGTCATCAGTCTGGGCTTCATCGGGATCATCGTCATCATCACCAGCACCATCACCCTCATCATCCACCATCATCCCTTTGTAATAATTAGGGGCCTCTATCGTTGGTTTACATTAGATATCTCTCCCGGTGTGGACTACTTGTTAGTATTTTATGCTAACAAGTAATTTCCAGAACAACTCAGGGTCTCTCCGGGACTCCGTGGAACCTTCGAGAATTCCAAGACTTTCGGACTTCGAATTTTCCAATTCCGAGAATATTTCTAGAACAACTTTTCTGAAACTAAATACAGGAGAAAACATGGAACTGGCTCTGTGGCATCTTGTCAATAGGTTAGTCCGAAAAATCGATAAAAATGACATAATGTGTATAGCAAACATGTGGGGAACAATAAGAAAACAACATGGAACATCAGAAATTAGGGATATGTTTATGACATATAAGGTCTCTATCGTTATCATCAATGCTCGACGGTTGTCTACCCATAGATAGCTGATACACCGCCACCTCCTAGTTTTGTAAACGTTTTTAACATCCCCGCACATCCAAATGGAGCACCCGAACAAGGTGACTCATGGAACAAACTAGGCAAGTTGAGACCGAGGGAATCCAAGCCCCGTGTGGATGCACGATCAGTCTTGGCTCAAAGATGATAACTCTATCGTAGGGACAGGAAAGAGACAAACACCACAGACCCTCTGTGGCGTCATCATTCACATAATTAAATCATCTCAATCACACATCTCTTACCTTTACACAATATCTTCTAATCCTAGATTCATTCTTAACTCTGATTCATCAACTCGATGGAGAAGAGCTATAGAACCATGTATGACTAAACTAAGCATAACATATTTAAGGCTTTGGTGGTGCACACAAGCATACCTATGGCTACTAGAAGTAGTGGATCATGATATTGAGGCTATGCATTATATAGGATAACTCTATTTTTTGAGCCAAGATACTTTGGAACTGAATGCAATGTACGAGAATAAAAAAATAATTCGAAAACGTATATGGGAAGATAAGAGGTTATATTTACCCTTCTTTAGATAGCCAAATATATGTCTTCAAGGATACATGCTTGAATTGTCGGTTAGGATCAAATATTCGTCAATGGCATCGTCGAGCTTCACTTCTGATTCACGTTCTACCGAAAAGAAGCAAATACCGGAAAGGGAACAATAAACACATGGTATTTATTCAAAGCACAATATCTATGCATGGGCAAGTTAATGCATTGTAATGAAGCCCAAAACATGTTCGATGGTTTACTAGGGTTCGCATGGCAATTATGCATTTTGATTGAAATTAGCCCCGAAATGGATTTGAAGATGTGTGAAAAATAAATTTCTCAAATGAGTTTGAAAACATCATGAAAGGGTTTCATTTGTCTTTCCGATCAATTTTGCATATAACTTGCAAATTTTTGAATTTATTGAATAAATTGTTATTTTCTTAATTTTTAAATGAATTAATACAAATTCAAATAATTCGTAATTTTGAAATTTTTCAAACATGTTTGAAAAGTTGATATTAATTTATCTTACATTTTTTCAAAAATTTCCATATATTATTTAAATAATTCTAAATTCTAAAACAATAGTTATTGAATTATTAGTAGTAATCATTTTGTGAAATTATTAAAAACGAGGGCCCACATGTCAGATTTTCAAACATTTCTATTTAAGTTTTTTTAAAGCTCCTGGCAGATGGGGCCCGCATGACATCCACATGACGTCATCCAGATATCAGCCGCGGCCAACTGCAGCTCGGGAGAGCTCGCTAGTGGCGAGCCAGGCCGTTCTGGCCAAAACAAGATACACCACGGGCGAGAGGGGGCAAGGCCAACCTTTTGGTGGTGGCGCCACCCAAAAAAGTTCGACGAAGCTAGCCCAGAGATGATCTACTACGGAGGAGCGCATGGGTTTACGACAATGGCGAAGAAAAGACGGCCAGAGGCCAATCAAAGGGCACAAGATGGTGGAGGAGCTCACCGTGGAGTAGGCCTAGAATTTGAGTTGAGCCGAGCCGGCTTGCCTTGACCCGGTCAAGATCGGTCAACTAACGAGCCAACTCTACTCGACTCTTTTAAGTAAACGAGTTCAGAAATGAAACTCGCTCGACTCGTAAAACTCGCGAGCTCACTCGTTTAGCTTGTTTAACTCGATAAAACAGTCACTAGGAAAATTCATATATTGTATCTATATTTTACATATTATTTTGATATTATGATGCAATAATCACAACAATATTGGATAATTGTACGCTATTAGGTAAAGAACGAGGAATAATTGTCCACATAGAGAAGAATGATATGTAACATTTATTTTGACTGAGTTAAACGAGCTAAAAGAGTACTCGCAAACTCGGCTCGTTTAACTCAGACTCGTTTACCATCAAAAATGAAAACTTGGCTCAACTCGTTTGACAACGAGTTCGAGACGAGCCAAGTTGAGTTACTCGTTTAACTCGTGAGTTTGTATTTTTTGCTCCAGCCCTACCGTGGAGGCAGAGAAGCTGGCGGCACAGTAAGGTGAGGGTGAATGACGACGAAATCGGGCACGGAGGCCGACGAACGGAGTTGGGGAAGAAGGCCGATTCAGTTGATTTAGGTCGTCCCGACTCGCGCAAGTCATCGTGGAGCACAATGGGAACACGATGGAACTTCCTGGATGCTCAATTTGGAAGGAGGAGGTCAGGGACGATGGTGGGCAATGGGGGCAAAAAAGCTAGGGTTTCGTCGTCGTGATAGAGACATAGAGGGAGGGAGAGGAAGTACGAGCGTGCGAGGGTCGAGTGAGAGGGCACGACATCGTCTCCTGGAGCTTATCCACATACGAAGGGTAGCACAGAGGAGGTGTACGCATCGTCGGCTCTACCTCCACATAGCTGCTCCTACTATAAAAAAAAAACAACTTTGCACAAAACACCCTGAAAACTTTTGAGATTTTACCAAGAAGCCCCTAAAAGAATAAAACAACAATGAAATTACATGTATTCAGGACCATTTTGCAAAGATAGAATTTGGCAAAAATAATATTTGGAATCCTTATACAATTTCCAATGTCACCATGTTTAGGTTTTCCTAGTTTGAAATTATTTTGAATTCAAAATTTCATTGATCACTTTAAGTGATTTTTGGGCAAGTTGTATTAAAATTTAAATTCAAAACTGGTTGAAAACTTTCATGCAATCTATGACATAACACCACAAACCCTTTATTAGCGAAAGTGGGATGCTGCAAATCTACCCTTACAAGAATCTCGTCCCGAGATTCCCGAAGGAGAAAGAAGTAAGGAACATTGGTTTGAATGATCTCATTTAACCTTATGGTTCTCTTCTCGAAGATATTGATTCGTAGCACTTGCGAAGACATCCATCAGCTAGACCTGAGGTTAGTGTAACATCCCTGATTTTTGGAAAACTCAAAAATCACTAAAATTTGAAACTTTTTGTTTTCATGGTTTGCAAGTCACCAAGAACCAAATGAGAAGCAAGAAACAAAAGAAAACAATACATATTTCAATGAAATTGAGTTTACCAATCCAATTATGCCTTGTTCCTTAAACCCTAAAAACCTTTATTCAAAAAAAAAATAAGTTCCTTTATATAAAGGGAATATCTTTTCTTAACAAACCTTTATCTAAAATGTTTGCAACTCCAATATTACTTTGAAGATATTTTATGGCAACAAAAATCAAAAGATTTATAACCCTTAATAAACTCCTAGGCCTTAAAAGTATTTGAGGAGAATAAAATTATTAATAACAACCTTTAGTTGTTATTTCAAGTTTTAAACATGAAGGGGTGAAAATGAAATGCATTGCTTTGAAAATAACATAACAAAAGGTTTTGAAAACAATATTATGACTTGTGGTTTTATTCTAAAATTTATTGATCAACAATATTAATTAATTAATATGAACTAATTAAATAACATTAAGTTACTATTAGTAAATCCTTCATATCCTAAAATTATAAAATGTGAAAATATTTTTGATATATAAAAACTAGAGAATTGTTATCTCTAATATTTTCTTCTTGTCTCTAAAAAGGTTTTCACTATTATTGATAACCCCCAAATAGATATAAGTTGGATCCTTGTTTTCCAAGTGTTATGACAATTAACAAGATAATATAGTGCTATAGAAATAAATTATTTATGAAAACAAGTAATATCCATTGAGAAAACAATGTTTTCATTTGGGAAAACCTTTCTCCTTTTACTAAACCCCATTTCCAAATTTATTAAATAATTATCTATGTTTGAAATATAAAAAAAAGGGATACAAATTGTGGTTTCACTAATATGTTGAAAATATACAATATGAAAGTTCCTAAAAGGGTCTTAGGAAACAATAGTTGAACCATAGAAAATATTTCTAAAAATTGTTTTAATCATATAAAAATTAATGTTTTCTATTAAAGTGACTATCATTGTTTCTTCATATTTTAAAATCATAAAATATGAAAACCATTAAATATGATTTTGTAAAATGTTATTTTATCACATTGATGTTTCTAATATTTTATTCAACCAATAATTTGCATTTATATAATTGATATTTTTAAATGGCATTAATAGGCTATTAGTGAAATCATTTTTATTCCAAAATATAAAATAGCAAAACAAGTGTAAATGATTTTAAAAAATGATATTTGACTTATATAATGTCTCCTTATTTTTATAAAACCCTTTCTCAAAATTAAATTTGATTTTCTATTAAAAATGGTATTAAGTCACTTTTAATGAATTATTCAAATTTCATAATTCAAAAATGTAATATGTTGAAAAGTTTATAAAAATGGTATTGTTAGAAATTATTTCAAATATTATGAATTTAGAATTTTGTTTCATGTTAATTGGAGGTATAAAACAGAAGATATAAAATAAACAAGAAAACAGAAAAATAAAAATAAAAATGATGATGTCATGCTGACGTCACATCGTCTTCATCCTCTGGTAACTGAAGAACCCTAGAAACTGCCGAATTTATTTGGCTTAAATTCGGAGTTTAAGACCACCATTTGCAGCCCCGTTTCCTCCTACTTAATCCCCCGAAACCCCTCTTCATTTCCCCTTGGACACCCAGCCCGAGACCTCCCGAGGAGGAAGAATTCGCTCGCCGGAGAGCCTCACACCTGCCGCCGATTTCGTCGAATTCCGGTGAGACAAGCACACGTCCGTGTCCGAGAGCACCCTCTTTTCCTCCCCGTACCCTTGCGCGCATTTTGACACCACCTCCCGTATGCATGGTGCAGCGTAGCGGCGAGGGAGAGCTCGCCGGAGTCGAAACCCGCACATCCGCCTCGGGTCTGCACCGCGCCACCACGGAAGACCGCACCGGCCAGCGCCAAGGACGCCATCGAGTTCCCCGTGTCGCGGCGCACCCCTGCGTCACCTCCTCTGAGCCCGTGGAGCACCGGAGCGTCGTCTTCGTCGATTTCCGAGCTCAGCGCCGCCGTCTGCCTCCATTCCGGCGAAGTGCCGCCGCCCGATGAGCTCGCATTCATCCCTGGCCGTTAGATCTAAATCCTACGCGCGTGATTAGATCACTTATCGAAGGGGTACCAGCGAATAAGATTGCGCCACATCAGCCGAGCGTTAAGTAGTTATATGTTGCTGCCGCAGCGCGTATCCGGCCCAGGCCCACCACTTATCTCTCGCCCAGCGCAGCAAATAGCAGCCCATTTTCTGTTTTTCTTCCGGAATAGAAAATGAAAATTAGATTTTGCAGATTAGTCCCTAGAACTTAGAAACATCATAACTTTTTAACCACTTAGCCAAATTTAGCAATCTTGGACTTTTTAAAAACCCCTTGACATCTAGAAACTTTTGGCACTGGCCAAATTCAAATTTGACAAACTTAAATTTGTTCAAATTCAAATATGCTTGTTTGATGAAATTTGGCATAATTCAAATTCTACAAATCCAAAAATTGTAAATAAAATATATTTGGAAACCTTAGGATGTGTACTTTCATATCCTCTGTCCCAAAATAATATTTGAACAAATTAAAATTGAATTTAGGATTTAGTTGTCTATTTGAGTATTTTGGACATAGATTTAATTCTATAAATAATTAGAAAATGTTTTCTTAAGCAAAGTTGCTCCATTTGGTAACCTTGAACCAGAGGCATTAGTGCCTAACCATTTTGGACACCCTTGGACCATGACCATGTATTTTAGCCAAAAATCCATCATAGTAGTCCATCTAGTTATTATGTGTTAGATTTTGTTTCTATTTCTTTCTACCATTGTTTGTTGTGGCCATTTTTGGAGCCAAGCCATGTCCTTAGAATGTGCTAATCACATATAGTACCAAGTAGTGAACCTTAGTATTCTATCTAATTCTCCATTCTCCCATTCTTGCTTCAAGAATTCACCAAATCAGCAAAATGGAGATCAAGACTCAAGCACAAGAATGAAACTTCAATATCAACTTGGTGGCAACATGAAAATTTACAAGGAAGATCAATGAAGAAGTTTCGAAGAGAAGACTTAGACTCCACAGCAACTAGAAGCAACTCAAGAAGTACAAGAGTATGAAGAAAATCAAGGAGAAGACATTTTTCTCTCTCTTCCTATCCCTTCTATTTCTTTCTTTTCAAATTGACTTAGTGGTATTTGTGCCCATCCCATACCCAAACAAATTAGTGAAGTGAAAGCCATGAAGAATCCATCCAAGGAACAAGTCTACAATAGAAGCATGAAGGTGATTTTCAAGAAGACAAGCATGTGAAGACTTGGAGCAATTCACACAAGTTGAAGAATAACAAGTTGTTTTTGTCCAACCATTGACCCAAATGGAAAACCCAAGACTTAGTAATATTTTCCCTTTTGATGATGAAGTTAGTAGACCTACCCAAACCACAATGGAAAATACTAACATAGTCAATCAAATATTTTTGAAGGTGAATATGACCAAGTGTTTGCATGTATTACTTTAGTTGAAGAAGTAATATGTTTATTCTTAGTGAACTCTTGGAACTTCCTCGACAAGTATGGTTATAATAAAGTTATATCACATCAAACTCAACCTAGTCCTTCCCAAGTAAACCATTGGAATTTCCTTAACAAGTATGAGACCATTAGAGAATGAATCTTTCAACTCAAACCTAGACCTTGTCCTAGCCAACTAAGTTAAACCCCTTTGGCTATGTTATTGCTTTGTATGTTTTCACTTGTTTGTTGCTTGCCAGTATGCTTGTTTATTTTGTTCTTGTGTTTTCAATGAATAGATTGTACGGAGAGCAACGATCTTTTGTGAAGAGAGTGTGATATCTTCACCAACTTCAACAAGGCAAGTAACACATCATCAACTACCCATTATTTTCTATATGCATTAGTTGATTTTTGAGTAGTATGCATTGATAGGAAATTTTTACTAAGTTATATTATGCTATGCTATTATCCTAGTAGTGTGTAGCCATCTCTTTTATCCTTGTTATTTATAGCCTTAGAACTTGATAGATGCTTTGCAATGTGACAAATGATTTTTACTTGATGTTGTGGAAAAATTCTAAGTAACAACTTCAATGAACCACCTGGGTGGATTTGGTTGTTTGGCTGATGAGAGTTGAGTGTCTCCCCGAGGGGTTGTTCACTTGAGGAATGCCACCCAGGAACAAAGTGATTATGATGTTCCCCAAGTTTAGATTGCTTCCAGTGCAGCCTTTAGTCATATGGGCTCTGTCTTGATCAACTAAGTTGTGAGGGTTCAGCCCGGGCTTGACAAGCAGATGTAGCATAATTATAGGTGGAACGAGTCTTGCCATTGGGTTGGATTCTTGCTTCTGAAAGATCTCGTCTCGATTCTTATCCTTTCCTTAATGCACTCAGGGTGTATAGTATGTTTGGGTTGAGTTGGGTCTGAAGGTGAAAGTGCACAAGCTCTGCAGAGTCAACAAACTAAGATCTTAGCCGTGTCCCCGGTTATGGACAACTATGAGCAGCTGGACAAGGAAGGACGGAAGAATCACATCACCAATTTCAATAAGTAAAATTTTGACCAAGTGAACAGTATTTGTGGTGCTTGGATCTTAATCCAATGTTGCCACCCTTTGAAAAGAAAAGTTTGTTTTACAAAAGTGATAGGAGAAAACTGGCTTTAAGCAAACTTAGCCAAACTCCACTCAGCCAAATGAGCATGTAGTATTAGTCTTGCCATTTATATCCACCATAGTGTTACTTGCCAATACATTAAATTGTATTGACTCCCTTGTGGCTGCATATTCCATATTGCAGATATTTCTGAAGACGAGTGAGGATTTCGTTTAGGATCTCGAGACTATCGCCAACATGTTTTGCCTGTGGCACATGAAGAAGATGGTCTCAATGTTCTACTATGTTTTCCGCTGTATTTCTTTGTTTTCTGCTAGTCTTCTAAGACTATGCAAGTTGTAATACTATTTTGTAAAGACTGTATCATGCGATGTAATAAAATTTGATGCATTTGCATGATATTTCATTTTGTACTGTGGTGCTAGCAATTGATCCAGGGACTAGCACAATAACACAGGTATTCCATCTTTATTAAAAGTTGGGATGCTACAAAATGGTATCAGAGCATTGTGTTGCCTGTAGGATTCGAGACCCTAGGTTTGGATTAGAATAGGAAAATCCATATGAATAAAATTTTACTATCTTACAACTACTCCTCAAAGAAATCTTTTATAACTTCATTTCTCCTCGTACTCCTTTCCATGGTACATATATAATGTATACTCTCATCTGTAGATGATCAACCTCATTGAATCACTCAAGAAAGGACCAATGATGACCATGACCCTAGAGTGTGACACTGATTTTCCAAGAGCATTGAAGGATCTCATGTTAATCATGGGATTTGAAGGACCAGCAGTCTACTGGGGCTTTCCCTACATTGATGAGGAAGATGATCTTGAATATTGGTGGGTGCAGATTCATCTGTACATGCACAATGAGTACGACCACAAGATGGGAGGAGATTGCATGCTTACCAACAAGGAGGTGCATTTGACATTCTTTGATTCAGCAAGAAGTGCTGCATGGAGGGCTATTGAAGAACTTACTGAGAGACTCAAGTGGATACTTCACAACACTAAGAAGATTCTCAAGGAAGCCGAAGAAGAGATCAACACTCTTGAAAAAGAGAATACAATGTACAAGAACGCAGAGATCATCGTGAAGACTGAGTATTGAAGACCTCTCATGAGGAATAAAGCAAGAAATGTTGTTACCCTGCCTTGAATAGTAGACCACCATGAGATGTAACAAAGTTGTGAGACACGAAACACGATTAGAGTATTGATCATACTAATGAGTGTGGTATGACAATACTAGATGTTTTCCTAAAAACTATGTTGTTTGGTGTGATGGATGTGTTGCTATATGTTTGTTATGTGTTGTTTGTAAGATGAGTTTCCTTGATCTGCTATTTTGGATAAGAACCTTCCTTAGCCATCTTTCTAAATCTCTACTCATTCCTACTAGACCAAACCCAACACCATACTCATTCACCAACCATAGTGAGAACCATTTGGAATCATACAACCTTTACCCTATTGATACACAAGCCATCCCATTTGAGGAATGCTAGTATCAAATTTCTTTCTTCTATGTGAAGGAACAATCACATCCATGATCAATGCCAACTGCCTAATAAGGAGTATCAAGCCAATCAACAAGTGAAGAAAGACAAGTGAACCCCAAGTTGCATGAGCTATGAAGATTTCAGAGCCAACTACACCAAGAGAATAAGTAATGAAGAAACACAACTACCCAGTTTGTGTTACATGAGAGTTTGTTTAGAAATAGCATGACGTTTGCCTTCAAGGATGACAACAACAAGATCGAAGATTGTCAAGGATATCAAAAGACCAAGTTGAGAGTGAACCAAAGGCTTTTGATTGACCCAAAGAGTGACCCCTCAGTGTCAAAGGTAGTCCAACATACCTATGTTGGTCTACACCTCTACCACAAAGGAAAGTTCTACTCAAGCCAATCTCAAATCAATCTACACTCTAATCTAATGAAAATAGACTACCCACAAAAGTTTCTTTTAAGGGTGCTAGCCCACCCAGTTGTTTTGGAATCCAATAACCCAAATCTTTCTTTCTAACCTTCCCAAATCTCGGGACGAGATTTCTTTTAAGGGTGGTAGTCTGTAACATCCCTGATTTTTGGAAAACTCAAAAATCACTAAAATTTGAAACTTTTTGTTTTCATGGTTTGCAAGTCACCAAGAACCAAAAAAGAAGCAAGAAAGAAAAGAAAACAATACATATTTCAGTGAAATTGAGTTTACCAATCCAATTATGCCTTGTTCCTTAAACCCTAAAAACCTTTATTCAAAAAAAAGTTCCTTTATATAAAGGGAATATCTTTTCTTAAGAAACCTTTATCTAAAATGTTTGCAACTCCAATATTACTTTGAAGATATTTTATGGCAACAAAAATCAAAAGATTTATAACCCTTAATAAACTCCTAGGCCTTAAAAGTATTTGAGGAGAATAAAATTATTAATAACAACCTTTACTGGTTATTTCAAGTTTTAAACATGAAGGGGTGAAAATGAAATGCATTACTTTGAAAATAACATAACAAAAGGTTTTGAAAACAATATTATGACTTGTTGTTTTATTCTAAAATTTATTGATCAACAATATTAATTAATTAATATGAACTAATTAAATAACATTAAGTTACTATTAGTAAATCCTTCATATCCTAAAATTATAAAATGTGAAAATATTTTTGATATATAAAAACTAGAGAATTGTTATCTCTAATATTTTCTTCTTGTCTCTAAAAAGGATTTCACTATTATTGATAACCCCCAAATAGATATAAGTTGGATCCTTGTTTTCCAAGTATTATGTCAATTAACAAGATAATATAGTGTTATAGAAATAAATTACTTATGAAAACAAGTAATATCCATTGAGAAAACAATGTTTTCATTTGGGAAAACCTTTCTCCTTTTACTAAACCCCATTTCCAAATTTATTAAATAATTCTCTATGTTTGAAATATGAAAAAAAAAAGTATACAAATTGTGGTTTCACTAATATGTTGAAAATATACAATATGAAAGTTCCTAAAAGGGTCTTAGGAAACAATAGTTGAACCATAGAAAATATTTCTAAAAATTGTTTTAATCATATAAAAATTAATGTTTTCTATTAAAGTGACTATCATTGTTTCTTCATATTTTAAAATCATAAAATATGAAAACCATTAAATATGATTTTGTAAAATGTTATTTTATCACATTGATGTCTCTGATATTTTATTCAACCAATAATTTTCATTTATATAATTGATATTTTTAAATGGCATTAATAGGCTATTAGTGAAATCATTTTTATTTCAAAATATAAAATAGCAAAACAAGTGTAAATGATTTTCAAAAATTATATTTGACTTATATAATGTCTCCTTATTTTTATAAAACCCTTTCTCAAAATTAAATTTGATTTTCTATTAAAAATGCTATTAAGTCACTTTTAATGAATTATTCAAATTTCATAATTCAAAAATGTAATATGTTGAAAAGTTTATAAAAATGGTATTGTTAGAAAGTATTTCAAATATTATGAATTTAGAATTTTGTTTCATGTTAATTGGAGGTATAAAACAGAAGATATAAAATAAACAAGAAAACTGAAAAATAAAAATAAAAATGATGACGTCATGCTGACGTCACATCGTCTTCATCCTCTGGTAACTGAAGAACCCTAGAAACTGCCGAATTGATTTGACTTAAATTCGGAGTTTAAGACCACCATTTGCAGCCCCGTTTCTCCCTACTTAATCCCCCGAAACCCCTCTTCATTTTCCCCTTGGACACCCAGCCCGAGACCTCCCGAGGAGGAAGAATTCGCTCGCCGGAGAGCCTCACACCCGCCGCCGATTTCGTCGAATTCCGGTGAGACAAGCACACGTCCGTGTCCGAGAGCACCCCCTTTTCCTCCCCGTACCCTTGCGCGCATTTTGACACCTCCTCCCGTATGCATGGTGCAGCGTAGCGGCGAGGGAGAACTCGCCGGAGTCGAAACCCGCACGTCCGCCTCGGGTCTGCACCGCGCCACCACGGGAGACCGCACCGGCCAGCGCCAAGGACGCCATCGAGTTCCCCGTGTCGCGGCGCACCCCTGCGTCACCTCCTCTGAGCCCGTGGAGCACCGGAGCGTCGTCTTCGTCGATTTCCGAGCTCAGTGCCGCCGTCTGCCTCCATTCCGGCGAAGTGCCGCCGCCCGATGAGCTCGCATTCATCCCTGGCCGTTAGATCTAAATCCTACGCGCGTGATTAGATCACTTATCGAAGGGGTACCAGCGAATAAGATTGCGCCACATCAGCCGAGCGTTAAGTAGTTATATGTTGCTGCCGCAGCGCGTAACCGGCCCAGGCCCACCACTTATCTGTCGCCCAGCGCAGCAAATAGTAGGCCATTTTCTGTTTTTCTTCCGGAATAGAAAATGAAAATTAGATTTTGCAGATTAGTCCCTAGAACTTAGAAACATCATAACGTTTTAACCACTTAGCCAAATTTAGCAATCTTGGACTTTTTGAAAAGCCCTTGACATCTAGAAACTTTTGGCACTGGAAAAATTCAAATTTGACAAACTTAAATTTGTTCAAATTCAAATATGCTTGTTTGATGAAATTTGGCATAATTCAAATTCTACAAATCCAAAAATTGTAAATAAAATATATTTGGAAACCTTAGGATGTGTACTTTCATATCCTCTGTCCCAAAATAATATTTGAACAAATTAAAATTGAATTTAGGATTTAGTTGTCTATTTGAGTATTTTGGACATAGATTTAATTCTATAAATAATTAGAAAATATTTTCTTAAGCAAAGTTGCTCCATTTGGTAACCTTGAACCAGAGGCATTAGTGCCTAACCATTTTGGACACCCTTGGACCATGACCATGTATTTTAGCCAAAAATCCATCATAGTAGTCCATCTAGTTATTATGTCTTAGATTTTGTTTCTATTTCTTTCTACCATTGTTTGTTGTGGGCATTTTTGGAGCCAAGCCATGTCCTTAGAATGTGCCAATCACATATAGTACCAAGTAGTGAACCTTAGTATTCTATCTACTTCTCCATTCTCCCATCCTTGCTTCAAGAATTCACCAAGTCAGCAAAATGGAGATCAAGACTCAAGCACAGGAATGAAACTTCAATATCAACTTGGTGGCAACATGAAAAGTTACAAGTAAGATCAATGAAGAAGTTTTGAAGAGAAGACTTATAATCCACAGAAACTAGAAGCAACTCAAGAAGTACATGAGTATGAATAAAATTCAGGAGAAGACATTTTTCTCTCTCTTCCTATCCCTTCTATTTCTTTCTTTTCAAATTGACTTAGTGGTATTTGTGCCCATCCCATACCCAAACCAATTAGTGAAGTGAAAGCCATGAAGAATCCATCCAAGGAACAAGTCTACAATAGAAGCATGAAGGTGATTTTCAAGAAGACAAGCATGTGAAGACTTGGAGCAATTCACGCAAGTTGAAGAATAACAAGTTGTTTTTGTCCAACCATTGACCCAAATGGAAAACCCAAGACTTAGTAATATTTTCCCTTTTGATGATGAAGTTAGTAGACCTACCCAAACCACAATGGAAAATACTAACATAGTCACTCAAATATTTTTGAAGGTGAATATGACCAAGTGTTTGCATGTATTACTTTAGTTGAAGAAGTAATATGTTTATTCTTAGCGAACTCTTGGAACTTCCTCGACAAGTATGGTTATAATAAAGTTATATCACATCAAACTCAACCTAGTCCTTCCCAAGTAAACCATTGGAATTTCCTTAACAAGTATGAGACCATTACAGAATGAATCTTTCAACTCAAACCTAGACCTTGTCCTAGCCAACTAAGTTAAACCCCTTTGGCTATGTTATTGCTTTGTATGTTTTCACTTGTTTGTTGCTTGCCAGTATGCTTGTTTATTTTGTTCTTGTGTTTTAAATGAATAGATTGTACGGAGAGCAACGATCTTTTGTGAAGAGAGTGTGATATCTTCACCAACTTCAACAAGGCAAGTAACACATCATCAACTACCCATTATTTTCTATATGCATTAGTTGATTTTTGAGTAGTATGCATTGATAGGAAATTTTTACTAAGTTATATTATGCTATGCTATTATCCTAGTAGTGTGTAGCCATCTCTTTTATCCTTGTTATTTATAGCCTTAGAACTTGATATGGGCTCCAGTGCAGCCTTTAGTCATATGGGCTCTGTCTTGATCAACTAAGTTGTGAGGGTTCAGCCTGGGCTTGACGAGCAGATGTAGCATAATTATAGGTGGAACGGGTCTTGCCATTGGGTTGGATTCTTGCTTCTGAAAGATCTCGTCTCGATTCTTCTCCTTTCCTTAATGCACTCAGGGTGTATAGGATGTTTGGGTTGAGTTGGGTCTGAAGGTGAAAGTGCACAAGCTCTGCAGAGTCAACAAACTAAGATCTTAGCCGTGTCCCCGGTTATGGACAACTATGAGCAGCTGGACAAGGAAGGACGGAAGAATCACATCACCAATTTCAATAAGTAAAATTTTAACCAAGTGAACAGTATTTGTGGTGCTTGGATCTTAATCCAATGTTGCCACCCATTGAAAAGAAAAGTTTGTTTTACAAAAGTGATAGGAGAAAACTGGCTTTAAGCAAACTTAGCCAAACTCCACTCAGCCAAATGAGCATGTAGTATTAGTCTTGCCATTTATATCCACCATAGTGTTACTTGCCAATACATTAAATTGTATTGACTCCCTTGTGGCTGCATATTCCATATTGCAGATATTTCTGAAGACGAGTGAGGATTTCGTTTAGGATCTCAAGACTATCGCCAACATGTTTTGCCTGTGGCACATGAAGAAGATGGGCTCAATGTTGTACTATGTTTTCCGCTGTATTTCTTTGTTTTCTGCTAGTCTTCTAAGACTATGCAAGTTGTAATACTATTTTGTAAAGACTGGATCATGCGATGTAATAAAATGTGATGCATTTGCATGATATTTCATTTTGTACTGTGGTGCTAGCAATTGATCCAGGGACTAGCACAATAACACAGGTATTCCATCTTTATTAAAAGTTGGGATGCTACAGTAAGAGGGAACGACTTTGTAGGATTTTATCTCCATGAAGATTGAGTATCTCATGGCCAACTCAGGGAAATAATTTCACGATCAACTCGTGAGCTAGCATACATGAAACACGTCAAGGTAACTAAAAGGAATAGGAGAAGGTTTTCAAGTTTGTGGACGATTGTTCTTGAAAGGATTTGGAATATGAACTTCGAAAAAGACCTTAAATCCTTTGAAAAGAAACGTTAAACAACTGATGAACTGAGGTTTCACTCTTTACTTCAAAAAGAGTAACAAGATGGAGAGGATTGTCTTTGATACCACAAAGTAATATCCGTATACAAGGAATATCACGAGAACACAATGGAATCATGCGTTGCAGAAAGTTTGAAACCAGAGGCAGGTTCACTCATTAGAGTGGACACAGGAGATGAAGAATTCCATTCATTCTATCAAAGTTTATTGATATTCTTGTCGAAGATCATGATGTTACCCCACAACACAAGGATGGGTAACCAAATGGTGTTGGAACACCATAATAAGGAAGAAATTATTGATCACACCATAAGTGTCGTGGTGGTGTCACGGCAGATGCCATAGGATGGCTAAAGATGTGGGGACGATGGACGCTGGAGGCGCTCGGGGAGGGATCACGCGACGAGTAGCCGCGTGATGTAAGGAACAAGCACTGCAAACAACACGATCTACCCAGGTTCAGGGCCCTCGTGAGGAGGTAAAACCCCTACTCCTGCCTTTCTCTCTATATTTTGATGTCTCACCGAGTAGCCACGGTACAATTGTTCTTGCTACCGAGTAGCGACCCTTCTCTCTACGTGAAGAACTAGGTCAAGAAACTGAGCCCAGAGTGTGATCCCTCGCGCAGGAGGGGGCAGGGCACCTTATATACTCGGTGCCCAGCCGGATACAGCCAAATACAAACAGATGTCGACATTGTGTGCACACCGTCCTTCTTCCGAGTTCCCGCTGACAGCTTTGGCTTCTAGGTTTGTCCTGGTGCGGAAAGTCGTTGGGCAAAACCAAGTAACCAGTATGTTATCACTGCGGCGAACACAGAGTAGGCCCCCCCCTATCCTGCGATGCCCTGCTGACACACTGTCGCTGTCAGGCACGCCGTCCTCAGATGAACAGTGCTGTGAACAGTGCCAAGTACGGACCCGGGATACGCGGGATTCGGTGTCAGAACGGCTCCTTTGACATCTGGCCCGAGTAGGATCCCGCCATTTCTACTCAGACCAACTCTTCTATTCGGAGGAACATAACTCTCTTGATTCATCCTTCTGGCCATCTAGGTGCAGGACCGGGTAGCAGTCGACCGGGTAGCAAGTACCGGGTAGCCGGCTACTCGGCCAAGCATCCCTTCTGATCTTGCCTTTAGCACTTGCCTTTACCCTACTCGGGGGTAACCCCCCGACAGCAGTCCCCGAAGCTGGTAGAGTCCTGCGAACTCGTTCACTGGACCCTGCCAGCTTAAAAACCAACCTTGACAGTCTTGCCCTTGAACCTTGGGATACTCAGTAAAACCTCCGAGTAGCCCTTGATTTTGTCTTAAGCTTCTTCCGAATAGAGTCACTTCTCTTCTCTGCAGTCGAGTAAAAAGACTTAGTGAAATCTCGAATCGAAATCTCTGCGTGGCAGAGCACAATCCGGCTTTCCGCACTGCGACTGGGCACGTGTCACGCGGACACGACCCCGACGCCTCGGTGCCCGGGAACTAACAGGCCACGCGCCCAGTTTTCACTGGGTGGGCCCACCAGCCCGTTATGTCCCATCAAACGCAGTAATCGCCCACAATCTCGTCGTGGGATCTAATGCGGCCGTTACGCGCGCGTTCCGCGCTGTGTGCGTTTCTAACCGGCCCACAGATCCCACGCCGCACGGTTTCTGCCATGATTGATCCCACTAACCCAACTCGTAACGGCAACCCGAGGGGCGGTATAAATACCCCCTCGGTAACTCCTTCTTCTTCTTCCGCTCCCACTTTCCCCTCGTCTCCTCATTTCTCCGCCGCCGCAGAGCATCTCGCCGCCGCGCATCTCACCGCGCCGCTGCGAGCTTCTCCACCTAAATTCCTTCAACCTTTCATCCAACCTTTCCTCGCGCCGGCTGGGCTGGATCTGAGGTCACCGCCGAGGACTGCCAGTGGCTCGTGAACACCCGGAGAGTTCCTCCCGGTGTTCGCTGCCGGCAACCTGACGGCGAGCTTGTTCCGGCTCCGCAGGAGGGCGAGCACGTCGTCTTCCTCGCGCACTTCGCGCGAGGATTCGGGCTCCCGGTCTCGAATTTCTTCCGGATGTTCCTCGACCACTATGGCCTCCAGCCACACCACCTCCCGCCGAACGCCGTCGTCATGCTCTCCTACCACGCCGTGGTGTGCGAGGAATTCCTTGGCGTACAGCCCACCTCGGCGACCTGGTCCCGCTACTTCTTCTTTAGGAAGCAGAGCAAGGCCAGGAAAGATGGCGCGGAGAGGAGCCGCGGAATGACGGAGACAGGCAGCGCCATGATGGTGCAGCGCGGTGGAACCAATCACCCGCGCGACAAGGGGTTGGACTCTGTCCGCAAGTGGCAGAGGACCTTCCTCTACGTGAAGAATATTCCCGCCGAGAAGGGAGCCAAGGTGGAGGACTGGATCAATCTACCGAGCTGGACCAACGCAGCTCCCACCGGGCAAAACTGGCGGACCAAGCCGTCCCTCGACAACGACCTGAAGCAGATGGACGAGCGCCTCGCCAAGCTGATCTCGAGAGGGCTCAAGAGCGACGACCCGATCGCCTGCTGGATCTCCAGGCGAGTGCTGCCGCTCCAGCGCCGCGCCCATCTCATGTGCTACATGGGAGGCCCCCGTGACTGCACTCGGACAACAACGTTCGAGCTCAGCAACGCGGACGTTGCCACTTGGGCGCGCTCCATCATGAGCACTGGCCTCAAGGACAACTGGCAGTACGGCTTCGTGCCGTTCAGTCGCACCAAACCAATCAAGCGGGTTAGTACTTCTCATCATGTTTCCTGTATACAGCTTCCGAGTAGATAGCCTTCTTAACTTGCTGTGCCTAGTATCTGTATTCCGCGCCGAGTAGAGCACTTAGCAGAGTTGCCTAGGCTTAACGTGCTATGTGTTTACACGCCCTGCCGAGTAGCACACTTAGCAGTATCCTCTAGGCTTAATGTGCTTTGTGTTTGCACGCCCTGCCGAGTAGCACACTTAGCAGTATCCTCTAGGCTTAATGTGCTTTGTGTTTGCATGCCCTGTCGAGTAGCATACTTAGCGGTAGACTTTATATGCTTTATGTTTGCACGCCTCGCTGAGTAAGATGTCGTTATGCTACTCGACTGATTTGTGGTGCTTGTCTATGTTCCAGGTCCTTGCTCGCCAGCTCGCAGAAAGCATGGAACGCTTCGAGGACAACTGGGAAGGGGATCGAGAGGAGGACGATGAGGTCTCCTACGACACCGCAGACAAGCTCAACATCCCTCATGCCGCCCAGACGGATAAGCACCACGTTGACGCGTCCGTCCGCGACTGGTCCGAGGACGACGACGAAGGTGATTGAGTTCACCTTTATGGTAGCGAGTAGCGCAACCCAATCTCTTCCTGTTTCTCAACTGGTTTCTCTTTCTCAATTTTATAGAGGATGCCGATGCTGATGCTGACGGTGATGCTGAGGAGGAGGAGGACGAGGACGTCCTCGACGTCGACCCAGTCGGCGTAGCCGCTCCCAATACTCGGAAGAGGACGGGCAGCGGTGCTCGGGAACCCGCCGCCAAGAAGACCAAAAGAGCCGTGAAGAAGGTCAGGCAGGGGAGACGGCTACCCCCTTCCCGTGCAGGGTATGTACTTCTCTTCCGAGTTGCGCACTGTTGTTGCCGCTTTTTTTGAACTCCTTGTTCCGAGACCGCTTCTCGGTTTCTTCTGTCCTTTTTCCTTTTCTAAACTTCTTTCTTCTCCTCAGCGCCCCCTTGGATGCTAGTGCTGCCGTCGCATCCACCAAACCCAAGAAGAAGACCGCCATCGATGTTGACAACCTCATCGAGCTCTCTGAGGAGGACGAGGACACTGCACGGGACAGGGCGCGTGCGTCCTCTCCCGTGAAAGGAGACGACCCCGACGACGCTCTGTACATGGACACCGACGCCCACGACACCGAGCAGGAGCAGCAGGCCCGCGCAGAACAAGAAGCGCGGGATGCTGATCGCGACGAGAGGCCACCTTCTCCTCCAGCCACCACGGCCGAGGAGAACTTAGAACAAGATCCCGAGCAGCATGACCAGGCCGCCCTTGAGCGGCAGGAGGAGAATGAAGAGCAGCCAGCAACAGGGGCTGCTGACCAAACTGACCCCGCGGCCCGGCCGCGGGTAGAGAAACCAGAAGAGACACAGCAAGATCCCGCTACCGAGCAGCAGGTTGAGACAGTCGATGAGATGGAACAGGACCCTCCGAGCGGCGCGCAGCCGGATGCTGCGCCGGGTAGCGCGCCCTTGGCGCCGCCTACCCAGCGGGACACTTCCTCCACCGCACCAAACTCCCCACCGGTGAAGAAGACCAAAACTGCAGCCAGCCCTCCGGCCAAGCCGACTGTGAAGAAAATCAAGCAGGAAGCTGTCGAGAAGAAGGCCGCTGATCAGAAGGCCGCCGAAAAGATAACTGCTGAGAAGAAGGCCGCCGAGAAGCGAGTCGCCGAGAAGCAAGTCGGCCAGTCAGATGCCCCCGTCCGCAGGAATCCCTCGCGTGGCGGTGCGCAGGATACTACCGTGATACCGCCGCATCAAGGCCGGCAGCTTACCATCGGTGGTTCCGGCGCGGCTGCGTCAAGCATACCTGACCCACCTAGCTTCCCACCTTACATGGTAAAGATGAGCCAGCAGCACAGCATCCCGATGACCCCAGCCGAGAAGAAACTTGCTATCAAGAGGGGCAAACAGGCCACGGCAGTGGACTCCAAGCCTCCAGCCAGGAATAAGGACAGGTCCCTCTCGATCTTCTCGCGCGAGGTTCAGGAAGCCGAGGTGACGTCCACGGGCCTTGAGCAGATGATCGACCGGGTTGGATTTATTGATGGTGAATGGGACAGCGAAGTCCTTGGCAACAAGAACTGGCACGGCTTGGCTTTGGGTGATTTGGATCACATGCTCGTTGACTGGAACAAGGCGGACATGGGTTATAAACCCATGACTATCTCGTCCAAGACCAGCACGCTCGCCGCCAAGCTATTCGTCCACAGCAAGGCCGCAGAGGATCTTGAACAGACTTACGCGGTAAGCTTTGCTCATTCGTCCCGAGTTGCATTTTCCTTCTCTTCTACTCTTCTCCTTCTTCTTATCCATCACCCAGTCCCCGAGATTCTGGCCGAGTAGGCGGGTACTCAACCGAGTTGCCACCTTCTCGGGTTGAATCTTCACGACTTTGTCTGATTCTTTTTCTTTCTTCCTCTCAGAATAGCCTTCTGAAAAGAACCAACCTGTACCGGCGGCTGCTATGGAACCACAGCATCGCTAGGAGGCGTCTTGAGGCCCTGGAATTGGAGCGCAAGTCCGACGAGGCGGCGGAGAAGGAGGTCATGGATAGCGCCCTCCAGATCTCCGAGATCGAGAGTAAGCTTTGAGCTACGCGGTTCCTGCGTTTTGTGTTTACGCCCGCTTTCGCTTTCTGCTCTAGTCGATTCCTTTCTGCAGGCAAGTTCAAGACCTTGGCAGAGGAGCATGCGAACTGCCGCGTCTTTGTTGAGAGCGGCCAAGCCACAATCAAGAAGCTGGAAAGTGAGTTGATGTCTTCTCGGCTTGCTTTCTTGCTTTCATCCTAGCTACTCTGCTGACCGTGCTTTGCTTTTCACAGAAGACCATAAGAAGTTTGTCGAAGAGCATCTCGACTGCCTCAAGCCTGCTGAGGTGCGGCAGCAGATTGAAAGCCTTGAGGTGGAATTCAAGAAGAGGCACCTCTCCGAGATGGAACCGTTGCAGGTCCAGCTGCGAACTGCTCTTCAAAAAGCCGTTGATCTAGCTGCCGAGAGAGATAAAACAGTGGCCGAGAAGAAAAAGATCGAAGCAGCAGCCAAGGCCAAGCAAATGGGCTCTCGAGCTGGAATGCGAGACGCTGAGGGAGAGCAACTCGGATCTCATGCTCCAGCTGGCGCAGTTCCAGAGGGTAGAAGAAAAGCATGTTGCTGACGAAGAGTCATGGAAGAACAAGATGCAGGCGCTACTCTACGACCTGAATAGTAAGTGCCCACTTCTTTGCACTTCAATTTTCGCTTTTGTTTCTCTTCTGCTCGACTCATTTCTCTATTCTGCCCCTGTCTCTAATCTTTTTGATATCTTTTTCAGAAATCTTCCCCGACCTCAACTCGTCTTGCAAGCCTGCTCTGGCAAAGGCCCAAGCTGCTCGCACCGAGAAGGGCGAGCCTATGGATACCAAAGCTTCAATTGAAGACAGCATCACAACCATGCAGGTTCAGCTCCAGCGCCTAAGGGGCGTGGGCACCGATCTGGCCTCGAGAATCTAAGCCAACAACCATCCGCGGGCTTGCCGAGAAGCTGACTGGCGTGAAGGCCGAGCTGAAGAAATGGCGGGCGTCTGGAGCTCGGGCCGGTGCTGACATGCTGCTGCTGTTCATCTACAGCTGGTATGAAAATCTTGACCTTAACGTCATTCTCGAGATGAGGCAGAAATCGAAGTGGGAGACGGATCCCGACTGCGTGGCTCGCCGCCAGTCGGTTGCGTACGAGATCGCCCAGTACGCGGATACCGCGCGCTTCATCAACGGCGTCACTGAGCCCGACACGGAGGTGGAGGGCGAGGACAACGACAAGGATGAAGACGAGAAAGATGACGAGGATGAAGGCCTGAGCTGCTTCGAAAGTGAGAGCAACAAGACCGGGAAGGGGAAGGCCGCGGTCGTCGCGGACAGCGAAGAGGAGGCCGACAGTGTGGAGATGACCATCGACACCGCGGCCCTCGAGTTCGGCACCTCATCAGGTGCGGCTCTCGACGACACGGCGCGACTCCGCGCTCAGACTGCGGCCTCCACCTCGGCTACGGACGTTACCTCGGTGGCCACGGCCACCTCTGAACAGGCTGCCACCAAATCAGAAGCTGAAACTGCTACGACTGATATCGCCAGCTCGGAAGCTGATGCTGCCAAGGCCAACGCTGATGCTGAAGCCACCAAGGACAACGCCGAGAACACTGCTGCCTCTACTTGATTACTTCCTGCAACTTTATCCTCGAAACTTCTATCAGATCCCCGGGATGCCGGGTGCAGATGTATTGAAACAATCATGCTTGTCGTTTGCTACTCAGTTTTATTCACGTTTGATATTTAACTTAATCAATTTGAGCAGCCGTGGCTCGATGCCGGGTTGCGTTATCATGCAAGTCCCCGAGTTGCATTTCTTATTCGCTCTTCCTTTTTATCTCAGCTCTTACCCACAACTTGTTGCTTTTTTGGTATTCGAGTCACAAGAGATCAAAGTTGGAGTTGCAAATACTTAGCCACTTAGAAACACTCATAGTAACGCAGCCCACCACTTAGCCGAAAAGGAGTTAACAAGAAACAACAGTAAAAGACATCCTACTCGGTTCCTGCACTCTTTCTTTCCTTAGTAATTTTTCTTGTGCTCATTGACCTTTTGCTTGTTCTCTTTCTTGCCATGAAGCCGGGTTTCGGACAGCAGCAGGGTCGAAGAGTTGGCATGTAGGTTTAAACACAATACTAGATGTACTCATGAAATTTTAAGCAGAGCAACCGAGTGGACAAAAGTGAAGCCAGGTAGAAACACACAGAGCAAGTTTGGACGAGGGCAGTCCCCGAGCTTAATTTCAGATTGCAGGGTAGAATTTTAACTCGGATAAGAGGGTACATACACATCTTTGCTCATGAATGAAAGCGACGAAGTAGGGCTACATTCCAAGGGCGCTTAGACTCCTCTCCAGCTTTATCTGTCTTGTTCTCCTCTGATGGACGCACGTCCACGAGATAATAGGCATCATTGTGTAGCGCTTTGCTCACGATGAAAGGCCCTTCCCATGGAGGAGACAATTTGTGCATCCCGGCTGTGCGTTGCACAAGCCTAAGGACCATGTCTCCTTCTCGGAAAACCCTTGGGTTCACCTTTCGGCTATGATAACGCTGCAGGTTTTGCTGGTAGATAGCTGAACGTGACAGAGTAAGCTCTCTTGCTTCTTCGAGCAGGTCAACGTCTTCTTCTCGAGCTTCTCTCGCCTCCACCTCAGTGTAGAGGGTTACTCGGGGGGAGTCATGCTCTAGGTCTATTGGCAACACGGCCTCAGCCCCGTATACCAAGAAGAATGGCGTGTAGCCGGTTGACCGGTTAGGGGTAGTCCTTAGACTCCACAACACCGCTGGCAACTCTTCTAGCCAACACCCAGGTATTTTCAGCAATGGCTCAATCAGCCTTGGCTTTATGCCTGCTAGCACCATGTTGTTTGCTCTTTCCACTTGCCCATTGGAGGCGGGATGCGCAACCGATGCAACATCTAGTCGGATGTGCTTATCTCTGCAGAACCGCACCATTGCTCCTTCAGCAAAGTTTATACCGTTATCCGGGATGATGCTGTGCGGGTAGCCGTATCTCAGAATCACATCCTTTAAGAATTTCACGGCTGTAGCTCCATCGCACTTCCGAATAGGCTTCACTTCAATCCATTTGGTGAACTTGTCCACCATGACTAAGATGTGTGTCATGTTGCCTTTAGCCGGCTTGAAGGGGCCAACCATATCCAGGCACCATACAGCAAACGGCCAAGTGATGGGAATGGTTTTCAACTCGGAAGCAGGCATGTGGATCTTACTCGCGAACATCTGACAGCCGTTGCACTTCCCTCACGATGTCTTCAGCTTGCTGCAGAGCTGTGAGCTAGTAGAAGCCATGCCGAAAAGCTTTCTTGACCAATGCCCGAGAAGAGGCGTGGTGCCCGCATTCTCCTTGGTGTATCTCCAACAGAATTTCCCCTCCTTCTGGGTCCACACAGCGTTGCAGCACGCCGGTGGCACTTCTTTTGTGCAGCACATCTCTGAATATGGTGTAGCCCTTGGATCTTCTCTGAATTTGCCTTGCGATCACCTCATCTTCTGGCAGAGTGCCATCCTTTAGAAAGGATAATATGGGCATGGCCCAACTCGGTGTCTCTCGTGTAGAAAACACTGGTTCGTCCACTTCCATCGGGACAGGCACCTCTGGCCGCTCTTTAGGGTTGGGAGCACTTCTCTGGAGCCCTGGACGATTAGCAAGAACCTCCTCAATGAATGCGACAGTCCCCGGGTTCAGGACAGCAGTCCCCGAGTATGGAGTGGCAGTCCCCGAGTAGGGAGCGGCAGTCCCCGAGTAAGGAGTGGCAGTCCTCGAGTAAGGAGTGGCAGTCCCCGGGTAAGGAATGGCAGTCCCCGAGTGAGGAGTAGCAGTCCCCGGGTTCTCTGTTGCATTCTCCCAGTCAATCTCCATGGGAACGGATTCTTCACTTGGCAGAGAAGGAACAAATATGGATTCCGAGTTGGGAGATGGCTTGATGGATGGCTTTCTCAAGTGTTCCAAGGCAACCCCCGCCGGGATGGATTGCCGAGAAGATCCCAACTTGGACAGCTCGTCTGTTGCTTCATTCTCTGCTCTGTGAATATGCTGGAACTCACAGCCTTCGAAGAATCCAGTCATAGACTATACCAGGAAGCGGTATGACGCCATGTTAGCATCCAGAGCATCCCAAGTGCCAGAGACTTGCTGCACCACCAGATCTGAATCGCCATAGCATATAATGCGCTGCACGCCAACCTCCTTGGCTACTCGCAAACCGTGCACCACGGCCTCGTACTCTGCAACATTGTTGGACGCCTTGAAATGAATCTGCAGCACGTACTTGAGCTGATCTCGTTTGGGTGACGTAATTAAGCACCAAGGCCTTCCTTCACCTTCGAGCCATCAAAGTGCATCTTCCAGTAATTGGAAACTGGAGCAGGAGGTTCGTACTGCACCTCAGCCCAATCCACCAGAAACTCCGCCAGAATCTGAGACTTGATGGCTTCTCTTCTCGCATACGCGGGAGCGTACGCGGCCAGCTCAATTGCCCACTTGGCTACTCTGCCACTTGCTTCCTTGTTGCCCATGATATCCGAGATGGGAGCAGAGCTCACAACAGTGATGGGATGCTCTTGGAAATAATGCTTCAGTTTCTTGGCGCCCAGGTACACGCCGTAGGTCATCTTCTGGTAATGCGGGTAGTTTTGCTTGGAGCTGGACAGCACTTCACTGAGGTAGTATACTGGGCGCTGCACAATTTTGCCTTCTTCTTCTCGTTCCACCACAATCACCACGCTGACCACTCGGATGGTAGCAGCAATGTACAGCAGCATTGGCTCCTTGGGTAGCGGACTAGCCAAGATAGGAGCGCTAGCCAGCATTGCCTTCAGCTCGTTGAATGCCACGTCCGCTTGCGGAGTCCAGACAAACTTGTCACTTTTCTTCATCAGCTGGTACAGAGGCAGGGCCTTCTCGCCCATTCGGCCCAGGAAACGGCTCAAAGATGCCAAGCAACCAGTGAATTTTTGCACATCCTTCAGGGATTTTGGCAAAGACATGCTCTCAATAGCTTTTATCTTTGAAGGATTGGCTTCAATGCCCCGACTAGACACCAGGAAGCCGAGTAGCTTGCCAGCCGGGACGCCAAAAGTGCATTTACTCGGGTTCAGCTTCATTTTATACTTGCGCAGGTTAGCGAAGGTTTCTTCAAGATCGGCAAGCAGAGTTTGTGTTTTATTCGTTTTGATGACAATGTCATCTACGTACACCTGCACATTCTTGCCGAGCTGATTGTGCAAGCATTTCTGCATGCACCGCTGATAAGTAGCACCCGCATTCCGCAACCCGAAACACATGACACGATAGCAATAAGCCCCGTACGGGGTAATGAAGGCAGTCTTTATTTGATCAGCAGGATTGAGAGCTATCTGGTGAAAACCAGAGTAGGCATCTATGAAAGACAGCAGTTCACAACCAGCAGTGGAATCGATCACCTGATCGATGCGAGGTAGCAGAAAAGGATCCTTGGGGCATGCTTTGTTCAAGTCGGTGTAGTCGACACACATGCGCCATGCAGTAGCAGCCTTGGGATCCTGCTTCTTCTTCTCGACCATGACCGGGTTGGCTAGCCAATCCGGATGCAGCACCTCCATGATGAAATTTCTTATCAGCAACTTGGTGATCTGGTCACCTATAGCTTTCCTTCTCTCATCTCCGAAACGGCGCATAGCCTGTTTCACTAGTTTGGCGTCAGGACGCACATGTAGTGAGTGCTCAACCAACTCCCTCGGGACACCTGGCAAATCCTCATTGGACCAGGCGAACATGTCCCGATTCTCACAGAGGAAGTGGATGAGCTCGCCTTCCTATTTCTCCGCCAACCCGGAGCCAATGATGGCTACGCAGTCGGGGAACTCAGGGTCGACCTGGACCTTCTTTGTTTCTTGAGATGCCTGGAACGCGGTCCCGTGCTGAGTACTCGGCACGCCCTGCGCACCAGCTTGCGCGGATTGCGCCATAGCCACCACCTCGTACATCTTTCTCTTCTCGGCAGCAATCACCATGGACTCTGCCAACTGGGAACCAGCAGAGGCACACTCCATGGACTTCTTGTAATCACCAGAAATGGTAATCACGCCATTGGGACCAGGGATCTTCATCTTCAGATATACCGTGTGGGTAGAGGCCATGAACTTGCTCAGCGCAGGCCTGCCGAGTAGGGCATGCTAAGGGCTCTGGTGATCAACCACCTCGAACTGCAGGCTCTCCGTGCGGCAGTTCTCCCTGGTGCCGAACAGCACATCTATCCACACTCGGCCAATCGGGTTGCACGAGACTCCCGGCACAATGCCATGGAAAGTGGTCTTGCTAGGTAGAAGCATGTTCTCGGCCAGCCCAAGCTTCTCGAGTGTGTCTCTGTACACAATGTTCATGCTGCTGCCGTTGTCGATCAGCACCTTGCTGAACCTCACATTCTTCTCGGGACCCAAGAAGGTAGGATCCACCACCAAAGCGTAGCTACCCGGGTTGGGCATCACCTTGGGGTGATCTACTTGGGACCACTTGATCTCTTGGTTGCACCAATGCATATAGTGCGGAACAGCAGGGATCACGGCATTGACCTCCATGGCTCGCCTGTGCTGTGACTGCTTGTCGACGGACTCAGAGGTGAAGATCATGTAGCTCTCATGGTGTTCTTGGTACTGGTTGCGGCCTCCGCCCTCATTGTTGCCGTTGTTGTTGCCCTGGTAGTTGTTGTTGCCTCTGTTGTTGTTGCGGTTGTGGTTGTTGTTGTTGTTGCGGTAGCCCTCATTGTTGAAGTGACGGTTGGCTCCTAAAGCCACTTGGTTCACGTTTTCTCTTCTCGGGAACACTGGAGGCCGAGCTGCGGGTGCGCGAGCAGGCTGCACATTGGCATTTGCAGCTGGCAGAGGAGGAGGAGGAGGCAAGCCTTCATTCTTGATCAAATCCCACCACTCGCACTGTCGGGTAGTGTGGTTAGCAGGCCTCGAGGGGTGCTGAGTATGGAAACTGCATGGGCCATCCCTCATGTCATCGAAGACGAACTTCCTTGTCTGCTCCGAGTTGCCGCTACCCGACTGAGGAGCGTGAAATGGTTTCTTGTTGCCTTGGCCCTGGTTCTGGTTCTGCCCGTAGGCTCCAGCATGTTTTTGCCTTTGGCTGCCCCCAGCTCCAACAGCCACTGCATTCACCTCCTCAGGGTCATACCGAGTATCTATTCGGTCACCCCTGCGCTTGTTGCGGAACTCGTTGCGCTTGTTGCTGTTGAAGTTTCTTCTCGGCTCGGAGGAATCCATCAGGGGATGGGTAGGATCACCGAGTGCGTACTGATCCGCGATCTTGATGGTCTCCGCCAGAGTGTTTGGCATCTCCCTCTGCAACCTTTGCCACAGCATACTGCCATGTCTGCAACCCTGCGCGAACCAAGTGATGGCCTGGGCTTCATTCACACCCTCACAGGTGTTCCGCAACGTGCTCCACCGAGTAAGGTACTCGCGGTCCGTCTCGTCTTCCCGCTGCCTGCAAGCGGACAACTGCTGTGGCCTATTCGGCCTCTTGTAAGTGCTGGTGAAGTTGCTGATGAAGGCCTCCGAGAAATCCAGCCAGCAATTGATGACGTTCTTGGGCAAGTTGTTGAGCCAAGTCCGAGCTGGACCCTCTAGCATCTGCGGGACGTACCGCACTGCCCATCTCCGGTTGCCGTTCGCGATATGAACCGCGGTGACATAGTCATTGAGCCAATCCTCCGGCTTGGTGCTACCATTGTAGCTCTTGGTGCCCCTTGCGAGCTAGAAGTTCTTCACGGAAGGCTCATTCATGATGCGCGGGCCAAAGCACTCGGGGCCGGGAGGTCCCGTGCTCTCGAGCCGCGCCGACAAGCTGATCCGGTCCAGCTGGTGCCTTGCATCTCCAGGCGCCAACGCGCGCTCGCCCACACGATCCAGAATGTCATAGCCAGCCAATCCCATGGCCGAGTAGCCATCATCATATCTGTCCACCTGCACAGCTGCAGGCTGCTCCACCGGGTTGGCGGCTGGCGCCACTACACGCGGCTGCTGCCGCTGCCGAGTAGGCTGAGCAACCGGATGCTGAGAAGGGCCTGGGCACTCTCCATCTCGGGCCTGGCTTTGAGCTTTATGGGCTTGAAAGCCTGCTCCTGCAGCGTTGTGTTTCTGACCGGACTGTCGCGGCACAGCGAGCTGTTTCGCGGCGACAGCCGGGTCGTACACCTGCATCTGCCTACCCTTGCCGGAATGCTCACTCCGGCTTCTCTCACGGCTAGGATGCGGAGATGAAGCCTGATCGTTAGATCTGGCCACGTGCGAGTGTACCACCTGAGAAGCTCTAGCACCCGGGTTGGCTTTCCGGAACTCCTCGTTCTGCCTAGCAGCCTCTAGCACCAGCTCGTTTAGCCTCTCCTGCTGCCTAACGCGCGCGTCGCCAGCTAGATGCGGCAACTCGGCAGCTACGGCCTCAGCAGCTCTAAGTGTTTTGGCGGGTGTGCTGTATCTGGGTCTAGTGGAGGTGTTTGCGGTGGCGGACTGACTGGGAGCCTCTATAACCGTTGCCATCTCGGCACCTAGGTTGCGACGCGTAGCACCTGCTTTGCTAGCTCTCCTAACAACCGGTGTGAAACCGTGAGCCTTGTTGTACTCAAGCTGATCTAAGCTAAGCTCTAGCCTAATCTTCTCCAACTCCGCCTGCTCAGCGAGCAGCTCCTGGCGCTGCCGGTCGAGCTGCGCCTTCATGGTCAGGAGCTCGAGATCAGTGGGAGGCGGCATACCCGTCCGCGCAGCAGACACAGGGATTGTCGGAGTAGTGGAGAGCGGAAGGTTGCACTCCTTCTCGTAAGGCTTGTGCGTCTTCCCGCCAGCACTCGAGCCAGCGAGATCCTCGACGACGGCCGCAGCGGTAGCATCCGCGCCCTTCCCGGCGTCAGCAGCAGGGCCGGTCATCATCAACTCCGCGACGTTCGCAGAGCGGCTCAACGGCCTCCCGTGCGCGGCAATGACACCAGGTGGATCTTCCGCGACATGCACCAGCTCAGGGTACTCGCGGTCGATGATGGTGGCGACGTAGGCGAGGTGCGCGCCAAAAGAAAGCACCGTGCCGCCCTCCAGCATGGCCCTGCCGGCGTTGTCGGTGACGAAGTCGAAGGAGCCGAATCTGTGGACAAGGCCACAGACCACGCGCTCTCCGGTAGCAGAAATCGATCCTGTCCGAACGGAAACTCCAGCCAGCGCCGCTGGTTGCCCCACGGTGGGCGTCAACTGTCGTGGTGGTGTCACGGCAGATGCCATAGGATGGCTAAAGATGTGGGGACGATGGACGCTGGAGGCGCTCGGGGAGGGATCACGCGACGAGTAGCCGCGTGAAGTAAGGAACAAGCACTGCAAACAACGCTATCTACCCAGGTTCAGGGCCCTCGTGAGGAGGTAAAACCCCTACTCCTGCCTTTCTCTCTGTATTTTGATGTCTCACCGAGTAGCCACGGTACAATTGTTCTTGCTACCGAGTAGCCACCCTTCTCTCTACGTGAAGAACTAGGTCAAGAAACTGAGCCCAGAGTGTGATCCCTCGCGCAGGAGGGGGCAGGGCACCTTATATACTCGGTGCCCAGCCGGATACAGCCAAATACAAACAGATGTCGACATTGTGTGCACACCGTCCTTCTTCCGAGTTCCCGCTGACAGCTTTGGCTTCTAGGTTTGTCCTGGTGCGGAAAGTCGTTGGGCAAAACCAAGTAACCAGTCTGTTATCACTGCGGCGAACACAGAGTAGGTCCCCCTATCCTGCGACGCCCTGCTGACACATTGTCGCTGTTAGGCACTCCGTCCTCAGATGAACAGTGCTGTGAACAGTGCCAAGTACGGACCCGGGATACGCGGGATTCGGTGTCAGAACGGCTCCTTTGACTTCTGGCCCGAGTAGGATTCCGCCATTTCTTCTCAGACCAACTCTTCTATTCGTAGGAACATAACTCTCTTGATTCGTCCTTCTGGCCATCTAGGTGCAGGACCGGGTAGCAGTCGACCGGGTAGCAAGTACCGGGTAGCCGGCTACTCGGCCAAGCATCCCTTCTGATCTTGCCTTTAGCACTTGCCTTTACCCTACTCGGGGGTAACCCCCCGACAATAAGGATGAGTAACCATCGGGGATTTAAACACCGAAAGGAGTAAAGAATCGCTTTCGTGTTAGAGATTTGACATAGCAATACATTTACCACATGATTCAGACCCCATGGCTCAAGTGACTGACAAATTTACAGAACGGGTAAGATAAGCAGACTTCAGGTACCACCAACAGAAAATGGAGAATTGACCAGAGATAGTTAAAGATCACCATAAGATGTGTCTAATAATGAACTTGTTTGCGATGGAGGAAAGGTTTTGAAGGATTGACAGGGAGACATTGTACAAATTAACTTCTAGGTTCCCCTTGATGTTCTAGATACCAATATCAATCTTACTCTAAGCCCTATATAGGTCATCAATTAAAGACCGGATTTCAGTTTTCAAAAGATTCGTAAGGAAACTTGTGGACTAAGTCACACAAGAATCCTCATGGAAGTGGTTGTTCTTGCTGATTCACAGATATATGACATCAGGCCTTCCGACTAATTGTGTCAACCACAACATCAACCATGCCGGATTTTTGAGAAGTCCCAATTCAATAACCTTGAGAAACACCAACCATCGTTGCTGGTGGAGATTCAGATCTAGTTAGGTGAATGATAATTCATACTCACTAACATAAGGTTTTGCAACGGTTACTGATGACCCACAAGTATAGGGGGTGTATCGTAGTACTTTCGATAAATAAGAGTGTCGAACCCAACGAGGAGCAGAAGATGTCGACAAGCAGGTTGGATAGAGGATTCACTGTAAACACTAGCAAACATGTTTTTGGTGGTTTTTGATATAGAAGATAAATAAAGTGCGAGTAAATAAAACACAGTAATAATAATTGCAGCGAGTGGCCAAATCCTTTTGAGAGCAAAGGACAAGCCGTTTGTTTTACTTATAGTGACTAAACATTCTCGAGGAAAATCTCGTCAAGTGCTTTTGCTTCATACAGTTGATTAATATTTATTGTTTTAATAGGTGTTGTGTGGGTGAACCTATGCTAATGCACCACCCAAGTAGGACTAATACATAATTGTGATTATACCCGTCATAAGCATCCGCAAATACAACAAGTAATTAAGATAAATCGAACCACAAACTTAAACTCTGGGATCCTACGCTCCCTCGTGCATCAGTTTCCTAACGTGGGTTTAGGTTTATATCACTCCGGCAACCCCACAATTAGTAGCCAAATACACAATGCATCGTTCTAGGGCCATGAAGGTGAAGTGTCATGTAGTCGACGTTCACATGACACCACTAGAAGAATAACGCCACAACTTAAATATCAAACCATACAGATATTACTTCAACATAATTCCACTACCAACATCTCGACTTATCCCATGTCTTCAAGAACTAAACAAACTATTCACGAGACATCATATGTATCATAGTCATAAGTGATACAATGGTAAATAACAATCTGGTCATAAAGTGCAAACACCAATAAATCTCAAAATCATCAACTATTGACAAGTAATGCACACCGGGAGAGAGAGCTAGTGGAAAACAACGATAAATAACCCTAATTGTTATAGCGGGATGAAGGTGGATGGTGAGGGTGATGCTGCTGGAGGTGAGGATGATACATATGATGATCTTGATGAAGCTCGGAGTGATGACGGTGACGACGGCGACGATTTCCCCTCTCCGAGGAGGAATTTCCCCGGCAGATTTCTCCCTGTCGGGGAGCTTTTGTCTCTCTGTTTTGTTCCGCCCGAGGCGGCGGGATATTTCCTCGATGATTCTCTGGTTCTTAGGGTTCCCTGGAGGGTCACGTACGCGAAAGGACGCAACCAGAGGTGGGCCAGGGTGGACACACTACCTAGCGGCGACCAAGGGGGGCGCCACCCTATGGTGTGGGCCCCTGGTGGCCCCCCTCTGGATCTCCTTGCATGGCTTCCTCCTCTAGACTTCTAAGACCCCTCCGGTGTCCCCTTCTTCTTCCGATCTTCTGAAATAGGTTATCCTGATGGTGCTTTTTTCCTTCAGATTTATGGTCCCGATGTTTATTCTCCAATAATTATCAAACATGTGAAATAAGATGAAATAACATAGGTAATGCATCATAACATGAAACATATCGATGAATAACAGAAAATAACAATATAAAATAGTGATGCAAAATGGACGTATCAATTACCGACAAAGTGAGGTTGCTAGATTCTCAAGATGTACACTGCAATGTCAATCTAAAAAAGGATGAGCGAGATGGAGGAACTCATGTATTGGCAACTTGTAGAATACGTTTGCACCTACATGGATTACTTGCAACAGAACACATCGGAGTCCTGGTTGATAAGACAATTAAGAAGGTAACAATGTTCTTGAACTTCCTATCTTTCACAAACAATTAGTCAGTGGTTTAGTGTGTGTGAAAAACTTCTTCAAACAACGGATCTATCAACCTACCTCTGAAGAATAGACCACACATGCATGACCCACTTGGGATTATTCCCAAAAACGATAAGGGAAATCTACTCGGATCCGTGGTGACAACTTTCACCAAAAGCACATGGACCGGAGAAAGTCATTTCGAACATCGAGAACACAAACTACGTGATGACACAAAGATGGTTCTCAAAAATTCCCAACATTAGTGCCAATAGTTCAATAGTGAACCTCTTGCAACTTGGAGAAAATAAGAATGTCATCAATGTGAAGGGAATATGCCCGAGAGGCAATAATAAAGTGTTTATTATGGTATTCCTTGTTTAAGATAGATTTTTATTTCTCATGCTAGAATTGTATTAACCAGAAACGTTGATACATGTGTGATTGATAAACAAACCAACGTTCCTAGTGAAGCCTCTCTTTTAACTAGCTCGTTGATTAACAGATGATCAAGGTTTCCTGATCATAGACATTGGATGTTGTTAATAATGGGATCATGTCATTAGGAGAATGACATGATGAACTTAGACCCTAACTAAGTATAACAATACGATCAAGTCATTTAGTTTTGTTGTTATGTCTTACATTCGGAGTAACATTATTCCTTAGACCATGAGATCATGTTAATCACTAATACCGAAAGAATACTTTGATAACATCAAACGTCAAACCGTAACAGGGTGACTATAAAGGTGGCATTAGGTATTCAGAAAGTGTTAGTGGAAGCTCATGGATCAAGAATGGGATTTGTCCATCCAATATGACGGAGAGATATACTCAGGGTCCTCTCGGTGATATCACATCGACACTGCTTGCAAGCACGTGATATGATCACAAGGATGTTATATCACGGGAACGAGAAAAGAGTACTTATCGGATAACGAGATAAAACAAGGTATGGTGGATACCGATGATCGGATCTCGGGCAAGTAAAATATCGCGAGACAAAGGGAAATCGTTACAACATTGAAAGGTTCACACGATCACGAGAGTCATCGTTGAATGTATAGGAGTCATCACGGATCTCCAGATCCCGCTGTTGATTATTGATCGGAGAGGAGTCTCCATCATGTCTATATTATTCGCGAACCGTAGGGTGACACACTTAAGGTTCGATGAAGCGTTAGAGGGGATACAGAATACCAAAGAATATTTTGGGCAGCTCCGAAAAATTGTTTCGGGGCAAAATTGAAATAGTTCAAGGGGTTTTTCATCAAATGGTTGTTAATAGAATTAACAAATGATTCGAGGTGCTGCATGCAAATGTTTGTTAATGGAATTAACAAATATAAATAAAGAAATAAAAAAGTTTTATTTATTTATTAAAGAAAAACATTTTGATTTTCTAAGTGGAAAATTAAGGGAGTATGAGTGGGTGTGAGTGGGGCTTCCACTCACATGAAGAGAGGAAGGGGCGGGGGCACCCATGGCTAGACGCACCCCCCTTGGGCTGCCTCCCCGTCCCCTATAAAAGCAGGGTGAGAGCTCCCTCTTCTCCACACACTTGCCCACTCCCTTTTCCCTCCACCCGCTGCTCCATTCCATGGTCTCCGGCTTGGCGAAGCCCTGACCGTGGGATTCTTCACCACCACCACGCCGTCGTGCTGTTGAAGTTCCACGGGGATCCTCTACTTTCGCTACCCGCTGGATCGAGGGAACGGAAGTCTTCATCGAGTTGAATGTGTGACCGATTACGGAGGCACCGCCGGATTGCATGCGGTGCACTTCTTCTCGCTCGGGATCGGCGTGAGTATGACTACGCCAACAACAAGAATTTATCTCGTACCACTTCGAGTCTTCGAGGGTATGTTATCTCAAGACTCTCTTTCTCCCCGTTGCCTTTCATCTCACAGATTAGATCTTGGCCATTCGGGTTTATCGCGCGTAGGAATTTTTTTTGTTTTCTATGCAACGAACCCTTCAGTGGTATCAGAGCCGGATCTATGCGTAGATGAATTGTACGGGTAGAACACATAGGAGTATGTGGGTGTTGATGATCATGTTTTTGCCTCTTTGAGTATTTTATGATCTTAGTGGCATAGTAGGATGAAGCTGCCTTAGACTAAGTTTACGTGTACTATGTACGCGAGAATTGTCTCACTTGTGAATAAGGGGGTGTCCGTTTCTCCTACTATAGTTAAGATCTAATCTACAAAGGGTTGTTAAAAAATATGTTTTATCAACGTTGTGGTTCTTGTACGTAGGTATGAATGGTTCTATCCTCGTAAGCCCAAAGCCACCTTAAATATGCAAAGATAAATTAGAGGCGTCTAACTTGTTTTTGCAGGGCATGTGATGTGATATGGTCAATGTGACAAAAGTTCTGTATGAGATGATATCTTTTGTAAATTATTGACATACCGGCTGGAGCCATATTGTTGTCTTATTTTATGGCATGCGTGCTGTATATCATATCCATGTGATATGTTGTAATGGACAATCAAGATGGAGATGTCATGGACCTTGGAGCCATGCCAGTGGAATGATGGAGATCATACCATGATGCACAAGATGGAGATCAAATGCAAGAAGGACCATATCATATCACATTATCCATGCATGTGATGTTTATCCTTTTATGCATCTTATTTTACTTAGATCGCTACGGTAGCATTATAAGATGATCCTCTCACTTAATATCAAGATAATAATGTGTTCTTCCTTAAGTATGCACCGTTAAGAAAGTTCGTCGTTTCGAGACACCACGTGATGATCGGGTGTGATAGACTCAACGTTCGCATACAATGGGTGTTTTCAAGCCTAGCATGTACAGACATGGCCTTGAAACACACGCAATACTACAATTCTACTTGGCGAGCCTAGCATGTACAGACATGGCCTCGGAACACGTAACTGAAAGGTAAAGCATGAGTAATATGGATGATATGATGAACATGTTGATGTTTGCCTTTGCAACTACACGGTCTCACGTGATGATCGGTTTCGGTGTAGTGAATTTGGTTCGTGTAATCACTAAAGACGACTAAGAGGGATGTTGTTTTTGAGTGGGAGTTCATGGGATAATTTTAGAATTAACTTGAAATTAATTTATCATAAACATAGTCTAAATAGTCTTTGCAAATATGTTGTAGATCATGGCACCACCTACCTTCAATTTCAATATGTTCATGGAGAGAGAAAAATTAGCGAACAATGGGAGCAACTTTACCAACTGGGCACTTAACCTGAGGATTCTCCTCACAGCTTGCAAGAAGCTCTATGTGCTTGATTCACCTCTAGGTGACCAGCCCGCTGATGATGCTTCTGATGAAAATAAAAATGTTTATCTGACTCAACAAGAAGACCACAGTATAGTTCACTGCGGCATCCTCTATGGATTAGAGCCAGAGCTGCGAAAACGTTTCGAGAACAGCACTGTGTATGCCACAATGGGAGAATTGAAAATTATTTTCAATACCCATGCTACAGTTGAGAGTTATGACGCTTCAGAAAAGTTCTTTACCTGCATGATGGAAGAGAACAGCTCCGTTAGTGAGCACGTACTCAAGATGTCTGCGTACGTTGATAAGCTCATAGCCTTGGGAATAACAATTCCCAATGAGCTAGGGATACATCGTGTTCTCCAATTTCTGCCACCTAGTTACAAGAACTTCGTGATGAACTATAACATGCAAGGCATGAAGAAGTCTCTTCCTGAGCTTCTCTCGATGCTTAAAACTGCTAAAGTGGACATCAATAAAGAACATCAAGTGTTGATGATCAATAAGACCACTAGTTTCAAGAAAGGCAAGAAAGGAAAGCCAAGGGTTAACTTCAAGAAGGGTGGCAAATCTGTTGCTACACATGAGAAGAAAACCAAGTATGGCCCTAAGCCTAAGACTGAGTACTATTATTGTAAGGGTACTGGCCACTGGAAGCACAATTGCCCCAAATATCTGGCAGATAAGAAGTCCGGCAAAGTGAACAAAGGTATATATGATATACTTTTTATTGATGTGTACCTTACTAGTACTCGCAGTAGCACCTGGGTATTTCATACTGGTTCGGTTGCTCACATATGTAACTCGAAACAGGAGTTGCAGAATAAGCGACCACTATCAAAGGATGAGGTGACGATGCGTGTCGGCAATGGATCAAGAGTTGATGTGATCGCCTCGGGATGCTGCCTCTACGTCTACCATCGGGGTTAGTTATAAACCCCAATAATTGTTATTTGGTGGCTGCATTAAGCATGAATATCGTTTCTGGATCTTGCTTAATGCAGAATGGTTATTCCTTTAAGTCTGAGAACAATGGTTGTTCGATTTATATGAATAATATCTTTTATGGTCATGCACATGAGAAGAATGGTTTATTTCTTTTGAATCTTGATAATGTTGATACACATATTCATAATGTGAATGCCAAAAGAATTAAATTAAATCATGATATTGCTACTTACATGTGGAATTGCCGCTTAGGTCATATTGGTGTTAAACGCATGAAGAAGCTCCATTCTGATGGACTCTTAGAATCACTTGATTATGAATCATTTGAAACATGTGAACCATGCCTTATGGGCAAGATGACTAGAACCCCGTTTTCTGGAACCATGGAACGGGCGACAGACTTACTGGAATCATACATACTGATGTGTGTGGACCAATGAGTGTATCGGCGCGCAGTGGATATCGTTATTTTGTCACTTTCAAAGATGATTTGAGTAGATATGGGTATATTTACTTAATGAAACACAAATCTCAGACATTTGAAAAGTTCAAAGAATTTCAGAGTGAAGTTGAAAATCACCATAACAGAAAGATTAAATTTTTACGATCTGATCGTGGAGGTGAATATCTAAGTTACGAGTTTGGCATGCATATGGAACAATGTGGAATAGTTTCACAACTCACACCTGCCGGAACACCACAGCGTAATGGTGTTTCTGAACGTCGTAATCGTACTTTATTGGATATGGTTTGATCTATGATGTCTCTTACAGATTTGCCACTGTTGTTTTGGGTTTATGCACTAGAGACCGCTACATCACTTTAAATAGGGCACCATCTAAATCCGTTGAAACGACACCGTATGAACTATGGTTTAGAAACAAATCTAAGCTGTCATTTCTAAAAGTTTGGGGATGCGATGTTTATGTGAAGAAGCTTCAACCTGATAAACTCGAACCCAAAGCGGAAAAATGCGTCTTCATAGGATACCCTAAAGAAACAATAGGGTACACTTTCTACCACAGATCCGAAGGCAAGATTTTTGTTGCCAAGAATGGATCCTTTTTGGAGAAGGAGTTTCTCTCGAAAGGTGTGAATAGTAGGAAGGTAGAACTCGACGAGGTTATTGAACCTTCTCTTCTTGGAATGGCGAGTAGCGCAGCACCGGAAGTTGTTCCGGTGCCGACCCCGTCAGTTGAAGAGAGAGCTGATGATCAAGATCATGAAACTCCAGTAGAGGAAACTACCGCACCTCGCAGGTCAACTAGGGAACGTACAGCTCATGAACTGTACGGAGATCTCGTATTAAACTTCATGGTAGATCGAGGTGATGACCCTGCGACATATGATGAAGCGATGATGAGCCTAGATCCCAACAAATGGCTTGAAGCCATGAAATCTGAAATAGGATCCATGTACGAAAACCAAGTTTGGACTTTGGTGGACTTACCCGATGACCGCAAGGCCGTTGACAACAAATGGATCTTTAAAAAGAAAACTGACGCTGATTGTAATGTGACCGTCTATAAAGCTCGACTTGTCACAAAAGGTTTCCGACAAATTCAACGAGTTGACTATGATGAGACTTTCTCACCAGTAGCGATGCTTAAGTCAGTTAGGATTATGTTAGCAATTGCTGCATTTTTCGATTATGAAATCTGGCAGATGGATGTCAAAACGGCGTTCCTTAATGGTGACATTGAGGAAGAGTTGTATATGATGCAACCCAAAGGTTTTGTTGATCCTAAGGATGCTGACAAGGGGTGCAAGCTTCAACGTTCCATTTATGGACTGAAGCAAGCATCCCGGAGTTGGAACCTCCGTTTTGATAAGGTGATCAAAGGGTTTGGATTTTTCAAAACATACGGAGAAGCTTGTATTTACAAGAAAGTGAGTGGGAGCTCTGTAGCATTTCTAGTACTATATTTGGATGACATATCGTTGATTGGAAATGATATAGAACTTCTAAAAAGCGTAAAAGGTTATTTGAACAGTAGTTTTTTGATGAAAGACCTTGGTGAAGCACCTTATATATTAGGCATCAAAATCTACAGGGATAGATCAAGGCCCTTAATTGGACTTTCGCAAAGTACATACCTTGACAAGATTCTGAAGAAGTTCAGAATGGAAGAGAGTAGGAAGGGGTTCTTACCTATGTTGCAAGGCAAAACATTGAGTAAGACTCAATGTCCAGCTACAGCAGAAGATAGAGAGAGAATGAATATGATTCCCTATGCTTCAGCCATAGGTTCTATCATGTATGCTATGCTATGTACAAGACCGGATGTGGCACATGCTATTAGTTTGACTAGTAGGTACCAATCCGATCCAGATTTGGAACACAGGACGGCGGTCAAGAATATCTTTAAGTACTTGAGAAGAACTAAGGATATGTTTCTCATATATGGCGGTGAAGAAGAGCTCGTCGCAAGATGTTACGTCGATGCTAGCTTTGACACTGATCCGGATGACTCTAAGTCTTAGTCCGGGTACCTATTTGTTATGAATGGAGGAGCTGTAAGCTGAAGGAGTTCCAAGCTATCCGTGGTGGCGAGATCATCAACAGAAGCAGAATATGTTGCTGCCTCAGAGGCAACACAGGAAGCAGTTTGGATGAAGGAGTTCATATCCAAACTAGGCGTGGTTCCGAGTGCGTTGGATTCAATGGTTATCTATTGTGACAACAATGGTGCAATAGCCAATGCTAAGGAACCAAAGTCTCACAAGAATTCCAAGAATATCAAGCGCCCTTTTCACTCCATCGGTGAGCATGTCGCAGATGGGGATGTGAAGATTTGCAAAGTACATACGGATCTGAATATGGCAGATCCGTTGACTAAAACTCTCTCAAGGGCAAAACATGATCAACACCAGAACTCAATGGGTGTTAGATTCATCACTATGTAATATAGATTATTGCCCCTAGTGCAAGTGGGAGACTAAAGGGAATATGCCCGAGAGGCAATAATAAAGTGTTTATTATGTTATTCCTTGTTTATGATAGATGTTTATTTCTCATGCTAGAATTGTATTAACCGGAAACGTTGATACGTGTGTGATTAATAAACAAACCAACGTTCCTAGTGAAGCCTCTCTTTTAACTAGCTCGTTGATTAACAGATGATCAAGGTTTCCTGATCATAGACATTGGATGTTGTTAATAACGGGATCATGTCATTAGGAGAATGCCATGATGAACTTAGACCCTAACTAAGTATAACAATACGATGAAGTCATTTAGTTTTGTTGTTATGTATTACATTCGGAATAACATTGTTCCTTAGACCATGAGATCATGTTAATCACTAATACCGAAAGAATACTTTCATAACATCAAACGTCACACCGTAACAGGGTGACTATAAAGGTGGCATTAGGTATTCGGAAATTGTTAGTTGAAGCTCATGGATCAAGAATGGGATGTTTCCATCCAATATGACGGAGAGATATACTCAGGGCCCTCTCGGTGATATCACATCGACACTGCTTGCAAGCACGTGATATGATCACAAGGATGTTATATCATGGGAACAAGAAAAGAGTACTTGTCGGATAACAATATAAAACAAGGTATGGTGGATAACGATGATCGGATCTCGAGCAAGTAAAATATCGCGAGACAAAGGGAAATCGTTACGACATTGAAAGGTTCACACGATCACGAGAGTCATCGTTGAATATATAGGAGTCATCACGGATCTCCAGATCCCGCTGTTGATTATTGATCGGAGAGGAATCTCGATCATGTCTATATTATTCGCGAACCGTAGGGTGACACACTTAAGGTTCGATGAAGCGTTAGAGAGGATACGGAATACCGAAGAATATTTTGGGCAGCTCCGAAAAATTGTTTTGGGAGAAAATTGAAATAGTTCAAGGGGTTTTTCATCGAATGGTTGTTCATAGGATTAACAAATGATTCGAGGTGCTGCATGCAAATGTTTGTTAATGGAATTAAAAATTATAAATAAAGAAATAAAAATGTTTTATTTATTTATTAAAGAAAAACCTTTGGATTTTCTAAGTGGAAAATTAAGGGAGTATGAGTGGGTGTGAGTGGGGCTTCCACTCACATGAAGAGAGGAAGGGGTGGGGGAACCCATGGCTGGACGCACCCCTTGGGCTGCCTCCCCCTCCCCTATAAAAGGAGGGTGAGAGCTACCTCTTCTCCACACACTTGTCCACTCCCTTTTCCCTCCACCCGCTGCTCCATTCCATGGTCTCCGGCTTGGCGAAACCCTGACCGTGGGATTCTTCACCACCACCACGCCGCCGTGCTGTTGGAGTTCCACGGGGATCCTCTACTTCCGCTACCCGCTGGATCAAGGGAACGGAAGTCTTCATCGAGCTGAACGTGTGACCGATTACGGAGGCACCGTCGGATTGCGGTGCACTTCTTCTTGCTCAGGATCGGCGTGAGTACGACTACACCAAAAACGAGAATTTATCTTGTACCACTTTGAGTCTTCGAGGGTATGTTATCTCAAGACTCTCTTTCTCCCCATTTCCTTTCATCTCATAGGTTAAATCTTGGTCATTCGGGTTTATCGCGCGTAGGAATTTTTTTGTTTTCTGTGCAACGAACCCTTCACAATGGGCTGAACAACACCTTTATCAAGATACTCCAAGAATAGGGATTGATATGATACATGAACAATGAAAAATATTGGTAAAACTATAGGGTATGAAGGTATACTTAGGAGAAACACCATGGGCCGTATACAGAGCTCTCTTTTCCCCCACCCCCTTTGGATAAGGAAGCCGAGAGGAGCCACCGTTCTCGGGCCCGGCCCGACCCTGGAGTTTCGCCGCCGGCGCCGCCGGATGGGGAAGTGAAAGGCGAGGAGCTCGGTGCGCCGCCCTGTACAGTAGATCTAGGTTCTAGTTTGTTGTTAGGTAGTAGTTCTTCTTCCCGTGTGGAGTATGGCTGTATGCCGCGGGGAAGTCCACCGCCGGGGCTTACGAGCGCCCTTTGGCGTTGGGTGGTGGCCACGTCGATGTTGCTCAAGCTTCTGAGGAAGAAGATGACGGCCGGTGCGGCTTCTGCTTCCCCTTCCCCCCTTCTAAATAAGCTCGGTTTTCCTCGGATCTGTCGCGGCGGCCATCCTTCGCTGCCTCCCCTGTCCCGTGGCAGGCGACAGGGTATCGATGGCGGCCTCGTTTTCACAGGGCGGCGGCGCTGGATCCAGTCGGCTTCGATTTCTTTCTTTGGCAGGTGCTGCGATCTTCTAGCCGCAGTGGGTGTGGCGGCAGTTCGTGGTGTAACTCCAAGGATGGAGGCGGAGCAGACTTCGAGTTTAGAAGCTTCTATAATCTCGAGCTCAATCTTGGTCTACGATGACCACAAGCTGCTGGTTGGTTCCAGCCCTTCAACCTCTATCCAGAGGCCCCTCAAGATGTCAACTGTTGCTGCAGTGCTAGCCGGCGTTGAAGCAAGTGGTGCAGTCCCCGCAGCGGCGTCGTGCGACGGCAAGTTCGGCATCTCCATCTTGCTCGACGGTGGGGAAAGAGATGGATCCTGTTGTAATTGCAGATCTTGGTTTAGGGTCTTTTCTGCATTTTCCAGGGACCTATGTGCGAATTTAGATATCATGAGGTACCCTGTTCTTTTTCCTGTACACCCACCGCGGTTGTAACGAGAAGCTTCTGGCCCTCTCGGGGGCACTCACTGTTCAAAAAAAAAAGAAACACCATGAGTGAAAACATCATTGGGATAGTCCTTGAATATAACTTTGATTTGACGATAGCCCAACTCAAATCAAAGGTTCGTAATATAGCACCTCTACGAAGGAGGTACTATCGTACTCCAACATGAGGAAATCTAGACACCCCTTAATAAATGATTAAGTTAGGCGGAGCTCCTTTCTTTGAACTCTCCAAGTTGTTGTTTCAGATCAACCAACTAGTCCAAGGTATCTAGCATGGTCTCTTGGAGAAAGGAGTAGTTCGAGTTACCCCTTGTTTAGACACCACGGTCAGGTCACAACTTGGTGATACTTCTAGAAAGACATCCAGCATATCACATCCACCGGTATGCCTCGGAGTTCGGAAGGAGTCGTGATTCTCAAAGGAACCGATATGATCTCAAGAGCTTCGGTGTGAACCTAACTCTATGACCGAATGTGCACCGAGTTGAACGGATTTGGTAAGTCAACTCCATTTGGAGACCAGGTAAACATAGTGCTAAGAAGGATACAAATGTTTCTGAGATTTCCAGAGCAATATGAATTGCTAAGAATATTTGATATGCACATCAATACACAAACCCAACATTCTCGAGCATTGATACATTGCAAACGTATCTTTAATTTTTTATTCTGCATGCTTGTTTTTTACCAATTGCTACATGTTTCATTCACACTTTATATCATTTTTATGCATTTTATGGGGCTAACCTATTAACAAGATGCCATAGTGTAAGTTCTTGTTTTCTGCTGTTTTTCTATTACAGATAATTACTTAGGGAAATATTCTCGAAATCGGATGAAACAAGGACCCAACCTCCTATTTTTACCGACACGTCAACAGAGTCCAAAGCAGAAACGTAGGATGGCATCGAGGTGGCCACACCATGCCATGGAGCGGGCTCACCTCTGACCGCACCACCAGATGGTGTGGGCCCCTCGGGCGCCCACCAACATTGCCCTTTCGCCTATCCATGACGCAAAAACTCTAGATGAATTAGCCTCCATCCACGAAAAGTTATGTAGCTCCGCCGCCATCAAAAACAAGTTTAAGGGGATAGAAATCTTTGTTCCGGCACCCTCCCAAGATGGGGAATTGCCCCCGAAGCCATCTCCATCTACTCCACCGCCATCTTCATCGCCATTGCTGACTCACATGATGAGGAGGGAGTAGTTCTCCCCCGAAGCTGAGGGCTCTACCGGTCGCTATGTCGTTTATCCCTCTCCCATGGTGTGATCTTTATGTGATCATGAGCTTTGCAATCTAGTTGAATAAGTAGATGTTAATCTTCATATGTTATGCTACTCAAGTGGTTTTATTAATATGAACTCCGGATTCACCTTGTCCCACGGTGTGAAGGTGACAGTGCGTGCACCGTGTGTGACTCTTAGGCTAAAGTTTATAGAAATAGTTATCATGAGTTATAATTTGTGTTGGATGTCTCTATGAAATTGTGGTGTTTGTATGGAACTATCTAGGGTGCTCAAGGTGACAGTGTGGAGTTACCTAGATGGGTAATGCGACTTTAAGGCGTGTTTTTGCAGCCGTGCACGGTGAATTGGTGTTTGTTATCCAACCGGAGAGTTGTTCATGAAGGGTTCGTTGCATAGTAAACAAAATAATTCCTAGCGAGAGACACCGTGAAGGGCCAAGATCTAATCTAGGAGATGAAAGCAACATGGAGAAAGAGTCTTATGAAAACATACCCTCGAACACTCTAAGAGTTACGAGATCGAATCTCGTTGTTGATGTAGTCAAACTCACATCGATCTCTAGATCGCGAAGAAGAGCGCTCCAATCCGACAGCTCTTCCGCACTCGGTCACACGTACAGCTTGATGACAACCTCCGTTCCCTCGATCCAGCGGGGCAGCGGAAGTAGAGGATCCACCGGAATCTCCAACAACACGACGGCATGGTATGGTGAATAAAACATTACTCAGGGCTTCGCCAAGCGCACGAAAAAATGGTGGAACAGCAGGAGAAGGGAGGAAGAGATGACACAAGTCTGTGTGGGGGGAGAGGGAGCTCCCACCCCTCCTTATATAGGAGGGGAAGACATCCACGAATTTTTGGGTGTCTCCACCTCTCCCTCATCATGTGAGTGGAGTCTCCACTCAACCCACTCATTCTTCCATTAATTCCCACTCAAAATCTCAAGGGTTTTCTTTAATAAATAAATAAAACAATTTCATTTCTTATTTTAATATTTGTTAACTCCATTAACAAACATTACCACATAACCCCTTAAGTTAGTTGTTAAATCTATTAACAACCATTTGACAAGAATCCCCTTAAACTATTTCAAAATTACCCGAAACAATTTTGGTGTTGTCCAAACTTTCTTCTGATATTCCGTATCCACTCAAACGCGTCATCGAACCTTAAGTGTGTCACCCTACGATTCACGAATAACATAGACATGATTGAGACACCCCTCCGATCAGTAATCAACAGTGGATCTGGAGATCCGTGATGACTCTTATATATTCAACGATGAATCTAGTGATCGTGTGAACCATGAACGCGTAACCAATTCCCTTTGTCTCGTGAAATTTTATCTTTACGAGATCCGATCATTGGTATCAACCATACCTAGTTAAATCTCGTTACTGACAAGTAATCTTTTACTCGTTGTGTGATATGACATCCTTGTGACCTAGTCACGTGCTTGCAAGTGGTATCGTTGTGATATCACCGAGAGGGCCCGGAGTATATCTCTCTGTCATTTGGATGGACAAATCCCTCTCTTGATCCATGAGCCTCAACTAATAGTTTCTGAATACCCAACGGAAACTTTATAGTCACCCTGTTATGGTGTGACGTTTGATGACATCAAAGCACCCTTCCGGTATTAGTGATTGACATGATCTCATGGTCTAAGGAATAAGGTTACTTCGTATGCAAGATATAACAATATAAAATAAATGACTTGATCGTATTGTTATACTTAATTTGGGTCTATGTTCATCACGTCATTCTCCTAATGACATGAACCCATTATTAACAACATCCAATGTTCATGACCAGGAAACCTTGATCATCAGTTAATCAACGAGCTAGTTAAATGAGAGGCGTTACTAGGAACCATTGTTTTTTATTAGACACACATGTATCAATGTTTCCGGTTAATACAATACTAGCATGAGAAATAATATTTTATCATAAACAAGGAATCAGATACTAACCATTTTATTATTTTCTCTCGGGCATACTCCCTTCAGTCTCCCACTTGCACTAGAGTCACTAATCTAGTCTGTAAGCACTTAACAAATATGGTGTTCCTATGTTATTACCATGCTTTGCATGTGGTAAACTTCATCAAAAGACCTGAACTGTTTAGGTCCTATTGTATTTGCATGTCTTTGAGTCTATACACATCACTCATTCTCTAATGAGATGGCTTTGTATATATTGGGTCAACCGATGAGACCTTAATTCCTCAGCTAAAAACTAATGTTACTAACATTGTGAAAATGTAGCTTCATAGTGTCAGCATTCTTGGAAATACACCAAGTTCAATAAAGAACTCCTTGACACAAAATAATCATATTATTCGTTGTCAACACAACATATACTTAGCCTTTGTTGTAGTACCCGTCACAATACTTTAATTTTTGAACCCATTCAAATCTAGCATGGAACTTTCTTCCAGCCTATTGTGCTACCCTTCATCACATATTTTAATTGACATAAAATTTCTTGAATAGATGACAAGACTATTAGTGTAAAATATTACAAAAAATATTTTGTCATTACTACATAGGAAAGCAAATCCTTAGAATTTCTAAAAATGGCATAAGGATCTCTCCCACTCTTGTCTAATCATCATATGAATTATCCTGCTACAACATTCTATAGCACAGGACTCATCTGGTTGTGTACATAGCATGGAACACATGACTCAGAGATATCATTTTCAATTATGCTCATCATGTGTCAAAACACTTGAATATTGCTCAGTTCTTTTCCATGTAGCAAGAACTCCTTCTTGTCATTTCGATATTAACTTACTTCAATATTTCATCTATGTAATTTGGCTCAACCATATCAGGCGCTTCAATCCGTCTCTTATAGATATCGATGCCCAATATCTCCTAAGCCTTTCATTAATATGAAAATCTTAACCGTGTTAATTTAAATTACATATTTTCCAACAACTATATGTCATCTAAATAAAGCATTAGAATTGTGTCTTAGAGCTCCCAATTTATTTCTGTAACTCTACAAACATCTTTACCGTTCATGATGGAATCAAACAGTTTTGAGAACTTCATTAAAGTAAAGATTCCAACTTCGTTCTGCTCACTTCAACCATTGAAGTTTGCATACCTTTCCGGCAACCTTTTGAATTTTACAAAACTCTCAGACTGTGTCAAGTACACATCCTCAATCAAAATTCCTAGAGAGGAGAGTTGGTTTCGTTATTCAACTATTATCATAATATGTAACTTTTCCTAGAACTATCCGCAAAGACTAAAGCATCACCACGTAAGATCAAAATCTTGTAACAGTCAACTCTTTGAACTTCGTCGAAAACATGTTTTCGACAAGCACAACTTCCAAAGGATGTAAATATCCATGTCTTTGTTCCTATATAGACCTATTTGCTATCGTCGGGCATCAAGCCTTTCGAAAGGAATACCAAGTCACATACTTGATATTCATACAGGGATACAATCGCGGATATAATGACTTAGCAAATTTTACGAAGTCGGGGCCCATCATTTGCTTTCTTTATAAGTTCCAGGTCCTTTGTTGTCAAACAACACTTCACTCTCAAACCACAAGTTGGTCTAAGTACAAAGTTTTAGGACTTTTGTGGTTCAGTTGCAAACTCATTCGAAGTATCTACAACACATGTAGTGTCTTCTACTTAGTCAAAATAGGAAACCCTAGAACAAATTCCAATGTTGCGCTACTCTTGACATGATAACGAAGATTCTCTAATCTCTTCGAGTTTGTACTGTCCTCCCACTCACTTGTTTCGCAAGAACTACTTTCTCGAGAAATCAACCCTTTCTGACAAACAACATTTGTCTCTGGTTCAGTGATAGGAGAAATACCCAGTGGATTCTTTGAGATAACCTCGTAAACATATGTTTATCCTATTTTGGTGGTAACATTTTACACATGCTATGCATACCAAAATTTAAGAAAAAGACGATTCAGGTCACTACCCAAGCCATAAATTATATGGTGTCAATTTCAACGGGTCATGATGGCACTCTTTTCAGTGTAAAAGCGGTTGTCTCTAATGTATAAACTACAAAATTATAATGGCATTTTTATTTACCTTACCATGTCCAACAAGGTTTGATTTTCTCTCTCGAACACTCCATACTTATGTGGGGTATTCGAGAAGGATAAATTGTAGAACAATTCTGCAACTCCTCAGATGTTTCGCTGAACTTGTAGCTCAAACTTTATCCTTTATGATCCAATCATAAATACTTGATTATCTTGCTACGATGATTTTTACATCATACTAACAATACTTTGAACTAATTCAAAATGTCAAACTCCATTCTCTTTAAATAGATATACTCATATATCTACTCATATCATCAACGGAATTTTATGAAGGAAAAATTAATCCACAACACACAACTACACATAATGGACTATATACATAAATAGGTATAATCTCCACTAAATTAGTCGTTCATTCTACTTTGGCCGATGAACTGAATTTTATCTTGTTTTGGAAGAGGTCTCACTAGCGTCAATTTATTCAAAACAAAATGACTCCAGAAGTCCATTAACGCGGAGTTCATTCATGCTTTCCTTTCCGATTTGAACTAAAATGGTGGTGTCACAATTTAAGTGAAATTATTTTACGTCTTGCAACGTTTAGCATTTAGTCTTATAGACGTTTTACTTTACCAACATGATCTCTATTAACTCATCCATCAATTATGGATCATGGTCATAGTTTGAACAATCTCATTTGTTCTCGCAAAAGACCGGAACAAAATAACAACTTATTAAGTTCTTAAAATAAATCTTGAATGTTGGTTCGATATGAAGTTGAACACAATAACACTTTATTTATGTTCTTCTCATGATCGATACCATATCTACTACTAGTTCCTTTTATGCCAGTAATACATCTATAACTTGTATATCAAGCATATACTCCTGAGCTGGACTTCTCCAGTTATGAATCATTCAACGTCAAACAATGCTAGTCGTACTAACACATTTTCCTTGGTGTGTTAGTCATATGCTATCACCTATTGAGTCATACTTTTAGTTTGATTTCTCTACTAATATCACCATATTAATAGCAATCTTCCGGATTCCACTCTTAGCAGTCCTCTAGCAAGGTAAACGATTTTACCCATACTTTTAATCCATACTGTCATAACAAGTTTGTGATGAAGCTACTATAGCTCGAAGGGAGGAATTTATAGGAAATATTAGCGCCCAACTTCTTGGAAGATCCAAACGCCTAGCGTCTTCAATCATTGCATATATTCAAATAATATAAGCACACATTGTCACGCTAAATTATACTCAGTCATGTTGCCACAAATAAGTTTCTAGATATAAATATATATTTCACTTGATTGTTTCTGAAAACAATTATTTTAGGTTTCTAAATTACCTTGGTCAACAAATCATTCTTTTGAAGATAAAGTATTATGGAAGCATTCTAAGTAGTAATTATTTTCTATCTATATCAATCAATCATTAATCATATGGAGCTAGGTAGGTTATACCAAAAATCTACAATAGGAGTCAATTTTAAATTTCACCAATACTGTACCATTCTTAAATGGTTTTACCAGATTATAACTGTTATATCTCAATTAACAATCTAAGTGTAAGGTATTTTGTGGATGCCAATGAATACTACAATTTATGAAAATTCACTTTGATTGGTTATTCGTGATAAAATAAGTTCAAGTTAATTCAAAATTACTATGTGAACTCCCACTCAAAAACAACATCCCTCTTAGTCGTTTTAGTGATTACACGAATCAAATTCACTACACCGAAACCGATCATCACGTGAGACGGTGTAGTTGAAAAGGCGAACATCGACATGTTCATAATATCATCCATATGATACATGATTTACCTTTCGGTTACGTTTTCCGAGGCCATGTCTGTACATGCTAGGCTCGCCAAGTAGAACTGTAGTATTGCATGTGTTTCAAGGACATGTCTGTACATGCTAGGCTTGAAAACACCTGTAGTATACGAACATTGAGTCTATCACACCCGATCATTACGTAGTGTCTCGAAACGACGAACTTTTTAACGGTTCATACTAAGGAAAAAAATTATTGTCTTGATATTAAGTGAGAGGGATCATCTTATAATCTACCGTCGCGATCTAAGCAAAATAAGATGCATAGAAAGGATTAACATAACAAGCCTGGACAATGTGATACGATATGGTCCTTCTTGCACTTGATCTCCATCTGGTGCATCATCGTATGATCTCCATCATTCCACAGCATGGCACCAAGCTCCATGGTACCTCCATCTTGATCGTCCATCAAAATTACAACATATCACATGGATACGATATACATCACACATGCCATAATAATAAGACAACGATATGGCTCATGTCGGTATGTCAATAATTTACAAAATAGATCGTCTCATACATCAAATTTGTAACATTGACCATATCACATCACATGCCCTGCAAAAACAAGTTAGACGTCTCTAATTTATTTTTGCATATTCTACGTGGCTTAGGGCTTTCGGGGATAGAACTGTTCATACCTACGAACATGAACCACAACGTTGATAAACATATTTTTAACAACCCTTCGTGGATTAGATCTTAACTATAGTAGGAGAAACGGACACCCCCTCAGCCACAAGTGAGATAGGTCTCGCATAAAGAGTACACATAAAGTTTGTCTAGGGCAGCTTCATCCTACTATGCCACTAAGATCATAAATACTCAAGGAGGCAATAACATGATCATCAACGCCCACATACACCTATGTGTTCTACCTGTACAAATCATCTACGCATAGATACCACTAAAGGGTTTGTTGCATAGAAAACAAAAAAGTTCCTAGCGAGAGACACCCGAAGGGCCAAGATCTAATCTAGGAGATGAAAGTAACGGGGAGAAAGAGTCTTAGGAAAACATAACCTCAAAGACTCTAAGTGTTACGACATCGAATCTCGTTGTTGATGTAGTCGAACTCACATCAATCTCAAGATCACGAAGAAGAGTGCTGCAATCCGGCAGCGCTTCCGCACTCGTTCACACGTATAGCTCGATGAGAACCTCCGTTCCCTCGATCCAGCGGGGCAGCATAAGTAGAAGATCCACCGGAATCTCCAACAACATGACGGCGTGGTGTGGTGAAGAAAACATTGCTCAGGGCTTCGCCAAGCACACAAACAAATGGTGGAGCAGCGGGACTGCGGGAAGAGGGAGGAAGAGATGACACAAGTCTGTGTGTGGGGGGAGAGTGAGCACCCACCTCTCCTTATATAGGAGGGGAAGGCATCCACGAATTTTTGGGCGTCTCCACCTCTCCCTCATCATGTGAGTGGTGTCTCCACTCAACCCACTCATTCTTCCATTAATTCCCACTCAAAATCTCAAGTGTTTTCTTTAATAAATCAATAAAACAATTTCATTTCTTTATTTTAATATTTGTTAATTCCAATAACAAACATTAACACATAACCCCTTGAGTTAGTTGTTAAATCTATTAACAACCATTTGAAAATAATCCCCTTGAACTATTTCAAAATTACCCGGAACAATTTTGGTGATGTCCAAACTTTTCTATGATATTCTGTATCCACTCAAACGCGTCATCGAATCTTAAGTGTGTCACCGACGGTTCGTGAATAACATAGACATGATCGAGACACCTCTCTGATCAATAATCAACAACATTATCTGGAGATCCATGATGACTCATATATATTCAACGATGAATCTAGTGATCGTGTGAACCATAAACGTCGTAACCAATTTCCTTTGTCTTGCAATATTTTACTTGTCTGAGATCCGATCATTGGTACCAACCATACCTAGTTCACTCTCGTTATCGACAAGTACTCTTTTACTCATTCCGTGATATGACATCCTTGTGACCTAGTCACGTGCTTGCAAGCGGTGTCGATGTGATATCACCGAGAGGGCCCAGAGTATATATCTCCGTCATTTGGATAGAAAAAATCCCTCTCTTGATCCATGAGCCTCCACTAATACTTTCTGAATACCCAACGACACCTTTATAGTCACCCTGTTACGGCGTGACGTTTGATGACATCAAAGCACCCTTCCGGTATTAATGATTTACATGATCTCATGGTCTAAGGAATAAGGTTACTTCGTATGCAAGATATAAAAATATAAACTAAATGACTTGATCATATTGTTATACTTAATTTGGGTCTATGTTCATCACATCATTCTCCTAATGACATGGCCTCGTTATTAACAACATCCAAAGTTCATGATCAGGAAACCTTGATCATCAGTTAATCAACGAGCTACTTAAATGAGAGGCGTTACTAGGAACCATTGTTTGTTTATTAGACACACATGTATCAACATTTCTAGTTAATATAATTCTAGCATGAGAAATAAACATTTATCATAAACAAGGAATAAGATAATAACCATTTTATTATTGCCTCTCGGGCATATTCCGTTCAGTTCAATGTCGCATAGTGAAGAGAAGATGTTTATGTATTAAATTATGATATCATTGTTGAGAGTGTCAACTAGTGAAAGTATGATCCTATGCCTTGTTTCTAAGCATTGAAACACCGTTTACAACCAATTCTGCTACATGTTTTCTTGCTTCCATTTTTATTTCAGATTGCAATTACCACTTATAATCATCCATATTACTTGTATTTCACTATCTATTTGCCGAACTAGTGCACCTATACAACTGACATTTGTATTAGGTGTGTCGAGGACACAAGAGACTTCTTGTATCTTAATTGTAGGGGTTGTTTTAGAGGGATATCTTTGACCTCTACCTCACTAAGTTCGATAAACCTTGGGTGATCCACTTAAGGGAAACTTGTTGTTGTTCTACAGTCATATGAGCTTGGAGGCCCAACATTGTCTAAAAGAATAGAGGCGTGCGTAGACATCAAGCATTCATGCTAGGAGGAAGGGGGAGTGAAGATGTGTGTGAACATCACTTCATCACTAAGACCATGGCACTCAGCATGACCTCTTGATATTTAAAAATGTGATTCTCGAAGGTATAATAGAACAATGCTACTGAAACTTCTTTAATCTGTGAACTAAAAAACTTTGACCTGGTCCTATAAATGAACGAGGTAATGGAGTTTGTTTCTCCTGACATTCCAAGGTGGAATGTCCCGATGGACCACAAGAGAAACATGCATTTGAAGAATCCAACACACATATGCAACTTGGTTCCCAAACAATAGACGGAGTTCATGAAAGAAACTAAGGAGTAGGGACATGCTCTGGAAAATCATAAGATCTCGTTGAATGCACATGGTAATACTTTAGAAACTCAACACTAGGTCAACTTGGTAGAAGACGTCCTGCAAAATAAGGCACCTAGACTTTAAATGACTAGAAGCGATAGCAAAACCTTTTGAAATAAAAACAAGGTAAGGTGACCCAGAATTAGAGCCATACCAACTAAGAGTAAAAGGAATCCTAATGTTATTTTCACAACTCATTTGTTGGTTCAAAATAGTTTTCACAAACACTATAGTCAACATCGACCAAGCATTAAGGTTTTCCTACAGGCAATCATGCTCTGATACCATTACCTTTCACGACCCCGGAGCCAGAGATATACATAAGTTTTATGCACTCCTAGTCATGGACCCACAATGGCTTCGGTGTTATCAGTACCGGTCGTAACACACAACGGCAGATAGAGACTAGAATGATCGTCATGCACGCCAGATAATGTCGGAACTACTGCTCCTCGTGTCCATGCTAGTCATAACCAAATATGCGTATGAAAGAACCAATGAGTCATATGAAATTCTCGAAACGGGAGCAAGGCTAAACAGAAATGCTATGTGTAACAGGAAGTGCTACACATGCCGAGGGTTACAAGGTTCACTAATCCCAGGACGAGTAAACATTGGCAGGTGTGCTCAGATATGGATCATCAGCACACAACCACTCGATTGCGATAGTCAACACATGCATAGCCAAATCGTTTAACCAAGGGATCAAAACCAAAAACCAATCAAAGAAGTAACTCTACACATGACGTTGTATAAAGAAAGTGTTACTAAAGTATAGCTTTATAAACATAGGTCACATGACCCAACATTACATCAGATAACCGAAGAAAAATTATGTTGCTAGTCAACAAGATATCAAAAGTCCTAAAACACCACAACATAAGGCGACGTCCCAGCCCATAGATTCCAGGCTGCTACCTGGGAACCCCAAACTACTCGTCGATATCCACGTTGAAAACACCACCAAACATGAGTACTAGAGATACTCAACAAGACTTAATTAACCTATTTTATATCTGCTATTTTCAGAAAGGGTTTTATGAAGGCTAATTTGCGTAAAGAAATCTTTGTTTTTCAAATTGAGGAAGAATGGCACGTCTCCTGGAGTATTTTTAAAACAAATGAGGAAGCTACTAACCGACTGAAATCATCATCTTTTCATTCCACCGAATCATCTCAGTACCTCGTGTTTCAAAGATCACCATCTCAAGTTATTTTGGTACCTCGTGCTACAAGGTAACCACTCTCGACATCTTCGAGGAGGCGTCCTTCCATTCGTTATCAACAAGTTTTATCATTCCGTGCAAGTTATCTGTGGTTACAGAATCCGTCACTAAGTCGTCCTTAACCGTGGAACATGGCTTTTCAAAAATATTTAACCCTGTAGGGGTATACAACTTTAACTAGACGTACCAACCGACTCTTAGTGACACATGATTAGCACTTTTCTAGGAAGTGACGGCAGAGAGTGGTTGACCATGACTTTTCCCTTGCTTCGCCTATTTCATGAGTCGCTTCGAGTAGAGATGGTCCGCCAATAGGGAGTGGCCATCTCCTACTGGGTCTCTATCATTGTGTGCAATGCTCGACGGTTGTGTGCCCACAAGGAGCTGAAACACCGCCACGTCCTAGTTTTTTAAATGTTTCTAACATCCCCACAAATAGAAAATGGAACGCCTGAACTAGAAAACTCATGAAACAAACTAGGCTAATTGAGACCGAGGGGAATCCAAGCCCCGTGTGAATGCACGATAAGTATTAGATGAAAGAAGAGAACTCTCTCCTAAGGGCATGAATGAGACAAACATGATATACCCTCTGTGGCCTCATCATCCACGCCTTTATATCATCTTAATCACACATCTCTTATCTTTCCACAACATCATGTCATAATATATTCATTCGCAACTCTGATTCATCAACCGGATGGAATAGACCTATACAACCATGTATGTCTAACTGAGCATAGCATATTTAAGGCCCTAGCGATGCACACAAGCATAGCTATGGCTACTAGGAGTAGTGGATCATGATATTTAGGCTTTGCGTTGTATAAGATAACTCTACCCGCTGAGACAAGATACATTGGAATCGAATACAATGTACGAGAATGAAAATTCATTAAAAACATATATGGGAAGATAACAGCTTATGCTATCCTTGCTTCAGAAAACTAAATATATGTCATCGAGGATAAGTGCTTGACTTGTCGGTTAAGATCAAGTATTCGTCAATGGCGTCATCGATCTTCACTTCGGATTCACATTCTACCGAGAAGAAGCAAATACCGGAAAGGGAACGATCAACACATGGTATTGATGCAAAGCACAATATGTATGCATGCACAAGTTAATGCATTGTGATCAAGCCCTAAACATGTTCAAAGGTTTACTAGGGTTTGCATGGCGATTATGCATTTTGATTGAAATTGGTCCCGAAATGGACTTGAAGGGGCATTTGGGGTATTTCTAAATATGTGTGAAAAATAAATTGCTCAAATGAGTTTGAAAACATCGTGAAAAGGTTGCATTTGTCTTTCTGATCAATTTGATATATAACTGGCAAATTTCTGAATTTATTGAATAAATTGTTATTTTCTCTATTTTTAAATGAATTAATCCAAATTCATATAATTTTTATTTTCTCAAACATGTTTGAAAATTTGATATTAATTTATCTTACATTTTTTCAAACATTTTCATATATCATTTACATTATTCTAAATTTTATTGATTATTAAGATTAACCATTTTTTGAAATTTTTAAAAAGGAGGGCCCACATGTGTGATTTTAAAAATTTCTATTTAATTTTCTAAAAAAAGCTCCTCACTGCTGGGTCCCGCATGACGTCGGCATGAAATTATCTAGACGTTAGCGTCGCCCAACTATGGCCCGGGAGAGCTCGTCAGCTAACCTTTTGGTGGCGGCGCCACCCGGAAAAGGTCGTTAGAGCTTGCCCGGCGACGAGCTACTATGGTGGTGCGCGCAGGTGTACGGTGACAACGAAGAAAACAACGGCTAGAGGCCAATATAAGGGCAAAGGGAAGTAGGTAAGCTCACTATGGAGGAAGGGAAGCTGTCGGTGGAGCAAGGTGAGGATGGATGGCGGCAGAATCACCCACGAAGGTCGACGGCGGAGTTGGGGAAGGAGGCCGATTCGGCTGATTTAGGCGGTCCCGGCTCGGGCGAGTCACTGTGGAGCATGAGGGGAACACGAAGGAGCTTCCTGGATGCTCAATTCGGAAGGAGGAGGTCGGGAACGATGGCGTGGAACAGCGGCCGAAGAGCTAGGGTTTCGTCATCGCGAGAGAGACAGAGAGGGAGGGAGAGGAAGTACGAGCAAGCGAAGGTCGAGTGCGAGGGCACATCAACGTCTCCTGGAGCTTATCCACCGAAGCATAACAACACAGAGGAGGTGAAAGCATCATTGGCTCTGCCTCCACGGTGCTTCTCCTACTGTCGAAGGAAGAAGAAAACAACTTTGCATAGAACCCCCTAAACTTTTGAGATTTTACCAGGAAGCCCCTAATAGAATAAAACATCGCTGAAATTACATGTTTTCATAACCTTTTTGAAAAGATAAAAATTGGCAAAAATAAGATTGGAATCCTTATAAAATTTCGAATGTCACCATGTTTTGGTTTTCCAAATTTAAAATTGGTTTGAATTTAAAAAAATAATCACTTTAAGTGATTTTTGGGCAGGTTTTATTAAAATTCAAATTCAAATTCAAAATTGGATGCATGCTATGACATGAACGCATCACCACAAATCTTTTATTATCAAAAGTGGGATGTTACAAGTAACCTAACAATGAATCCCCTCAACCTAACCCTAGGTGTGGGGTGTTCTGTTCCTACTCGTGCACATAGTAACATGGTCGATTTACTCATGACAATTGCATCTACTCCCATTGGCTTCAACATAAGTTTCAAAAATATCGCTAGTTCCACGCCTAATATCCGTAGGAGGAAATGGCCGACAACACGAAAAGCAACTTCTGGTATCTAGGATTTCTAGAGGGATGGTTGTAGAATCAAGCCCTAGCTCGCCGGGCGGCGGGAATCGCTGCATAACGGCCCCACGACGAGTGCAGGAGGAATGCAGATGGAGGATTTCGCTGGGACGGTGCCCGACGACGGAGGGGAATCGGTAGGTGATGCCAAGTGGAAGTCAGGCGGGTGAGCGGCAGCGTGGGGAGGCGTCGGAGCTTGACAGAATCTAAGATCACATCAATCGAAATGTGCGTTTGCGGAGGTGAGAGAGCTTGCCAATGCGGTGGATGAGCTCACAGGCTGATTAACGACTACTACAAAGGAAGCAGGTTCACAACTTTTGGCTGACCCTAATGCTTTGGAGGGGTGGGGGCGACGAATCTGGCAAAGCAGGGCGTTGCCCTTAGGGTGAGATGGGAATGGCTGCGCATAACGGATGATATGAGGCTTTGGCAAGGGCTACCTATGTTAAAATATACCATGGCAGCTGAGGTGTTTGATAGCTTGGTGGGCATCCGGGAGCCTCGGTCAGCACGAGGACCGCCAAAAGGAGACCAATGTCTGAGGCTTTAAGGGGGAACCGATGGATCTAGAGATGTCAAGGGGCCCATGGAAGAGGTTATGGTTACCCAATGCATCCGTGCTTGGACAGCCACTTGATAGGAAGAGGTTATGGTGACCCAATGCGTCCGTGCTTGGACAGCCACTTGATACGTCATAAACGTATCCTTAATTTCTGATGTTCCATGTTGTTTTCATGTTATTTACTACATGTTTGCTATACACTTTATGTCATTTTTATCGATTTCCGGGACTAACCTATTGACAAGATGCCATAGAGCCAGTTCCTTGTATTCTGTTGTTTTTATTTTCAGAAAAGTTGTTCTGGAAATATTGTCGGAATTGGAAAATTCGAAGCCCGGAAGTCTTAGAATTCCCGAAGCTTCCACGGAGTCCAGAAGAGGCCCGGAGGGGGCCAGAGGGGGGCAACACCATAGGGCGGCGCCCCCCCACTGGCCGCACCTGGGGTGGTGTGGGCCCCTCGGGCATCCACCGGTATCGCCCTTTCGCCTATTTATTCCCCCCGATACGTCAACCCTAAAAATATACCACTTCTTCCCGAGAAACACCCGTGGCCGCTGTCATCGTTAACCCGAGATCGGGAGGGTTCTGGAGCTCTCCCCGGCACCCTGCCAGGAGGGAAATTCATCACCGGAGGAGTCTACACCACCATGCCCAACACCGGAGTGATGCGTGAGTAGATCATCCATGTACTACGGTTCCATAGGAGTAGCTAGATGGTTGTCTTCTCCACTTTATGCCTCATGTTTAGATCTCGTGAGCGGCTCACATGATCGAGATAATCTTATTGTAATGCTACATGTTGTGTTTGCTGGGATCCGATGAATGTTGAATGTTGTGTCTTCTAATTATCAATCTATCATGTTATTTGCATGCATATGTTATTTATGATATTGCATGCTCTCTGTTATTACTAGATGCTTTGGCCAAGTAGATGCTAGTGACTCCAAGAGGGAGTATTTATGCTCGATAGTGGGTTCATGCCTCCTTTGCATCTGTGCTCGAGTGACAGAAATGTGAAGGATGGAGGATGTGTTGTTGCCATTAGGGAGAAAACAACGATGTTTACTTAGTTTACATTACACACTTTGCTTACTGCGATTATCTGTTTCTTTCAACTTAATACCCAGCGTTTGTTCTGATGATATTCGGAGGGTGGATTATAAGTCATAGATGCAGTTGGATCACGGTCTATGTATTTTGTTGTAATGCCCGCATGAATCACATAGTAATCTTAATGTCTTGCATATGCACTATGGTGCAGCCTTCATTTCTATCAATTGCCCATCTGTAATTCGTTCACCACACATGTTATTTATCTTCTATGGAGAGACACCACTAGTAAAATGTGGACCCCGGCCCATTTTCTCATACTGATAATACAACCACTGCAATGACTGTTTTCACACTGTTGGTACTGTTTTCTTACTGTTCTTATATTGTTTTCCACACCATACGTTTAACCTCTTTGTGTTTAGCAAAACCGGTGATATTGACAACCTCACTGCTTCGTTGGGGCAAAGTGATTTGATTGTGTTGTGTAGGTTCAACGTTTGTGCTGAACCGGTAGTGCGTCCTACCATCTCAACTGCATCAACCTTCTGAAGTTACTCCTTCCTCCTACTGGTCGATTCAACGTTGGTTTCTTTCTGAGGGAAACTACTGTTGTGCTCATCATACCTTACTCTTGGAGTCTCCCAACGAGTGCAAGATCTGCACCATCAAGCTATTTTTCTTACGCCGTTGCAGGGGAGGAAGAGAATTTCTGCAAGGGGAGTCTCTCAATTCCAATCTCTTTACTTTGTTATTGTTTTTCTTAGTTTATTTTATTTTGTCTTGTTTGCTTCTCTTTATCAAAAATACAAGAAAATTAGTTCTTATTCTGGTTGTAGTTTGTATCCTGTTTTTAATCCTGCTAAAATGACTACTCCTGCGAACACTAAGTTGTGTGACTTTACTAGCACCAAAAACAATGATTTTATTAGCACACCTATTGCTCCACCTGCTCCTACTTCTGATTTTTATGAGATTAAGCATGCACTATATAAATCTTGTTACGAGAGAGAGCAATTTTGTGGTATTAGTACTGATGATGCTGCTGCCCATCTTAATAATTTTGTTGAACTATGTGAGACGCAAAAATATAAAGATGTAGATGGATACATTATTAAACTCAAATTGTTTCCTTTCTCTTTGAGAGGAAGAGCTAAAGAATGGTTGCTATCTTTGCCTAGAAATAGTATTGATTCTTGGACTAAGTGTAAAGATGCTTTCATTGGAAAATATTATCCTTCTGCTAAGATTATATCTTTAAGAAGTTGCATTATGAATTTTAAGCGACTTGATAATGAGCATGTTGCTAAAGATTGGGAAAGAATGAAATCTTTAGTAAAGAATTGTCCCACTCATGGACTGACTACTTGGATGATCATCTTAACTTTTTATGCATGACTGAATTTTTCTTCAAGAAACCTTCTGGATTCAGCTGCTGTAGGAGCCTTTATGTCCATGACTTTGGGGGCAGTAACAAAGCTTCTTGATATGATGGTAAATTATTCTGAATGGCATACTGAGAGAGCTACAACTGGTAAGAAGGTAATTTTTTTTGAAGAAACCTCCTCTTTGAGTGATAGACTTGGTGCTATTATGTCTATGCTTGTTAATGGCCATGCTCCTATTGATCCAAATAATGTTCCTTTGGCTTCTTTGGTTTCTCAAGAAATGCATGTTGATGTGAACTTCATTAAAAATAATAATTTCAACACCAATTCTTATAGGAATAATTTTGGTAGCAATATAGGCCATATCTTATTAATAGTGGTAATAATGATAGAGCTGGAATTACTAATGAAAGAATTTCAGAAGTTGAAAGAGCCACTAAGAACTTTATGCAAAGCAATATGAGCAAAATAAACTATTTACTAAAGCCATGGAGGAACAATTTGTTATGCCAAAAAATATCAGTTATCAACTTGAGAGCTTAAATAGAGAAATATATGATTTGCAAGTTAAAATTGCTCGTGCTGAAACTTCTATTTCATCCATGTCTGAAGCACAATCTTCTTTGATCAATAGGATGACTGCTAAAACCGAAACTATATAGGAGAATCCTTTTGCTGCAACAAATTCCATCCAAACTATAATTGATGACAATGTTAGGATGTTAGCTGAATTACATGCTAGATGGGAAAGAGAAGATCAAATAGCTAGAAAAGAACAATACAGCTAATGTTTGCACCATTACCACCACTAGTAAAACTGAAGCTTCTCGTGCTAGTAAATCTTCTACTATCAATGGTAAAGTAATTATTGTTTGCAATATTCCCACTTCTTCTATTAAAAATGTAAAACTGCCTGAAACTGCTAAAAATGCTCCTGATAAAAGTGCTGAAATTTTTACAAACATGGGAGACAATGGTCCCATTACCTTTGATAAAAATGATCTTGACTTTGATGGTTGCAACATAACTGAGGTGATTAAGTTCTTACAAAAGCTTGCTAGTTGTCCTAATGCTAGTGCTACGAATATGGATTTCACAAACATATTACATATGCTCTCATGAAAATTATAGAGGATGAATTAAGATGTGAAGCCTCTATCCCTAGGAAGTTAGATCATGGTTTGGAATCTATCATTAAAATGAAAGTGAATTATTTTAATTTCAATGCTCTATGTGATCTTGGTGCTAGTATCTCTGTTAGGCCTAAGAAACTTTAAGATATGCTCGATTTACCACCATTGGAACCCTGTTATTTGGATGTTCGTCTTATTGATAATGTTAGAAAGAAACCTTTAGGGAGAGTTGATGATGTTCTTATCATGGTTAATAATAATCGTGTTTCCGTTTTTTGTTTGTTTTGAATATTGAATGCAATTCTTCTTGTCCAATTGGTTTGGGAAGACCTTTTCTTACAACTGTTGGTGCTCTTATTGATATGAAGCAGAGGGAATATTAAATTTCGATTCCCACTCAAGGAAGGTATGGAACAATTTTCTATAAAGAGAATGAATTTGCCTTTTTATTCTATTATTCAAACAAATTACAATTTTGATGCTTCTTCATTTGAAAACACGTGAATCCACTTTTCTAGGCCTAGCTAAAAGGCGTTAAAGAAAAACACTTCTTCGGAGATAACCCATGGTTTTAGTTTTCCTTTGTTTTTCTCTGTTTTCTTCGAGTAAAGGGGTTGTATACTTCTCTACAAACTCCTTTGTATCTTTATTTTCATCTTTTAGTTGTTCCATAAGTTTCTAACGAAAGTTGGAGTTGGTTTTGGATTTCTGCACATGAAACAGATTTTTGCTGTCCACCATTAAAAATATTAGAAAATCCAGAAAGATCAAAATGAGCTGAAATTTTTTGTGATTATTCCTCAGATAATTCCCCAACATTTTTGTTATTTAAGTTTTTTGATTTGAGCAACGTAAGTGCCTCGAAAAAATTCGTCATTACAGACTGTTCTGGTTTTGGCAGATTCTGCCATTTTTCTTTCATTTCCCCTTTTACAATGTCAAGTGGATTTCTTTGTTTCACGAAACATCAGTGGTTGTAGATAATATTTAAATGTATCAATAGCACTTCTTCCCATACATAACACATGCATTTTTTATTGTTGCACTAACTCTCTAATGTGAATTACTCTTTGAGTGTCGTGTGAAGGAAGTTTTCAAGGGTCAAGAGAAGAGGGAGATATAATGTGATCAAGAAGAGTGCAAGGTTAAAGCTTGGGGATGCCCCGTGGCTCATCCCAGAAATTTCTAAGAATACTCAAGAATCTAAGCTTGGGGATTCCCAAGGCATCCCCTTCTTCATCAACAATTTATCAGGTCACTTCTACTGAAACTATATTTTTATTCGGTCACATCATCTGAAATTTACTTGGAGCGTCTATTTGTTTTGTTTTGTTTTCCTTTGTTTTCTTTTGTTTTACTTGTTGCAATAAACATCATTGGAACCTAGCATCCTTTTTTGGGAGAGAGACACGCTATGTCTTTCATTTGAATACTCGTTATGCTCGTATTCTTAGTTTTTCTTCTAGCTGCTACAAAATTCCTGTTTAGCTCCCGTTTTCATGCATCTCTTATTCAGAGATGTTAGTTTTAGAAGAGTTATGTGAGTACTCTCATGATTTCTTGCTGTATCATTTAGAGAGTTTTTGTTAAAACATATTGTGTATGGTGCTTGTTGGGAAAAGAAATTGCTGCATGTTGTAGAATTTATAACGATGCCAATAGAACCTTGTATAGACTGTGGCTAGACTTTTTCATGTCATGCTAGATGTTATTTTAACTCTAAATCCTAGTGGTTATTTTTGTAGCATGATTTGTCTCAAATAGCTGAGAGTGTTTAATGTGCCATTGAAAGAATTGTGAGTTGTTCTTGTCATATTGAAGCATAAATTTGTGGTGTTCTCCTTTGAATGTTTTATTTGGTTGACTTGGCGCATGCTTAGACCATGTTTATGACTACAAACCAGTCACTTATAGCCTTTAAGATCATTTAGTTTTTGAACTTGTAGTACCACTTATGCTTTGATTAATGATGTTTTTGTCGCTATGCATGATTATGGCCTTTATGCTCTCTTGATTTGTCGCTCACAGTCTTTTGCTAGCCTCTACCTGTACTAAGCATGAGCTCTACTCGCGCATCCAAATCCCAAAATCCAAAGTATGCCAAATGTGTCTATCATACCTACCTACATGTGGTACTTAACCGCCACTCCAAAGTAAATTGCTCATGTGTTACCTTTAAAACTTTCAAAACTACTCATGTTTTGTGTTCCTGTTATAGCTCATGAGGACGTAAATACAGAATCTTTATCTCATTTGTTGATTGGATTACACACCCTGGACTGGTGGCTCATCCGCTTATCCAATTGATAGAAGACCTGGCAGCGGGGTTCCCAGCCCCAAATTAATACAAACAAATTCTCTTCACTACTTTTGTCCCTGATTTATCAGTCAAAGCATAATTGTGTAACCAAAAGAGAAAGAGGGATGACCTTCTACACTAGTTGCGTCCTTCAATGGGAGCCGCTTTTGTGAAGTCTAGTTGTCTTATGACATACTGTATTTTCTGTTTACCATTCGTTGACATAAGCATACACACTCTCTAAAAAAATGTTTTCAATACCTATGTTTAATAAAATAAAAATCTCTAGCACATGAGTGATCCATGTTTCCATCTGTGAAGGGCCTTTCTTTTACTTTTATGTTGAGTCTCCATCTTCTAACTTTATGAACATTTGAGAGAGCATAGTTTCCATTATGAGTTTATGTGCATTTGTCCCAGAAACATTATTAATGGCTTCATGATGTGTTATTACTTGCTCTCAAATTATTTGTTCAAGTCTTCCTCTTAAACTTTGAAGGTGTCCTGACATTTATGTTTTGTCCCACTCTTAAGAAGAAGAGAAATATCACTTTTCTATGTTTCCTCTTTACTTGAAACAAACGTAAGTGTCAATACATTATTATTCACGATCTTTTATTTGTGTTATTTCTCATGATGCAAAGTGATTGCTATGTTTTATTGCTAGAATTATATCTATCATGCTTGTGTTTAAAGTACTATGATCTCAACTTACATATTCTTTTACAATATTGATGATCAAGTTTATGTTGGTAGCATGTCACCTCATAAATTATGTGTTTTTCTCGTTTACCTACCCGAGGACGAGTAGGAACTAAGCATGGGGATGTTGATACGTCATAAATGTATCCTTAATTTCTGATGTTCCATGTTGTTTTCGTGTTATTTTCTACATGTTTGCTATACACATTATGTCATTTTTATCAATTTCCGGGACTAACCTATTGACAAGATGCCATAGAGCCAGTTCCCTGTTTTCTGCTGTTTTCAGTTTCAGAAAAGTTATTCTGGAAATATTCTCAGAATTGGAAAATTCAAAACACGGAAATCATTGAATTCCCGAAGGTTCCACGGAGTCCCGAGGAGGACCAAAGGTGGGCCACACCATAGGTCGGCGCGCCCCCTGGCCCCCCCGGGGGTGGTGTGGGCCCCTCGGGCATCAACCGCCATCGCCCTTTTGCATATTTAGTCCCCCAGTTACGTCAACCCTAAAAATATACCACTTCTTCCCGAGAAACATCCGAGGCCGCCTTCATCGTCAACCCGATATTGGCAGAGTTCTGGAGCCCTCCCCGGCACCCTGCCGGGAGATAAATTCATCATCGGAGGGGTCTACACCACCATGCCCGGCTTCGGAGTAGTGCGTGTGTAGTTCATCCCAGGACTATGGGTCCATAGCAGTAGCTAGATGCTTTTCTTCTCCACTTTATGCCTCATGTTTAGATCCCGTGAGTTACGTCACATGATCAAGATCATCTTATTGTAATGCTGCATGTTCTGTTTGTTGGGATCCGATGAATGTTGAATGCTATGTCTTCTTATTACCAATCTATCATGTTATTTTCATGCATATGTTATTTATGATCTTGCATGCTCTCCGTTATTAGTAGATGTTCTAGCCAAGTAGATGCTAGTGACTCCAAGAGGGAGTATTTATGCTCGATAGTGGGTTCATGCCTTTTTTGCATCTGTGCTCGAGTGACAGAAACATGACAGATGGAGGATGTGTTGTTGCCATTAGGAAGAAAACAACGATATTTACTTCGTTTACATTGTTTATATTACACACTTTTCTTACTGCGATTATCTGTTGCTTGCAACTTAATACCCACGTTTGTTCGGATGATATTCGGAGGGTGGATTATTTTTCATAGATGAAGTTGGATGACGGTTTATGTATTTTGTTGTAATGCCCGCATGAATCACATAGTAATCTTAATGTCTTGCATATGCACTACGGTGCAGCCTTCATTTCTATCAATTGCCCATCTGTAATTCGTTCACCACACATGTTATTTATCTGCTATGGAGAGACACCACTAGTAAACTGTGGACCCCGGCCCATTTTCTCATACTGATAATACAACCACTGCAATTACTATTTTCACACCGTTGCTACTGTTTTCTTACTGTTCTTATATTCTTTTCCACACCATACGTTTAATCTCTTTGTGTTCAGCAAAACCGGTGAGATTGACAACCTCACTGCTTTGTTGGGGCAAAGTGATTTGATTGTGTTGTGTAGGTTCCACGTTTTTCTGCTGAACCGGTAGTGCGTCCTACCATCTCAACTGCATCAACCTTCTGAAGTTACTCCTTCCTCCTATTGGTCGATTCAACATTGGTTTCTTTCTGAGGGAAAACTCTTGTTGTCCTCATCATACCTTCCTCTCGGGGTCTCCCAACGAGTGCAAGATCTGCACCATCACCACTCAGCGTATTCCTAGATGAGTCCCAGGAATGAGTTCTCTTGGCCTGTTGCGGCTTCTGAGCGATACACTGCCAGTTCAACCTACAAAATGTTGACGCAGGGGTTGATTAGGTTTCCTTAGTGCGGAAATGTTGGGCACCGGCCAAGTGCAAAAAATTTATGTGGCTGGCGTTGCAATGCAGACTCTGGACTTCAGATAGGAGAGCCCGACATGGGTTACAAGACCAGCCTGAGAACTGCACGATGTGTCTCCAGGAGATAGAGATGGTTGACCACATTTTGCTTCAATGCGTATATGCATGGCAGGTCTAGTGGAGCTGTTCGAGGAAGCTGAGGATCCAAATTTTGGTGCTGACGACAACAGACACACTTGAGAATTGGTGGCTAGTAGTCCGGGATAGGTTTACAGATAAGCAGAGAAATACGATTGATTCGGTAGTCACGCTCATTTGTTGGAGTTTGTGGAAACAACGCCACGCGCTGGTGTTTAAGAACTTCAGCAAAATCTGGGATGAGGAGATGCTGGCTGCCAGAGTGATCGATGACCTGAGGCGCTGGGTGGCAGTAGTAGCTAGAGCTGGAGGTGTCCACTTAGAGTAGTCCCTTAGCTTGTTTTGGGTGTGTGGAGGGGTGCGACAACAGAGTTGTACATTTTTAGAAATGGGAGCATCACCCGGCCTCTGCATCGATCCATGCACACAGTTGTTTTTATTGCAATGCAGCTGTCGTTATAGTTGTCTTGTAATACAACAATTCTCTCTTCTATAAAAATCAGGTATGCAGTTGCATACCCTCAAAAAAACAACAACTTGGCCTGACTTAGTAGTTGCCATTATATCCTTGAAGAAAAAAAAGAAAACAGACGGATCACCATAAAAATATCGTGTATTCGTGTCATGGCACGCTACCAACGTGACTCATCGTCGCCTGACCACCTCATGCAGGTTTACAACTGCTTCCATCCAGACGCTTACGTAGACATAGGACGTACCTAGGAAACTAGGGTTTCTTGGCTCCTCCGGCGATTCCGCCGGGGTGAGATCGGATTGGAGTTCTCTTCGGGTTTGGAGGTCGGATCGGACTCGGCTCAGGGCTGTGACTACAAGGATCGGAGGGCTCTCTCTGGATCATCTCATTTCGCTTCTGCGGTTAGGGTTCAAGGACTACTCTGTGGCGATCGTGTTTTTGCGGCGGCGGATATGGATTCCGCAATGGGGGGATCGGGAATCAGCAGGGTCAAGGGAGAAGAAGACGTAGCGCTGGCAAGGGCTATGGAGAACTTGCAGCTAAGGGAGGGAGAATTGGACGACGTCTTCATCGGAGACGATGATCTAAGGGACCTACAGAAACAATCCAGATGGTTAGCGGTCGCAAAAGTGAATACAAGAAAACCAGTCAATGCAGCAGGGGTTTTCGAAACCCTAAGAGGGGTGTGGGTTCTTGCCCACGAACCCGGGCTGAGGGAGGTAGACGACAACCTGTTCACGTTCAAATTTTTCTGCCTAGGGGACTGGAACAAAGTGCTGAATTAAGGCCCTTGGCTCTTAAAAAAGCTAGTAGTGGTGATAGCAGAATATGATGGATTGTCAAATCCGAAGGATGTGAAGCTAGAGCGTACAAACATCTGGGCTCAGATTCATGCAATACCTGAGGTTTATCGAGTAAGCAAGGTCGTTGATGAGCTCGCCAGGAGGATCGGTAAGGTTCAAAGCGTTGATATGAAGCCCGCTCGCTATTTTGAAGGGGATTACGTGAGAGTTCGTGCAAGCATTGATATAAGGATGCCTCTGATTAGGTTTGTCCCCCTCGATGTGGGAGGAAAGAGAGAATTGCTACACGTCAAATATGAGAAGATCGGATACTTTTGTGATGTCTGTGGTGTTATGGGACACGATTTGGAAGAGTGCGGAGATGGGGTGCATGATCAGATGGCTCTCCAATACGGAAAGTGGCTGATCCCCAAATGAAGAATCCAGCCTAGCCAACTATCCTTCCGTGGAAGCTATCCGGGAAGAATGAGTGCGAGGGGAAGAGGTAGAAACTTTGAGAATTTGGGCCGAAAACGTGGTTCTGCAGAATTTGATACTGAAGAAGATATAAGCGACACGGCCTCGAGCCCATTGAAGAATCTGGGGGATCCCATGTCTGTCGAGAGGGAGGTTGAAAGGACTAGCACTCACAGTATAACAAAAAAGTTGAATTTCGACACAGAGAAGGAAGGAGGTGCTCTTTCGGAAAAGGCTATAGTTGAGGAGGGCTCGGTGAAGGCTCTGGTTCCACCACCACCACCGGGATACACAAAGGCTAGGATTTCGAAGAGAGCAAAGAAAGTAGGGGAAGAGAGTACAACAACATCAAACGATAGTGGATCGGCGGCTCCCTGCGAGGGAGACCGCCGGGAGCAATGAATCTATTCAGCATGAACTGTTGGGGTGCGGGCGCCTCGAGACAGTTCAAGAGATTGGCAACTTAATTAAGTTGCATCGCCCTGGTTTGGTGTTTCTCCCGGAGACCAAACTATCAGATACGAGAGCAAAAGACTTGAGATTTCGCTTCGGTTTTCAAAATGCGTTTGCGGTGAAAAGTGAAGGTTTAAGTGGTGGATTGGTTTTGTTCTGGAATAATGATTCGAGGGTGAGTCTGAAATCATACAGTAGGACTCACATCGATGTTATGATTCAGAATGACATGCTGGGTCCTATGGAGTGGAGGTTCACGGGGTTCTACGGGAATCCGGTGAGATCGAGAAGGAAACAAAGCTGGGAACTTTTGGAGTTTCTGAGGAGTGAGTATGATAATCTGTGGTTATGTGCGGGTGATTTCAACGAAGTGCTTAGTGAGAGGGAGCAGTTCGGTGGGAATCCAAGACAACACTGGCTTATGGAGGGTTTTAGAGATGCTGTTGATCACTGTCGGTTTACAGACCTAGGTTTTTCGGGACTCCCTTACACGTGGGACAACCGTCAACAGGGAAGGAGGAATATTAAGGTCAGATTGGATAGAGGGCTCGGTGATGACCTCTTCATGGATGTGTTCGGTAATACGGTGGTCTCACATATCCAGACAACGGAGTCGGATCACTGCGCTCTGTTAATATCAGTTAAACTATCAATTGATGACGAGGAGAGAAGTGGCTCTAGACCTTTTAGATTTGCGAATGCGTGGACCAGACACGCGAATTATGTCGAGACCGTAGAGGAGGCGTGGATCCCTACTACCGGGGACTTGGCTGCTGTATCTCAGTCTCTGGTCGGTGTGAAAGAAAGACTGAAAAGATGGAACCATTGCGAGTTTGGGGATGTTCGTAAACAGTTAAAAGTTATGAGACAGAGGCTAGAAAATTTGCGTGCTCGATCAATTGGGGAAGGTCCATCAAAGGCAGAGAAATCCTTGATGAATAGGATTTCAGAACTTTTGACTCGGGAGGAAATTATGGCTAAGCAAAGGGCGAGAGTGCAGTGGCTGAAGGAAGGGGATCGCAACACCTCCTTTTCTCACGCCAAAGCAAAACAGCGACATCGGCAAAATAAGATTAAATCCATTCGTCGGTCTGATGGTACTACTGTTACTAGACAATGTGATTTGGAGGGGGAAGCAAAGGATTTCTATATCAATCTATTTTTGGCTGAGGTGAATATTAATCCTAATTTGATTACAGATTTTGTAGAGGCTAAAGTGGATACATGGATGAATGAATTGCTATGTAGACCAGTGCAAGACTCGGAAATTGAAGAGGCTTTATTTATGATGAACCCAAGCAAATCTCCAGGACCCGATGGCTTTACAACGGGTTTTTATGTAAGGCATTGGAACTTTCTCAAACAACCGGTCTGTACTGTTGTTAAGAGGTTTTTTGATACTGGGGTGATGCCTGCGGAAGTAAACAAGACAGTATTGGTGTTAATTCCGAAGGTTCCTGACCCAAAGGATTTAACTCAATTTAGACCTATCTCCTTATGCAATGTTCTCTACAAGATTGTGTCAAAGGTGATGGCTCAAAGACTGAGACCTATATTGGATGAGATAATTTCTAAGGAGCAAAGCGCATTTGTCCCAGGAAGGCTCATTACGGACAATGTTCTTACTGCCTATGAATGTATTCATTACCTAAAGCGGAAGAAAGGTAAAACAAGTGATTGTGCGATTAAACTCGATATGGCTAAAGCGTACGATAGAGTGGATTGGAAATATTTAAGAATGATAATGGTGAAGCTGGGCTTTGCGAATGCATGGATTCAGAGGATCATGGCCTGTGTGGAATCGGCCAGTTTTTCGGTTAGAGTGAATGGGGTTTTCTCGGAGAATTTTATACCCTCAAGGGGTATTCGACAGGGAGATCCTATCAGCCCATATTTATTTCTATTGTGTTCTGAGGGACTAACCTGTTTGCTAAAACGTGTTGGTACAGGGTTTTTGGCAAGAGGAATCCGTGTTGGTATTCATGCCCCATGGATCTCGCATCTATTATTTGCTGATGACTGTATCGTCTTTACTCAAGCAAGAACGGAGGAGCACAAAGATTGACTGAAATCTTGGAAAGGTATCATTCAGGTTCGGGGCAACTCGTAAATAAAGCTAAATCCGCTATTTTCTTCAGTGGAAACTGTCTAGCTGAGAGGAAGCAAGAAGTGTTGGTAGTGTCTGATATTGCTAATGAAGCACTGGTGGAAAAGTATCTTGGCCTCCCAACTGCTCTAGGCCGATCCACTGATGCGGAGTTTGAAGGTATTTTATCTAAAATTAAAAGGCTTGTGAACGGATGGGTTCCTCAACATTTAAACAGTGCGGGTAGGGAGGTTTTGATTAAGGCAATTTGTCAAGCTATACCTACATATTCAATGAGTTGTTTTAAATTGTCAAAGAAATTGTTGAAGAAGATTACAGCTATTATAGCAAGGTTTTGGTGGGGTGGGGATGAAATCAAGAAGAAGATGCACCGGTGCAAATGGCAAGTTTTGGCTAGGCCAAAATGTGAGGGCGGCTTGGGGTTTAGAGACCTCGAACTCTTCAATCAGGCTATGCTAGCCAAGCAGGGTTGGAGGTTAATTTCAAATCCAAATTCGTTATGTGCTCGAGTACTCAAAGGCAAATACTTTCACAACAAGGAGTTCATGGCAGCGACTAGGAAAAGAGGATCATCTCACACTTGGCAAGCTATATTACATGGAAGGGAGGCATTACGGCTTGGTCTGATAAAGAGGATTGGGGATGGTTCTACGATAAACGTATGGACTGATCCCTGGATACCGGATAACCCATCACGGAAACCTATGAGAAGGGAGGGAAACAGTGAGATTTTAAGGGTGGAGGAGCTGGTGTGTCCGGTTTCGAATAATTGGTTAATTGATAAAGTAAGAATGAATTTCATACAATCTGATGCAGAAGCTATCCTTCGTATTCCTGTAGGGGCGTTTATGGAGGATACCTGGGCCTGGCATCCGGAGAGGCTGGGCTTTTTCTCTGTTCAGTCCGCTTACAAATGCTTGCTGCACGAGGTACGTGGAAACCAAGTGGAATCATTGATCGGTAACAATTCTGAGGAGCGGAAAAAACTTTGGAGAATACCGGTCCCTCCCAAGGTTCGTAACTTCTGGTGGCGTGTGATGAACGGTTTTATACCGTCAAAAGAAGTGCTTTGCAAAAGACATATTGCAAGGTTACATTTTTGTGATGAGTGTGGGCAGCCGGAAACAATCTTCGAGGCACTCTTTAAGTGCACATGGGCAAAGAACTTCTGGGCTGAGATCAGGTCTATTACTGGTACCAAAGTACCTGATCTTCATCCGAGGACTTGGGCTAGTGATATGGTCAATGAAGCTATGGTTCCTGCAAAAATTGGTACTGTCATTTTATGTGGAGCCTGGGCCGTGTGGTCGGAAAGAAATGCTAGACGACACGGTGAATCTTTGAGGACCGTTTCGCAGTCGGTTAAATGGACAAGTGACTTAGCTAATGATTTATTGGAGACGGGTAAGAGACAACTATGGCTCGGTAAGCCCAAAATTCGATGGAAACCCCAAAGCAAGGTACGTTTAAAATCAATGTTGATGCAGCGTTTTCGGATGTTCAGAATAACGGTGCTACAGGGGTGGCTATGCGAGATCACAATGGCAAGTTGATAGCAGCGCAGGCGTGTTGGTACGAGAGAGGAGCATCCCCGCTGACTATGGAGGCCTACGCAATTCGTGACGGCATAAAATTTGCGATGGAAAGAGGGGTAAGAGATGTGGAGATTGAATCGGATTCTTTACAAATCGTTGATATGTGGAAAGCAACGAACTATGGAAGATCTTCGGTGGCTGCTATTCTCTTGGAGGCAAATGATCTGATTGGGAACTTCGATAATTTGAGTGTGAGTTTTATTCCTAGACTAGCTAATGAATTGGCGCATATGTGTGCCCAATACCCTAGTCAGGAGACGAGTAGATGTCTCTGGATCAATTATACCCCGTCCTTTCTTGATGCGTGTATCAGAAAGGATTATAACCCTGGATAATTTGTGGTTCGGGCTGCAAGTTTCAGACGCGCTCTTTTCCTTACTAGGGTACCTGCGGGGACTGGTGTTAAAACGTTAGGGTAACCAGTGGGTTCGTCTCCCCTGGGATTCGTGTTATATTGAGGGCTACAATAGCCAGAGTTTGTACAGGAGAGAGGTACAGAAACCGAACCCAACACGCACATGTACAAGACCAAACAGACTAGGAAAATAAGGCCTATTACAAGTTCTAACACCCTCCCTTAATCTCAACCTTCTGAAAGGTTGAGATTACGTTTGAATTCATCAAGTTTCTTGACAGGGAGAGCCTTTGTAAAACCATCAGCAACTTGGTCTTCACTTGAGATGAACCGAATTGCTAGACTATTGTTAGCAACTCTTTCTCTGACAAAATGAAAATCAATCTCAATATGCTTGGTACGAGCATGAAACACTGGATTTGCAGATAAATAGGTAGCTCCTAGGTTATCACACCAAAGACTTGGTTTTTCTTGTAATTTTACTCCAAGCTCAATGAGAAGTGCTTCAACCCAAATCAATTCAGCAGTTGCATTAGCAAGGGCCTTGTACTCAGCTTCAGTACTAGATCGAGACACTGTGGCTTGTTTTCTGGCACTCCAAGAGACCAGATTTGGTCCAACAAATATAGCAAAACCACCTGTAGAACGTCTATCATCAAGACAGCCAGCCCAATCTGCATCTGAGAATGCACTCAAGAAGGTGAACGATGATTTTGTAAATGTAATTCCAAGACTCAAATTAGTTTGCACATATCTGAGAATACGCTTGGCAGCTGTCCAGTGTTCTGTAGTTGGAGCATGAAGATATTGACAGACCTTGTTAACAGAGAAGGACAAATCAGGACGTGTCAATGTAAGATACTGCAGTGCTCCAACTAGACTTCTGTATTGAGTGCTATCTTCAGGACCAAGAAGTGTTCCCTTTGTAAGAGATAATTGTTCTGAAGATGACAAGGGTGTAGGAACTGGTTTACAACCCTGCATATCAGCTCTGCTAATGATATCAGTAGCATACTTTTCCCGTGTCAAGAGCAAACCATTCTGTGTTCTTTTGACTTCAATGCCCAGAAAATAATGTAAATCACCTAGATCTTTGATAGCAAAATTCTTATTTAAATCTCGAAGCAGAGCATCAATGGCATGATTAGACGAACCAGTGACTATGATATCATCAACATAAATCAGAACAAACATTGTGATACCTGACTTGTTGAAGAGAAACAATGAAGTGTCTGCCTTTGATGGTGTAAATCCGAGCTCAAGCAGCTTAGAACTCAATTTAGAATACCAAGCTCTAGGTGCTTATTTTAACCCAGACAGAGCTTTATCAAGTTTGCAAATATAATGCGGAGAGTGGGGGTTCTCAAAACCTGGTGGTTGTCTCATATACACATCCTCTTCCAGAACACCATGAAGAAACGCGTTCTTGACATCTAGCTGCCTTAGACTCCATCCACGAGAGACTGAGAGAGATAAAAAAATTCTGATAGTAGCAATCTTAACCACGGGACTGAAAGTATCCTCGTAATCAATACCATATCGCTGTTTGAACCCTTTTGCAACTAGGCGAGCTTTGTACCTGTCAATGGTGCCATCTGCTTTCTTCTTTATACGATACACCCATTTACAGTCAATCAGATTTCTGCTACTGCTTGGTGGAACAAGATGCCAAGTTTTGTTATCCATCAATGCATTGTATTCTTCCTCCATAGCTTGACGCCAACAAGGATCATTGAGAGCTTCTGACAATGTGTTTGGTTCACCTGTAGAGGACAACATACACCACCGTATAGTACCATCAGTAATTTTTCTTGGATTACGAATACCTTTCTGCAATCTGGTACGGACTCCAGGAGGTGAAGGTGGTGGTGATGAAGAATTATTAGAGGAATCGGAATTTTCAGAATTTTCAGCATCATTTTCATTTTCTTCAGCATTTTCTTCAGCTGATGATGTATTTCCGCCCCCAGCATCAGTGGCCGCAGAAGATCCTGGGGATACTGCTGAGGCAGGGGACAGTGATGGCGATGGGGAGCCTGGCGCAGTGTCGCTCGCGTCGCTGCGGCTGCCAGGGCTCGCGTCGCTGCGGCTGCCAGGTGGCGTCGCAGTACCGGGTGCATGGCTGCTGTCCCCGCCTGGCGTGTGTGCGTCACGCGCACGCGTGGAGCCAGGCGCAGCGCGGGAATCGGCAACCGACAATGCACCAGACGACGACAGGGAGGCAGCAGCAGACTGCGACAGAGAATCATCATGGGATCGCTGCATCTCGAAACTCGCAGAGTCAGGAGAATGTTCCGAATCTTCCTCTGTTTCAGCACTGCTTTCGTCATTTTCTGATGCACTTTCAACATCAATTTCTGCACCATTTTGTTCACTGTTTTCACCTGGATTTTCTTCTACAGCTGCATCTTCCTGTAGTACATTAGTAATAGAGACAATAGGCACGATATGGTTATTGCAATTATGGACACTCTCATGGGAATTTGTGGTGGAAGATGGAAGAAGTAAGATTTCTTTCTTGAGGAGAGCTCCGACATTTGGACGAAGAGATGCAAACGGAAACACATTTTCATCAAAAACAACATCTCGAGAAATATACACACGGCCTGTAGATACATCAAGGCATTTTACACCTTTATGTAGAGGGCTATAACCAAGAAACACACAACGTGTGGATCGGAAAGCAAGTTTTCGTTTATTGTAGGGACAAAGATTAGGCCAACAAGCACAACCAAAAGTTCTGAGTGCATCATAATTTGGAGTTATATGGAGAAGACGTTCAGTGGGTGTTTCAAAATTTAGAACTTTGCTAGGAAGCAAATTTATGAGAAACGTGGCTGTGAGAAAAGCTTCATCCCAAAATTTCAAATGCATAGAGGCATTGGCTAACAAAGCAAGACCAACTTGAACTATATGACGATGTTTTCTTTCAGCTGAGCCATTTTGCTGGTGAGCATGAGGACAAGAAACATGATGTGTGATACCAACTTTCTGAAAGAAACCATTTAGCTTTTCATACTCTCCCCCCCAATCAGTTTGCATAGTAATAATTTTCCTATCAAACTTCCGTTCAACAAATTGCTGAAAATTGAGAAACGCTTGATAAACCTCAGAACGATTTTTGAGCAAATATATCCAAGTGAACTTGCTAAAATCATTAATAAAGCTTACATAGTATGCATGTTTACCAACAGAGAGAGGAGCAGGACCCCATACATCAGAGAATACTTGCTCCAAAGGAGAAGTAGAGACACTAGAAGATATGGAGTATGGCAACTGGTGACTCTTAGCTAGCTGACAAGAATCACAAACATATGGGGTACTCTCTGGAGTGTAAGCTATTTTATTTCTTCTAAGAACTTGCTGAACCACAAACGAAGAGGGATGTCCTAAGCGACGATGCCATGTTGATGATGATGGCTTTATTGTGAGAAAGGCATGCTTGGCAGTCTCATGGAACATGGGCACCAAGGGATAGAGACCACCCCAGCAAGGGCCTCTAAACAGAACTCTTCTGGTTGCTTGGTCCTTAATTAAAAAGAAGAAAGGACGAAACTCAATGAAAACTTGATTATCAAGAGTGAAACGATGAACAGATAAAAGATTTTTTGATGCACTAGGAACATGGAGAATGTTATTGAGATCAAAAGAACCATGAGGAGTGCGCAAAATTGAATTTCCAATGTGACTAATGTCCATACCCGTTCCTTCTGCAGTTTGGACCCTGTCTTGCCCATTATACTTGTTGGCTATGAGAAGTTTGTTGAGCTCACTAGTGATATGATCCGTTGCTCTTGTATCAGTGTACCAATTTGTGTCAACTCCATAAGAGGCAAGATTAGCTCCCTTTTCATCATCACCTTTGTTTCTTTTGTCCTGGGAATAGCGCCACCAACACTCGTTTGCAGGATGACCATGCTTCTTGCATATTTGGCAATCCGTGTCAACATATGGAGTAGGGGTGCGGTCAAAACGACGACCACCACCATCAGAACGACCACCACCATCAGAGCGATGGTAGCGATCTCCTCCATTATCATCTCGACGTCTGTCCCTGCGGTCATCATGGTAGTCACCCCGGCGCTCATCGCGGCGCTCATCACGATTACCATGGCGTTCATCACGATGCCAGTTTCCACGATCATCATCCCTGCGCCAATAGCCTCGATCATCCTCCTTGGCTCGATAGCTACCACCTCCACGGTAGACACCATTATCAGGACTACGGCCACGAGGAGGGGGGGTCCGACCACGTGGACGCAGCATTGCATCACGTCGAGCTAGGTTTGCCGAAGATACAAACATGCCATTCTCCTCCACCACATTGCGCATATCATATGAGCACAGTTGCTCATAGAAGGCATCAAGGGTTATACTCGGGTTGCCATTGACAGAAGTGATTAATGCATTCTATTCAACCTTGTCCAAGCCATGCAACAAGTAGCCAAGCATCTCATCATCTGGAATCGGTTTGCCAAGGGCAGAGAGTTCGGAGGCAATGCCTCTCATCTTGGTGAAGTATGCATCAGCCGTCATGGTGAGTTTTTTTGTGTCATTCAACTGTCCACGAAGAAGCTGAGCCTTTGTGCGTGATGCGGACTGAAACATGGAATTGATAGTCGTCCATGCCTCAGCGGTGGAGGTGACCTCGAGCAAATGTGACAAAATATCCGGGGACAGAGTATTGAGGAGGAACCGAAGCACCTGCTGGTCACGGGCAATCCACGCAACATACGCAGGGTTTTCCACTGTCATCTTTTTCTTCTCTGAATCTTCAATCTCTATGGTCTTGTCAGGTGCAGCATCAGATCCATCAAGTAACGCCATGACATTGGCACCGCGAAAAGCAGGCAGCACCAATGCTTTCCACAACAAAAAATTGTTGCGAGAGAGTTGCTGGGCCGGTGGCGATCCAAGGGCAGCGGCAAGGGCCGAGCTTGAGCTGGACGAACTCATGTTGCAGCGGCGAAAGGAGTTGTACTGAGTTTCTTGGAGTCTTGACCGGCAGGAAATCGGCACGATCAGAGATGTCTGTGGCGGCCAAAGCTTGAGAGCGACGGCGGCAGTTGTGTTTTTCCGATCTTGGTTGTGGAGCCCGTGACTTCAAGAGCAACGATGGCAAGTTTGTTTGGGCGGCGGCTGAGGCTTCACGAACGACAGCGGCGGCAGATGTCAAGGCCCGTGGCTTCAGGGAGCAACAATGGCGAGGTTGTTGGGCGGCGGCGGCGGCTTCACGAGCGGCGGCGGTGGCGGATGTCGAAGGCAACTAGATCTCGCGGAAGACCCGCTCTGATACCATGTTAAAACGTTAGGGTAACCAGTGGGTTCGTCTCCCCTGGGATTCGTGTTACATTGAGGGCTACAATAGCCAGAGTTTGTACAGGAGAGAGGTACAGAAACCGAACCCAACACGCACACGTACAAGACCAAACAGACTAGGAAAATAAGGCCTATTACAAGTTCTAACAACTGGAAGGTTTTTAGTGAGACGGCTGCATGCTTTATATAAGGTGTTTAAATTTCAAAAAAAAAAACTGCTTCCATCCGCAGATTTATCCTTGGGTTTGAATAGACACATCGGCGGGCTGCTTGGGAAGGCGGCTGGAGAAGCAGAACGCCTCGATGATTAATTGGACGGTGACGCGAGGGAACCCCTGGAAGGCGGGGAGGTGCCGGCCGGGAGAATGAGATGGGCTGGTTCGCTGCATCGATTACGATCAAAAAAGTTTGACTCGCAACAGCGTCTTTGATTGTCAAACACTGCACTGACAACCAAGTTTCCGTTCCCTAGCTAGCGTCTCTGTTTTGGTAAGGGAATATGTAGACAGTGAAGAGGGAGACAGCCATATGCCCATATCCGCATTTGATTTCATCACTGATCACGTACGCACGTAGCCAAGCAGAATCAGTTCTCTGGTGAACTCCTACGTATTATTGGCAAGTCATCGTCGCAGTCACATGAAGAAAACGAAAGCAGTGTTGACCAGCCCTTTCTATTTCGGACTAGCGATGACTCGTCCACATCTGCAGATAAACCGGCCGAGACAAGTCTGGATCATGACAGCCGAACGGCTATCCCTGCAGACTTGCACGTTCTCTGGTCAGCAAGCTAGCTAGAGTGAAATATAGCAGACAAGCGTCCCTTGGCAAACGTCGGCGAAGGCAAGCGGGCAGCTGAGAAATTCGATGAAAAACGGTCATCGATCATGTCGACGTGGAAAGGTGCCCAAAAATTTCGTGCTCGAGAGTTCATTTTAATTTTTTTTAAACCGGCTTCTTGGAATTTATTCTTAAAAGTAGACTAAATTAAGGGATACACCCTAAGTACTATTCAGTTGTCCCACAACATTAACAAGTACTAGTGTTTTAGTTTTTTTTTCTTTTTTTTGAGGAAACAAAACACTCTGATGGTTTCTTGTATACTTCTGTGTTTTATAATGTGAAAGCCTATCTAATATCTACGGAGCAATCTATGTGATGCATGGAGTTCATCCATGGCCGGAAAATGGAGTATTTCTTCCTTCTAGCTCGATGGATAATCCATATGGCCAGCTTTTCCTTGAATTTCCTTTTGCATCTGAGAAAACTTGCTCTGATTCCTTTTAAAAAAATGTTATCATTCCTAGTAATCCAAATGACCCAAGTCACAAGGACCATTATTTCAGTAAAGAACTGCTTCCGATCGACAAGTTTTGGAAGTCCACGGGTGGATTTAGCTCCATTTCAAAACAAAAACAAAAACTTGTGGATTTAGCTCCTTCCAACAAAGAGAAGCAAACTAATACATTCTTTTCGGAACTCTATTACCAATGACAGAGCTTCCACATTAGTTGTGGGTTTCTAAGACTTGCTTTAGATGGCATGAGTTATATGAAGATCTTTAGTTGTGGGTTTCTGAGACTTGCTTTAGATGGCATGAGTTATATACGGGTAACCAGAGAGATATATAGCAAAACGGTTATTATTCCATTAAATGCAAATAAGAAATACAATAAGAGTACACTCCTCACATTTGCCCAGACGTGAAGTCTGAACCGCGAGGTTATTCAAATCTTATTACAAACAGCATGCTACCTTAACAAGAAGCTTAGCTATACAACTTCTGGTAGATTTATAAAATTTCGCTAGCTTGCTTATCGAATTATCAATTCGATCATTTCAAGGTCTTAGAAAGTTAAAACCCAGCAGCGAACTTGGACTTGAGAAGTTCCACGACCCCGGCGTCTACACGTAGCGCCTTGGTGAGTACGGGCGTCGGGATGGGTGGGTTGGAACCGAAGACGGTGAGTGGCACGAAGACGATGCCCGGGTTTTGGCTGTTGAAAGACACGACCATGGATGCCTCGGTCTTGCCGACATTGAACTGAAAGTGCATGAGCCCGCGAGGGATGAGGAACGTCTCCCCCGCGCGCAACACCTTGGAGTAGAGCTTGTTCCCGGAGTCGAGGCTGCCGATGATGCCAACGAGGAGCTCACCTTTCATCACGATGCCAATCTCGGTGGCACGCGGGTGGATGTGCGGCGGGTTGGTGCCTCCGGGCGCGAAGTCAACACGGTTCATGGACACGCCTAGCGTGTTGGTGCCGGGCCACTCCGCCACGTCCAACTCTGTCACGGCTGAGCCGTTCGGGGTGGACGTGTTGCCGGCCTTGGCGAGCTTGGAGGAAAAGAGGAAGTCGTCGCCGGCCTCCGACATGGGCTTGCACGGGTGCCCGTTCACGGACACTGCCTTGCCGTCGAGGTCAGCCACACAGAAGTCCTGGAGCGGGTCCGGGTCGGTGGCCAGGATGGATGGAGCAAGGAATAGCATGGTAAATAGGCCAGCGGCTAGGGTTTTGGAGTACGCCATTTTGAGCTCACTATGAAACTTGGCGATGGCTGATTGATCGGCTAGAGCTAGTGAGAGTTGTAGGTAGCTGTGGTGGATGAGTTAGTTTGTGAGCAATGGAGTCCTTTATATAGGGATGCATGCTTGGAGTTAGCTATGTGCATGTCTTATCGTCACAACATGCATGTGCTGCATGTGTGAACACGCGAATCAGAGTACTCCCTCGGTCTCATATTAATTGTCTCAAACTTTAATAAAATTGGATGTATCTAGACATAATTTAGTGTTAGGTACGTACACTTTTGTCCAATTTTGAGACAATTATTATGAGACGGAGGGAGTACAGTATTGGCGTACAGATCTCATCTTTGTGATCGTAAAAAAGTACTAGCTGGACTCAAGGTCAGCAGTCAAGGCCATACCGGCTGCTAAGGAACGGGACCTACGAACAGAGACGTGAGGAGATTATCCCAATGGAGTATTGCGCTTGGAAACAGATGTTCACAAGATTCGTGGACATATCTCTACCCAGGGATGATCTTCGTGATTTCCTAGGCTTTTGAGTTCCTGCTGACATTTGTGGAAGGCATTATTGAGAACCACCATGATGTCCAAAAATCATGGTGGTTCTCAATAATGTCTTTCATAAATGTGTAAAATTTCAATTCGGAATACTTTGTATTTTGATCTACATAAAAAAGACAAATGCATAGATCTAAATATAGTGAACAGTATACATTTTCAAATGTTCAGATTTTCTCTTTTTTTTTTAATGTAGTTCATGATAAATGGAGTTTTAAGTTGTAATTTTGTATGCTTATAAGATAGAACATGCTTAACATCCCTATTTTTTCCATATATTTTTAAAACTCTTAAATATCGTTTTTGATTTTTCAAAACACCGGGTTCACTGGTGCTCCGGAGCCAGAATGGTTTTCCGGAGAACATATGACTATATGTTGGTATTTTAAATAATTAGTATAAATCTTCATTACGATAAGTAAACAAAATAAATAGAAAACATATATTACATGATTCAAAACAAATAAAATGTTTTTTTAAACAACAGAAGATCTTCGTTGCCAAAGCAGCCACCAAACACTACTGGACTTACATTCGAGAAAACAAAAAAGGAAGAAGACATGAACTAGATTAGTGCCACCGGGTTAAGGGAACTACCACCAGAGTTTAGGATTTTATATAAAACACAGCAATGCACCTCCAAGGATGCCGAGTAAGTAACATGAGAAAGCAATTTTCCAGGATTGTGTGGGATTTCTTTTTTTTGGTTGCACGAAAGGGAAACAAAAACACATATAGGAACCTTTCCAAGAGGTTGTAGGCAATGTATAATTTTCTGTGACATATAGTGCAAAAGGATACTTAGAAATTAATTATTGTACGATTCAAACCTACAAATCAAACTAAGTAACATAGGAAAAATTCTTGACTCATATAATACTAGTACTCTAAACTTTGTAATATCTTTTGAATCGAAATGACTTAAAAAATATTACAGTCGCTCCGTAGAATTTCGTTGGGTTTGAGTTGGCACACCGACCGGCTGCTCGGGAAGACGCCTGGATAATTAGAATGCCTCGGTGATTGGATGGTGACCCGCGAGGAGCCTGGGAACCGGGGGAGGTGCCGCGAGGGGAGAGAGACTTGTTTGTTGGATTGATAGCGATCAAATCCTCCGCCTCGCAACAGCCTCGTTGATTGTCAAATACTGTGCTGCTGACAGCCTCGACGATGACTTGTCCCCGTTTCTGAGATGGAATGCGTGGACAGTGAAGGGGAGGAGACAGCCATATCCGGATTTGATTTCATCACTGATCACGCACCTAACCGATCAGAGTCAGTAGTTCTCCTTGAACGTACGTCCTACTGCTGGCAAGTCATCATCGCAGCCACAAGAAGAAGAGAGCAGTTTTGGTGCATTCAGATTTCCATTTCTGACGAGCGATGACTTTGCTAGCTAATGCCTCTTCAGCGATTGCAGATAAACTGGTAGAGACAAGTATGGCACCGTAACAGTCGTCTGCACTCTGCAGATTTGCACCTTGCTCTGATCAACAAGCTAGCTAGGTTCAAATAACAGATACACACCACTGAAGTTGTAGAGACAACTGCCTACGATGAGAAGCGGTATATATTGCAACCTGGTTAAAATCGACAAAACTGCAACAAAAATTTAGTAGAAAAATTCACTACTCCCTCCAATCCGATTTAATTGTCGGATGGTCAGGCAAAGTTTTCCTAAACCATTCATAATCTTGCATCAATTATTTCGGATCGGAGGTAGTAGTACTATGTTCTTTTGCTACTGAAAGTCTGTAGGCTCTTCTTATTACCTCTGTTTGGTAGCATTGCGAGGCTTGCATAACGATGTTCAAAACATTTTAACGGGTTTCATTACCTGTTAATGGAACCGAGGACAGGGTCCTGGTGCTCTAAAAATGATGGTGGCACAGCCCAGGCACGGTATGCAGATAACCTATTCCAGACAGAATAAAAAACACCCAAAAAATTGGACGAGTCTTCAAGCCTTGTTGACACATGACAGTACACACACGTCACACTAGCTGACATACGTTTAGTGTTTAACTCGGTAACAGGTTCGCAAACGACAATTACTCGCCAAGCTCCACCCAGTTCAAATTGCTGATGTAAATGAAAATGCGTGGTAATAAGCAGGGACGTCTTCAGTCTTTACGGGCCATTTCTTTATCCTCCTATAAAATGGCAGCAATGAAAGAACTCGTAAATAACACACAATTTGAACATTTTAAATGAATTTATAGCGATGCCACGCGTTCACACATGGGTAGTGCACAATATAGATAGAGAACTGGGGAAGACCGACATTCAAAATACTAGCTGATGGCGAAACAAATATACTAGGTTTTTTTTTATTGCACAGTGGTTCACATTCAAAAATCACAGCGGCAACACCACTTCTCAGCAGGGTCAATGAGTATATGGATTCATCTAAGCAAAAACTGGCACAACTAAAAAGAGCAAAGGAAAAATAATAGGGCTTTTTATCGAATTGCCTACAGCGGTCCACTACTACTCAGTTTTACCCCTAGCGCCGAATGGTGCTCAGTTTTGCCCCTAGTCCGTGCGCAACTACTATAGAGAGGCCGGAACGGTAAGTTTGGAGTCGAATCCGTTCCGCGAAGTAGGTCCGAGGAGTCAGACTCCGTTTCGCGAAGTGGGTCCGGGTGGGACTGCCAAGTTCGTTGAAACCGTCCGGAGGTTACAGGTGGGACCGCGCAGTTTGAATAGTCCACACCCAAGCTTCCCGCTGGGTTCAGCGACGCGTGGGAAAACCGCGGGCCCCCACGTCGGTCAAAGGCTGCCGGAGTAACGTCACACGCGCGCAGCAAATGCCCCGCCAGGGCTACAAAAGGCCCCTCGCCGCTCGCCGCTCTCCCCATTCTAGCCGTTCATCTCGCCCTCACCGCACTCACTCTCATCGCCGCATTTCACCTAGACACCCCGAGACGATGCCTTGACGGCTCCGTGCAAACCGCAACTCGCCGTTGTACTACCGCCCCGCGGCCGCGACGCGGGGCCACAGTGACGGCGATAGCGACAACGAGTTCTACAACGAGGAGAACGAGCAGCGACGCAGGAGGAGGCAGCGCCCGAGCAGCAGCCGGTGCAGGAGGAGGCGTCGCCCGAGCAGCAGCCGCCGCAGGAGGCGCAGCGCTGGAGGAGGCACAGGAGGAGGCAGCCAATCTGGCCCGAGCAGCACGAGGTGTTCTACTCGTTCCAAACATGGCGGAACAACATGGCGGAACGAGGAGGCGTTCCACCAGGTGCGCGCTTGGCTCGAGGAGGCAGCGGCAACGACCGAGGCTGCCGTTGTTCGTGCATCCCTGGAGACCCACCAGAGGGACAAGGCGGAGCGCTAGGTCTACCGGCAGCTCACCGCAACCGCGGCGTCGGATGAGCAGCAGGCGCTCGTCGGGCTGTACGAGAGCGACCAGCGCAAGGTTGCCCTGCAGAGCGAGAGGCGGAACCGCCGCCATCCCTCCGAGCAGGCGCAGCTGCACCGATTGCGGATCCAAGGCAGAGCGCAGCGGCGCTGGCTCGCTACGGTGGCGAACCCATCGCCCTTCGCCAAGAACGACCACGAGGCGGGGCCCTCCAACATGCTGGCCTACGGCGATTGCGAGGAGAACGACGAGGAAGAGGACGACGTCTAAGAGGAGGGTGACGACCAGGCCGGGTGATCGCGGCGAGCCTCGGCCTGCCGTAGTTTTTTTTAAGTTTTTTCTATGTTTTTAGTTAAATTATGCCGTCTATCTGTAAAAATATCGTCGAATCTATGAATTTGCGCCGATTTCAACGAGTTCGCCGTTTTTAATTAATTTTGAGTATTTTTTAACAAAATCACGAGCCAGAACTAGATTAAAAGCGAAAAGAGGGAGTAGTTTGTATGATGTTTGAATAAAGTTGTATGATGTTGAACCAAGTCATTCCAAAATTTTAGGCAAATGTGTTTCAAATGAGGTCTGAAGCTATTGTCAAAATTATCATGAAAAATTCGAACTTGTCAAAATTATCCGATCCAAATAAATTTTAGGAGCAACTATATCACATATAACAACATTGTTCGTTGGATTCATGTCATTTTGAATTTTTTTGAATCATTTATGCTCATTTGAAACCATCGCTTTATTCTCATTAGAAATGTGCTTCAAATGAGGTCTGAAGCTAGGGTAGACACCCCCGTTTGAAATTTCATGAAAAATTCGAACTTGTCAAAATTATCCGATCCAAATAAATTTGAGGAGCAACTATATCACATATAACAACATTGTTCGTTGGATCCATGTCATTTTGATTTTTTTTTTTTGAATTATTTATGCTCATTTGAAACAATCGCTCTATTCTCATGAGAAATGTGCTTCAAATGAGGTCTGAAGTTAGGGTAGACACCCCCGTTTGTAATTTCATGAAAAATTCGACCTTGCCAAAATTATCCAAATAAATTTGAGGAGCAACTATATCACATATAACAACATTGTGCGTTGGATTCATGTCATTTTGATTTTTTTTTTTGAATTATTTATGCTCATTTGAAACCATCGCTCTATTCTCATGAGAAATGTGCTTCAAATGAGGTCTAAAGCTAGGATAGACACCCCCGTTTGAAATTTTCATGAAAATTTCGACCTTGTCAAAATTATCCAAATAAATTTGAGGAGCAACTATATCACATATAACAAAGTTGTGCGTTGGATTCATGTCATTTTGATTTTTTTGGAATTATTTATGCTCATTTGAAACCATCGCTCTATTCTCATGAGAAATGTGCTTCAAATGAGGTATGAAGCTAGGGTAGACACCCCCGTTTGAAATTTTCATGAAAATTTTGACCTTGTCAAAATTATCCAAATAAATTTGAGCAGCAACTATATCACATATAACAACATTGTGCGTTGGATTCATGTCATTTTTTTTGAATTATTTATGCTCATTTCAAACCATCGCTCTATTCTGCCCCATGAGAAATGTGCTTCAAATGAGGTCTGAAGCTAGGGTAGACACCCCCGTTTGAAATTTCATGAAAAATTCGACCTTGTCAAAATTATCCAAATAAATTTGAGGAGCAACTATATCACATATAACAACATTGTGCGTTGGATTCATGTCATTTTGATTTTTTTTGAATTATTTGTGCTCATTTGAAACCATCGCTCTATTCTCATGATAAATGTGCTTCAAGTGAGGTCTGAAGCTAGGGTAGACACCCCCGTTTGAAATCTCATGAAAATTTCGACCTTGTCAAAATTATCCAAACAAATTTGAGAAACAGCTATATAACATACAACAACATTATGCGTTGGAGTCATGTCATTTTGATTTTTTTTAATTATTTATGCTAATTTGAAATCATCGCTCTATTCTCATGAGAAATGTGTTTCAAATGAGGTCCGAAGCTAGGGTAAATACCCTATTTGTGCTTCAACTTTTTTTGGCATCTTGTCTACATCAGCCAAATTAATTTCCTAGACATCTATTCTACATATATAGTGTAAATCTGAAGTTTCATTATGTTTTGAATAATTCTTCTTTTTTTGCATTTTTTATTTAAATAACATGGTTTTAATAGAAAAATCATATGTAAAACAGATAAAAATCATCGTTGTAGTAAATCTAAAGTTTCGTTGTGTTTTGTATCATTCTTCTATTTTTTATTTTTTTATTTAAATAACATGGTTTAATACTTAATACTCCCTCCGTATCGAAAAGAAATCATATGTAGAACAGATAGAAACCATCGATCCCTGTAGCCAACGGACCAACCAATCCTAGCACAAAACGAGCATCTCGCGGATCGCTGTGGCTACGAGCGCATCCGTCCGATGCAAGATTCCTTCTAGAAGGCGTCGATCCAACAGCCCAGGTCGAATCTCTGGGTGTCCTTCTAAGCTTGAAATGAGCATAAATAATTCAAAAAATATCGAAAAAATATAAAGCCGACGCACATAGTAGTGTTATGTCATATAGTAACGAGAAAAAAATATAAACCTGTCTTATAAAGAATGGAACGAAAAAGCCTTATCTAATATGTGATATCTTGAACAGACTAGTAGAGAGTTCAAAAAAATGAGATGAGTTTCAAACCTTTGGAGATGAAATAAGGTCAAAATCTCACCAAAACTTCATTTTGGTGTGACTAAGAAAGATCCAAAGTTCTTTTTCATTTTGATGTTTTAAACTTGTTTTATTTACGATTTTCGATTAAAACCATTATTATTCAAAAGAAAATAAATAGTACGAATATTCATCCAATAAATTTTCAGGCTTCGAAATTACATTATATAGGTCGAATAAAAATCTAGGAAAACTATAAATAGGATTTATAAATGTTAGAACGAAAGCCTTCACTAAAATGTGATTCCTCGAATACAGTAGTAGAGATTTCAAAGAATATGAGGTGGAAACATTGTGAATCTTCCGAAGATGTGGGTTCTACCTTTTTGTTTTGTGTTCCTATGGGCTATCCTAACACAACCAAGCAAATAGTTCCACATTGCTACCCCCTTTCGACGCAGTTACCGCATGTTTCCTTATAAGTCCGGTATTTCTCCAGCGGGCAGGGTTTCACCGGGAGGGGGGCTACAGAGCGTCTGGATCCCAACACAATCTAGGGGGTGCCATACCATGTTAGTATAGGTGTGTTGTGTGCTTTGGATGTCAAAGATTGCTCTCCGGGGTGTGACCCGCTTCACCGGCATCCACTTCTCTCTCGCGAGTTTACATGCGCTTATAGGGTGAAACTCATGTATCGGACGAAACATTGTGAATCTTCCGAAGAGGTGGGTTCTACCTTTTTGTTTTGTGTTTCTATGGGCTATCCTAGCACAACCAAGCAAATAGTTCCACATTGCTACCCCTTTCGACGCCGTTACCGCGTGTTTCCGTATAAGTCCGGAATTTTCCAGCGGGTCTAGTGTTTCACCGGGACGGGGGCCACGGAGCGTCTGGATCCCAACACAAGCTAGGGGTTCCATGCCATGTTAATATAGGTGTGTTGTGTGCTTTCGATGTCAAATATTGCTCTCCAGGGTGTGACCCACTTCGGCGGCATCCACTTCTCTCTCGTGAGTTTACATGCGCTTATAGGGTGAAACTCCAATATCAGACCAAACATCGTGAATCTTCCAAAGAGGTGGGTTCTACCTTTTTGTTTTGTGTTCCTATGGGCTATCCTAGCACAACCAAGCAAATAGTTCCACATTGCTACCCCCTTTCGACGCCGTTACCGCGTGTGTCCGTATAAGTCCGGTATTTTTCCAGCGGGTCTAGGGTTTCACCGGGAGGGGGGCCACGGAGCGTTTGGATCCCAACACAAGCTAGGGGGTGCCATACCATGTTAGTATAGGTGTGTTGTGTGCTTTGGATGTCAAAGATTGCTCTCCGTGGTGTGATCCACTTCACCGGCATCCACTTCTCTCTCGTGAGCGTTTATAGGGTCAAACTCCTGTATCGGACCAAACATCGTGAATCTTCCAAAGAGGTGCGTTATACCTTTTTGTTTTGTGTTCCTATGGGCTATCCTAGCAAAACCAAGCAAATAGTTCCACAATTCTACCCCCTTTCGACGCAGTTACCGCGTGTTTCCGTATAAGTCAGGTATTTCTCCAGCGGGGCTAGGGTTTCGCCGGGAGGGGGCTACGGAGCGTCTGGATCCCAACACAAGGTAGGGGGTGCTATACCATGTTAGTATAGGTGTGTTGTGTGCTTTGGATGTCAAAGATTTCTCTCCGGGGTGTGACCCGCTTCACCGGCATCCACTTCTCTCTCGTGAGCGCTTATAGGGTGAAACTCCTGTATCGGACCAAACATCGTGAATCTTCCGAAGAGGTGGGTTCTACCTTTTTGTTTTCTGTTCCTATGGGCTATCCTAGCACAAACAAGCAAATAGTTCCACATTGCTACCCCCTTTCGACGCAGTTACCGCGTGTTTTCGTATAAGTCAGGTATATCTCCAGCGGGGCTAGGGTTTCACCGGGAGGGGGGCTACGGAGCGTCTGGATCCCAACACAAGCTAGGGGGTCACCACACTGTACCAACTATCTCTAAAAATGTCTAGAAATGACATGGCCGAGTAGTGCAGACAGCACCCGTCTACACTATTGTACATGCCCTAAAAACAGAGGGAACCAGATCCTCTTACTTTGCCCACCTTATGTTCTCTGAGTTTCTCCCATGACACGTGGGTCCGGTGTGTGATGGGCTCCATTTGTCAGTGACCTAAAGTCAGAGGATCGCGTTCCCGCACAGAGAAGCGCTCGTATCAGCGTCTGCATGCCGTTGCCACCGTAGTTTGCATGCATGGACTCGATCTGCACCGTTCCTTACGATCAAACGATTGAAAATGAAGCGGTGCATGGACTGGGTGTTTTGTCTCAATGTAACTGCATGCAACAACGGACACTGTCTAGTGGGGCCCCGTTCGCCAGCCCGGTGCATGCACACCTCGTTTTTTCAGAGTAAACAACGTGGCAGAAGAAGAAAAGAGTAAACGTCGTGTCGCATTTGCAGCAGCCCTGCACACCTCATTTCAGAAACACGAGTCGCGTCGTATTTGCAGCAGCCCTGCACGCCTCGTTTCAGAAACACGAGTCGCGTCGCATTTGCAGCGACGCAGCCCTCCGCGCCTCGTTTTCAGAAGATACGCATCAATACATATGCAGCGAGGCAGGATTTGGCGTGAGACTTTGGACTTTCTTCTCTTCACCTCTTTAATACACGCATGCAACGTCGAATCACTTTGACCGCCTAATGCCCACGCGCTCGTACTCCGTATCACTAGCTTTGACCATGCATCGACTCTTCTACACTGCATCCAACGTTTTCACATTGTTTGCTTCATCTACCCCAATTAATTCACGTCTAATCGTGTCTTTAATAGACCGTTTCACTCGTCCTCCATCTTTTCATCCCTCTCCAGCCCTTTGCCCTTCTCTCCCTAGCTTCAAGCCCGAACAATGTCTTCCTACTCTCTACCATCTAGCCCCGAGTCGGTCTCCGACGAGGACAACCGCCCCAAAGATCGGCCTTGGTACGAGGCCGATTATACGTCGGAGGACGTCGAATCTCCCAAACGGGAGAGATCGCCGCCGCCGCCCTTCGTCCGCAACCCCAAGCCCGCCCCCACCGCCCCCAAGACTTTGGACCTCTCCCCCAAGACGATCCGCCGCCTAAAGGAACTGGAGCGGCTGGAGAAGAAAGAGTTGAAGACCGAGGAGAAGAAGCAGGCGAAGGAGGACGCGAAGGCTTTCCGGGCCAGCATCAAGCGGGTCCGTGAGAGAGAGGAGGAGAGGATGCGGGCGGAGAACCGCCGCGCCCGCGTCAACAAGGAGATGGAGGACAGGGCGGCGGAGTGGAGGAAGTAGGGCGCCGGAGGGCGGCAAGGGCTCCCGCATGCAGAGCGGGAGAAGTTAGGGCTTTTTTTTAAAAAAAAATTAGATGTAATGTCCCTCGGGCCCCACTGATTATATGTAAAGTGAGGCTAGTTATCCTTTCTAAGTATGTTTAATTATATATAAAGTTATGTTCTTATATTTGTCCAAATATGTACCCACTGTTTAGAAGTTTTATCCTTTCTAATTATCGCTTTAAAAAAAAAAATCTAATTATCGCTTTAAAATATGCATATTGTAAACAAAATTTATATATAAGAGATGTGATGCATTATGTTTTCTAAGATAATATACAAATTTCAGTTGATCACAGTATATATTTTATATTATTAATACGAATAATTTGATGGTTTAATAAATAGATAATGTGTAGTCTGCATGTAGTGATTAATAAATATAAATGGATAATTTGTAGTCTGCATGTTGACATTGGGCCTCATTTGACATTGGGCCGCAAGCAACGGTCAACAGCTGGGGCCAACATGCAGCGCGCTAGCCGTCAACAGTTGGGACACACAAGCCGCGCCAACGCTCAACAACTGGGGCCCACATGCCGCGCCAACGGTTCTATGATGGGTCCCACAAGTCAGCATCCTAACGGGGGCAGAAAGTTACAATGGGAGCAGCGAAACGAGTCCTTGCAGACAGACTAGGGGCAAAAATGAGGTCAATTCGGCGCTAGGGGTAAAACTGAGGTCGTGGTGCCAAGTGAGGACACCCTGTTAAATAACCCAAAATAATAATAGCAGAGCAGATTCAAACACCAAACAGATTTACTGACCCCAGAACAATCATCAAGTTTTAGGAGATACAAACAGCAGCGAACCGCACACATCTACTACCAAATTGAAGGAGATTGGGATTCAAACCTGGATTCGGGGATGTAAAGCTAAGTGCTTAGCATGTCTGTTGCGGAGATTCTCCATAAAATCCACATCGTCAAGGTACTGTTGTTCCTAAAACCTTGATCTTGCGTGAGCTCAACGAGAGAGAGAGGGAGTCAGGCGACAGAGAGTTTGTTGCTGCGTACTGAAGTGCAGCGTTTTCGTTTTTCATTCATCTTATTTGTAGGCTGTTACAACTAACGATCCTAACTACTAGCGAATCCGTTAGGCTAGCTGACCGTGCCATCCCACGATCGCCTACCGATCCGACAGATGCGCAGCTACGCGCACGTTACACATACTCGTTCAGTTTGCGGACAGGCCCAACAAACTGAACCGTTATTCAGAGTTTCAGAAAACACTTAAACACTATCTTCGTCAGACTTAAGTTCAACATTTCTCCCCTAAGTCTGACTGATCTCCACGACGCCGAGCCTTGATCTCATCTCGATGAATTTGACTCGTCCCAGCGCCTTGGTGAGGATATCTGCAAGCTGCATATCGGTGCTGACGTGCCCGATTTCCACCCTGCCTTCTTCGATGCAATCACGGAGGAAATGAAACCTCACATCAATATGCTTGCTCCGCCCATGATGCACCGGATTTTTACTTAGCGCAATTGCTGACATATTGTCAACCCGCAGCTTCACCTTGAGAGGAGCATCGCCGATCAACTCACCGAGAAGACCACAGAGCCACACTCCTTGGCATGCTCCAGATGCAGCTGCCACATATTCAGCCTCGCAAGAAGAAAGAGCAACCAGCTTCTGCTTCTGCGATGCCCACGTGATCGCACTCGAGCCCAGGAAATACACCATTCCCGTCGTGCTTCTCCGATCATCCATGTCGCCAGCATAGTCACTGTCAGTATAACCCACTAGCTCCGGGACTCCTCTTCCACGCCTGTAACAGCATCCGTATCTCGCTGTTCCTTTGATGTAGCGCAGTATCTGCTTAACTGCTGCCCAATGTGATGCAGATGGCGCGTCGAGATACCTGCTCACCATCCCAACAGCAAAATTGATGTCAGGTCGTGTGTTGCAGAGATAACGCAGGCTTCCAACCACACTGCGATACTGCGTCACGTCGATAGCTGAGCCCGTCGTCGTCTTCCCAAGCTTGAGACGGCTCTCCATGGGCGTGTGCGTAGCATTGCACTCGGCCATCCCAGCTGCTTGAAGGATCTTCTCCACATACGCACTCTGACAGAGTGTGATCTCTTCTTCTCCTTGCTTCACTTCAATGCCCAGGTAATAGGAGAGCAACCCGAGGTCACTCATGGCGAATAGCCGTTTCATCTCTTCCTTGAACGCCATGATGTCGTCGTTGCAGGAGCCGGTGATCACCAGATCATCGACGTACACTCCCACGATGAGCGTCGACGCACTGGTGTTTCTCCTATACACCGCGTGCTCGAGTGGACTGCGCTCGAATCCCAGTGACGCGAGCGAGGAGTCGAGCTTGGCATTCCATGCCCTTGGCGCCTGCTTTAACCCGTAGAGCGCCTTGCGCAGGCGCAGCACGGCGTGCTCTCTGTCGTTGTCGACGTAGCCCGGCGGTTGTTGAACGTAGACCTCCTCCTGCAAGTCCCCGTTCAGGAACGCGCTCTTCACATCCATGTGATGCACGGACCAGCCACGGTGAGCGGCGAGGGCGAGCAGTACGCGGACAGTCTCCATCCTCGCCACCGGCGCAAACACCTCGTCGTAGTCCACGCCTTGCCGCTGCGAGTATCCTTTCGCCACCAGACGAGCTTTGTACTTCACCACGCTTCCCATCGGATCTTTTTTCACCTTATAGACCCATTTGAGACCGATTGCGTGCTGTCCTGGCGGCAGCGTGGTGAATTCCCAGGTGCCATTGCTCCTTATCGCCTCCAGTTCCGCATCCATGGCCCGCTTCCAACACTCCTCCGTGAGCGCCTCTGTCACATTCAGAGGTTCCTCGGCCGCCATGAGACAGAGACCGGCGTGTTCCTCGTCCAGCTGCTCGAGCACATCCCTCAGCTTGCGGTAGTGTGGTGGTGTATGATCGAGGTCATGCCGCTCGTGGTCGTTGCTGGGTGGAGACACCCAGTCCGTCTCCGTCCGGCCTGGCGACGGTGTGCGCTGCTGCACTGGTGTGATCACCGAGCGTGCCACCCCCACAGGTGAGCTTGAGGTCGATGATGAGCTCGCTGCGGTGGGCGATGGCTGTTCCTCCGCTCCTCTGACAGGACTTGGTGCAGCAGCGTCCATGGGCGCGTCCTGGTACACGACCACCAGGTGTTCGTCCGGGTGATGCGCGCCCGTGCCAGCGGATGTCGTCCAGTCCCACTGGCGTTGCTCCTCGAACTTGATATCGCGGGAGACTCGCACCTTCCTGGTCGATGGATCATAGACCCTATAGGCTTTTGATCCCTCCTCGTAGCCGACGAAGATCATCGGCGTTGATCTGTCAGCCAATTTGTCGATGCCGGGGCCGACGCGCTTCACATGGGCGACGCACCCAAACGTGCGCAGGTGGTGCACAGACGGCTTCCTCCCATGCCACGCCTCGTAGGGCGTCATGCCGTCGATGCTCCTCGTCGGAGCTCGGTTTAGCAGGTACACCGCCGTCTTCACCGCCTCCCCCCAGAACGTGACTGGTACGTTCATGCTTTTCAGCAAGCAACGCGCCATCTCCACCGTCGTCTGGTTGCGCCTCTCCACGACGCCATTCTGTTGCGGAGTGTACGGCGCAGTCGTGAAGTGTTGGATGCCGCCGTGCTCGCAGTACTCGCGGAATTCCGTCGAGTTAAATTCGCCGCCGCGATCGGATCTGAACGCACGAAGCTTGCGCCCCGTCTGGGCCTCTGCCTTCGCCTGGATCTTCCTGAAGCGCTGGAACGCGTCGGCCTTCGTCTTGATCACCTCAAGCCACATGTAGCGGGAGTGATCGTCCACCACCAACAGGAAGTAACTGTTGCCGCCCTCGGTCGCCGGCGTGATCGGACCACACAGGTCCGTGTGGACCAACTCCAAGTTGTTCTCTGCGCGGTACGCAGATGCGTGGGGAAACGGCAGTCGGTGTTGCTTCCCTAGAGAGCATCCATCGCAGACCTGGTCCAGGCGATCGAGGAGAGGGATGCCGCTCGCCATGTTCCGCCGCGCCAGCTCGCGGAGCGACTTGAAGTTGAGATGACCGTAGCGTGCGTGCCACAGCCACGCTGGATCGGCCCCGCCCACGAGCAAGCACACCGGCTTCGTCGACGACAGATGCAGTACGTAGAGGCGCGCGGAGTTCCTCTTGACACGGGCGAGCAGACGGTCGTCGTGATCGCGCAGTCGCAGGTAGCCGTGCCGGATGTGAGTGTCACATCCGATCTCATCCATCTGCCCAAGCGAGATGATGTTGGTGCGCATCTGCGGCATGTAGTACACCTGCGAGAGAGAGAGGTGAGAGCCGTCCTTGCACTCGAAGACCACCGTCCCCTTCCCCTCGATCTGCAGCTCCGTGCCATCGCCGAGCTTCACCGTGCCCGTGGTGCCGATGTTCAGCTCGGAGAAGATGTCCCGCCGCCCCGTCATGTGATTGGATGCCCCGGTATCCAGGTACCAGGACATCTCGCGCGCCTGGCCGTGCTTGATCGCACGCGCCTGAGACCGTTCCTCGTTGAGGAGGACGTGTTCGTCGACGTGGTGCTCGATTATGGTGGAGGCGGACACCACGGCGAGGTTCAGCGCAGGTTCTTCCTCGTCGTTCTCCTCGCGCGCGATGTTGGCCTTGCCCCTGCGCTCCCTCCTTGGCTCAGGGCACTGCTTGGAGAAGTGCCCTGCGTATTTGTTACAATTGTAACACTTGACGTTCTTCATGTCGCGCGCCGCTCCGTTCTGCGCGTCGTTGCGCCCACCGGAGTCGCCGCCGTTGCCGTCCCGTGTGCCGCGGTTGTCGTTGCTGCGCGGACGGTCTTTCTTCTTCCCGCGGTACCCGCTCGTGCCTTGGCTTGAGTCCCGCTTGCGGGCGTTCCACTGCTCCTCCGTGAGCAGCAGTTGGCCGTTGCCACTGCCATTCTCCGGACAGTGACGATCCTCGGAGACACGTAGTCGCCCGATCAGCTCCTCCACCGTGAGCTCGCTTGTGTCCAGGAGGGTCTCGATGGCGACGGCGATCTGCGAGTATCTTGATGGTACCACTTGCAGAAATTTGTCAACAACCGTTACCTCGTCGATCTCGTCGCCGAGAGTGCGCAGCTCGTTGACGAGAGCGTTGATCCGCATGCCGAATGCCTCCAGGGCTTCTCCCTCCTTGAACTGAATCTGCGCAAATTGCTTGCGCAGGCGTTGCACCGTTGCCTTCTTCACTCGATCAACTCCGAGACGCATCGTCCTGATCGTGTCCCACGCCTCCTTTGCCGTCTTCTTGACCACGAGCGTGCCCACCATCTCTGGCGGCACTGCCCGCAGAAGAGCCGCATGCGCCGCCTTGTCGTCGCGGACGCTAGCTGGACGGCCCTCGATGGCGTCCCACATCAGGTTCGCCTCCATGTTCATCTGCATCACCAGTGCCCACTCCATATAATTCGTGGAGGTGAGCGTAGGCCAGGCGATGGAGCCGCCAGGGACGATGCGCTCCTGCACCGTGCGCTCGTGGATGACAATCTCCTTGCTACCGCTGCGCGCGCGGCTCCGCCCACGGCTTTGGCTCCGTGCCCGTGGCGGCGTCGTGGAGCGATCACCCCCAGCAGCGGCCACCACCTTCTCCTTCGCCTTCGCTGCCGCTGCAGCGCCCGGTGATGACATGGTCGCAGTGATTCGTAACCGCTCTGATGCCAAATGTTGTTCCTAAAACCTTGATCTTGCGTGAGCTCAACGAGAGAGAGAGGGAGTCAGGCGACAGAGAGTTTGTTGCTGCGTACTGAAGTGCAGCGTTTTCGTTTTTCATTCATCTTATTTGTAGGCTGTTACAACTAACGATCCTAACTACTAGCGAATCCGTTAGGCTAGCTGACCGTGCCATCCCACGATCGCCTACCGATCCGACAGATGCGCAGCTACGCGCACGTTACACATACTCGTTCAGTTTGCGGACAGGCCCAACAAACTGAACCGTTATTCAGAGTTTCAGAAAACACTTAAACACTATCTTCGTCAGACTTAAGTTCAACAGGTACTTCAGAAGATAAACACACGAGAACTAATTAATCAACTGGTCAAAATCAAGTCAGCACAAAATGGTACTTTAGCACACAATTTATGGCATTACATCGAGGGAGTCTATTATCCTTTCCTCCTCTTTTTTTCTCAGTTCTTCTTCTTCTTTGATGTCTTCCTGCAGCCGAGGAAAAAACACATAATTAACATTGACGCAGCAAAATATGCAACTGCAAAAGATGGACCACAGCCAAATAACATTGAAATACTAAAATCAAAGTTTTAAATAGCCGGCTATAGCCCGGCTATAGCCTTCCGAGAGGCTTGGGGCTACGGCTAGAGCCTTCAGAGGTTATATGGAGAATAGCCGCTAATAGGCTGGCTGTATGGATATAGCCTGGATATAGCCTTTTAGCCCGGCTATTTTTCGTCTAGGGAACCAAAAAATTTGGACCAAAATTTGTCACCTCCGTCAATTTCGGATCCAAAATCAATCACCGTTGGTTGTTTAATTGCTGTTGTGAGGTGCGAGTGCTGCTGAACTGTGTCATAAATAGTTGTTATTTAAACTCCCGATTGTTCGTTCATCTTTTATGATTATATTGTTACGTTATGCGTTTGCGAATAATACTATAGAAATGATTATATGTTGTCTAAATTTTACTATTTTTTCAATATTCTAGCAAAACGGCTATATGGTTATAGCCCGGCTATAGCATTTCATAGCTTCTGAAATCGCCGGAGCTATATGCAATAGCCCGCTATTTTAAACTTTGACTAAAATGCTATCCAGTATATATCACCATACTCGTTTTGGGTGAAGCAACACTGCTTATCGTTAGAGGGACCAAAACCAAGGGGGAAATGAGTGTTCACGTGTCCGCTGTCAAAATGAGAAGTGGGGTGCTTCATATCAGTACTTCCATTGTTCATACAACCATGACAGTGAATTTTATCTACACGAATATATGAGTGAGATCATTTAAGTGTAAGGTAACTAGCATGTCACAGATACACGAGAATATCTGAATAAGTGGCAAAAAGAATAATTGGCTGTAGCACATATAGCTGGTTGTGCGTGAACCAGTTGGATCGCGATATTACTAACATAAAGCTATGTATGGTAGAAGATGGCACAATGAGCAAACAAACAGGTCAATAGTAACAGCTCCACAATAAACCAGAAACGCATTCGCAATTATCTAATCTAATACCTAATAATAAAGGCATTACGGTTTTTTCCTCCCGTTTTTGGTCCGTTTTTGGTTGGTACGTCGTCCCGTTCGTGTACGTCACGTGCTTCGATCGCTGTATTTTTCTTGTTAGGGAACCCAATCAGGTGGGTGTCCATATGGAGCACGTACGAACAAAAAGATATAACCGTCCCTGCAACCTAGCAATATATTCTACCACGCCGCAACCTCTCTATATCTGTATCCCTCGACACTAAGATCCGGCCGATTCGATTGAGTCTCTCTCTAGGTCGGTAGTACCTTGATCGATCATGCAAATACTACTCGGACGAACCTGGCGCTGCACCGCAACAACCTTTTCTAGATGCTCTCGGCATCCAGCCTTCTCCCCACACCAGCAAGACGCCCAGGCACCATCTCGTCCAAGGATCAAATCCACCATAGCCGGCGAGAGCAAGGGTTAGCGCAGCCATCGAAGAAGACACGACACCCAAGCACGAGAAGACACAAACCGAGGTGGAGCGCCACGCCGCGTCGTAGCTGCTCATGCTCATGGACGGGGTTCCGCAACGAGCGCTGGACATGGTCACCGGCATGGCCGACCGCCTCGACAACCAGGAACGTGGCGCCTGGATGTCTGTTGCAAGTTTGGGCAAGATCCGACGATGCCGGCTTTTGATCCATTCATTGTGAGGATAGAAACGTTGCTTGGAAGAGTACTCCATGATGTCAGGAAACAGTTCCAGTCACAGTGCAGGCATAGCTAGAGGCTGTTTCCTATCACAGACGTACCAAGATCTTCAAGTCTGAATATGAGCTTAATATATACTGCCATCGGCTGCGCCTTCTGCAGGTTTATGGCGGGCCTACATCTGATCTCTGCCCTCGATCCTTCTATTGCCGCTGTCCCGACCTGATGCTCCGGCCGTCCAGAGCACATGCGACTTGGCCAACGCAGCTCTGCACCATCCCCTCTGTTAGACTGCTCTGTATTTTTCATACGGCTTGTCCCTGTGCGGGCGTCGTACTCCAGATCTGCTACTGCTCCTTTGGTATAACCAGTGACCTCCCTGGTCAATTCTTTAGAGTTCATAGCCATGTAATAGTATGAAGGTGAGGAACATAGCTAGCCATTTTTTTTGAAAATATTTTCTAGAAAGTTAGTTTCAGCTTCTCTGGTGTTAATTGTCTTTGATCTTTTCTGAAATCCATTGTAGCTTTATCCAGTTTTAATTTAAACTTTAGAGTGCGTTAGAAAACATAAAATAGGTGTATTGCTCCTAATGGTGTAAAACATGTTCCTTCGTTCATGATGAAAATATGCATTACCTGCTCGGATGTTAGTTTGTTGTACATGATATCTGTTTCTTCAGGCCAGAAAGTTGGTTGAACTTCTGGGATGTGTTTGCCTGACCTTTGTCAGATATAGAGTTTCGATTTTAAGTTCAAAGTTATCAGCATATAGTATTTCAAGTTGATAATTACCAAAAGAACATAACATTTATTTTTTCTAAAACTTCCATACATTTGTTCAATCTGATTTTTAGTTGAAACTTCAGAGTGCCACACAAACAGTAAAAGCGGTATCTGCTCCTTCATGTGCATGTGGAAATTAATCTTTTTTGTCATGCATTAAGAACATGGAAATGTATCCATGATAATTGACGGACGGATTGGCTATTAGGGAGGGAACAACAAGGAAAAAGAACTCATGTTTTTGTACAAGAATAGAGCCGGTTGCACCACCTTTTCTGGCCTAATCTATCTATATATATTTACCACATGAATTCTGCAAACAAAGAGCATAGCCATGCTTCATATAGGAAAACAAATTATAAGCATATAGTATCTTTAATGCGGCTGCATAGCTAGGCCAATTCCATAGTTATTTGTTTTCTTTCCGGTGTGGCAAAGTAGGTAAAATCTGGCTCATTATTTATTTGTTTATTTTCATATGCTTTCAGCTTCTGCCTATCGTGTGAATATCGCGGATGATAGATTTTTAATTATCACTTTTGCTCTTAATATGTTGTCGTTCATTGCAATTATAGAAAAATGATGCTTTATTGAAAATTTATTAGGTTGAGTCAAAAAGAGGCCTCATCACAGCAGAGGAAGCCCGAAGGAAAGCCGGAAGGTGAATGTTCTCATCGATGCGATAGAGCCATTGCAACGCACGGGCATTGTGCTAGTATCTAATAACAGCTCATTTCAAACAGTATTCCAAAACTAAGAGTGCATACTACCCTTTCCATCAGAGGTTAACCCACAGAAACTGTTTCCTGGCGTGTCGTTCTGATCTATATCTTACAGCTAATTTCAAACAGTATTCCAAAAAATGCTTAATTTAAGATAAGAGTGTACACTACCCTTGCAGGCTGAATCCTGCAGAAACCGGTGAGAAAATATCCTCCTGGCGAATCACGTGTGACTTCAGCGAAGAATAGATTGGCGCTGCCTGCATCATCATCAGCTCCTTTAGTTGTCATGGTGATATTGAGATGATAGTACCATGCATCATCATCGGCTCCTTTGCAGATTGATTGCCAATGAACAATATCTTTGAGTTCATACTTGAATTTCTAGAACAATCATGGATTGGATCAGTAACGTAATCCTGGTAGTGGCACAGAGTGAGGGCGGGCGGGATAGAGAGATCGAGAATGAACCTCATCGTCGTCCTTCTTCTTGTCCAGTAAAGCTTTAACCAGTCTGTGCACATTGTTAATTTCCCTCTCAGCTCTCTCCAAGCTTGTGGAGACCTTCCTCGTACCATCTGGCCACTCAAGAGATTCACGTACAACACGGTCCTTTGGTGTTTCCTTGGACCTGATTGTAGATCAGAGCATAGGATTAATAGATGTTACAACGTTCTTCAGAGATGGTAAGAGATCTTTTCTTTATTTGAGAGATAAAAAGAAGAGTAAATTCTAGTTTTTACCCCCTAAATTGACAAATTTGACGCTAATTACCTCATTTAAAAAAAAATCATCCTAATTACACCATTTAATAAAAGTTGTGCCAAATTTTACCCCATCAAAAATTTTACGTACACCACTGTGGGCACAACACTAACTGTGTTATGGTTGCTAGGGTTTGAGCGGGAGAGAGAGCTGCGAGGGCGCAAGAGAGCCGGCCGTGGGGATCCTTTCCCACGGCCGGGCAAAAGAGGAAGGGTTTTCCTTCTTAATTCTTTCTTGATTAGATTGATACATCTCCTCTCCATATATAGAGAGGTTTACTTGACTCCTAAGACTTACTTCCCCTAAGCAAACCCTAAGACTAACGGGCCAGGCCCATCACGTACTCTAACACTACACCCCACCTGGAGATGCAGCTCGTCCTCGAGCTGCAACCTAACGATGATTCGACCCCACAAAAATCGAACGCCTAAAAAACAAGCCTTTTACATCTCGGCCTATTGTATTGACCTGAAATAAGCTAACCCGAATGAGACTCCGACTCTTTATTTTTTTTGACTCCGAATGATAAGGCGAGAATCCTCCGCGCACCGAACTTGTGCGTTTGCAGCCCCCTGGGTCCCAAGGAAACCATCGGGACCAAGGGAGCCCTCGTGGCGGCCGAGAGCGGAATGCAGTGGTGCTATGCGGTGCGCTCTTGTCGGTGACACCATGTCTTCTCTCCGCCGGCTGACTGTCGATGTCATAGACTTGGAGGTCGCCGCCCGTGGGGGAAACCACATGCCCAAGCTCCGCCACGCAGCGGACAAGATCGAGGTCCGTTGCACCGCGAAGCGCAACTTGGAGGAGCTGCAGCTGCAAATCACGCATCTCCCGCACATGCCGACGCGCTAGGAGGCCGCACGCAGCAGCCTGCAGCCTCACCGCCGCTGACACGTGGTCTGTAGAGATCCAAGCCGGACGCGGTGACGGCGACGGCTGGAACTTGATCGGTTGGATGGGATTGTCATGGGACGGCGGTGGCGCTGCTGGGAATGAGGTCGTCGTAGTCCCGTCATAGGGCATCCCATGCTGGAACGTGATGACTGGCGCCGTGGTTGCGGCCGAGGGCGGCGGCGGCGGCCCTACGGGGGTCGGCGCCGGTGTTGTGACCATGGAGGACCCCCCGTGGAATGGCGCACCGTCGGGAGCGGAGTAAGTACCGGCGAAGCGGGAGGGCCCGCCGTACTGTTGGGGTGGCGCCGGTGGTGACTGGATGTGCGGCGGCGCCCAAGCTGCCGAATAGATCGGCCCGGAGACGGACAGCGGCAGCGGGGGCTGCAGCAGCTTGGTGTCGAGTGGCGGCGACGACAGCAGCCTGGCGTCGAGTGGCTCCGTCCGCTGGAGGAGCACGGCGATGGCGTGCTTGATGTCGGAGACCGACTCGGTCTGGTCGCGGAGGCGCGTGGAGAGCTCCTGGATCGAGAGGATGGGGCGGGGTCCCGAGCCGGCGCGGCCGGGACCGCAGACGCCGACGGCGGCGCCATGGTGGTGGGCGCGCCCGACGAGGCGATCGCGGCGGAGGCGGTGGACAGTCCTGAAGACATCGCAACCGAGGAATCTGATACCAGATGTTATGGCTGCTAGGGTTTGAGCGGGAGAGAGAGAGAGCTGCGAGGGCGCGGGAGAGCCGGCCGTGGGGATCCTTTCCCACGGCCGGGCAAGAGAGGAAGGGTTTTCCTTCTTAATTCTTGCTTGATTAGATTGATACATCTCCTCTCCATATATAGAGAGGTTTACTTGACTCCTAATCAAGACTTACTTGACCCCTAAGCAAACCCTAAGACTAACGGGCCAGGCCCATCACGTACTCTAACAAACTTCCCAGTGCAGTTAATTGACTTTAGAATCTATAAATTATATGCAAAAATAGTTGCTAATTTACGTTGGAATATGTTCTGAAAACAACATGGAATTGAATGTGAAACTTAATTAGTAGTACTGAGCAGAGCCGCAAAAAAAAATTAAAGGGGGTAAAATTTGGCACAACTTATACTAAATGGGGTAATTATGATGAAACATTGCTAAATGGGGTAATTAGCGTCAAAATTGTCAAATTAGGGGGTAAAAACTGGAATTTAGTCTAAAAAGAAAGAGAGAGATCAGAACATTACGTGTCACTGCTACTGCCACGAGCATAAGTAAGGAAAGCTCTTTCTATTGCATCACTCCTACTGCTACTGTCACTGCTACAGGGATTCTGGAACAGCCCACCTAGATCTGGGTATGAGTGATAAGCTCCGAACGATCCACTCTAGACGTAGACTGGTGTAGGCAAACGACCCCATCAGGCCATAACATGTTTGGTGTCCCAAGTGACAATTGTTGTATTGGAAGCGATACCCCTCAACAGGGGTTCGTTGTATACACGCATAAGCGCTAGGGAGAGATAGCGATACAAGTTGGAGTCGGACTGAACCTTGACTAGGATTCGGTAACCAGCCCTAATACAATATTGAAACGGAATTAACAACTATACAATCTAACACCCTCCCTTAATCTAAACTTCTGCGAAGATTTTGTTTACGCTTAAACTCATCAAGGCTTCTGATAGAAAGAGCTTTAGTGAAACCATCTGCAACTTGATCCTTGCTTGAAATGAACTTGATTTCTAGTCTTTTATTAGTCACACGTTCTCTCACAAAATGGAAATCAATCTCAATATGCTTTGTGCGTGCATGGAATATTGGATTTGCTGACAAATATGTTGCACCTAAATTGTCACACCGTAAACATGGCTTGTCATTCATCTGCACATCAAGTTCATTGAGAAGTGCCTCAACCCAAATAAGTTCTGTTGTGGCATTGGCTAAAGATTTATACTCAGCTTCAGTACTGGATCTTGAGACTGTTGCCTGTTTACGAGCACTCCAAGAGACAAGATTGATCCAACAAATATAGCAAATCCACCAGTGGAGCGCCTATCATCAAGACATCCAGTCCAGTCTGCATCTGAAAAGGCACTAAGAAGTGTAGAAGATGACTGAGTGAAAGTTATACCAATGCCAATTGTACCCTTGATATATCGGAGAATCCTTTTTACTGCTGTCCAATGAACTGTTGTTGGTGCATGCAAATATTGACAGACTGTCGAGACATCGTAGTAGTTTTCATAGACGGGGGTACCATGAGACTATGGTAGAGACGTGGGGTAACGGGATCGCGTGGTGAACAGTGAACACAGGATTTACCCAGGTTCGGTACGTCGCGACAGTACGACGTGCCTACTTCTGCACTTCTCACTAATCAGGACTAAAGCCTGGATATAGAATTACAATGTGAGGTTTAGATCTAACTATTCGCAGGGGATCGACTTCCCGGCGAGTTAGCCTCTCTCTTCTCTGTTATTCGTTATCAAACTTATCTCCCGTCCGGCTTTATATAATAGCCGGATTAGGGCTTACAGAATAGGAAACCTAGAAGACTACGGTAACTATAACTTGGAAAGTAAGGAATCCGTCTTCTCCTCCAAGCCAGATCACGTGGGCCGTGATCCGGGTCGTTCTAGAATCCGGCTTCTGTGCGTCAGGTTACTGGGCCGCCCAATGGACCACAGCCCACTACCGCTTGGGCCACCCTGGTAATCCGGCACTTTGACTACCATCTCATATACCCCTATTTAGTATATATCCGACAGTAGCCCCCAAGAAGGATTAAAACTCTGATTCGCCGCCTTTCGCCAAATGTGTTTTGTCCGAGAAATTTTGATCAGCAGTCTTGATTCTTCTTATTCTTCTTTGAAAAGAGATGGTAACGTGAAACTCGGAATCCTGAAAATCCGGCTTTTCTCTCACGATCCTTCGCGGAGAAGAAACTTCCTACGTCAGCGCTTTTAATCATGCTGACGTAAGGGTCGTTTGGGTTTCACGCGGGAAACCCAGTAACGTATCTCTGACAGATTCTCACGGGAAACGAGGAGGTAGCCATCATTACCCTGTCGTTTCATTTCCCGGAATTTCCGGCGAGTGACACGCGATTGATCATCCAACGGTCAAAATAGCCGTTGGCACGTATCTTGACGGATTTCTGGCTATAAGTTGCCGTCTTCGTATTCGCTGAAATCCTTCCGCACCCTCACTCTCCACGCCATTGCTGCGCACGAGCCCTCGAGCGAAGAACCGTTCCCGAGCGCATATCGCACCCAGAGCACCACCGGAGTCGAAACGCGCCGCCACCTAATGGCATCCTCGCCGTCTTCCCCCACTCGCTCCGCCGCGCACACCATCGACGAAATCATCAGCGACTTAGATCCACAGCTAGGATCTCCGACGCGCACCGGCGGCGAGCCGGAAAAGACCGCGACTTCTGCGGCGGGCGGAGGAGATCTTTCCGCCGCTGCGAACGTTGCGGTCTCGAGCTCCGTACCTTCTCCGCCGTTCGCTCCCGAGACGGCGGAGGAGAAGATCACGCTTCTCAGCGACGAGCTCGCCGCTGCTGGAGCTAACGAAGAAACGGAATTTGTCGGCAACTGGAGTCCGAGCAATATTCCTCTTCCCATCCTTCCACGAATGGCAAGGGAAGGATTAATAGTTAAAGGCAAATGGCGGAACTCGGAAGGTGAATTCGAGCCCAAACCAAAAGACGGGGAACGCGTCCTCCTTACCTCTCACATCGCGAGAGGTATGGGTTTACCTCCTTCCGCCTTTTTCTTAGACGTCCTTAACTATTATGGCGTCCAGCCACATAATCTTACTCCAAACTCCATCCTCTATCTAGCTAGTTTCCAAGCCCTTTTTGAAGGGTATCTCGGGATAACTCCTAGTCTAGATTTTTGGCAATATTGCTTGAGGTAAAACATAACATCACAGAAGGTATTTCTCCTATCTGCGGAACTATATCTTTCACCCTTCGGAAGTTCAGAGAAGATTGGTACCCAACGATAAAAATGCCGGAACCTGCCCAATCTTGGCTAGGTTCTTTCCTTTACCATCAGGACATCCCATTCCCTGGTAAGGAAACCGGGGTTCCTCCATTTGTTAATTCCGCCGCCATCCCTCGAGAGAGTTGGACAGTCGTAGCAGTACAAACATTGCCGGAAAACCTGATGAAGATAAAACGACGTATCACCAAGCTTACTTCCTCTCAGCCTTCTTTAACTGGGAAGGATACCGTTTTATGTTGGTTTGGACGCCGCATTCAACCTCTTTCCTTTCGTTCCCGGCTTCTTTGTGAATACAAAGGGCCAGAAGATAGCATGAGGGGGACAGATAAGGCTTATACCAAGAATGATTTTGTAAAGCGGCTTCACCAACTGGTCGCCACCAACGATCAAATTGAAGAAAGTCTGGCGATTTATCACGTGGAAAATCTGGTCCCCAAGGTATTTATACTTTTCCTTGCTTTTGGGTTTTCTTCAGATTAACTTCTTTCTCCGACTTTCAACATAACGTTAATTCTTTCCTAGTTCGACGAACTTCAAGGAGCTGATCTTGCTTCCGACATCGAGCTTAGCGAATTACATGCTAGCTTTTATAATAATCGGAAACGCAAAAGGCAAGTGACTTTCGGGAAAACGGTAACTGTTGACGGAATTCCCATCGCCACCTCTAGGTATTTTACTGGAGCTTCCTTAGTTATCGTTTTCCTTTGGTTCTTCAAGATTTTTATTTCTCGGATATTCTCCTTTCAGCCTTGCCCCAACTCCTCTGAAGACAAAGAAGTTGAAGAAACATAAAGCTGTTATCAAAGAAGAATCTTCTTCTGCAACCACGGGCGTGAGGGGGAGAACGGAAACACAGACGGGTGGAAATCTCCGGTCATCTGTTGGAAACGAACCCATCTCCAATTTGGACAGCAATATCCGGATAAAGGAAGAACCATTCGACGACCTTGGATATATCCGTCCAGAGGCTAAGAAATTCTTTGCCCCTGCCCCTCTGATTCGCCCTTGGCCACAAGGAGGATTAATTGTTCGCAATGATTTCGTATTTTCACCTCGTCAGGTCATACAAGATGGCCTTCATCACGTTGGGATTCTTTTCTCGGACTATGCAAAAGAATTCAACGAGACTTTGGCAAACTTGCAAGAAATGAGCCAGGTAATACTTCCAGCCCCCAAGCATTAAGTTGAAAGCCTGGCTTCTTCTTAATGCTTCTTACTATGCTTGTTCATACTTAAGCATTTGGCTTTCATTTCCGTGTTGCAGCATTCTGCTGATGCCATAAACTTAGAAGTTTTTAATAAACTTAACATCAATAATGAAGAGGTGAAAACCCTTCAGTCTATTATTAAGTCTAAGGATAATGAGCTGGCATCATCTCAGCTACAGTTATCGGAAACAACATGTATGCTTTTACTTTGTTTTATCCGGATTATCAATAAGCATTTTCCCGAGATATTTTTAAACTCGGAATTTTTTACTTGATTTTCAACTGCTTTGGCTAAGGCCAAGGAAGTAGCCGAAGATGCCAGCAATGTCGAACGTCTTCGCAAGGAGAATTTTGACCTTCATAAGGAGCTTATGAAGGTTCAAGAAGAACTGGAAGCCAGTAATCTGGCCCTTGGAATTGCTCAATCCAAGGCTTCCGAACAGGCGGAGAAAGATAAATCCACTATCCAAGATTTGGAAAGTATCTTAATCCTTCGCCTAAAGGAATGTTCCGAAATTGACAAGGTTCTCGGTGAGTGTTATTGCATTTACCGATTCGTCCATGTCTTTCTTTCTTTCTCTGTTTTGTCACCTAACCTTTTTGGAGGCTTGTTTCGACAAACAGGAAATTATCCAGGTCTTTCTCGCATTGACAAAATCCGAGACTTTGGTAAGGTATGGAATGCGATCAGAAATGCTGGAATGCAACTGATCAGCAAGTTCTTCCCTGCGAGTACCATAGAATTCTCGGAGATTTATAAACTTCCGGGTGTTATCCTGGAGATGGCGGAATCCAGGGAGTCCTCCTTACGCTCCGCTGCACGGGGTGGTGCACGCATGGCCCTAGGCCTTATGCGTATGCATTACCCTGGTGCCAAATCTTGGCGTGTGGCATCCGGTATCCCTCAAGGATACACAGAGAACCAACGAGCCAGCATCTTTGATGAAATCAAAGGCCATGCTACCAAGATTGCCTCTATGGTAACAATCTCTATCACGTATCCGGAAGAGAAGGTCCCTGAAGCCCCCGAGAATGACAGCAGCGACGAAGACTCGGATGCTTGAAGGGCTGTCCTGATCCTGGATGGCGGAACTTAGACAATAGGAGCATTACTGCACTTTTACAATGTAATTCATACTGTAATGCTTCTATTCCTTTTGTATAAACAAGAACTCCGCCTTTTGCAGTTTTAATTATGAAATTCTTTGCAAGGTTTTTGGGTTTTAATATTCCTTTGCCTTCTAAGTTCTCTGGCTTATATGTTTTAACTATCCTTAGTGTTTAAAATGGCTCAATAGTATTATGAATCGTCATGTCGAGTAACTGGGTAGAACCGATCAGCTTGAACTCGAAAACATCGATCATACTAAAAGCATTTTTACTAACTAGCTTCAGTGACCCAACACATAAACAATCAGATAATTCTTAGAGAAAAGTAAGGAATTTTTTGAAACTTGGGCACGCAGGCACAATCCGAGTTTCCTTTAGCCGTTAGCAAGCTGAAAGTCATTCAGTTTTTAAACACCGAGCACGCAGGCACAATTCGGGTTAACATTGAGTATTTTGTAAGATCATTGGGAAATAGATAAGGTGGAATCATGCTTTGTACTATAATGAACTTGTAAAAACATGGGTATCAAAATTCCGACAACTTTATTTCATGATCTCAAAGATGTTTACATAGAAATTGAACTAAGTATAGAAGGGACGTAACTGCTGGATGCTCCAAGGCCTCTTTGTCTCTCCTAGTTCATCATCTATCTTTCTCTTTCTTTTGCGATTCGGCTTCTCGGGATCATCTTCCGTGTCCCGAATATCTACAAGATAATATGACCCATTTTTCATAGCTTTGCTGATTACAAATGGTCCTTCCCAGACTGGGGCCAATTTGTGCTTTCTTTGCTGCATCAATCTCAGCACTAAGTCACCTTCTTTAAAAGACCGATGCCTGATTTTCCGACTATGATAACGTCGTAAACCTTGCTGGTAAATGGCGGATCTTTGAAGCACAAGCTCTCGTTCTTCTTCTAAGAGATCGACGGCATCTTGTCGTGCTTCTTCGGCATCCGAGTCATCGAAATCCCGCACTCTTGGGCTATCATGGATCATGTCCGTTGGAAGAATAGATTCCACACCGTAAACTAGGAAAAACGGAGTTTGCCCAGTCGACCTATTTGGCGTCGTTCGAATGCTCCAAAGCACGAAAGGTAACTCCTCTACCCATGCTCCAGCTGCTCTATGAAGACGAGATTCGAGTCTTGGGCGTATTCCTTGCAGGATTGAGCTATTCATTCGCTCAACCTGGCCATTAGATTGCGGGTGTGCCACAGATGCAAGATCTAGGCGAATTCCCGTTTGTCGGCAATATTTTGCCAACTCCCCAATGGAGAAATTTGTCCCGTTGTCTGTTATTATGCTGTGTGGAACGACATATCTCATTACTAAGTCAATGATGAAATTTCTGCCAGTTGCACCATCCAGCTTTTTGATGGGTTTGGCCTCCACCCATTTGCACTACTAGAAATCCCCTTATTTCCGACGGTGAATTATAATATCCGACGAACCGTCGGCTAATACCCGAATAATCGACAGTGACTATTGTCCCGCGGTTAGAGAAGCCCTCTCGGGTATGCCTATCAATAGCCGACGGTTCAGTTAATTTGTCGACGGGTAGATCTACCTCTCGGCTATCCGTTCTCACAACCGACGGTGAATTCTAATAACCGATGGCTAATCTTTCACGGTCATTTATTAGTGTTTATAGCCGACGGGAAAAAAAATAAACTCTCAGCTATCTAATATAATACTTGATGGTTGGTACTAATACTCGACGGTTTTATTGTCACGGTCGGATATTAACTTTCATATCCGACGGTTTATATGTATCCTTCGGTTGTGCACTCGAATGACCGACGGGAGAAACATAGCCATCAGTTAAAGTACAAATAAATGACGGTGAATAGTAATAACCCAAGCATTATGTAGTAGGCGGTTTTGAGTTTTTGGCGCGATCGCCAAAATATTTCCGCTATGAGGCCACCCACGCCCACCTATTAGTTCCGTAACTTCCGCACTATCCTCCTCCCCTTTCCATCCCTCGCATGAGGGTTAGAGGAGAAACCCCAGGCAGCAGCCGCCGCCACCGAAGGAGGAGCGGAAGCGAGCAGATCTCTCGCTACACCGCGCCAGCTCAAGGTCAATCTAAATCTTCTCTCATCTCTCAACCGCTCGTGATGTGCAAAAAGGTTCCATTTTTTGGCTGTGTTCAACGCTGATCGGTTTGTTGTGTCCTTGTGAGGCTTCGATCTTGCATGCGGTTAATGCCTACATGCAGAGAACAAGGAGCCTGGACACAAACCGGGCGGAGCGGTCGACACCATCGTGGCCGCCACCAGCTACCGTGGCATGGACGCCCTCGACGCTACCGTCCACGGCGGCAAGCTCGCGACCTGCTGCTACCTCGTCGACGCTGGACGTCAACATGTGGGACACGTGCCCAAGCAATCAATCTCTTTGTCCCTCTCCTTCACATCATTAGTAAATTATCGATCGGTGATTAACTGTATCGACTGGTTCTGTTCATGTCACTGGTAGAAAATAGGCCTTCGGTACGCCCCCATTAGTCCCCAAAATAATGGACCCGCGACCATAGGGGTCTTTAGTCATGGTTCGGGACGAGACCCGCGACCAATAGTCTGGGCCCAGCGCGCTCGGCCCACAGCTGGCGGAGGGGAGGGGCTTTAGTCCCGGTTGGCCAGACCAACGGGGACTAATAGGTCCTCGGGCCGGCCCCACGTCCTTTAGCCGCGGTTGTCCAGGTGAACCGGGACTAAAGGCCCATCCCTATATATAGGACTCAGCTCGCTGCACTTGGCCACATTTGCTCACAATATTCACAAGGGGTGGTGGGTATGCTTTTGGTTCCTACTATGCAGACAAGGTGTTCGATGAAATGCCCCATAGCATGAAACACACTTGAGCGTTTTCATTTATTTTACCTCCGTGATCGCGGTTAGCAACTTGAACCTTTCATGATTTGTATTATTTCCAGCTAGCTAGTTAGTTTAACAGATGCATGATGGTTAATTATATACTTTATATAATAATAATGCAGATGAATCGGCAATGGATGTACGGTAACCGACTCTCCGGTGAGTTCACTACGGGTTTGAAAGATTTCCTCGTAGTGGCAAATGCGAACAAGCAGCGAGGTTTTATTATGTGTCCATGTGCTGAATGTAAGAATGAGAAGGGTCACTCTTCCTCAAGAGTCGTTCACATGCACCTGCTTCGGCACGGTTTCATGCCAAGCTATAATTGTTGGACCAAGCATGGAGAAAGAGGGGTTAGAATGGAAGAAGATGAAGAAGAGGATGATATCGATTTCAACTATCATGACCTTTTCGGTGATACTTTCATGGAGGATGATGCTGAAGGTGGGGAAGGGTTTGGTGAAGGTGAAGAAGAGGCACATGATGAGCCCGCTGATGATCTTGGTCGGACCATTGCTGATGCACGGAGATGCTGCGAAACTGACAAGGAGAGGGAGAATTTGGATCGCATGTTAGAGGATCACACGAAGTCACTGTACCCAGAATGCGACAATAGTCTGAAAAAGCTGGGCTGCACACTGGATTTGCTGAAATGGAAGGCACGGGAAGGTGTAGCTGACTCATCATTTGAAAATTTGCTGAAAATGTTGAAGAATATGTTTCCGAAGAATAACGAGTTGCCCACCAGTACGTACGAAGCAAAGAAGGTTGTGTGCCCTCTAGGTTTAGAGATTCTGAAGATACATGCATGCATTAACGACTGCGTCCTCTACCGCGGTGCATACGAGGATTTGAATGAATGCCCTGTATGCACTGCATTGCGTTATAAGATCAGAGGCGATGACCCTGGTGACGATGTTGAGGGCGAGAAACCCAGGAAGAGGGTTCCCGCCAAGGTGATGTGGTATGCTCCTATAATACCTCGGTTGAAACGCCTGTTCAGGAACAAAGATCATGCCAAGTTGTTGCGATGGCACAAAGAGGACCGTAAGTCCGACGGGGAGTTGAGACACCCCGCTGATGGAACGCAATGGAGAAAGATCGACAGAGAGTTCAAAGATTTTGCAGCTGACGCAAGGAACATAAGATTTGGTCTAAGTACTGATGGCATGAATCCTTTTGGCGAGCAGAGCTCCAGCCATAGCACCTGGCCCGTGACTCTATGCATCTACAACCTTCCTCCTTGGTTGTGCATGAAGCGGAAGTTCATTATGATTCCAGTGCTCATCCAAGGTCCGAAACAACCCGGCAACGACATCGATGTGTACCTAAGGCCATTAGTTGATGAACTTTTACAATTGTGGGGCAAACCTGGTGTACCTGTGTGGGATGAGCACAAAGAAGAGGAATTTAACCTACGAGCGTTGCTTTTTGTAACCATCAACGATTGGCCTGCTCTCAGTAACCTTTCTGGACAGTCAAATAAGGGATACAAAGCATGCACGCACTGCTTACATGAGACTGAAAGTGTATTTTTGGATAACTGTAGGAAGAACGTGTACCTGGGTCATCGTCGATTTCTTCCCCGAAATCATAACGTAAGAAAGAAAGGCAAGCATTTCAACGGCAAGGCAGATCACCGGCCGAAGCCTGCGGAACGTACTGGAGCTGAGATATTTGATATGGTCAAGGATTTGAAAGTCATCTTTGGAAAGGGTCTTGGCGGACAATCAGTTCCGCAGGGAGTTGACGGGCACGTACCCATGTGGAAAAAGAAATCGATATTTTGGGAGCTAAAGTATTGGAAAGTCCTAGATGTCCGCTCTGCAATCGACGTGATGCATGTTACGAAGAATGTTTGCGTGATTCTATCTGATTGGTCCAAACGAAACCCTAACCCATTTAGTCCCGGTTGGTGTCCCCAACCGGGACTAAAGGGATGTTTTCTTATCGCTATATATATGTGCATTGCCACACCATTGGCATAAACACATACAAACTCACCACTCTCTCATGGCTTCTACCGTACCCACTCTAACATTCATCCAAGCGGAGGCACTTTCCGCCTCGAACTACCCCTGCCCGCCCGGCTACAGTGTTCCCGCCGGTTGGATGCTGAGCGCCGGAGGAGTGCCGGTCCCTCCTCTTCCTCAAGGTGTGGCACGTCGGGCGGCCATCACGAACCATTACTACCACGAGCTCACGCCGGAGCAGCGGAGAGATCCCAGTTGGCATCCCGATAACCAACATACTTGGGATGCCTTCTTCATCAATCGGCGTGAGAGGGCGCTCGCCAGGTATGAGGAGGACGGCCTGCCTCCTGGGAACTTTCACGAGGCCGGTCATCGGCTATGGTGGTCCGGCCGAACTCTACAGAGCGTCATGGACTACATCAGGGCCGGCGATATCCCCCGCCTGCGCTACCCTCAGGCCCAGTCCTGGGCTCTGAATTTTCTCGCATGTAGGCCTAGGCAAGAGTATGACTAGCAGCAGATATCAGATCATGCATCTATGCTCTCCGTTTAGGTTTAGACCCACTCTTGCCATTATGTACTGCCTTTTTTATCTATGGGAATTTTTAAGATTGGAAAAAGAATTAGTTTTATTTTTCTGAATTTTCTGATATATTATTTGTATTTTTAAGATTGGAAAAAGAATTAGTTTTATTTTTCTGAATTTTCTGATATATTATTTGTATTTTTAAGATTGGAAAAAAGAATAGTATTCGAATAACCACGTTTAGTCGCGGTTGGTGTCACGAACCGTGACTAAAGACTCGTTCTGCGCGGGAACGAAAACGCCGCGAAAATTTTCACCTTTAGTCCCGGTTCGTGACACCACCCGGGACTAAAGGCCCGCGGAGGGTACCCAGGGGACCTTTAGTCCCGGTTCGTGACACCACCCGGGACTAAAGGCTTGACCTATATATGTGCGATGCCTTCCTGCCCCAAAATTTTCTAAGTCCCCAAACCCTCGTTTTCATTCGCGTCGGCGCCCAGTCGTCTTCTGCCCCGTCGCCGTCCCCCGCGCAGATCGCCGTCGCCGTCGCCATCGCCGTCGCCGTCGCCCTCGTCGCGCCCTTCTCTCCACCGCCTCCACCCTGCTCCGCCCCCGCCCTGTCACCGTCTCTCCGGCCGGTAGGTTCCCCGCGGGCCGTCGCCGTCGCCCTAGAACCAACGCCATCGAACTAGAACCAACGGCGTCGCCCTAGAACCAACGCCGAACCAACGCCGTCGCCGTCGCCGTCCCTCGCGCTCGCTCCCGCGGCCAGATTCGCCGCCGGCGAGACCACAGTGGCCGTGGCCTCGTCCCCATCTCCGTCCCCTCCCCCGTGGCGAGCAGCACAATGGCCTCGTCCCCATCTCCGTTGCATCCCCCGTGGCCGGAATCGTCGATCCGAGATCCTAATCTGCAACCGCCGGCCACGCCAGGGTGACGTCATGATGACGTCACCTGCCCACTGTTCTAAATTACAGAATATAAATAACCTTCTAAATTAAATAACTTTTAATTTATAATTTATTTTTTTTGGAAAAATATGCAAAATGTTCAGAAAAATGTAAGCTATCTGTTTATATCATTTTCAATCATGTTTGACAAAGTTCAAAATGAGACCATATTTGAATTTGTATTAAATTCATTAAAATAATGATGAAAATAAGTTTTAATTCAATAAATTCAGAATATGAAGTGTAATATACCAAAATGACCAGGAAAGCAAATGCAACCTAGCTATGGGGTTCTCCAAGTCATTTGAGAAACTAATCTTGGACACACCTCTATTATGCAGATTGAAGATTTGGGAATGCAAAGTAAGACTCATCCATGATGTTGGGTTCATTGACCCACAAATCATTAATGGAACTATGTTAGAAAATCATCCCAAAGACGTGGAGAAAGACTTGTACAAATTTTTTAAAAAGAATGAATCCAACAGATATATTCTATTTCCTTACCATTTTGGGTGAGTGTTTCTCTCATGTTCCTATTCTCTTTTGTTTACTCCATGCATGGTATGTCCAATCGATAAATTATGCATGACTCTGCATCTAATGTGTCCGCAGGTACCACTGGATTCTGCTAAAAATTGATCTTCACAAGTCCTTAGTTTTGATCATTGACTCTATGAATTCAAATACAGATCTTTGGGTCAACATGAGAAAAATGATGCAAAAGTAATTATTTTTCAATCATTTGCGCTCTATATCGATCGGTCTCTTTTGTTCATTTTCTAAGCTAATAACTCCCTTGTTCATTTAATTTTATTTGCATTGTAGAGTTTGGAGACGGCTCTCACTTCAACATGTCGGTGAATTCAAAGATGCGCTACAATTTAAAAATATGGTCAAAGGTGTGGATAAGCAGCCACCGGGGACCGGTCTATGTGGATACTATGTCTGTGAGAACATACGGAAAGAAATATCTGAGAGGAAGAAGGACGAGGAAACGCGGAAGGGTCTCAATAACTTGCGGAGGGCGCTTACTCCAGAAGCTCGCTTCCGACCAATTCAAGAGGAAATAGCAGGATTTTTCCTTAGGCATGTCATCCAGAAGAAAGGAGAGTTCCATGCGTCCACCGACGATGACTATTATCCGCATGTATAAGCCCTGAGTACTTTGAAACTTGTGCGAATTTGTGTATGCTCGTCCATCTTAATTGTGTAGTATGGAAACTTGTTCGAGGTTGTATATATGGTCACCCGATATTGAATATATATTATATATTCCTATTGAATTATCCTTGTTTGATATTTCATATATATATATATATGCATGTATATGTGTACTGAAATTAAAACAAAACAAATTAAAAAGGAAACAGGTTTAGGGGGCCTAAAACCCTAAACCTGCGCAGGTTTTCAGTCCCGGTTAACCACAAGAACCGGGACTAAAGGTCCTCCGCCGCAACGGACCCCTAGCGCCCACGTGGACGGGCTTTTAGTACCGGTCCGTAAGTGGCGGGACTATAGGGGGGGCCTTTAGTCGCGCATAGCTAGTCCCGGTTGCCCGGACGGGATTAATGGTCCTGGCGAATCGGGACTGTAGGCCTATTTTCTACCAGTGTGTGGTGTAGATCTGATGTATATATACGCAAGAAGACGCCCCTGGAGCATGTCCGGCGGCAACCAGCCTGCCTTCATGTACCTTCTGGGCGATTCTGTGCCTAACTGCCGATCCACATTTGAAGGTTCAAAGCTACAAATAGGGGCCGACGAAATTGAATAGTTGCACACTGGTTGCATTCAGAATTGTGAGGTCCGTGTTGTCTCAGGATTTTACCCTTACCAAAAGGAAAAAGCTGGCAATCAGCCGGGGGATACCAGCTTCGTGTCCTCCGGTTGCGCTGCGTGACGCGTGTCGCACGAACCGAGCAAAAAAAAAGTGTTGGCCCCACCCACCTTATCCTCGTCCCGCACCATCTCCTCTCCTCCACCTTTCCGTTTCCCCTTCCCCCACATAGAGACAGCCATGAATTTCTTCCGTCCCCAATCAAGCCCGCCGTCTTGACGAGCACGGTGAGGCTGGTGCACCGGCGGCGACGTGCTCCTCGCCCTGCGCCACCCGCTCTCCATGGCGCTGCTCCTCCCCGCGCTCCATGGCGCTCCCCGCGCCCTGCTCCTCCCCGCGCTCCATGGCGTCCTCGCCACCGACGCCGTCGTCGGCTTCGCCATCGAGGGCGAGGTGGTGCTCCCAGCGGCGGGAGAGGCTGCTCCCAACGCGGCGAGGCGGTGCTCCCAACGGCGCAAGGTTCTGCTCCCAACGGCGGGAGAGGTTGCTCCTGGCGCTGCGAGGTGCCGCTCCAATCGGTGGTCTCCCGGCGCGGCGAGGTATTGCTCCAAGCGGTGGCCCGGGCGGCGAGGTGTTGCTCCCGGCGGCGCAAGGTGTTGCTCCCAGCGAGGTTGCTCCCGGGGCGGCGAGGTGCTGCTCCCGGTGGCGCAAGGTGTTGCTCCCGACGACGAACGGCGCAAAGCGATGCTCCCGACGGCGAACGGCGGTGCTCCCTTAGGCGAAAAGCGATGCTCCCGGCGGCGCAAGGTGATTCTCCCGGCGACGAACGGAGCAAAGTGATGCTCCCAACGGCGAACGGCGGTGCTCCTTTAGGCGCCTCGAGATGCTACACACGGGCGCTCGGAGATGCTTCCGGCGGCGCCACTAGATGCTCCCGGCGGCGCCACGAGATGCTACAGACGGCGGCGACCGGAGATGCTCCCAGCGGCGCTCGACGATGTTCCGGACGGCGACCGGCGGTGATGCTCCCGACGGCACGCGACATTTTTGCTACCGGCGATGCTCCCGGCTGAAGTTGCGGCGGCGGCGCCCGCGACGTCTTCTCCGGCGACGGACAAGGCTCACCGGAGGAGCGTTGGGGGCGTGCGGCGCGTGAGTGGCTCGCCGGAGGGGCGTGTGGGGCGTGTGGTGCGTGCGTGAGTTTTTTTTCGTGTGTAGGCGGGGGGATCGGGGGGGCAGGCTGGCCAGTTTTTTGATCACACGGTCTCCCGTGGCTTAATCGGACGGCTAGCGACCCGGGGGATCGGGCGTTTTGATCCCCCGGGGGACGCTCAGCGGTTTCCAATCCTGCAGGTACTATTAGATGCACTGTCTGCAAAGACTGTGCCCCGGAGGTCATCTTAAATGGAGGATCAAATAACATGCAGGGCGTGTGGCCAAGGTATCCATCTATGATCCTCTGTATCTCTCTCTGGTCGTCCCCTTTTCCTGTCCAAGTATTTTCCTATGTTGTGGAGGGGCCATATAAATTTTCTGATAGCAATTCTATTGGTACAGTTCGCATGAAAAAAAAAGCATTTCTATTGGTGCAGCAACACATGTACATATTTCGTGATTTAAATTATGGGTGTAACTTGATCATATACTAGCTAGTTCTCTTTATTTCACATTAAAATTAGATGTAAAGGTCGTTTGTCTTTGTCAATACCTAGTAGGTGACTATTTGATCTCTTATTTTTGATATACAAGTGTCTAGTTAGGCTTGATTTATTACAGCAGTTACTTGTATGCATGGAGAGACTTTTCACTCCATTTTTTTTTGTTTCTAATTAATGTTCAAACCAGACTCCATTTTTTTTTACTATAGCAGTTACTTGCCATCTTATTCAGGTTGTTTTCATTTGTTTCCCTTATGATTCTTGTTTCCATCTTTCTTACTCCTAGTTTGGTAAATATTGTAGGGAATGAGAAGCAATGCTGAATGAGGACGTATCTCCGGTGATGTGCATGATAATAGAACATGCTTCAAGTCATTCAACCAAGCGAACCTCTCAAGCTAGAATTTGCGCTTGTTGTATTTGAACCAATTGTCTTATGCAAAATATTTAGAACAATACTTTTCTTTTCTTCCAATGGGCCATTAGGGTTTAATGTGAGATGGATGCAACTATTGTTAGGTTTGTGATACATTATCAGACTGTGCCTAATATATAAAATTCATCTTCTGTCATTTATACCAAATGTATTGAAATGCACATAGTTCTAAAATAATATTGTGATGGTGAGATTTGTGCTCCTTGTGCAACCGTTTGTTTCAGTTTAACTATATTAGAAAACCACTTGTAATCTATATGGCTGGGTCCAAAAGCCCTCGGCAATGAGAAAAACCAATGGTATTTATGGCTTGCTCATCAATTATTATGTCCGACGGTGTGAGATACCGTCTGGTTCTTTGGACAGTCGGTTATTATGCTAATTGACGTTGTCGGTTGCCCTGTCGGCTATGATAATCTTTGACGGTACAGATAGACCGTCGACCATTTTGAATGCCGACGGTAGACAGAACCGTTAGTAAATACATAACCGATGGGTGAACCGTCGGCTATAAGACCGGCTTAAGATGATGAGGCGCTCTTCACCAAGACATATCCGACCGCCTACCCTCGGCTTTGTACCGTGGGTCATCATAATATCCGATAGTACCGTCGGCCATTCAAGCAATGGCCGACCGAGCATCGCCGACGGGAGATCACCGACGGTGCACCGTCGGATATATGTGTAACCGACGGTGAACATAAATGCCCGACGGTAAGTTACCCCTCGGCTATGTTGGGATATTTAGTAGTGTTGGTATACTTATCCACTGCTACGAGTAGATGTGTAAGTCCACCTCTTGCAGTTTTGAACGGTCCCATCATATCTAGCCCCCAGACCGCAAACGGACATGTAATGGGGATAGTTTTGAGTGCTTGGACCGGCAAATTAGTCTGCTTGGCGTAATATTGACACCCAGCGCACGTATTAACTATGTGCTCAGCATCTGTCTTGGCTGTTAGCCAGAAAAACCCAGCGCGGAATGCTTTTTTAACTATGCTTTTTGATTGAGCATTATGTCCGCAATCTCCGGCATGGATTTCTTCCAGTATTTCTCGTCCTTCTTCTGGTGAGATACACCGTTGAAAAATTCCGGAAGTACTGCGTTTATACAGACAATTGTCAATTACCACGTATCTTTTGCATCAACATTGTATTTGTCTTTGCAAGACTTCGTCTGCTCCCTCCGGGTACTTCTGATTGACTAAGAAGTTTAGATACGGAATTGTCCAGTCCGGTTTGACGAGCATAACTTCAATTGATTCGGAAGCCAGGGGATAATCAACATCTCCACCTTTTATGGATGGCTCGTGCAAATGCTGGACGAATACACCTGGTGGTAAGGTTTTTACCCTCTCGGATCCCATGCGGGCTAACGCATCCGCGTTCCAATTTTCCTCCCTTTTGATGTGGAGTACTTCAAATCCAAAGAAACAGATGGCGAACTCGTCCACCGTTCTCCGGTATTCGGCCATTATAGGGCTTTTGGCGTCCCAGGTTTGGTTAAGCTGATGCTGTACCAAATCCGAGTCGCCATAGCACAAGATGCGCTTTACTCCTATTTCCTTTGCAATATGCAAGCCATGAAGCAGAGCTTCGTATTCTGCCACGTTATTACTGGCGTTGAAGTGTATTTGCAATACGTACTCCATTGTGTCTCCCTTAGGGGATTTTAAGACTACACCGGCGCCAGCGCCCTCCTTCATCTTGGATCCGTCAAAGTGCATGACCCAGTATTCGGACTCCGGAATTGGTGTTTTCTCCATTGCTTCCGTCCAGTCGGCGACAAAATCTGCCAAAACCTGGGATTTTATTGCCGTCCTTGGCTGATACTTAATGTCGAAAGCTGCTAGCTCGATACCCCATTTGGCGACTCGGCCAGTTGCCTCCGCATTGTTTATAATGTCCCCTAGTGGTGCTTTACATACCACCGTTATGAAATGCCCTTGGAAGTAATGGCGCAGTTTTCTTGATGCGAAAAACACACCATATGTCAGTTTTTGATAGTGTGGGTACCTCTGTTTAGATTCGGAAAAAACTTCACTTATGTAATATACCGGATGCTGGTCTGGTATGCTTTGTTCGTCTTTCTTCCGCTCCACAATGATTACCGCACTAATAACCCTGTTTGTAGCTGTGAGGTACAATAACATAGGTTCTTCGTCTTTTGGGGATGCCAAAATCGGAGCTTTCATCAAAGTTTCCTTTAACTGGGCTAACGCTGCATCAGCCTCTTCTGTCCACTCGAACTTGTCGGAATTTTTCAGCAACTTGTAGAGTGGTAAGGCTTTATCCCCCAGCCGACTAATAAATCTGCTGACGGCAGCGGCGGAACCCGTCAATCTTTGGACATCTTTTACACACGTAGGTTTCGATATGTTCAAGATGGCTTTGATCTTTTCCGGGTTAACCTCTATTCCTCTGTGAGAAACGATGAAACCCAGAAGTTTTCCTGAGGGAACCCCGAATACGCACTTGGATGGATTTAAATTCATCTTGTAGGTGCGTAAGTTTTCGAATGTTTCTCGCAGGTCCTCAAGGAGTGTATCTTTTTCCTTGGTTACGACAGCAATATCGTCCACGTAAACATGGACGCTTTTACCAATCTGACTATGCAAACAACGTTGCATGCAACGCTGGTAGGTTGCACCCGCGTTCTTCAGGCCAAATGGCATGGTTACATAATAGTACGTCCCGTACGGGGTTATGAAAGAAGTCTTGATTTGATCTTCCTTTTTCATGCGTATTTGGTGGTACCCGGAGTACGCATCCAAAAAGCACAAAAGCTCAGAGCCTGCAGTGGCATCTATTATTTGATCGATTCGTGGTAACGCGAACCTATCTTTCGGACACAATTTGTTCAAGCCTGTGTAATCTATACACATTCTAAGAGCAGTAGTGTCTTTCTTCGGTACTAATACCGGATTTGCAGACCAGTCAGTGTGTATTACTTCCTGGATGAAATCTGCTGCTAAAAGCCGGATAATTTCCTTGCCAATGGCCTTCCGTCTTCTTCCGTCAAATCGACGGAGACCTTGTTTGACGGGTTTTGATCCTGGAATCACCTTGAGTTGGTGCTCAGCAAGTTCCCTGGGTACGCCTGGCATGTCAGCTGGACACCAGGCAAAAATATCTCAGTTCTCACGGAGGAACTTGATGAGCTCGTCTTCCTATTTGTCGGTCATCCCAGTCCCTATAACGACGAATTTTGTCGGATCTTTGGGATCTAGGATTACCTGTCTGGTATTCTCGGACGCCTTGAAGCTGTCTGCTGGCTTCCGGGTTTCTTTTCCTGCCGGCATTTCTGTCGGCGATACCTCCTTGGCCAATTCCTTCAGTTCTTCCTTTGCTATGACTCTCTGAGCGCAAAGGGCGTTTTCTTTCTCCAACTCGTTTGCCAGCTTGAAGTCACCAGCTATGGTGATTACTCCTCCTTTGGGTCCTGGCATCTTCAGCTTGTTATAGATATAACAGGATCTTGCCATGAATTTGGCGAAAGCTGGACGTCCGAGTATTGCGTGATACACGCTTTCGAACGGCACTACTTTGAAGGATACGTTTTCCTGCCGGAAGTGATCTTTATCTCCGAAGGTAACATCTAGGGAAATTTCTCCTAGGGATCGTGCTTGTCTGCCAGGAACAATGCCATGGAAGCGTATGTTGCTGTAATTGAGCTGGGACTCGGAAATCTTCAGATGCCTTAGTGTATCCAGGTACATTATGTTAATGCTGGATCCTCCATCCATCAGCACTCTTCTTAGCCTAGTGTTCTGGACAATAGGGTTTACGACAAGAGCTTGTGTGTCGGGTTCAGCGATATTCCCGGGATGATCAAACTGATCCCAGGTAATTGGTGTGTTGGAGTATTTCAAGAATTTCGGGGTTGCCGGAACAACCGCGTTTATTTCTCGAAGTGTTCTTTTGGCCACCTTTGCTGACGGAGTTGCTAGGAATGTTAGCATTTCTTCTCCATCAACTCTCGGAAATTTGGGTTCACCCTTTCGCTGTTGTTCCTGGATTTTTTCATCAGTGTCCGATTCACTGTCTTCTTTGTCAGCTTCTGGCTTTTGTTTGGCGGGTTTCCTTTTGGAACCCTTCCCCTTATTTCCGGATCCTGCACTGCCTTTCATGTGCTTATTCAGCCGGCATTGCACGTTTGTATGGGTGGGTTTCCCAAATTGTGAATGGTGGACACAGGGTTCCGACTTAATCCTCTCCCACTCCTCTGGAGTGTAGTTGATTGGATCTGAACTGCGTCCTTTCCACTTATTCCCTTTTTCACTTCCAAAGCCTATGTTGACCTCTTTGTGTTTTGTCGTTGTTTCTGGAGTTCCTTTTTTGTCAGAACGAGGAGTTTTCTTGGCAAGTATCAGTGATTCGATATTGCCCCCTCTTGCTCTGATGTCTTCTTCGGCTGCAGCGTGTTCGTTGGCGGTTGTAAGCATAGATCCGAGATATTTGTGCTGTTTGGAACCAACCATGAACGGTACAAGTCCGGGTTTTAGGCCATTGACGAAAGCATGCATTGCTTGTACGTCAGTTACCCCAGAACAACTATTCTTCATTGCCGTCCATCTGGAGATGAAATCCACGTATGGTTCATCCTCGAATTGGGTGCAGCGGTTTAGCTGGTTGATGTTGTTCGGGCGTTTGTACGTTCCCCGGAAATGCTGAGTAAATACTCTAGCCATATCATCCCAGCTGTCGACAGTTCTTGATGGTAATCCATTGATCCAATCTCTGGCTCCGTCCAGTAACATTAGGGGAAGAAACTTGACAGCTTCTAGGTCTGTCCCATTGTTGATCTGGACGGCTGTATAATAGTCTGAGAGCCAGGTGTCCGGGTTTGTGCTACCGGTGTATTTCTGGTACGTTGGACCAACTTTGGCGAAGCCAGAATGCAGGGTTATCCTTCGGATCCTGTCAGTGAAACACTTAGGACCAAAGTATAGATCATCCTTTTCCGCTCTATCAATGTGTGCGGAATATCTTCCAGCTGAATGGACGGAAGGGGATCTACTCCTTTCTTTTCCATTGTTGCGCGGACGCGCTTTTCCGGGATTGTATCTATCTCTTCCATGATCACGCCCTTTTGGATTAGGCGGAGTCCTGCTCCTGTGCCTTTCTTTATCCTTAGGAGGTGTCCGGGATCTCTCACGTCTGTGAGGTATATCGTATCTTCCGGCTTTCTCAGCTGGGTTTCTCGGACGGTGGCATTGTTTTGCGTCATTCCGGTATTTTTCTTCCCGATCGTGGGGTTTGAGTCCACCTTTCGGGGGATGGGATCCGGTTCGGGACGCTTCATCCCTATTGTCGGGGGTTTTCTTGTCTTTTCTCGGATCCTCTTTTTTATCCTTTGAATTGTCCGAATCTCCAGGTTCCTCTGGTCCAGGTGCTCCAGCGGCGCAAGTAGCTGTTTTGCATAGGGCGGAGTTATCCTGCAGTTTTCCTGATCGCTCTTGGGCCCGCTGTTGTTGTTGCAATGCTTTTCCTAGGAAAGCATACACCCCTGGATCTTTTCACCATTAGAGTACAAGTCATTGTTGAGGATGGAAAACGCTGCTTCCGCGTTTTCTGCTGCGGTTTTGTATATTGGTTCGTCTCTCGCATCTTTGCCGTTTACCTGCTTTTGCCAAGATGGCTTGTGAAACCTTTCCTTTGGCGGCAGTACTCCCGGTCTTACGATTCCGGGTAACCTTGTAGGTTTAATGCCAGATCTATTCTTTCTCTCGTACTCCTCGATTTCTTCTTTCATGAGCTTAATGTCATCCTGGGTTTTTTGGAGGTGTTCACGAGTTCTGAGTAGATGTTGTTGTTGCTGTTGGAAAGCTCGTCTCCTGGCTTCCAGCATCTCAGGGGGTTTGTTTAATCCCACTGGTGTTTGCAACAGCTGCTGTTCTTCCTGTTCCGTCATTGGCGGAGCAAGGATTTCTTTGATTTTCTTCTCCGCAGGCTTTGTTCCGCTAACATCTCCTACTTCCAGGTTTTCATCAGCTAGATCAGCTGATTTTTTCTTCCGGATTTTGTATTGGAGTTTCTTAGCGGCACGGTTCTTCTTCTTGGAAGAGGGAGGCTTTTTGACAGGCTCATCTTCTGTCAATTCCTTTACATTAGGAAATATCGGAGAAGTTTCTCCGTCTTCTCTCTCTTCCTCTGGCGGAGGAGTTTTAGGGCTTTCCTGGCTGCCGGCGTCCGTGGTATCAGTCGGTTTCGCCATTAGTACTTCATGGAATCCCTCTTGAAAAGATTTAACTTTCCTTTCGAAGGCGTCCGCGTCTTCGTCTTCGGAATCAAAATCATCTGATCCGATTTCTGATTCTAATCTTGCCTCAATGGCGGCTAGTATAGAATCAGCTTCCGAGTTCATCGTCATGTTGACAGATGTCGGATCTTCCGCCTGTATGACAGGTGTCGGATCTTCCGTCTCTGTGACGGGTGTGTTTTTGTCTGCCTCTTGCACGGGATTTCCGTCATCCGTGTTTTCGGCGACTTCGGATTGCACCATGCCGATAAAGTGTGTATCACTTTTTTGTCGGCGATCTGAGCAGAATCCGGTATCATAGTCATCTTCGACTCGGTATAGGGCGGGTGGGAAATATTTGCTTCCACCGCAAAACCCCATTGCTTCTGCAGTTAGTCCGATAAAGATGTTAGCAGATCCGATCGGTAACACGCAGACACTTACCAGGTGGTTTTGCGCCGGTATGTAGGATCCGTTGTCGAGGAAGCGTCCGACGTCGTCGTCGAACTCCAGGCTTCCGACAGTGATTGATCTTCCGATTCCGCCGAGTATCCCAGATCGGAACTTCACGCCTGACGCCGTTTGCCCCACGGTGGGCGCCAACTGTCGAGACATCGTAGTAGTTTTCATAGACGGGGGTACCATGAGACTACGGTAGAGACGTGGGGTAACGGGATCGCGTGGTGAACAGTGAACACAGGATTTACCCAGGTTCGGTACGTCGCGACATTATGACGTGCCTACTCCTGCACTTCTCACTAATCAGGACTAAAGCCTGGATATAGAATTACAGTGTGAAGTTTAGATCTAACTATTCGCAGGGGATCGACTTCCCGGCGGGTTAGCCTCTCTCTTCTCTGTTATTCGTTATCAAACTTATCTCCCGTCCGGCTTTATATAATAGCCGGATTAGGGCTTACAGAATAGGAAACCTAGAAGACTACGGTAACTATAACTTGGAAAGTAAGGAATCCGTCTTCTCCTCCAAGCCAGATCACGTGGGCCGTGATCCGGGTCCTTCTAGAATCCGGCTTCTGTGCGTCAGGTTACTGGGCCGCCCAATGGACCACAGCCCACTACCGCTTGGGCCACCCTGGTAATCCGGCACTTTGACTACCATATGATATACCCCTATTTAGTATATATCCGACACAGACCATATTGACTGAAAAGGACAGGTCTGGGCGAGTTAATGCAAATATTGTAATGCACCAACAATGCTTCTATACTGTGTACTATCTTCAGAACCAAGCATATTTCCCTCATGAAGTGACAATTTCTCTTAAGTAGACAATGGTGTAGGAGCTGACTTACAGTGTTGCATACCAACTTTCTCAAGTAATTCTCGGGCATATTTTTCTTGAGTCAGCAGTAGACCATTATTAATCTGTTTTACCTCTATTCCCGAGAAAAAGTGAAGATCACCAAGGTCCTTGATAGCAAAACTCTTATTTAGATCTTGTCGCAAGGCAGGAATTGCATCTTTTGAAGAGCTCGTCACTATGATATCATCAACATAAATGAGAACAAATATTACCACATCATACTTGTTGTAGAGAAATAGGGATGTATCTGCCTTGGATGCAACAAATCCCAGCTCATATAGCTTTGTAGTTAGCCGAGAGTACCAAGCTCTTGGTGCCTGTTTCAGTCCATAGAGTGCTTTGTCAAGTTTGCAAACATAGCTAGGAGAATTAGGATTTTCAAAACCTGGGGGTTGTCTCATGTAAACCTCCTCTTCCAGAACACCATGCAAAAACGCGTTCTTGACATCTAGCTGCCTTAAACTCCAACCTCGAGAAACTGAAATAGCTAAAACAACTCGAATAGTTGCAGCTTTAACAACTGGACTGAAGGTTTCTTCATAATCAATGCCATATCTCTGTTTAAATCCTTTTGCAACAAGTCTAGCTTTGTATCTTTCAATGGTACCATCTGCATGTCTCTTTATGCGATATACCCACTTGCAATCAATTAAATTCTTACCTTTACCAGGTGGAACAAGATGCCAAGTTTTATTTTCCATTAAAGCATTGTATTCCTCCTTCATTGCATTGTGCCAATTGTCATCACTAATTGCTTCTGTCAAAGTACTTGGCTCACCTGTAGAGGTAAACATCCCATGTCGGGAAATATTCCTTTCATATATCTTTGGTTGATTACCATACCTTATAGTACCATCTTTGTACTTTCTAGGTTTTATAATACCCTTCTGTAGTCGTGTGCGTGGCCCAGGTGTAGTCAAAATATTTCCATCGGAATCATTTCCTGAATTATCATCCGTAGAAAATCCAGAGTTTTGTGCTGTTTCACCTGGGTCCTCAATATTCGTGTGCGCAAACGTTCCAGCAGAGAGATCAGCAGAAAAATCCCGCTGCTCGCTGTGGTCTTCGTCGCTGTGGTCCCCCTCTGTTTCCTCAGCAGGCGCACGGGCAGGCGAACTAGCCCCGCACCTGTCTCTGTCAGCTGAATCGCTGTCCCCCCCGTGACGCCTCGCTGCTGCTGTCGGGATTCGCATGCAGGGACGTGTCAGCCTGCTGGTGGCCACGCGTGGGCACAGAAACAACAGGCGAATCTTCCAGCTCGGGATCTGAGGGACCAGAGGCATCAGTCAGGGGATCTATCTCGGGATCTGAGGTTTCAGAAGCGCCAGACGCAACAGGAGAATCATCATCAGAATTAGCACCAGTTTCGTTTCTTTGTGAATTTTCTTCAGTTTCAGAATCTGAACTCATTTCTTCTCCAAATTGCATGGGATTTTCAACAGCAGCTGCAGAATCCTGTGGAGCATCAACAAGAGGAATAACAGTAGTCATATGGTCATTAATATTTGCGTCCTCATGATTAGTTTGGGAATTTGATGGAAGCAAAAGGATTTCTTGTTTGAGACGTGCACCAGTGTTTGAATGTAAGGAGGCAAAAGGAAATATGTTTTCATCAAACACAACATCCCTCGAGATGTAAACACGACCAGAAGATATGTCAAGACACTTAACACCCTTGTGTTGAGGACTATAGCCCAAAACACACACCTTTTTGAATGAAAGGAGAGTTTTCGTTTATTATATGGGCGAAGATTTGGCCAACAAGCACAACCAAAAACTCTAAGAGCATCATAGTTTGGTGTGATATTGAGAAGACGTTGTGTGGGATTGTCAAGATTTAGAACCTTTGTAGGAAGTAAGTTTATGAGGAAGGTTGCGGTGAGGAAAGCTTCATCCCAAAATTTGAGAGGCATTGAAGCATTAGCAGGCAATGCTAGACCAACCTCAACAATATGACGATGTTTGCGTTCAGCGGAGCCATTTTGTTGATGTGCATGAGGACAAGACACATGATGTGTAATGCCAACTTTTTGAAAAAAATTATTTAGTTTCTCATATTCACCTTCCCAATCTGTTTGCATTGTAATGATTTTTGTGCCAAATTTGCGCTCAACAAGCTGTTGGAAGTTAAGAAAAACTTGATAGACTTCAGAACGATTTTTGAGCAAATATATCCATGTAAATTTGCGAAAATCATCAATAAAGCTCACATAATATGAATGTTTGCCAACGGAAACAGGTGCAGGACCCCACACATCAGAAAAGACTTGTTCCAATGGAACAGTAGAAACACTAGTAGAGGTAGGATATGGCAACTGATGACTCTTAGCTAACTGACAAGAATCACACACATGGGGATTTATTTCCGGAGTATGTTCTATTTTATTTTTCCTAAGGACTTGTTGAACGACAAAAGAGGAAGGATGTCCTAGACGACGATGCCATGTAGATGAAGACGGTTTTATTGTAACGAAAGCTTGCTTGGATGACCCAGAGTTGAAGGGAACGAGTGGATAGAGACCATCATGACAGGGACCTTTAAACAATGTTCTTCTTGTTTCCTGATCCTTAATCAAAAAGAAGAAGGGGTGAAATTCAAGAAACACATTGTTATCTAGAGCAAGCTTATGAACAGATATGAGATTTTGCGATGTGGTAGGGACATGAAGCACATTGTTAAGATGTAAAGGGTTGTCATGAGAGGTACGCAATATTGAATGACCAATGTGACTAATAGGCATACCTTTTCCTTCAGCTCTATGTACACGATCATTCCCCTTGTATTTTTCATGAGTAGTGAGCTTGCTTAATTGTCCTGTGATATGATCAGTGGCACCTGAATCAGAATACCAATTCGTGTCAACTCCATATGAAGCAATGTTGGCTTTCTTCTTATCACTATGATCTCCACGACCATCCTCATCATCACTATTGTCCTTATGACGCCACCAGCAGTCACTAGCAGAATGACCATGAATTTTGCAGATTTGGCATGTCATATCAACATATGGAGTAGGGGCACAACTGCGATATTGCCGAGAACGGTTTGAACCTCCATCATTGCGTTTGTCACGACGTTCATCTCGATCATAACGGCGTGTATCACGACGGTTGCCACGACGATCATCATCATAGCGTGAGTAGCGGTTGTCATCACGTCGATCTCTGCTGCGGTGATCGCGCTCTGGGCTGACACGGTGACCGCGGTGATCGCGCTCTGGGCTTTCATCTCTGTGTCCCCGGCGCCAGTCAGGACTGTCATCACGACGCCCACGGTACTGATTTCCACGCCGGGCTGCATTGGCAGAGGAGACAAAGGTAGACTCGGTGGTCTCTTCATTACGCATATCATATGACATCAATAGACTGAATAGATCATCAAGCTTGGTTCCTGGATTACTGTCAATAGCGGTAACCAGAGCATTGTACGAGCTATCCAATCCATGCAGCAGGTATCCAATCAACTCATCTTCCTCCAAAGGCTTCCCTGCTGCAGCAAGTTCTGATGCGTACCCTTTCATCTTTGTGAAATAAGCAGCAGCTGAGAGCCCGGATTTCTTGGTGTCATTGAGCGCGGCGCGCAGGTGTTGTACCTTGGTTCTCGATGCTGATGAAAACATCATGTTGATCGCTGCCCATGCATCGGCAGTTGACTCCATGCCGAGGACATGTGACAGGATGTCAGGTGATAATGAATTCAGAAGAAATCGTAGAACTTGTTGATCCCGAGCGATCCAAACGGCATAGGCAGGACTCTCTATTGTTGTCTTTTTCTTGGTAACTGTATCTTCCTCCTCGATCGTCTCCGGTGGTGCGCGATCTGTTCCTTCCAGGAGACCCATGACTCTTGCCCCTCGGAGAGCAGGGAAAACGAGGGCTTTCCACAGTAGGAAATTGTCGCGCGTGAGGAGTTGTGTCGGAGGCGATCCTAGTGCGGCGGCCAATGAACTGGTTGAGGAAGACGAGCTCATGATCGCAGGCTAGGGCTTCTGAGTATTGGTTATTGGATGCGGCGACAGCAGCTAGAGGAAGCAGCGGTGGCGGCCTGTAGTATTTTCTTCAGATATTGGGTATTGGGTGCGGCAACAGCAACTTGATAGAAGCAGTAGCAGCAGTTTGTCTGATCGCACTTTTAATGGTGTATGCGGCGGCGGCTCGATGGCGGCGGCGGCAGGTATTGTATTCTGGCAGCGGAAATCAGAAACCAATCTCGACGGCGGCAATGTCGAAGGAGAGGAGGGCTCTGATACCATGACAATTGTTGTATTGGAAGCGATACCCCTCAACAGGGGTTCGTCATGTATATATACACGCATAAGCGCTAGAGAGAGATAGCGATACAAGTTGGAGTCGGACTGAACCTTGACTAGGATTCGGTAACCAGCCCTAATACAATATTGAAACGGAATTAACAACTATACAATCTAACACCAAGAAGGCTTCGGAGCCCTGCAGTGAGCAGGCTCAGTCAATGAGTAGAAGATATAAATAATACTAACAGAAATCGAATGCACACAATCTTTAATTCATGCCATACTCTTTGGGCTGTGAGGGTTCGTAGGAAGTGACGGTTCAGAGGATGGCTTCTCCTCCCCAGGCAAAATCCCTAAGACAGAAACAGCAAGCTAGATGAGTACATAAGAACAATTTGCTTATATCTCGGGACACTGGACATGGTGACACGGCCAAGTTAGACGGAATTTAAAAGACGAATAGCCCAGAATTAATATATCATGAGTTGCGGTGCATCACCCATAGCGTCGAGGGTACAACTCAAAGTAGTATAGATATATAGATGTCATGTGTGAAGTGAGAAAGAGTGCACATCCGGTAATTGAGCCCACGGAGGCAGGTACGGATGTATAGAGTAATTCAACTTCAATGATTAACGTTGGGGGCAGTATGGAGAATAAGAAAAGATTTCGGTGGGTGAAACCTCCTGTAATCCTGTTCGACATAAGAGAGAAAAAGAATAGCGGTCCGTCCGTATGAATTTGTATGCAAATAATCTATTTCATACATAATAAATACGCACAAGAATTTGGATAAGTCTTCCAACCTTGTTCACAAACAACAATTACTTGCAAACTCCAGCGAGTTCAAATTACTGACATAAATTAAAACACGTGCTAATAAGCAGGGACATCTTCACTCTTCGGTCTTTATGGTCCATTTCTTCATACTCCTGCAAGATGGCACCAATGAAAGAACAGTAAAGAACACAAAATTTGAATATCTAAATGAGTTTACAGCGATGTCACATATTCAACACTTTCATATATAGTCGCAATATAGTACAGTGGACCGTGATGTTCTATTCCAGTTCTGTTACAGACCAGGGTACTTGATTGGGCAGTGGTTCACGTTCCAAATGACAGCAGCAACATTACTTTTCTCAGCACGGTCAACGAGTATATGGAGTCATCTAAACAAAAAACATGCAACGGCACAACTAATCTTGTACATGGCACGACAAGATTGGGACTCGAACCTGGATTTAGGAAATTAAGGCTAAGAGCTCAGCACGCTCGTTGTGGATATTCTCCATATATTCCACATCGTCAAGGTACTCCAGAAGATAAAAACACAAGAAATAATTAGTCAACTGGTCAAAAAATCAAGTTGACACAAAATGGTTGTTTAGCACACAATTTATGGCATTACATCGAGGGACTCGATCTTATCCTTTCCTCCTCTTTTTTTCTCAGTTCTTCTCCTTCTTTGATGTCTTCCTGCACCCGAGTAAAAAAAACACATAATTAACATTGACCAACAAAATATGCAACTGAAAAATGGACCACAGGCAAGTAACTTTGAAGATATTAAAACTCTAGCCCCTTTATATATCATCGTACCTCCATTTGGGGGTCGCAACACTGTTTATCGTTACAAGGCCCAAAACCAAGGGGGAAATTAGTGTTCACGTGTCCGCCATCAAAATGAGAAGTGGGGTGCTTCATATCAGTACTTCCATTGTTCATACAACTATGGCAGAAAACTTCATCTAAAGGAAGACATGAGTGAGGATATGTCATTAATGTGTAATTAAGATGACTTGCCTGACTCAGATACACGAGAATAGCTGAATAAGTGGCAAAAAAATGCTTGACTGCAGCACATACAGCTGGCTGTGCCTGAACCAGTTCAATTGCGATATTACAAACATAAAATTAATAAGGAAATAAAGAGCTACTATATGCATCGGTTTGATACAGTGGCCGGACCTGCCCCATTTTGGAAAAAAAAAATGTATGCTAGAGGATGGCACGACGGGAAAACAAACGGATCAATAGTAAGAGCTCCACAATAAACCAGAAACGCATTAGCAATTATATCTAATAGCTAATTTCAAACAGTATTCCAAAACCGATAGTGTCTACTACCCGTGCCATCAGGGTTAACCCCGCAGAAACTACCCTGGCGCATCGTTCCGATCTATATCTAACAGCTAATTTCAAACAGTATTCCAAAAATGCTTAATTCTAAGATAAGAGTGTGCACTACCCTTGCTGTTAGGCTCAATCCCGCAGAAAATGTTGATAAAATATCCTGGCGTATCAAGTGTGACTTCAGCGAAGAATAGATTAGCGCTGCTGTTATCATCATCATCAGCTCCTTTATTTGTCATGGTGATATTGAGATGATAGTACCATGCATGAGGACGTCCTTCGCAGATTGATTGCCAATGTACAATATCTTTTAGCTCGTACTTGAAATTCTAGAACAAAGCATGGATTGGATCAGTAACGTTGCATGCACAAAACAGTAAAAATAAAACACAACGCAGTCCTGGCAGTGAGAGTGAGGGCGAGCGGGATAGAGAGAGGTCGAGAATAAACCTCGTCATCGTCCTTCTTCTTGTCCAGTAAAGCCTTAACCAGTCTGTGCACGTTGTCAGTTTGCCTCTCGACTATCTCCAAGTTTGTGGAGACCACCCTCGTGCCATCTGACCACTCAAGAGATTCACGTACAACAAGGTCCTTCAGTGTTTCTTTGGACCTAATTTTAGATCAGATCGTATGATTAATAGATGTAATCTTCAGAGAAGGTAAGAGATTTTTCTTTCTTGAGAGAGAAAAGAAAAGAGAGAGAGATCAGAACATTACATGTCAGTGCTATCGCCACGAGCATAGGTACCGAAAACTCTTTGTATCGCATCAAGGTTCTGGAACGGCCCACCCAAATCTGGATATGAGTGATAGGCTCCTGAACGATCCACTCTGACGTAGACTGGTGTAGGCAAACGGACATCCCGCCAGGCCATAACATGTTTGGTGTCCCAAGAAGGCTTCAGATCCCTGAAGTGGGCAGACTCGGTCAGTGAGTAGAACAATTTGCGTATATCTCAGACAAATTTTAAAAGACGAATAACCCAGAATATATCATGGCATGCATGATGTGACCTTGAACCGTCCAAGAGACAAAACAATTCGACTGCGACTAATCATAAACAGCAAGTGATGAGGGACTGAGAACAAGATCTTGCTGAGAACAATATCATGGCGTGGCGTGATGTGACCTTGCCGCGAGAAATCGGACTGAAATTTAGATACCAATCACAAACAGGAAGTGGTGATGGAGTGAGAGCAAGATCTTACGGTGAGGGTGGCCTCCTCTCTTTTGGCTGCGGCCTGCCCTCAACAGTTCTGATGCTTTCCGGCGGTGGTTGCGTCGGGAGGGGCATCTCTCTGAGGCTGAGGAGGCTGCCGGTGGTGGCCGTTTCGCCGAGGCTTAAGCCTGCGCATTCCCGGTTTAACATGGTTTAGCTGGTTCCTCAAACCAACCCGTTAGCTACCAGTTTTAATTGGGTTGGTTTGGTTTAGATTATTAGACAGGAGGTTATACCACGGGTTGGTGCGGGCTGGCTCGATGGTGTATATGGTTTGGCACCGGTGTATACGACCTCGTAGCAAGCCTTGTAAGTCGAGCCGCCACGGAACAACTTCAGTCACCCGAACATAACGGAGCTTCCCAGAAAAAAAAAAGAACATGACGGAGCTGCTCCATGGTGAGAGCCACCCATGGTGGCCGGCGTAGATGTTTGTCCAGACGGACGTGTCGGTGCTCGCCCTGGGAACGACATAGATGCGGGCGTGCGGCTCCGCCCTGGTGGCCGGCGTAGATGTTCGACCCGACGGACGCGTCGATGCTCGCGCTGGGAGCGCCATAGGTGCGGCCGTGCGGCTCCGCCCTGGTGGCCTGCATAGATGTTCGCGTCGGCGCTCGCGCTGGGAACGCCATAGGTGCGGCCGTGCGGCTCCGCCGTGGCGGCCTGCTTCTGGGACAAACCTGCGCGTGGGTGGCAGTCTGCGCGCCGGCGGACGCAATCCTCCCTTTCCACTACGGCTTTCCGCGCCTTGCCGCCATACAGAGCCAGCTCCAGGAAGGCGGCACCGCCATGTCCCTGTTCGCCTCAGACTTGCAGACCGCCCTGAGCGAGGTCGCTCGTCGCGTTGACACGCCGACACCTGGCGCCATGGCGTTCCTCGTGTTCGTCCTCAAGAAGCAGCAGTCTCGAATCCGGTCCGTGGTGGAGCTCCATGTCGATGTGCTCCTCGCAGCGGCGACCGCGCCTCCCGCACAGTGCAACGATGCAAGAGTTGCGTGCTGACTCCTAGCTGATACTGGTTCGGGCGGTTTAGCTGGTCTAGCCGATCTTAACCCAGCCAAAAATAATAATTACCACGTATTTAAAGTGGAAACCAGCGAAACCGGCGTAAATCGCTGATTTCGTCCGGTGCGGTGCGGGCTGGCGGTTTGGCCAGTTTGAGACCAAACTGTGCCCTGGATGACCGAGGCTGATGGCCATGGGCGTAAGGGCTGCAGCATTGCTCCGTCGCTGCTTCCTCTTCCGCATTGTCCCAAAATTTGGCTATGAGTACACGCAGGGAGAGGATCTATTTTGAATTAATTAATTAGGCCGTTCATTGCGCCGGCCTAGACGCGGAAGATGGACGACTCGTTAGTTGACCGGTTTTTTTCTCTACTACTATTAAAAGAGCAAACATATTCATCCCTACATGCACCCCATCTAACGTACCCAGAACATTGTTGCCTAGTCACAGCCGCACAATCAGGACGAGAACAATAGATCTAACCGTCACCGTAAAGACAACCCCACTGGTGGGTACGCTTAGCAAATTCCACGACGGACGAAAACTCTGCCAAGGACGCCTCAGGAGAAAAAAAAACAAAGACATTAAAACCAACGCTAAACAATTGCCACAATTTAGGGGATCAGCATGATCCGCTCCACCGCCGTTCACCGTCCAGAGAAGCCCGGCTGTGAGACGCTGGCGCACAGCCTAGCTGCGCTGTAGCGGCCCGACGCCCACGCCATCCTCCGCCGTCACGGCCTGACGATGTCTGCACGGACGAGCGCCTCGACACCACAGGGGCACCGTCTTGCGCCATTGCTGCCAAGGCTGACAACGCCTGCGCCATCCTTTGCCATCACGGCCTGACAATGTCTGCACGGACGAGCGCCTCGACACCACAGGGGCACCGTCTTGCGCCATTGCTGCCAATGCTGACAACGCCTGCGCCATCCTCTGACATCGCAGCCTGAAGATGTCCGCGTCGATCGACGAGCGCCTCGACAGCACACGGGCACCGTCTTGCGCCATCCCCGCCCGCGCCATCCTCCGTCATCGCGGCCTGACAACATCCCTGCCGACAAGCGCCTCGACGCCACAGGGGTACCGTCTTGCGCCATCGCTGCCCTGCGCATCCGACGCCGACGACAGCCTTGGCAAAGCAGGTGCAGACTCTATTATTTATCAAGAATGAACAGGTTAGTTAAAAGGAGTGATAAGCTTCAGAGCATTATTACACGAACAAACACATCGTATCCTCTCCATGCCCGCATCATTTTGAGTGAACTTTTTAATCTGGGTACACCCAAGTATATACCAAAAAGGTAGGAAACAGATAGTTATCATCACATGCTTACAATCAGTTCAACATTATAATTTGATGTTAATATATATAACTCACCGTTTCTATGTGTTTCCGGTACAAGTTCAGTTTGTAGTTGACAATAAATAAAGCAACCTGCTAAGCAATTGAGGTTTCTTTATGTTCCTAGCTAAAGCCATTGTTTAAGTTGTTGGACAACGGCTTCAAATGAATCAAGCAGCTGATCAACGATGATACTCATACTCCTAGCTAGCATGTACTCATGCAAAGTTCTCAGTTTGCCTTTCTCCAATAATAGTAACACCTTGATTACCCAAATTTCTGCTATTATACATACTGAAAACTATGGTAATTTAAAATAGCACAGAAGGCAAGGGAGATAGCACGTACCCCTTCGTCCTCCGCTCCCAGGAAAGGCGATTAGGGCATCCGCCTCCTGCCGGCGGCCGTGGCCGATCTGCTCGGTCTCCCGTGGCCTTAGGGCCATGGAGACTTAGTGGATCTGGTTAATTGCCGGCGGGAGGGCTCCGTTTTCAGCTGTTTTTTTGTGTTTTTTTAGGGTTTGTGTCCCATCGAGGAAGACGAGGCGGCGGCTCCTTGAAGTTGGAATAAGATCCTCCCCGCCTAGCCCCCGTTTCGGTGATGCGTCTAACATCATCCGAGGGCGTGTGGAGGTGTGTCTCCGGCGGATCTCATGGGATTCGGTCGGCGTTTGTGTTTGGTGGATCCACTTGGATCTAGTATTTGTCCGTCTATGTCCGCGTGTCTACAAATTGGATTCTTCCGATCTACGCTTCTCTTCATTGGCGATGGTTGCTGGTCTGGTGCGCTGGTCCTTTGTGGCCGTAGCACGACGACTTCCCGACTGTCTACTACAACAAGGTTTGCCCGGCTCCGGCGACGGAGGGGCGATGACAGCGGCGCGCCTTCGGCTCGCTCCAGTGCTTTTAGTCGTCGCTAGGTGGTCTACGAACCTGGATGTAATTTTTATTATTTCTAGTGTTCTTTGTACTACCATGGTTATTGATGAATAGATTGGAGGCTTTCTCGCAAAAAAAAAAAAAATAGCACAGAAGGCCTGAGAAGAATCAGTACCGTCATTGATCACCAGTCTAGTTAGCATCAGGAAGTATCAAGTCCAGTGCATGTCCACAGATTCATCCTCAACAACAAGGAGAATGTGTCTGATGACGATGAGTCCGATTGGTTGCACAGGAATGATCCCTATCGTGGTTCAAGTTGAATGTCACTCACACAACTATCAGGGTTTGATAACCTCCAACACGGCACAGTCGCCAGCCTACGTATCCCAGATTGCACTTTCCAAAGCCAGGGTTAGTTCATCGGTTTATTTAAAGAGCTAAATGTACTGTGCTGCTTTATGTTTAATTCAACCACTGGCATATGGTTTTAAAGAGCTTGAAGGTCCATTTGAATGTTATTGTCATGTATTTTCGATATTGAAGAATGCTACAAGCTCTTCTTTGCACTTACGTACAGCTGAATCTTTTTTCAGCAAGGTCAAGTGACTCTCTGCCATCAACCTTATAATTTAGAAGAGAGAAGCAGCAACTCTCTGCTATTGATAGCTGAATTTAAAGATTCATCTATTGTTGTTCATTTTACCTCTTTTTCTGAATACATATATAACTAACCTTCCACCTTGCATATATTTGAGCAGTAGTGAATAATAGACAACTCTATATACAGGAAGAAGCACATCATTCACTATAACATATAATCAATAGGGCTTCACTGGATCAATTGACAAACAAGCACACACGGATGACCACTTCTGAAATCATACCTTGTTGCAGCAGCAAATCATCTGCCTGACTCCAAGAGTGAAAACAACGAGAGCAAGCTCGCGGGACTGGTCATCCTTGGAGATACACGCCTCAAAATCGTTAGTGGTGGAATCAATGATAAGGACAACACAATCAGGTCATGGTGTCCAGGAGCTTCAATGACAGCGCAGGAGTACTTGGTGGTCTCAAACTTCGACAACGCAATGTCATAGTGACATCCGCTCACACTCGGCCTTCAGGCTAGCACACAGGCCTACTTGAAATATCTAAGAAATTAATAAAAAAACAGATTGGAAAAGGTAAAACCAAAGGAAAAGAACCACTGAATATATATTCAGCTGTTAAAAATACTCAGAACACACTTTTCCTCTGTGTGTGCAGATTCACGTAATCAATCTTAAGAAATAGGATATAATTGTCAAAACAGCATGACACCATGAACTCACTTGCTCAACCAATGAACAAGGGCTGAATGTCAAAACACTTTTTTGTAGAGACGTATAACATATTGAATGACTCACTAAGAGGAGTAGATGGAAAGACCCCATTTGCACACTCTGCCCCTTCCCACTTTGGTTCTACCTCAGCCTTAAATAAATAAAGAAAAATTGGCACTTCCTATCAACTTACTTGTGTTAGATACAGATACGGATACGAGTAGGAATAGACTACTAGATAACTTTTAGTCCAAATCTCTCCCCCCTTGTACCTTCTTTATATACCTCCATATGAGGGCCAAATCAAAACAACGAATTATTAGGAATACACAACTTTTTTAGATAAAAGGCGTTACGCCCAACCTTGAATTAACAAAGCTCGACAGATCCAAACGTTATACATAATGCTGGGCACTACAGCTTCGCCAAGAAACGGTAGGACAAACGGCCTAAGGCCACCAACAGAATCCGCACACCAGACACAGGCAGGAAAGCTGCCACGGGCAACTAAAACAGCAACGAAAGCGGAAAGAAAAGACAGCAGCTAAACATGAAGAGGCGGCAGCAGCATCGCAACGCCTGGGGCTGCTAGCTAGGGAGTCCTCGGCAGGAGTGGTGCAGCCTCCTGAGATCGCCCACCAGTCTTCTCGTCAGGTCCCTGTCATCAGGCTTCATCAGGGGAAGCCAAAGCTGCAAAAAGACCGCAGATTTGAAGATGATATCAGCAGGGTGACGCAAAATAATTCCCTCTATAGCGTGCTTATTTCTAACATGCCATAGCGCCCAAGCCATGGCAAGAAACAGCGACCACACCAATCTACGGTAAGCACCCGAGAGGGTAGAGACGATTGCAAGAAAATCGGCGAAATTGGCCGGGGACCAGGGTTGTCCAAGGACCTGTCTCAAAGCACTCCAGGCAAACCTTGCCAAGGAGCAACCAAAGAAAAGGTGATCCGCGTTCTCCGGGGCCGTGCAAAGTGCACACGACCCATCGGAAGGGCCCGCTCTAGTAGCAAGTTGCAAACCGGTAGGGAGACGGTCCAAAATCAGCTGCCACGAGAAAACTTTGATCTTCAAAGGGAGGGCATTGTTCCACACTTCCGGGGCAAAGGGCACAGTCGCTCCGTGAGTGAGCGCCGCGTACATGGAGCTAACCGAGAACTTCCCAGAAGGGTCTAGGGACCAGGAAATAGAATCCAGCGCGTCTGAGGGTGTGATAGAAGTGATGATGGCGTCAAGAGCACCCCATTGGGCCATCCCGGCAGGGTCCAGAGTCCTACGAAAACGAACACCCTCCCTTAGGATGTGCGCTACCGTGGCCCCTTTGTTATCGCAAACACTAAACAACAGAGGGAAAGAATGGCAAAGAGGTCCCTCCTCGTGCCACCAGTCCGTCCAAAACGCTGTGCGAGCGCCGTTGCCCACCTCGTGCTTGGCGCCCACCTTAAAGAGGTGTTTGATCTTATGCAGGCTTTTCCAGAATTGGGAGCCTCCCCTCGGGGAACTAGCGAAGATATCACCCGTCCGCGTGTATTTGTTACGCGTAAGAGTAGCCCAAATCGAGTCGTCCATCGCATAGAGTTTCCACACCCATTTGATCAAAAGAGCTTCGTTCATGGCTCTGGAGTTGGTTAGACCTAGGCCCCCTGCCTCTTTAGGTCGACACACCGTCGGCCAGTTCACCATATGGTATTTCCGGTCGGGACCCGCCCCCTCCCAGAAAAATCTAGCGCGGGCTGCGTCTAGTTGGTCATGAATGCCTTTGGGGAGAAGGAATAGGCCCATAACATACATGGGCAGATTGTCGAGACACGCGTTGGAGAGAATGAGACGTCCACCCGAGGACAGGAATCGCCCCATCCAGGGTTCGATCTTACGGGCCAGCTTCTGGATAAGAAAGGCCCAATGCTCCTTGCTAAGCTTAGAGTCCGAGATTGGGAGGCCGAGGTAGGTGAAAGGAAACTTGCCCAGTTTGCAATTCAGACCTCTGGCAATCTTGCAGTGGTCCTCCTGTGGCTTGTTAATAATTAACACTTCGCTCTTGTGATAATTGATCTTAAGGCCTGACATGTTCTCGAAGCACATCAACAGGAATTTGAGATTCGCTATCTCTAAATCGCTACCTTGGATGAGAATGATCGTGTCATCAGCATACTGGAGGTGGGTGACCCCACCCGGCACAAGATGAGGCACCACTCCCTTGATGTGCCCAGCTGCACTAGCCTTAGAGAGGATTGCAGAGAGCCCTTCCCCCACAAAATTGAAAAGCAGTGGGGAGAGGGGGTCCCCCTGACGCACACCTCGCTTATTCCTAAAAAAGGGGCCCATTCCCCGTTGATGGAAATAGCAGTTTGCCCCCCTGAAACTAGCTGGGAGATTCTATGGATATAACCTGCATCGAACCCTTTTCGTCGCAGTACTCTAATAGGAACTCCCAATTCACACGGTCGTATGCTTTTTCAAAGGTCTAGTTTGAGGAGGATGCCCCCAAGTTTCTTAGCCTTCAGTTCATGGACAATTTCGTGTAGGCTAGCGCACCATCAAGGATGAACCGTCCTTTGATAAATGCGGTCTGATTTGGGCTGATGGTCTTGTGAGCAACCGGGTCGAGTCTTGATGCGAACGCCTTGGAAACAATCTTGAAGATAACGTTAATCAGCGCGATTGGTCTGTATTGTGAGATAAATTCCGCCCCCGGAACTTTTGGGATTAGGGTAAGGACCCCAAAATTGAGGCGAGAGATGTCGATTCGGCCGAGAATAAAGTCATTAAGGATGTGGAGAACCCCGTGTTTCACCAGGGGCCAGCACTGCTTAAAGAAAGGAACCGGAAACCCGTCCGGACCTGGGGCCGTGTCGGACTTCATGTCTTGCACTATAGTTTCCAGTTCGTCTTCGGAGAAGGTTCTACACAATGTCTCATTGTCCCTAGGAGACACCACATTGGTCCCTGCCCAAATGTGTGTAGCCAGTCCACAAGCACGAGGTTGCGACAATCCCAAAAGCTCCCTATAATACGCGTAAATGTGCTCTTGAAGATCGGCCTTCCCTGAGATAGTTCCCGAGTCCGAGGACAACGCAAAGATGCGGCATTTCCTCCTATTACCGTTGGCAATTGCGTGAAAGTAGGCCGTATTGGCGTCCCCCTGGAGCGTCCATTGGACTCTACCTCGCTGCCTCCAGTACTCCTCCTCTAGTCTATAAAGGTTGGTTAGTTGTTCCTCCAGGTGGTAACGGAAAGCCCATTCTTCCTCGTCCAAACCTGAAGAGTCTGCTTTATTGTCTAGGTTTTGAATACTCTGCAGAAGCGCCTGTTTCTGGACCCTAGCATCCTTACCGCGGTTACGGCTCCACCCTCGGAGAAATTGGCGTAACTTCCCGCTCATGAAGTTCCACCAATCAATAATGTCCCGTCCCCGGACCTCCGCAGCTAGTTTTGTCCAGGTAGCGAGGAGAAGGTCCTTGAAATCTGGAAGGGCGAACCAGCCCGTCTCGAAAAAGAATCTATTGCTCCGAACTGGGGAGCCCTCTCCCGAGTCCAGAAGCAGCGGTGTGTGGTCAGAACCCAGGTTGGTAAGCGCAGTGAGGGAGAGTAGAGGGAAGTGAAGGTCTATTGCCGGCGAGGTGAACACCCTGTCTAGGACACATCGCACCGGGTTTAGACGTTTGTTGGTCCAAGTAAATCTTGCGCCGGCCCTGGGTACGTCCCTAAGCGCCCAGGTGGCAATGTGATTGTTAAAGAGGGTCATCCTGGGCCAATTTATGTTGGCGTTGCTCTTGTCTGAGCTATCACGGATCAGGTTGAAGTCCCCGCCCATAATCACTGGGACAAGGCAGCGCGTTATTTTTCCGGACAGCTCCTCTAAAAAGACAGTAGACAGATTATGGTCCGCGGGACCGTAAACGTTGATGAATTCAAACTTGGTTTTGGAAGGGCGGTGGAGGACTAGCAGGCTCTGAAAGAAACGACCCTGATCCATTTGACCCACTTCAAACAGACTGTCTCGTACCCCAATAAGCATTCCCCCAGATTGCCCATTGGCAGGCACCCAATTCCAGAAGAATACATCTCCAACCACCAGGCTTCTAAGTTCCGAGTCTGAAAACGATTGTCTAATGGTTTCCTGGAGGCAAACCACGTCTATTTTATGCTCCCGGATGAGATCTTTGAGCATGGTTCGGCGCCCCGGTGCGCCGAAACCACGGATATTTAAAAATATCCAACGCATTACGCTAACTGGTGCGTAACCCGTGCTCGGCGGGTGTGAGGCTTAGAGGCTTCTAAAAGGGCTTTCTTGGCTTGTCTGGTGTACGGGGTGCGGGAGGCCGGGGGCTGCCTCGGCGCGGCGCGGCGTTTGATTGGTCCTGTCGCAGCACCTAGGCGTTGGTCGGGGAGCGCAACCGAGATGGGGACGTCGACGATCGTCCCGAGGGCTGACGGGCTTGTCCCAGCCCCTGCTGTGACTAACGCCAACGCGTCAGCTTCTTTTGCGCGCTCTTCGAACATTTTGGTTTCGGCCTGGAGGGTCTCAGCCTTTTCCCTGGCGAGGGCCAGGTCAGCTTGCGCAAGTTCGGAGGCTCTAATCAACGAGAGAGTGGCCACTGGAGAGGACGAGGCTGTCCCCAGACAAATCCCGCTATCCTTAGCAACTGATAAGAGATGGGCATCTGAAAGTGAAGGAAGAACAGCAAAGTCGTGTAGAGTAGGGGGCGTACCAGGCGAGTTGATGGCCTTCGCGCGGGCAGCGGCACGCTCCAGCACTGGCGCCTCAGTGAGCCCCACCCCGCGGGCGCTCTTGCGCTCGGACATCACCGGGATGGCCTTGCTCCGAAGGCCCCTAGCCACCGGCGCGGCAAGGGCCTGCACCACACCCGTGGTGAGGGATGAGTCGCCGGAGAAGTCGGGTTGCGGGAAGGCCGCCAAGGAGGACGCGAGGACACGGGCCGGGCGATCAGCATTTGCTTTGCTGCGGCGCTCGCGAAGCTGGAGAGAGCTCGGCAGGGACGTGGCACTCGAAGGGGTGAGCGCGGCAGCTTCCTTAACAGCGTCTGGTTGCGGGAGAGGGGCTGAGAGCAGGGTAGGCGACGAGGGGGCGTGCTCGCTAAGAGGGATGGAGGAGACCGACGATGGCGGCGCCAAGGGCGGCTGCGGCTGCGCCGTCTTGAGCAGAGGGGCAGAACCGCCACGGGTATGGCGCAGGAAGGTCCCGTACTCGTCGATGGGGACCTCCGACGCCACCCGTAAGACCTCAACGGGCGCAGCAGCCGCCGCGGGCCCTCCCGCCATCTTGCCCTTGTGAGAGAGCGAGCCCGACTCCTTGGCACTGGTGCGAGCGTGGCGGCCGCGTTTGCCGTCCCAGCCTTCCTCTTCCTCCGAAGATTTGTCAATATCGTCATCTTCATCGTCCTTGCGCGGCGCCGGCGGGGGTGGCGGAAGCGAGGGCCCGCCCCTCTCTATTCCTTTCTCCACCTCCACGCGCACCTTGTAGCCTTGCCCATTAACAAACATAAGGAAGGAGTCAGGGAGCTGCTTGCCGGCCCGGCACCCAAACTGCATGCGGATGGGAAGGGTGGGGTCTTCAAAGGATGCCTCGTCCACCAGCAAGGGGCGCCCCACGGGCCTGGTAGCAACATGTAGGCGGGCCGTGTTGCGGAAAGGAGGTGGCACGCCATGGAGCTTGACCCAGGTTTCGGAGAGAACCTCGGAGGCCTGGGCATCCATTGCCCCTTCAAGCACAATTGCTTTGGCCTTTGAGATCGGGAGCCGCAGGCCTCCCCCACGGATAGCCATGCGTAGATTGCCCGCAGATGGGAAGACCAGCGTGAAGTCCGCCTCGCTCAACTGCCGGACTTGCCACGCCCATGATTCGTCGACAAGCTCCTTAAACTCGTCCTCGACTTGGGCCGCGGACAGCTTGGCGCCTTCAACGTAGACTGTGGCCGAATTCGGCGGGGTGAGGGAGGTTTCATCATCATTGACTTCAAGACACATGAACCCTATCCCATCGAGTCCATAGCCAGCCCAAAAGGGGTCGAAACGGGCGTCAGCAACATTGCACATAGCGGAAGGATGGCCCAAGGAATTGCACTTGACGCAAAAGGGCTCGTCCTCGCAATCCGCCTGCCGGTGTCCAACTTGCCCGCAGTTGTAACAGGTGAGCTTGGATTTATCGGAGACCGGTCCGCGAGCGCCAGCAACATCAGAGGTACCAGCCCCCTCGGCTGGCCCCTCGGTGTTCTTCGCTTTGGAGCCGTGGCGCCCCGAACCTGGCGCAGCTTCCCTACTGCGCCCGCGACCACGGAGGAGAGGGCCAGGTGCGCCGCGCGGGGGGGCCTCCCAACGGCGCCCCGAGGCAGCACGAGACGGCGAGGAGCGGCCTCCTTCCAGCGACCGCCGGGGGGAGGAGGAGGAGCGGCCGCCCGCTTGGCGCGGGGGCGACTGACGGCCACCGAAGCGGCGCCGCTGCTCATCTTGCTCGCGGGCGAGGCGATCTTGAAGCTCGAGACGGTTACCGCCGCCCGCGTACTCTGCGTAGCTCCGCTTCCCGCCCTTGCGGTCATCGGCCTTGCGGTTGCGGTCCATGGGGATCAGACGCGGGGGGAGGGAGGGATCTAGGGCAAGCACCAATCTCTTGGCCTTGAACCTGTAGCGCCGCACGTCGTCTAAGGGGGCAGGGAACCCTAATGCGCGGTCGAGTGAAGCCTTAGGGAGCCACCACCACTCTATATCTGGGTCCTGGACGGGCGAGATCAAAGACCTAGACGCGCCAACGGCTGAGATGGACTCTGGCGGCCGAACCGCGGAACTGGGCCCCGGCCCACGAAAGCGCACCGCGTCCCGAAGCGCTACCGGGCCCGCAGCCGCGGCAGGAGTTGGGCCGCGAGCTGGGCTCGACCCACCTGGGCCCACTCGGACGGGAGCCAGCAGAGGAGCGCCCACCCGCAACCCTAGCGCGGTGAGGTCCCCGGCCGCCGCCGTCCGCGCTGACGAGGTTCCCGGCCGCACCTCCCCGTCGAGCATGACAGCAAGGGCACCAATCATCACGGTGGCCGGCCCCGGGCTCTGCGGCAGCCCCTTTGCGGCGCAGAGCGGGGGAAAGTCCTCCGCCGAGGGCGCGTACGCCGGAGCACGCGGGAGGACGCCGGAGAGAACCGCCAGGGAGGACAGCAGGGAGCTCCCCTGAGCATCCACGGCCTGAACGGACACCTGCGCAGCAGCCCCGCCCATCGGGGCCGGCAGGAAATCTCCAAGGCATCTGGGGGGCGGAGAGTTGCGAGGAGGAGACCCTGCAAGGGAGGACGGCGAGGAAGGAGCAGTCCGCCGCTCCGAGTCGCTCTCCGAAGGCGCCGAGTCGACGACGGGCGAAGGGGAGGGCCCGCGCGCCTCCGAGCGCGCAGCGCGGGCGGCAGACCGCCGGTGGCGGCGCCGAGCGGAGCGGAGGGAGGGGGCGACGGGCCAGTCGCCCTGGGCGTCGCGAGCGCCTAGGCACATCTCCTCAGACTCCAATACACAACTTTCCACATGGTATCCGAGCGGTTAGCCTCACGGCGCCGATCCTAGACTTTTCCACCACTTTCGCAGCGCGCCGCCCCCGGGGAGATCTCCTCGGGGGCACGGCACCCGGTCTAGATCAAAGATCTGATTGGTTCCATAGATTAGATTAGATCAATTTTAAAATCCCAGTTAGTAGCTTAGATTCAATTAGCCACGAATAAAATCCCAATCTCTCTGAGCTACTGCCCTCTATTCCGGTGAAAAACAGTGCAAGATTTGTCGTCCGGTGAAAATCAATACAAGATTAGCCATCGGCACTTGAAGATCAGCTGGACCTGCAGACTTCCGAGCACCACGCGCATGCATACGGACGGAGAAGGCGGCGCGCACACGCGTAGCGACCCCAACAGCATGGTCACGCGCCGCGGACGGACGTCAACTCCAAGATCTTCATCACGCCAGCCGACACGATGAACATGCAGCTGCTAAATGTAGCAACCGATCTGCACAACCTGGAACTACACCGAGCACACACATCTACAAGCTGTACGACTACGCCAAGACTACGAGCCAAGTTCATCGTCGAGCATACCTACGAGAAGCGACACCACACGCAGGCCGGAGTGGAATACGACTTCTACGACAACAGGCATCTACATCATCGTCGCTGCGAGGGACGCCTCCAAGCGACGTACCACCTCACGCCTACTACCTTATCGCCGACACTACATCGCCAAGGTCTACATCACGTGGTCTTCATCGACAAACTCGTCAACACATCGCCGCCGCCGCTACAACTACGACGTCCACAAGGCTGGACACGCGTCCTCTGATAGTACAACTGCAAGACGCCACGACACCGACGACGACATTGACCGCGTCCGACGGCTAAGGCTGCATGGACAACCTGGCATCACTATGGTGAAAACCCCTACAACCGCGCACACGGTTCTGGCAAAACCATGTGTGTTTGGTGAGCTTCTCCCAATCCTGGCAAAACTGGTGGACTCACTTATGACCTATGACCGCGTCCCCTGACGCCCGCGACGGTACCTCTCAAGGTGCGAAACGTCGTAAAAAAAACACAACTGCAGCACCGTCATACACATCGCGCAATTTTTTACGCCTCCGGCATTGCGGCTACAACGACTACGACGAGTACTACATCGACCACTACTACCTCGACTACGGCTACATCACGTTCGGCTACCTCGACATCGACATCACGGGCTACGTCTACAACAACACATCAGCAACTACTCCAGTCAACAGCGTCCGCGTCGTCACTTGCGTCCACGCCACTTCCGTTGTGACTGCGGGAGGGAAGAGAGGAGAGATGATGATAACGGAGAGGAGGAGCGACGAAAGCGCAAGACTTCAAATCCAGTCGCAAGCGTTCGCTTCACTCCCGCTACGACTGAGAGGGGATGTTAGATACATATACGGATATGAGTAGGAGTAGACTAGGACTCCTAGATAACTTGTAGTCCAAGTCTCTCTCCCCCTTGTACCTCCTTTATATACCCTCGTATGCGGGCCAAATCAACACAACACAATATTAGGGTTTCTACAATTTTCACAGTGCGGTGGGTTTGTGCCTCCCGGCGCGAAGTCGACGCGGTTCATAAACACACCTAGGGTGTTGGTTCCGGGCCACTCGGCTACGTCCAGCTCCGTCACGGCCGAGCCGTTCGGGGTGGATGTGTTACCGGCCATTGCCAGCTTGGATGAGAAGAGGAAATCCTCGCCTGCCTCCGACATGGGCTTGCATGGGTGCCCGTTCACCGAGATCGCCTTACCGACGAGGTCCGCCACGCAGAAGTCTTGCAGAGGGTCTGGGTCGGTGGCCAAGATGAATGGAGCGAGGAGCAGCATGGTGAAGAGGCCAGCTAGGGTTTTGCAGCACGTCATTTTGGATCTTGCTATGTAACTAGCTTAGCTAGGGTTGTTCAGCTAGAGTTTGGTGAGAGTGTGTAAGGCTGGTCACAATGGGGAGGAACTTAGAGCTTCCACTATGTAGTCTATAAGGCCTATCCATAAGCAAAAAGTTACCCTTATGGATGACCATATACATAGTGGAGGTTGTCCATAAGGAAAAATTCTTAAAGGTGACCCATAAGCTTGTGGGTTGTCCATAAGCAATAAACAAATATTTGGCTCTCTCCTCTCTCTCTTGCATGTTTGTACTTTTACTAGACATGTGGGTCCTACCTTATTGCAAAGTGGACCTTATACATAGTAGCCATTTCCATAAGCAATGTGGGTCCCATCTTATGGCAAAACCTCACCTTATACATTGGTGATGCCCTTAGTAGTAACATCACACACTCCAATACAACTTTGCTTATGTGGCACGTATTTAATAAAGAGAGACGTGCTTGTGGTAACTAGCTAAGTTACCGGAACATCACACACTCCAAGAAACAATGAGTCTATAGCCTAATAAATGCATTGTTGCATGACACTACATACATGTTACTCCCCATTGTGGAGGTAGGAACATAGTCTAGGAAAATGTGTAGGTTCCTACCTCCACAATGGAGAGTGTATGTAGTGTCATGCAAGGATGCATTTATTAGGCTATAGACTCATTGTTTCTTGGAGTGTGTGATGTTCCGGTAACTTAGCTAGTTACCACAGGCACCTCTCTCTTCATTAAATATGTGCCACATAAACAAAGTTGCATTGGAGTGTGTGATGTTACTGCTAAGTTCCTGCCCATTGTGACCAGCCTAAGGCAATGGTAGCTTGTTGTGGTGAGTTAGTATGCGAGTAATGGAGTCCTTTTTATAGGGATCACTACAGGAAGGAAGTTCAACGCTGAGGGTTTTCCCCCTCGGCTTAGCTATGTTTACCCTCGGCGTTAGGTAGTGCTGACGGTGACCCTCGGCACTTAACCCTCGGCTTATGTGGTCCTCGGCACAGCACAATACCGTCGGCGTTGCTTCGACCTTCGGCGTAGAAACCTGTGCCGACGGTTTACTTCGCCCCTCGGCACATTCTAACCGTCGCCACAACAAGTTAACGGGACGGAGAAGACGGCGCCCTAGGAGCAGTGCCGAGGGTGATACCCTCGGCGTTGGTAGCCACGTGGTGCACACTGGGAACTTGTGGTAAGGAACAGTGCTGAGGGGGATACCCTCGGCGTTATTGATTAGTGCCGAGGGGGTTACCCTCGGCGTTGGTAGCCACGTGGTACAGGCTGGCAGCCTCGTGGTAAGGGGCAGTGCCGAGGGGGTTACCTTCGGCGTTAATTGTCGGTGCCGAGGGGGTTACCATCGGCGTTGATACCCACTGTTTTTAGTTTTTTGCCTCTATTCTTCGCCTAAAAATTCCAGCAGACATATATATAAAAGAATTGGCTGTAATAATGCAAAAATATTGTGCATAGAGGACATACACAACCATATCACATGGCTAGCATGAAATTTGATAAGCTCGTAGTCATAGATGCACAATACACATAATCATCACTACAAGTTCATTACACATAGTTATCACTACAAGTTCATTGCACATAGTCTTTGAGAGAATCATCACACATAGTCATGGGATACATGTCACAAGGCAACCGGTTCATTCTCACTACAAGTTTATTACACATAGTCATCGGATACATGTCGCATGGCAACCGGTTCTCAATGGACTTCGAGCACCGATACAAGACACACCGTCTTCGAGAGCATTATCACTACAAAATGAAAGAACACATACATTTAGTATCGCAAAATGTCTAAGTCAAAGTTCATGCATTGCAAGTTGAGCAAAGTTAAAGTTTTTGCATAGCAAGTTGTTCTTAGTCCAACTTTTGCATGGCGGATTATTTTAATGGAAGTTTAGCATGGAAAATTGTCTAAGTCCAAGTTCATGCATGGTAAATTGTGTAAGTGTTGGTTACATGTAAGAGTTTCCTTCAAACTAACCGAGATCGGCGAGTCAATAGCCAGAATGACCAGGACTAGGACCTCCTAGGTGAACTGGAGTGGTCTCGGGTGTCTCGCGGGGCGAGGCGGAAGCACGGCCAAAGGGTGTCTGTGAATGAGCCGATCCCTACATATGTTTCAGCACATTAGTAACTAGCAACTTAGTAGTTCTTTCGTGACTTGTAACTAATAACTTAGTAGTTGTATGAAGTACTAACCGGAGTCCCCATGGCAATATGTGCGAGGAATTCAGCTTTCGTCGGCAACATTGGCATCGGTGGTTTTGGTGGAGGATCAACATAAGGAGGCGGTGGAGTACCATTGATCTGAGCCATATGTAACGCCTGCAAGTGATATTATAGGTCATGCGTGGCCAAGAAAAATACATCATACGAATTGCTTGCAAGTAGCTCGAATGGGCAAGAAACAACCTTATGTCCCGCTTGAATGAGATCATCGCGAGCACCCATTGCAGCATACCATTCATTCATCTTCCGATGAAACTCGCGGCAAACCTCCTCGTAGGCATCATCATAGCGGGGCTATAATTTTACATAATGCATCCCATCACTACTAGAGATTTGCTTATAGCAGCATATCCTACCACAGGAGAACACGAAAGTCGACGCGCCTGGGCTAATTAGCGCAGGCGAATAGGTAAACGGTCCGCCTGGGGTAAGCCTCTTACCCCAGGCGAACAAATTAGGAAAGCGACTGGGGTAAGTTTGGCAGGGTACCCATCACCACCCCCTGGCACTCTTCCTTTACCCCAGGCGAATAGCGTACCTGTTCGCCTCCGGTATAACACATACCCCAGGCGAAAAACGTACCTCTGCGCCTGGGGTAAGCCCTCGCTGTTGCTGCAAAGAATGAGAAAACCTTTAGGACCGGTTTTTGTTACAAACCGGTCCTAAAGGCCTTGCGACCATTTGCTGCAGGGAGGGGGGCCCAGGGGACAGATCCTTTAGAACCGGTTTGTAACAAAAACCGGTCCTAAAAGCCTTGCGACCATTTGCTGCAGGGAGGGGGGCCCAACGGATAGATCCTTTAGAACCGGTTTGAAACAAAAACCGGTCCTAAAGGTTTTGCGACCATTTGCTGCAGGGAGTGGGGCCCAGGGGCAGATCCTTTAGAACCGGTTTGTAGCACAAACCGGTCCTAAAGGCCTCCTTTAGAACCGGTTTGTATGACAAACCGGTTCCAATGTCCTTAGCTCAATGCTTTTTATTCTAAGTAGTCACCAGATCACCCGCACCCACACGCACCCACACGCCGCCGTCGTCTCCCACACCAGTGTCGAGGAGGAGCAGAGCAGGTCGCCGCCGCCCACTCCGTCGTCGCCCACTCCGTCGTCATCGTCGTTGCGGATCCAGGTCAGCCCCCCTCCCTCCCATCCCCCCTCCATCCCAGCCCACTCCCTCCCGTCGTCGTTGTGGATCCAGAGGATGCATATGCGCCTGCTCCTGGTGGCCGCGGTGCTCCTAGATTAGACGAATCTGAAATGGATTTAGTGAACCAGTTTTGTTGCCCATATGCAACAGATCAACAGGACCTATACAATATCTCATTGCATCACATCCTATGCATACACACTGGACTTCACTAATGATCAATTGGAGTTTATCCGTCAGCAATGTGTCAATGAGAATTACAAGACCATGAGTTTGCTGCTATCTTCAAAGAAATATCTTCAAATATGTGAACTGGATATTATCTTAATCACATTTCTACCTCCCTGATGGTGAATGAATTAAGATGGATAATAATCAGTGATAAAAGTTTCCGTAGAAACTTGTTCCATTGGTGACCAATGGTCTCAAGGGGGAAGGAATGTCAGGGAATGTAATAGGGGGGTTATTAGTGGTTTATAGCAGTGAGGGTATTATTGGTATTTCATCTAAGATTCTGTTTCCCATGTGGCTTCACAATGCTGGCAAAGCATCGGTTTCGTCACATGATTCTGCATTTCAGGAATCCACCTACAAGTGTTGCTTTGTTTTTGGATATTCCAATAAAGTAGATAGCCTTTCTGCATTTGTTTTGTGATAGGTAGGTGCTGCCATTTGTCTTTGTTTTGTGATAGTTAAGCTCCTCTAACCTCTATGTCTACTTTCTTAATTTAATAGAACATGGCTTGCAAAGTATGTCGGTCCCGATGTGCCGAAGGACGATTCACCGGGTCTTCTTTCATGCTTCAGCTCCACGACGGTGACCTTGATTCTTTGGTAATTAACAAACGATTCTTTTTATGTTAACTTGCAACTTGTGTTCTTTCGTTTTACTATCCATCTTAGATTGGTATGTTTCTTAACAAAAGATTCTTTTATATTTCTTTTTTAGATTGTACCATGCAATATTCGGGAAGAGTTCAACGAGTTAGTAGGCAATACCGTGGATTTCGATGTTCACGGGACCATTTACATTCTTCGAGTGAAGAAAGAAAGAAGACCTACTTCTACGGGGAACAATTGCAGGCTATCATCGCCACCTATAATTTAAGCGGATGTGATTACATTCACTTCTCTATGGCAGGACCGCAACCTCGTATCAAAATTGTCTATATGGGCGGGATTGCGAGCGAGGATGGCGGTAGTGAGGATGATACGGACACTGGGGATGATATGGACACTGAGGATGATATGGACGAGGAGGACCCATGGAAACATGTGGTGGTTGCTCAAAGAGCCAATCTTAGCGAGCTAGAGAAGGACCGTGTCCTTTAGAAACTCGCCCAGATAGATAGCTACATCGGGTTCCCTTTCGTGCATCGCATCACCAACACTAATGTCTCCAATGGACATGTCATGGTATGTTTCTTAACACTTTCTTATTCCTATAGTTGTTTATGTTATAATGTGGCCGGTATGTGACATTGTGCTTTTATTCTTTCTTTGAATTGTGTGTTCTAGAAAATACCTATGGCGGTAGCGGACAGTGCTGGCATGGAGCAAGGTACCATTGGAGTACGCCGTGGAGAATCAGGACATGTCACCGCAGTTCCGATCACCAGGGATAATGCTGATGGTCGCGTCATCCTCAACTCTCAAGCATGGAGGCAGTTCCATTCCGCAAGAGTTGATATGGAGGCTGGCCGAGCTATTCTGATCACCATGAGGAATAGTGACATCCCCAACTTGGACAAGATCATGGTCATCAACTACATCCGCCCCCGCTAGATAGATGACGAGTTTGCTCAAGTTAGAACAAATAATCATTTCCATCTGACTAACTACTGGATTTATTAGTATTATGGTTGTTTTCGAGACTATGTAATTTTGTTGAACTATGTGGTGATGATCGAGACTATGTGTTGATGATCGAGAATATTTCTGTTATGAAACTTAATTGTGTCATTTTGCTGTTATTCTGTCATTTTGATACTTATTTCTGTCAATTTCCTGTATTTCTGTTATTTTGGTTTCTTTTATATTTTGACACAGCAAAACCATACCCCAGGCGAACAGAGTATAGTACCCCAGGCGCATCTGTACCCCAGGCGCACAGTGCTTGTTCGCCACAGGTAAAAGGCTTACCCCAGGCGCACAAGGCCTATTCGCCTGGGGTATGCCAAGTTACCACAGGCGCATTTCGTAATTCGCCTGGGGTAAGCCATTACCGCTGGCGATATGGTCCCAGGCGAACCGAAATGCGCTTGTGGTAGGCATTTTTGGTTCGCCTGGGGTAAGCTTTCCTCTAGTAGTGCATCAACATACAATGCATGATCAAAAGTCTAAATTTGGATAAAAATGAGAAAAATCTTACATCGCGACGTGGTGCACGAGGTGGCACAGAAGCCACCTTGCCCGTGATAGCTTTGACCCGCGTGAGATTGCTCGTAGAGGGAAGCACCGAATCAATCATAGATAAGCGTCCATGTGGCTTACCACCCCCTGCGAGCAACACCGCGGCCTCGTCGACCGGCTCCAGAAGTGGCTGAGAATTTGGCCCATGCAAGTCTATGAATCTACATTGAGTAAACAATTTGTAAGGAGAAATTAAATCTTAATGCCAATGAATAAACACAGTAGCAATCATCAATAAGCATGGTAGACATTGCGTATGCATGGTGACAATGAATAACCTGCTCGAGTACTCAATAATGGTCTCACTAGTGGAGCCATAGTATGGATCCTCGTCGGCTCGTGGGTCTTTCTTCTTGTGAGCATATTGCCACACTTGAATGTCATGAATGTCAACGCCCTCATTAGCAGCCACCTATAGTGCATAAAACAAATGTGATGCATTATAGAAGGAACATGCCGAGAAATAGAAGGAGCTTGTGCCATATATATACCTTGTGGTCCTTGTAGCGGTCGAAGGTCCTGTTTCCTTGAGCGTGTGTTCCCCCATGGCCACGATTTTTCTTGTTTTGCATGCTCTTGGCCAAGAACTCCTCATCGCTTGTTCACATATCCACCAACGCGTCCCAAGCATCCCTCTTTCCACAACACCACTTCGGAACACACTAAAAAATGAAAACGGCTCAAATCAAGAAGAGATGATGCAATTTAGGAAGAACATAACATAAAATGACAATTTACTCACCATCAAGTAATTTTCCACCTCAAAGTTTGCTTCGATATCTTCACTAACAATCTTGTTCTTCAATTTTCTCACGCCTTGTTCGGCGAAGTAGTGCGAGATGCAAGTTTTTCTAGCTTCGTAAATCATCTGTTGTAGCTTGCTCCTCGCCATAAGATCGAAGACCTCATCAGACTTCTCCTCAAACTCCTCGTCCACTCTATAATATCCCTACAATCATGCATAAAACATTTATGGTGAGAATCATAAATTAGCACGATTGGGTAATGAAGCATTAACAGAACTAGACCAAGAAGGTCTTACCCAGAACTTCATATGCACAACTTGTGCCAAGGTAGGCACAAATCTCTCACCGTTCTTATCGGTCATAAAGCCCGCCGACTTAACGGCCCTATAGTCCTCCCATCTGGTGGCTAACTTCTTTTCCTTAGAGTCAGGGCTGATCGGGTAGAGGCCTGTCCAATAGTTCTTCATCAAAGACGTAAGAATACCAGCTGGAAGACGGCGTTTGGCAGTCGACTCATCAACAAACCTAAAATTCCTGCACATGAATCAAAATATTAGTATGTATCAAAACATATACTATCAACATGAAACAAACCACGAGGTCACCTTATATGATCGAAAGAGATTCACTTACGTTTTTGCCGGCTCAAGGCGGATTTTCTCCGCTTCAGCTCTTGGTGGATTTGGGAGCCTATTTGGTCCTCGAACCCACAACTTCCACTACAACACGCTATGCATGTAAAGACGATAAGTTTGAGGACTAGCGACGTGATATTTCATCTTTAGAGGCTTGTACAGCCGCTTTCATAAAGCGTCATTAAAACGTCTCCTTATGCACCGTCTTAAGTAGTGTGAAGACGCTTGCTAAGCGTGTCTAAATATATAAGGATGCTTCATAGAGACGATCAAAGACATGTCTATACACGTGGAGACGTTTTAGTAGGTCGTGTTTGTAACGTCTCTACTAATGTAAGCACACCAATTTCGCTTCGCAGTGCCCGTTAAGGATGCTTTATTCACATGTACATTCTAGTCTTATGTACGGGAGTTCGTACACATTATGTATACATGGGGTACACACTCACCTTGTACACAGTATGGGTACACGTATATTAATTTTACTTGTATTTTGGATGTGCGCTTTTTTACTTGTATTTGAATATAGCGTCTCTCATTTGACGTGGTGACAGAATAATATTTTTTCACTTGGAAATTTAAGTGAATCTTTTTTTTTTAGATTTAGGTTCATGCGCGCACTTATCGTAAAATGCAGGACCATTATAACCAGCTAACAGTGAAAATTATAGGGCTGCCAAGAAGAAAAGTCATGGAGAGAAAACAAAATTAAAATTGAATCAAATATCCATATTAATAACTCAGAGATATCTCAGCAAAATACCACCAGAAAAGACAGTGAAAAGGAAAAAATACATAAAAATCCTATATAGCATCAATTATCTATCAAACATAACAGAAAAATCTCTCCTTAGATTTTCCATGGAGAAATTCATGCTTTGGCCCCCTCCATCTTTATTCATTTCATTCCACTTAGCTAGAATTAACCTAAAAGCAAGTCACAGCCAAAAGTGAGAAATTCCCTGAAATAATTAAACGGCCAGATCTAAGTCTAATCATGCATGACAAAGATATGCTATAATCAGTTTTTATTTTTATTTTGATAAAGTGCTTTTATTACTTAAAAGGTTTAAGCATGTTATATTCAGCTACAACTTGCTTTACTGTACCGGCGACTTCAAATGTCTAGAAGCTGATGTTGCATGGCTTACGTGTATTGGCAAAATCTTCGAGGTCATAATATGTATTTAAAAATGTCCTATCTACATGTGCTGCCAGGTTAGCGGCAAAGATAATACATCGCAACCTTGATTGGCTTCAATGGAGTTTCCAATATTTGATTTCTGCAGCCAAACATCATATGAGCTACATAAAAAATAAAAATTTCGATATGGTCTGACGACTGAGTGGAAGTTCTGTTGCAATGTGCCGACGTCCTATAGATGAATTGGCAGAATTCTCTTTGCTATATAATTTTCAGGACACGGTTGCTACCTTGTGAATGAACAAACATAATCAATGATAATATTTGTAGAAAACAAATACAACTACACTGAAGCCAAATGCACATCCACAGTAGCATATACCTTCTTAGTAACCTGGACACATGGTACACAACCACGATGTTCTTTAGCATAAATATCCAGGTGTGCTTCCCAAAATTGAAGCCTAGTTCAGTTCATGCTAAAAAAAATTTGGCATGGTTTCAAAACTGTGTAAATGTCATGAACATACTTTAGTAATTATGTCCTCACGTGATAAGGTTGAATTTGCATAAACCTATTTTATTCTAGTACACTTCCTAGGAAACACACATGGAATAAGTAGACTTCAGATATTTCCAGAAATGCAACGTATGCAAGTTATTAACTTACATGGAATATATTTTTTTAAATATGAATACCATGCATAATAGGATCAGCCATGTTCATGTGAGAGACATAAGTTTAACAAGAAGATGGTCTGAAGATAAATGTTACAATTAGTATGAAACATGGCAAAGATGAGTCAGCACAAACCTGATTAGCTTTGGTGAAGTATTCAATATTCACTTTCTACAGCCACAGATCAGTTGAGCTATACTTAAAAAGAAGCAATGTGATGAGAGGGATGCCAAAGTGTATGCACTTGAGAAATTCTCGGCAGTCCAGCAGCCCGACTAGAGGAAGTCAAGATCAGTCTTAATTTGAATTTGGAGATGCTCTGCTTTGCAGTCCAATTCGGCACCCACTGCCATAAGAAGAAATTTTGGTTTCGGACATGGGCGAATCACATGATAGATATATTAGAAATAGAATTGACCGACCGAAAAAAAAATTAGTTGTCACCCATCTACAATAAATAGATGCCCAAAGTGGACTGCTAATTTTCACGTGTAAAAATACATATGACAATATCCCAAGCAGGAAAAGGAGACACGGTACTAACAGATTGGACTTCACCCAGATTCCACGCCGCAGGTCTCTGAGCTAGCGATTGCAGAAATTGGTCGGCTAGCATCAGGTTGTGGCGGACAGTCAACAGCAATCTGAATCTACACCTACATTAAAAAAAAGACTCAGATAGCATGAAAACATCCTAAAACTAGTTTTCCATGCGATGCGACACTAAAAAGTTCCCGAAGCCACGAGCCATAAATCAATCAAGGGGTCGTCCAATTCCCGCGTTCAGGCAGGTAAGAGGATGGACCGTGCCTGATCGGAACAAGGAGAAAATAGGGAGAGGGAGGAGGGGTCCAATTGAGATCTACCGGTTTAGATCATGGGCCAGCTCTTCTCGCACTCCTGGCCACATTCTTGGTGCTTCCCTTGTCTTCGTTCACGACGGTGATGTACGGCGGCGACTCGACTCTCCGACATCCATGGCGAAGAGGAAATCGTGATGAACACAAAATCTGGAAAAAAAAAGGAGTATCAATTGGAAATGCGTGTTGAAGTAGGCAGGCCTTTATTGGTTTAACAATGGAACTAGAGGAGATGGTTTTGAGGAGCGCAAACTTGGACTCCAGATTCAATCTAACGATGAAGAGTGTGGTGGCGGCTAAAGTTATGGAGGCCAGGGGAAAAGGTGGATCATATTATTTATTAGGTTTCTTTTTGGGAAAACAGAAATCAGGGAGCGGTCAAACTAAATAGTAAGCGCCAAGTCCAATTTTTGTGTGATGGAATTTCGTATTTCACGCGCGCATAGAATTTTCTGCTCCACATCAATTTTCTACTTTGGAGACGCCATTCAATGACGTCTCATAATTCGACTCTAGGGAGCTATAAATTAGCAAAAATATTTATTCGGCCACATCTCAAATAAAAAAGTCACGATGACATGTGGAGCGTCTCAAGAAGCGTCCTTACAATTAGATGCGCTACTATTCTAAAGACGAAAAATAATGCGTCACATGAGGAACGTCTCCACGTGACGATTTTGTTGTAGTGTTCCCCGGCCTCTCCGTCGTGCTCTCCTGCTGCCTAGAAAAGGGTACCTCCTCCTCCTCCTGCTCCTCGTCCTCCTGGTGCTGATGCAAATGCAAATTACAACGCAATTTAAAATAACATTGCAAATTAAAATGCAAGTGAATGAAAAGAAGTGGGTGAAATAGGAGAAAAGAGCATACCTCCTCCTCCGCAAGCTCCTCGTCATTCTGCTGCTCGTCGTGATGCACCTCCTCCTCCTCCTCCTCGGAAACTACGGTGCCACTAGCGTAGGGTACCTAAGGAAAATTGGCACTTAGTGGAGGGTATCTAAGGATAGTAGTAATGATAACAGTTAGTAGGCATATAGCAATAGGCACCTCAGTAAGGGAGGGCGTCGAAACCCGACAACGTCGTCGAACACTCTGTGAAGGTGTAACCTCCTCAAGTGTAAGTGCTCGTCCTCATCCTCGTCCTCCTCGTCCTCCTCGGCCTCTCCGTCGTGCTCGTCCGGTGGCGCCGACTGTCTTGGTCCGAGCAGCAGGGGACATCGGCATCGATCTGGGGCGGGACACTCCCTAGGAGTCACCGGAGAGGAGACGGTGGCAAGTCCATGTCGCGGCGGCGGACGGGACGACGTAGAACTGGGGTGACACTGGAGAATGAGCTAGGGGCGGGAGGGTAGCGGGACGGAGGCGGCGAAAGAGCGGCGGGAGCAGCGACAAATGACGCTTGTTATGGCCACATTCATGACATAGTTTGTTGAAATGTGCCCATATTCTACCCAAACATGCATATTGGAACAATGTACAATGTTGCTGAAGAAAGTTTTATTTCTCTCTTAATAAAAATACCATTTTCCATTTTCGGAGTGTGAGAAAAGGTTTTTTTTGTGAAGCACCTACAAAAAATATGTTACAAAATTGCACCAAATAAAATTATAAAGTTATTATACCATATTTCATGTTCAAACAACAAAATTACTACTTCTCAATAGCTATAAATACACCTCTTTTAAAAAAGACAAATTTCTGCCGATTCAGCTGAAACCGGGTCAAATTTGAACTACATGTGCCTCATAGTTTGCTCATGATTTTTTGTAAAAATAATTTTTAGATACAAAAGTACCTATTTCTTCAGAGATACACCTAGAGTTTCACAATATTCATCCCCTAGCAACGAAAGGTAATGCCCGCCGTCTTGACTTTTACCTAAAACCGGCTTAGGAAATTCCAGAAAATTCAAAAAACAACTCGAAATGATGCAAGACCTTCGTGTGGTGTAATTTTATGTCCTAGTATCCACCAAGAATAATAAACTTGGAATAAGACAATTGGGTTGAAAAGGTGTTCACAAAAATGAGCTATCTTCTCCGAAGATTCTTGGGTTTCGGGCCAAATGACGGTTGTTATGGCCACATTCATGACATAGTTTGTTGAATGGTGCCCATATTCTACCCAAACATGCATATTGGAACAACATACAATGTTGCCGAAGAAATTTTTATTTCTCTCTTAATAAAAACACCATTTTCCATTTTCGGAGTGTGAGAAAAGGTTTTTTTTTTGTGAAGCACCTGCCAAAAATATGTTACAAAATTGCACCAAATAAAATTATAAAGTTATTATACCATATTTCATGTTCAAATAACAACATTGCTACCTCTCAATAGCTATAAATACACCTCTTTTAAAAAAGACAAATTTCTGCCGATTCAGCTGAAACCGGGTCAAATTTGAACTACATGTGCCTCATAGTTTGCTCACGATTTTTTGTAAAAATCATTTTTAGATACAAAAGTACCTATTTCTTCAGAGATACACCTAGAGTTTCACAATATTCATCCCCTAGCTACGAAAGGTAATGCCCGTCGTCTTGACTTTTACCTAAAACCGGCTTAGGAAATTCCAGAAAATTCAAAAAAAAAAACTCAAAATGATGCAAGACCTTCGCGTGGTGTCATTTTATATGTCCTAGTATCCACCAAAAATAATAAACTTGGAATAAGACAATTGGGTTGAAAAGGTGTTCACAAAAATGAGCTATCTCCTCCGAAGATTCTTGGGTTTCGGGCCAAGTGACGGTTGTTATGGACACATTCATGGCATAGTTTGTTGAAATGTGCCCATATTCTACCCAAACATGCATATTGGAACTACGTACAATGTTGTCGAAGAAAGTTTTATTTCTCTCTTAATAGGAAATTCCAGAAAATTCAAAAAACAACTCGAAATGATGCAAGACCTTCGCGTGGTGTCATTTTATATGTCCTAGTATCCACCAAAAATAATAAACTTGGAATAAGACAATTGGGTTGAAAAGGTGTTCACAAAAATGAGCTATCTCCTCCGAAGATTCTTGGGTTTCGGGCCAAATGACGGTTGTTATGGCCACATTCATGGCATAGTTTGTTGAAATGTGCCCATATCTTACCCAAACATGCATATTGGAACAACGTACAATGTTGCTGAAGAAAATTTTATTTCTCTCTTAATAAAAACACCATTTTCCATTTTCGGAGTGTGAGAAAAGGTTTTTTTTGTGAAGCACCTACCAAAAAGATGTTACAAAATTGTCAAATAAAATTGTAAAGTTATTATACCATCAATCATGTTCAAATAACAAAATTACTGCCTCTCAATAGCTATAAATACACCTCTTTTGAAAAAGACAAATTTCTGCCGATTCAGCTGAAACCGGGTCAAATTTGAACTACATGTGCCTCATAGTTTGCTCATGATTTTTTGTAAAAATCATTTTTAGATACAAAAGTACCTATTTATTCAGAGATACACTTAGAGTTTCACAATATTCATCCCCTAGCTACGAAAGGTAATGCCCGCCGTCTTGACTTTTACCTAAAACCGGCTTAGGAAATTCCAGAAAATTCAAAAAAAACTCGAAATGATGCAAGACCTTCGCGTGGTGTAATTTTATATGTCCTAGTATCCACCAAAAATAATAAACTTGGAATAAGACAATTGGGTTGAAAAGGTGTTCACAAAAAAGAGCTATCTCCTCCGAAGATTCTTGGGTTTTGGGCCAAATGACGGTTGTTATGGCCACATTCATGACATAGTTTGTTGAAATGTGCCCATATTCTACCCAAACATGCATATTGGAACAATGTACAATGTTGCCGAAGAAAGTTTTATTTCTCTCTCAATAAAAATACCATTTTCCATTTTCGCAGTGTGAGAAAAGGTTTTTTTCTTGAAGCACCTACCAAAAATATGTTACAAAATTGCACCAAATAAAATTATAAAGTTATTATACCATATTTCATGTTTAAACAACAAAATTACTACTTCTCAATAGCTATAAATACACCTCTTTTGAAAAAGACAAATTTCTGCCGATTCAGCTGAAACCGGGTCAAATTTGAACTACATGTGCCTCATAGTTTGCTCATGATTTTTTGTAAAAATAATTTTTATATACAAAAGTACCTATTTCTTCAGAGATACACCTAGAGTTTCACAATATTCATCCCCTAGCAACGAAAGGTAATGCCCGCCGTCTTGACTTTTACCTAAAACCGGCTTAGGAAATTCCAGAAAATTCAAAAAAAAACTCGAAATGATGCCAGACCTACGTGTGGTGTCATTTTATATGTCCTAGTATCCACCAAGAATAATAAACTTGGAATAAGACAATTGGGTTGAAAAGGTGTTCACAAAAATGAGCTATCTTCTCCGAAGATTCTTTGGTTTCGGGCCAAATGACGGTTGTTATGGCCACATTCATGACATAGTTTGTTGAAATGTGCCCATATTCTACCAAAACATGCATATTGGAACAACGTACAATGTTGCCGAAGAAATTTTTATTTCTCTCTTAATAAAAACACCATTTTCCATTTTCGGAGTGTGAGAAAAGGTTTTTTTTGTGAAGCACCTACCAAAAATATGTTACTAAATTGCACCAAATAAAATTATAAAGTTATTATACCATATTTCATGTTCAAATAACAAAATTACTACCTCTCAATAGCTATAAATACACCTCTTTTGAAAAAGACAAATTTCTGCCGATTCAGCTGAAACCGGGTCAAATTTGAACTACATGTGCCTCATAGTTTGCTCACGATTTTTTGTAAAAATCATTTTTAGATACAAAAGTACCTGTTTCTTCAGAGATACAACTAGATTTTCACAATATTCATCCCCTAGCTACGAAAGGTAATGCCCGCCGTCTTGACTTTTACCTAAAACCGGCTTAGGAAATTCCAGAAAATTCAAAAAAAAAAAAACTCGAAATGATGCAAGACCTTCGCGTGGTGTCAGTTTATATGTCCTAGTATCCACCAAAAATAATCAACTTGGAATAAGACAATTGGGTTGAAAAGGTGTTCACAAAAATGAGCTATCTCCTCCGAAGATTCTTGGGTTTCGGGCCAAGTGACGGTTGTTATGGCCACATTCATGGCATAGTTTGTTGAAATGTGCCCATATTCTACCCAAACATGCATATTGGAACAACGTACAATGTTGTCGAAGAAAGTTTTATTTCTCTCTTGATAAAAACACCATTTTCCATTTTCGGAGTGTGAGAAAAGGTATTTTTTTGTGAAGCACCTACCAAAAATATGTTACAAAATTGCACAAATAAAATTATAAAGTTATTATACCATATTTCATGTGCAAATAACAAAATTACTACCTCTCAATAGCTATAAATACACCTCTTTTGAAAAAGACAAATTTCTGCCGATTCAGCTGAAACCGGGTCAAATTTGAACTACATGTGCCTCATAGTTTGCTCATGATTATTTGTAAAAATCATTTTTACATACAAAAGTACCTGTTTCTTCAGAGATACACCTAGAATTTCACAATATTCATCCCCTAGCTACGAAAGGTAATGCCCGCCGTCTTGACTTTTACCTAAAACCGGCTTAGGAAATTCCAGAAAATTCAAAAAAACTCGAAATGATGCAAGACCTTCGCGTGGTGTCATTTTATATGTCCTAGTATCCACCAAAAATAATAAACTTGGAATAAGACAATTGGGTTGAAAAGGTGTTCACAAAAAAGAGCTATCTCCTCCGAAGATTCTTGGGTTTTGGGCCAAATGACGGTTGTTATGGCCACATTCATGACATAGTTTTTTGAAATGTGCCCATATTCTACCCAAACATGCATATTGGAACAATGTACAATGTTGCCGAAGAAAGTTTTATTTCTCTCTTAATAAAAACACCATTTTCCATTTTCGGAGTGTGAGAAAAGGTTTTTTTTGTGAAGCACCTACCAAAAAGATGTTACAAAATTGCACCAAATAAAATTATAAAGTTATTATACCATATTTCATGTTCAAATAACAAAATTACTACCTCTAAATAGCTATAAATGCACGTCTTTTGAAAAAGATAAATTTCTGCCGATTCAGTTGAAACCGGGTCAAATTTGAACTACATGTGCCTCATAGTTTGCTCATGATTTTTTGTAAAAATCATTTTTAGATACAAAAGTACCTATTTCTTCAGAGATACACTTAGAGTTTCACAATATTCATCCCCTAGCTACGAAAGGTAATGCCCGCCGTCTTGACTTTTACCTAAAACCGGCTTAGGAAATTCCAGAAAATTCAAAAAAAACTCGAAATGATGCAAGTCCTTCGCGTGGTGTAATTTTATATGTCCTAGTATCCACCAAAAATAATAAACTTGGAATAAGACAATTGGGTTGAAAAGGTGTTCACAAAAAAGAGCTATCTCCTCCGAAGATTCTTGGGTTTCGGGCCAAATGACGGTTGTTATGGCCACATTCATGACATAGTTTGTTGAAATGTGCCCATATTCTACCCAAACATGCATATTGGAACAATGTACAATGTTGCCGAAGAAAGTTTTATTTCTCTCTCAATAAAAATACCATTTTCCATTTTCGTAGTGTGAGAAAAGGTTTTTTTTGTGAAGCACCTACCAAAAATATGTTACAAAATTGCACCAAATAAAATTATAAAGTTATTATACCATATTTCATGTTTAAACAACAAAATTACTACTTCTCAATAGCTATAAATACACCTCTTTTGAAAAAGACAAATTTCTGCCGATTCAGCTGAAACCGGGTCAAATTTGAACTACATGTGCCTCATAGTTTGCTCATGATTTTTTGTAAAAATAATTTTTATATACAAAAGTACCTATTTCTTCAGAGATACACCTAGAGTTCCACAATATTCATCCCCTAGCAACGAAAGGTAATGCCCGCCGTCTTGACTTTTACCTAAAACCGGCTTAGGAAATTCCAGAAAATTCAAAAAAAACTCGAAATGATGCAAGACCTACGTGTGGTGTCATTTTATATGTCCTAGTATCCACCAAGAATAATAAACTTGGAATAAGACAATTGGGTTGAAAAGGTGTTCACAAAAATGAGCTATCTTTTCCGAAGATTCTTTGGTTTCGGGCCAAATGACGGTTGTTATGGCCACATTCATGACATAGTTCGTTGAAATGTGCCCATATTCTACCAAAACATGCATATTGGAACAACGTACAATGTTGCCGAAGAAATTTTTATTTCTCTCTTAATAAAAACACCATTTTCCATTTTCAGAGTGTGAGAAAAGGTTTTTTTTTGTGACGCACCTACCAAAAATATGTTACAAAATTGCACCAAATAAAATTATAAAGTTATTATACCATATTTCATGTTCAAATAACAAAATTACTACCTCTCAATAGGTATAAATACACCTCTTTTGAAAAAGACAAATTTCTGCCGATTCAGCTGAAACCGGGTCAAATTTGAACTACATGTGCCTCATAGTTTGCTCACGATTTTTTGTAAAAATCATTTTTAGATACAAAAGTACCTGTTTCTTCAGAGATACACCTAGATTTTCACAATATTCATCCCCTAGCTACGAAAGGTAATGCCCGCCGTCTTGACTTTTACCTAAAACCGGCTTAGGAAATTCCAGAAAATTCAAAAAAAAAAACTCGAAATGATGCAAGACCTTCGCGTGGTGTCAGTTTATATGTCCTAGTATCCACCAAAAATAATCAACTTGGAATAAGACAATTGGGTTGAAAAGGTGTTCACAAAAATGAGCTATCTCCTCCGAAGATTCTTGGGTTTCGGGCCAAGTGACGGTTGTTATGGCCACATTCATGGCATAGTTTGTTGAAATGTGCCCATATTCTACCCAAACATGCATATTGGAACAACGTACAATGTTGTCGAAGAAAGTTTTATTTCTCTCTTAATAAAAACACCATTTTCCATTTTCGGAGTGTGAGAAAAGGTTTTTTTTTGTGAAGCACCTACCAAAAATATGTTACAAAATTGCACAAATAAAATTATAAAGTTATTATACCATATTTCATGTGCAAATAACAAAATTACTACCTCTCAATAGCTATAAATACACCTCTTTTGAAAAAGACAAATTTCTGCCGATTCAGCTGAAACGGGGTCAAATTTGAACTACATGTGCCCCATAGTTTGCCCATGATTTTTTGTAAAAATAATTTTTATATACAAAAGTACCTATTTCTTCAGAGATACACCTAGAGTTTCACAATATTCATCCCCTAGCAACGAAAGGTAATGCCCGCCGTCTTGACTTTTACCTAAAACCGGCTTAGGAAATTCCAGAAAATTCAAAAAAAACTCGAAATGATGCCAGACCTACGTGTGGTGTCATTTTATATGTCCTAGTATCCACCAAGAATAATAAACTTGGAATAAGACAATTGGGTTGAAAAGGTGTTCACAAAAATGAGCTATCTTCTCCGAAGATTCTTTGGTTTCGGGCCAAATGACGGTTGTTATGGCCACATTCATGACATAGTTTGTTGAAATGTGCCCATATTCTACCAAAACATGCATATTGGAACAACGTACAATGTTGCCGAAGAAATTTTTATTTCTCTCTTAATAAAAACACCATTTTCCATTTTCGGAGTGTGAGAAAAGGTTTTTTTTGTGAAGCACCTACCAAAAATATGTTACTAAATTGCACCAAATAAAATTATAAAGTTATTATACCATATTTCATGTTCAAATAACAAAATTACTACCTCTCAATAGCTATAAATACACCTCTTTTGAAAAAGACAAATTTCTGCCGATTCAGCTGAAACCGGGTCAAATTTGAACTACATGTGCCTCATAGTTTGCTCACGATTTTTTGTAAAAATCATTTTTAGATACAAAAGTACCTGTTTCTTCAGAGATACAACTAGATTTTCACAATATTCATCCCCTAGCTACGAAAGGTAATGCCCGCCGTCTTGACTTTTACCTAAAACCGGCTTAGGAAATTCCAGAAAATTCAAAAAAAAAAACTCGAAATGATGCAAGACCTTCGCGTGGTGTCAGTTTATATGTCCTAGTATCCACCAAAAATAATCAACTTGGAATAAGACAATTGGGTTGAAAAGGTGTTCACAAAAATAAGCTATCTCCTCCGAAGATTCTTGGGTTTCGGGCCAAGTGACGGTTGTTATGGCCACATTCATGGCATAGTTTGTTGAAATGTGCCCATATTCTACCCAAACATGCATATTGGAACAACGTACAATGTTGTCGAAGAAAGTTTTATTTCTCTCTTGATAAAAACACCATTTTCCATTTTCGGAGTGTGAGAAAAGGTTTTTTTTTTTGTGAAGCACCTACCAAAAATATGTTACAAAATTGCACAAATAAAATTATAAAGTTATTATACCATATTTCATGTGCAAATAACAAAATTACTACCTCTCAATAGCTATAAATACACCTCTTTTGAAAAAGACAAATTTCTGCCGATTCAGCTGAAACCGGGTCAAATTTGAACTACATGTGCCTCATAGTTTGCTCATGATTATTTGTAAAAATCATTTTTACATACAAAAGTACCTGTTTCTTCAGAGATACACCTAGAATTTCACAATATTCATCCCCTAGCTACGAAAGGTAATGCCCGCCGTCTTGACTTTTACCTAAAACCGGCTTAGGAAATTCCAGAAAATTCAAAAAAACTCGAAATGATGCAAGACCTTCGCGTGGTGTCATTTTATATGTCCTAGTATCCACCAAAAATAATAAACTTGGAATAAGACAATTGGGTTGAAAAGGTGTTCACAAAAATGAGCTATCTCCTCCGAAGATTCTTGGTTTTCGGGCCAAATGACGGTTGTTATGGCCACATTAATGGCATAGTTTGTTGAAATGTGCCCATATTCTACCCAAACATGCATATTGGAACAACGTACAATGTTGCCGAAGAAAGTTTTATTTCTCTCTTAATAAAAACACCATTTTCCATTTTCGGAGTGTGAGAAAAGGTTTTTTTTGTGAAGCACCTACCAAAAAGATGTTACAAAATTGCACCAAACAAAATTATAAAGTTATTATACCATATTTCATGTTCAAATAACAAAATTACTACCTCTAAATAGCTATAAATACACGTCTTTTGAAAAAGATAAATTTCTGCCGATTCAGTTGAAACCGGGTCAAATTTGAACTACATGTGCCTCATAGTTTGCTCATGATTTTTTGTAAAAATCATTTTTAGATACAAAAGTACCTATTTCTTCAGAGATACACTTAGAGTTTCACAATATTCATCCCCTAGCTACGAAAGGTAATGCCCGCCGTCTTGACTTTTACCTAAAACCGGCTTAGGAAATTCCAGAAAATTCAAAAAAAACTCGAAATCATGTAAGACCTTCGCGTGGTGTAATTTTATATGTCCTAGTATCCACCAAAAATAATAAACTTGGAATAAGACAATTGGGTTGAAAAGGTGTTCACAAAAATGAGCTATCTCCTCCGAAGATTCTTGGGTTTCGGGCCAAATGATGGTTGTTATGGCCACATTCATGACATAGTTTGTTGAAATGTGCCCATATTCTACCCAAACATGCATATTGGAACAATATACAATGTTGCCGAAGAAAGTTTTATTTCTCTCTTAATAAAAATACCATTTTCCATTTTCGGAGTGTGAGAAAAGGTTTTTTTTGTGAAGCACCTACCAAAAATATGTTACAAAATTGCACCAAATAAAATTATAAAGTTATTATACCATATTTCATGTTCAAACAACAAAATTACTACTTCTCAATAGCTATAAATACACCTCTTTTGAAAAAGACAAATTTCTGCCGATTCAGCTGAAACCGGGTCAATTTTGAACTACATGTGCCTCATAGTTTGCTCATGATTTTTTGTAAAAATCATTTTTAGATACAAAAGTACCTATTCTTCAGAGATACACCTAGAGTTTCACAATATTCATCCCCTAGCAACGAAAGGTAATGCCCGCCGTCTTGACTTTCTTCAGAGATACACCTAGAGTTTCACAATATTCATCCCCTAGCTAGAAAAGTACCTATTTCTTCAGAGAATCCACTGGTAGCTCTCTGTTTTACCCGTAGAAGGAGTTTTTTCTTACACGTCTAGCACCTCTCTAAGTGTAATCGCATGCACGTTAACAGGCTCGCATCCGCTTTCACATGTATGGTAGGCCCACTTGCAAGTTTTCGTGTGATTCCGCCGCTCCGGCGGATTATTTTCCAGCGAAACCCTAGTATGCGGGCCCCGCGGATCTACCCCTACAGCTCGTTCCACATACGCGATATATCACTAGAAACTAATTTATGCAACCAAACAATAATATGCAGAAAATATTTAAACCATATATATAGAGAAAATTATAAGAGGCAATGCAATGGAAAAAGGAGCAGTGCCGAGGGGGGCCGACGGGAACCCCCTCGGCATTGCCATGCGCCGTTAACTTTTCCGCGAAGGTAGTGGCCAGCGCACGTCGCCACGCGGGCTGTGCCTACGGCCAGCCTATGTCGACGATGGCCTTCGGCGTTGTTCTTTCTATGTCGAAGGTTATTCTACGCCGACAGTCACCCTCGGTATTGATCATCTATGCCGAAGGTTCTTCTGTGCTGAGGGTCGATTTCCAACCGTGGGCACTGTACGAGCTATGTCGAGGGTCCCGATATTTTCCCCTCGGCGTTGAAATCCCCCTCGACGTCGTCGCTCGTTCCCGTAGTGGATGCATGCATGCATGGAGCTAATTAAATGATGTGGTGCATGTGTGGATACGCGAGGCAGATTTTATTGAATGGGATGTATTACTTGCATCGAGATCACCTTGTGACTATTAAAAAAATGGATCAACGATGGAGCTGTCAAAGTCAGCAGTCAAGGCCATCCCGGCTGCTAAGGAGGATCTGCAAACAGACAACGAGGAGCTACATCTAAATGGATTATTGCGCTTGGAAAAAAGTTCATAATATTCTTGAGCACCTCTACTCATCCTCGATTCGATCTCGTGTCCAGGATCTAATTAACTAGGAGGGACCTACGAACAGATAACGAAGAGCTACATCTAAATTCAAAAAAAAAAAAAAAAAAAGAGCTACATCTAAATGATGGTACTACTCTATATTACTACCTCCACAATGGAAAGTAACATACATGTAGTGTCATGGATTATTAGGTTGTAGACTCATAGTGTATTAAAATGTGATGTTATGCTAACTAGCTATGTTACCACGCTACCATCTCTCTCCAATTGTCACATCATTTTTTTTTTCTTTCGTAGCATTGATGTTACTACTGATGTTACTTCCATTGTAACTAGCCTAAGTGGCAAGGGGATGGAGGCTAGCTAGGTTCACCTTCTGAAATTCCCAGTAGTATGTGCTCGTTTTAGTTGAGTAATTTTCTATGCCGTAATTTCTCCTTCGAATTACCATGGCCTATCAAAGAAATTAACGGGTCCTCGACTATTTTCGATAGTCTAAATGCAATTTGATCATAATGTAGCAACAAGTTTTACATTTTCCGAAAAGAAGGAGACGGCAAATCAAGCCTCCTTTTGAAAAAAAAATCTTGCAAATTTTATATCCCTATTTTACAGCTACCGGAAGGAGAAAGTGAAAGCACTTTCTTCTGATTGATTTGATTCCGGCTACGGCAGCGTGCGAGGGGGAGGCGCGGAAGGCCTGAATGATATGATGGCAGATGGCCCTGTCAGCTTGACTCGATCGCAGCAGTCCAGTCTCGATGATTGTCACAGTGTGTAAACTGACAGCCACGCTTTCGTTGTTTCGCTAGCGTCTTCGTTCCGGCAAGGGAATCAACGGCAAGGGTATCTGCATTTGATTTGCTCAGTGATCACGTACGCATGCATGCAGCCAATTAGAACGCTGTTCTCAGTGAACCATTGACGAGTCATGGCAGCCAATAAGAGAGAGCAAGAACTGTGTTGACCAGATCGATCGAGCTATGATACAAAACTGCAAATCCTCTACGCGATCGAGCTGAGTAGGTACGGCCCGGCCGGGCTAGGTACGTCCGCCCCCGCACCAACCTATTTTCGATCAGACATGCATCCTTCCGTTCCCTAGGGATGTGCTGCCTACATTTGACATGAGCTAAACGTTCTATTCTGGGGTTGCAGATAAACCGGCAGATCGATTGGTGTGACCCGCGACAGACCAACGGCTGGCTAGCTAGCTTGTACATGTTTGCTACGACCGATCGATAAGAAGATAGGTTGAAATAGCAGACCGATCACACTTCCCAACAGTGGACAAAGCCTGAAGATATCGACAGCATGGCGGCCGTTCTAGCAGGTTTGGGCAAGGCCATGGACCTTATTACAAACTAGACGGGTAGGCGCGCTTCGCCGCGCCGCCTACACTGCGTTGTCACCCGCTGTGTCCGGTGTGATATAATGAATTCGCTTTGATTTGTGGTGCAACCGGCCTCAAAGCATATGTGTTTTCCTTGCTCCGTCGGAATATACATGTGCATAGAAAGTCAGCCATTGTAGTCTATGCACGAGGTTCATCCATGGATGGAATAGTTTGTCGTGAGCAATCAATGGAGAGCATGACAATAGCGGCCACACATGTTCCATAGGTAGTAAACGTGGTTTCACAGAAGTATGGGTAGCGATTCCGCGGCTCCATCCTACTGGACTTTTGCGCGTTCAGTTGATTTGGGTATGCTCGTGCGCATTCCAATATGGTTTTTCTTCTCGTTGAAAATAAGGCGTTAACGGAGATAAGCAATGCACCGCTCTGTCCTCTGACCTCATGCTTTCACAAATGAGAGCATGTCCCTTCATCATATTCAACATCAACAATACATACATACGGAGTTATAACCATGAAGCATAGTATTGCCGCTAAACAATATCATTCCTACATACATTCTCCCAAACAGATCCGCTAAATAATATCCGTTCCTAGATATATTCTCCCAATCAGATCATAATCTGACAAGTAAAATCTGGACAACCCAATCTCTTCAATCCTAATGGTGCAGATATAGCCTGATCATTCATTTCGCATCCAAATAAGCATCAAATGTGTATCGAAATATTTGGTGCATAGAGCACCAGAACAAAGTCTTGAAGTATTATATACTCCTTTTTCCCGTCATCTGTCGCTTGGCCATTTCTTCACATGGTGATAGCTTGGCATGGAAACCCTATGTCACCTCTTAAATATCAGAGAGTGAAAGCACATGGCAACAAACGTAACAAAACATAGGCTGAAATTTGGAAACTGGTTAAAGTCATGCAAGCTTAATACGATATATGCAGATTTTTGTTGTTGTTGAAATTAGAACAAAATATTGACAAAGGGAGAGTAGGGAACTAACACGGTGAGAATCCATGGATGCAACAGTGCCTACCGGAGACGCCAAAACGGTATGTGATTTCAACTAACGGGTTGTGGGCAGAGACTTCTCTACACAGAGCCGACGAACGAACATAGCGAGGAGCTTGGCGCAGGCTACGTCCAAGCTCACCCTCTAAGAGGCACAACTGACCACTGCAGATAGCCGGGATTACATTGTAGAGAAATTAGCTTACATAATGCATAGCCTTAGCTAAGCACGATTATCTAGGGAGCCTAATAACAGGAAGACCTTGCTCTAATGCAGTAATGGACTTGGTACTCTGGAACAATGAAGCTAATGCACAAAAAGTGATTTATTCAGACTAAAAAAATTTGTATCTTGAGAACACAATTTGACCGTCTTAGACTCTGAATTTCATCGAGCATATAATTAGTACCTAATCCTAACTGGAAAGTTGTTATTGCACAATTAAACTGAGCATTTATTCCTATGACTTGATTTTAAAGAAGACAAAACACATATCCTACTTGAGTCTGTGTTGTCCAAACATCCTTCCCTTTTGAGTAGTCTAGCAAACTGAATTAGCAACATTGCTTGTTAATATATAAGTCTTGATCGAGAGCCGCAAGTAGCATCCAGATTATAGAAGAACTCTAACGTCTAATATTGAATGCAAAAATAACTGCACTCAAGTGAAATTAGAATCTAGAACCATAACTGTTTATCATAAATAGGAGGAGAAGCCTAGAAGAGTTCAACGAATCTGTAACTTACAAAATAATTAGTAGGCTGCTTAATTTAGATGTACAGTTGAACATTTCTTTCTACTTTCTTAGCTACAATAGTTTATTTACAATAGCTAACACCAATGGAGGAAGGAAAATAAACTAACTGTAATGATAATACATGTCGAAATGGATTATCCATCTAACTGAAATGGTATACACAATAAAGGGAACCGAGATAAAAGAAAGTCTAATTAATTATAGTTCCATGTTTTACTGCAATTGACAGCTGAATGCCATTACTTACTTATGGTTTCGAAGATGAATCCTGATATCTGAAGATAGATAAATCCAAAAAAAAGTTGATGGAGAGAAATGGAAATTACAAATAAAAAGTAGACTCGGTGATAAATTTTATGTAAAAGCAAGTGTACCCATCCCGGCGATACGGAAATTTCCTCGAGATGACTTTGAGTCTGTTGTATCTATTTTGATCTCAACTATCTTCACTTGGCTTCATTTAAATGATTGTTCCGATTGACTGTAACTTCTTTGTGTCGAGTATTAGTTATACATAAATATTGTGATGATATTCTTGAACTGCTCTAAGTCCCAACCTACTGAAAATTCAATAAATAACCGAAATTTTAAGAAGATAAATTTTCAACAAATACCAGTTCCTATCGGTTCACAAAGTCATGATGTCTTCTCTTCTGTTTCCATCACATGCAAGAAAGCATGATTATTCGAATTTTTTAAATGATAACTTCCAAAGAGTTATCTCATAGTCTGACATAACCATTTGTACCATATAGGAAAATAATTCTAATCCTCACTGACTTCAACTTTCTAATGTAAAATAACAGAGGAGGCTAAAAAATCTCATAACCACCTTATTAAGGATTTGTATTCTGATATTTAGTATTCCAGTCTCTGTACTACTGTTGGAGCTCCTGAAACGGTGAAATATAGTTTAGAACGCAGTATACATAACATTTCTTATTCACCACTAACCTGCATAGTAAAATAAAGTAGATAAACTGCTGCCAAAACATTAACAGCCCTCGTATGCCATATTGCTAAGAAGCCTTGGACCGGTATCTATAACACAGATACGTCGGTTTTTGTGGGTCATATTTTACTATCGTGCAAACAAAACTTCAAGGGGTACCAAATCCATCAAGTAATCTCTATTTCATAATAGCAAGTGGATCAGAAAAATGACTCCAAAAGGGGATTAGTGCACGAGGACATGTTTCAGTCTGCATGTAGTGGTATGGCAAGACAATCAAACTTAATGTAATGAACTCCAATGAAAACAAACGCACACAAACGATTCATCCAGCAAATAAGACCCAGACAGGCAAGCACATAATTAACTGAAAGTTGTCGGTGGTGTTCATAGTGGAGTCTCCACTAATATCAAGATATTTTTAGAAAGATCGCGCATAACACACGAGAAAATATATTAGTAATAAAAGATTGCTAATTGGATAGGCTGTTATAAATGGTGATGATATATACATATATATACACACATTAATATCTTGAAACCACTTCTCATTCTAGCTTGCTGCTGCTAGAGGTAGTTTTTGGAGATAGCAACACAACAGGGATACCACTACAAATTACACAATCTCTAAATCATTCTACTGGCGGTTGTTACCTATCCAGCTTATACACGAGTAATTTGTACCACTATGTCTTTCTTCTGTTTAGCTAACCCAACAGTACAAAGAGCAATTCATTGGGTGACATAGATTTAATATATTTTGTACTTCTAGGGGTGAGCAAATAGAATTCTAATTTCTATAGCATCCTAGTGAGTAAAACCAGTAGAGATCGGAGGAAAAACTAATATATAATTCAAAGATGCATACAACCAACGCATGATGTCCAAAAAAAACTGGAACGGGGTGAAGAAGAAGTGCAATGCATAACACCATAAAATGCACAATTTCCTAAAATAATCAGGTTTACCATCCGCACAGATCTTACAGCGGCAGTAGCACCAAATCCCTAGTATATGACACTATTGAAGACTTCCATGATCCATAGCATATACCATTGTTCAACTGAGATGAAAATTCATACAATGTTGGCATTTGTTCTCATTAAACCTGCAACAGTATCTAGATACAAAGCAAAGATATTCTTCCGATACTATAATCCATCGATTGTCTCTCACGCCGAGCGGAATCTACACTGCTAAGTCTGCCTACGCCGCGCAGTTTGCCTTCACCTCCATCGTCTGGAAAACTTGGGCCCCCCCAGAAATGCAGCTTCTTTGCCTGGCTCACGGTGGCTCGCGGTGCAAAACAGACTTTGGACCTCAGACCGCCTCACCATCAGGGGATGGCCGCATCAGCCTTCTTGCCAGCTTTGCCGCCACGAGCCGGAGACGGCAAGACACATCCTTTTCGAATGCCGCTACTCCAAGCGGGTGTGGGCTGACGCCGTATTATGGCTAAAGTGCCCAACCCTCTTGCAGACCATGGGCTCAGGGCGGCCTACGGTTTTCGACTACTGGAAGTCTTTGGCTGCTTCAGAATGCTCTCGAAGAAGGGACTCAAGACCGCCTTAATCCTTGTCACCTGGGAGATCTAGAAGGAGAGAAACGCGAGGATCTTCAACAACAAACTCTCCACGCCCGCTTCCCTCTTTGACCGTATCAAGAGTGAGGGCAAAAACTGGATTCTTGCTGGGGCCAAGAATCTCGCAGAAGCTATTGGTTGATCGTGCTCTCGCCTATAGTCTTTTCTACTTGTAGCAGTATTCTTTTACTTTTCTGGGCCTAGGCCCTTTATGTTTGCTCCTTCTCTATCAATATAAAAGGCAAAATTTTTGCCTAGTTATTTCAAAAAAAAAAAATATCCATCGATTGTTGGTTACTGGGTAGCTAAGATAAAATAACAATTACATTGAATGGAACAGGGTTGGCCATGTTATATTGGCTTTTACAAAAGCTCTAAAAATCACGAAGTGACATTAACTTGGTGTTACTGAGTACTGACGACCCGACCCTTTCTTGACAGATTCATAGTATTATATATTACTTTGAGAGAAGAAATGCAATTGCATATTTTTGCTAAAAAAACATCCTACTACTCTAGTTAAGCATGCGCAATGGAATTTTCTCCTCCTATATATGATAATACAATTTGGATTTCCATGATACTTATACTTTGTTTCCAACTTGAGTACCACCAATTTCAAACAGAGGTATACCTTGGCTATAAATTTCTTGCTACCACCTTAGACCCTGTCTTTATCTTTGTGCTATGCTCACTGCTATACAGTAATTTTCTGAACTACTGCTCAAATTTCAGGCTTGGATCCACGACTCCAAAGGCAACACAACCGAACAGATAAAAACAACCAGACTTTCCTTACAGCTTAACTGCTTGCGCTTTAGCTCCTAGATGTTGAGGTATACTCGTAGGTTCTATTGATAACTACTTTTGTTTATTATATCCATTATTAAATTAGCAGCGACCTGCAAGCGGCAGTAAAAAATATAGAGGAAAAGCATTTCCCTGGTGGCTGGCTGAGCAGAGGCAATCTTCTGACTTTGTGCCTCCGGAGTCAACTCGTCAGTCGTCTGCCCATCCTCCTCTGCGGGGCCTCCATGGCCTCGACCCTCTCTTGGAGCAGCGCTTCTCCGACCCCCACCACCCTTCGCTTCCCCGACCCCCACAGCCCTGGCAGGCATGGCAAGAGAGCTACAATCCTTCAGCCGCCGCGTGTGCACCGATTTTATGATATCCGTCCGGGAAACCAGTGGACGTGGATGGCTTCGAGTAGGAGGCATCTTTGATTGATTCAAGTGAGTAGAGGAGATACAGCCGGGGGGACGGCAGCCAGAAACCCTAGAAATGGAGAGAATTCGAGGAAGAGATGCCGTCGACCGTGGACTACGGGGAGGCCGCACCTCCCGTCCCTCGCCGGTCAGCCGCCGTAACCTCACTTTATTTGCGTCCCTTCCCTCGCCGGCCGCCAGAAGACTGTGGTTTGGCTCGAGCTCCACGCCACGAGAGAAAGAGGAGCATGGAGAGTGGGGAAATGGGGAAGGGTGACGGTTCAGTCCCAATCCTAAATTCCTAATGCGTAGAAGGAATATGGGCCCACAGTCAGCTACACAAATTGGCAAAGGCCCACAAACAGCCTCAAAAAATGCGACAGATGCCCTCAAAAGAGCCACAGTCCATGGAGATTATAGATTAAAGTAATGCCCCAAAACAGCTCTAAACCCTCCGACACTTGGCCGAGAGATGCAATTTGGTACCTACTTGGCAATCTTTTTTACAACACAAAAAAAACATAATCCAATCCCATGGACGTCTTGACTCACAATATCACCCCCTAGTCCAGTCATGTTTGGGTATTGTCCATGGTGAACAAATAAAATATTTTTGACACAAACTTTCTTGATCATAGCTAGATTTTTTTAAAATATTAGAAAAAAGGAACATAAATATTGAGTCACAACTAACCGTGTAAATTTTCGTAAAATAATATAATCATATGTGAAGGCTACAAATTATGTTTCAAAATTATGCTCTTTTTTATGTTTCTTGTTTATTTTTAGAACATCATAAGATTGGTCTCGTCCAAATCCCAGACTAGTCCAAACCGAGATTTTGAGAACAAGCGTCCCCATTGCGGCGGCAATAGAACTTTTGGGGTTCCCATTCCCCGAAAGCCATGATTGTAGAAACTTTTTCCCCAAAAGTTGGTACTTCCTCCGATCCATATTAATAGGTGCTGAAGTGGATGTATCTAGCAATAAAACATGTCTAAATACATCCACTTCAGCACCTATTAATATGGATCGGAGGGAGTACCAGAACCTGCCTAGGTTCGCTAAGCGCAGCGGAATTTTCTCGTACATGCCCTATTGCATATGGTTCAACTGATATCGATGGTGAAGCTCTTTTGCCTAAAGCGTGATTTATTACTCAAAACAGTATTATACCCAGTATCAGCATAACTAAGAAACGCACAGCCATAGCAGACTAGCAAAAGTTTAAAAAATAATAAACGAATAACTTGAATCATGAAGAACTGCAGTTCGCCTATGGAGCTAGAGGGGGCAACATCACGTGGCTATCCGTGCTAGATAAAAATATATTTCATCATGTCCTCCAACCATATAGACAAATATACCTTGATTCTCCACACGATTGTAGAGACGGCCATGAATTTGGAGAAACTGGTACATTGGTAGACGGCTCGCATAAAAAAAATTAAAAAATTTATCATTCCTACATAGACACAACGATATAAGTGCTCCCACCCTAAACTTGCGATCTATTCCATATAGCTTGTTGCAAAAAATATTTGCAACATCACGTGACAGATACAAGTTATAAGCTAGTTAGATGACTGACCATGAAAAAACTTGCACTGAAAAAAAAAGTGTCGATAATCTTAAAAACGAAGGAATAAATGTTTGCACTGGAAGAATAAGTGTAAGTGTTTTATCTATGTTAGAGAAATTGGCTGTATACACATTAGATGGAATGCCAACATTTATCTCTGTGTTAATTCTTTTTTTTTCCTTTTGAAATGGGGTTTTTCCAGCCTTTGCATCGATCGATGCGTTCAAATTTATTAATTTTTATTGAAGTTCAAGTTTTACAAAGATTACTTCATGAGTCACATAGGGTCGATACAAGTATCAACCATCTAAAAGGGGAAGAAAACATGGTGTGGCTCTGCATCAACGATTTATCCTATAAACAAAACGCCAACCGGTGTGGCTGTGTAAATACCGGGCAACCCATTTCAGCTGGCTGCACCTAATATCCAAATCCTCACGTTTCTGCATTAGTTGTAGGTAGGATTACTTACGGATCTAGTAAGTAGCCATTGGGATAACCTGCATGAAAGAAGTAGATTTTGCATTGTTAAATAGATAATAATTTTGTATTTTCCAAATGGTCCAAATAAGAGCGTAGACACCCACTCGGATTTGCAATTTTACATTTTTATCAACACCCCTTAACTAGTTCCCGAACAAGTTAGATATATAATTAAGAGGATAAATATTGAAGGCCATAAATACAATAGTCCACACTTGGTATAGCTAAAGAGCATGATATAAGAAATTGCTGGATAGTATCCTCTTGAGCAGAAAAATAACACTTTTTACAACCACTTCAATTGCCCTTAGCTAAAGTATCTTTGGTAAGAATGACTTTACAAAGTAGGACCCACATGAAAATATTGATTTTATTGGCACCTTTAATTTTTCAAATATATTTACAGAGAAATCTTGTATGATCATACATACAATCTAAATACAAAGATTTAAATTGTGAAGTTTCCTGGTGTGCTTAATCCCCACTTGAACACGTCGGGATAATTTGAAAGTTGCACTTCAATGAAGTGGCTAACAAGGTGTAACCACATGTATCCAGTTGGATTTCTCCTAAAACTTCTATTCTGGTGCCAAGATAATTCTATATTTACATGTAATAAAATAAAGATATCATACAAGCAACCGGTTATTAACATACACCGGTGATAATGTTCAAATTTTTTCACCACTACTTCTCATATGTTCTATGGATCATTTGGATTCTATCCGATGTGAATGATCAAATGAATACATGACCATGAACTACACGCAAAAGTCTGTAAACAGTAGATGGTCATAGTACTTATTTTCAACCCAAAAACTAAACCATCATTATCCTACCCTCCAATATTTTGACGGGCCTATTTAGATGTACGTAGATATGGCAGAAATTAATGTTTTTCCGTGTTATTAGCTTATTTTCCTTTATGATTTAAGTAAAAAAACAACACTGACAAGTTCTAAATGCGCATTTGTGTTCTCTTTATTTTATAGCTTATTCCTAGTTGAGTTGAAGAAGCAATGTTTTGAACAAGGATGCCGAGCCATTTTAAAAGATCTTGAAGAACTAAGATGTTTCAAGAACAAGGATGTTAAATATTTTTACATGAAAGTGATATTCAATATATCCAAAATATATCTATTAATATTTGTTACGTCCTCTGTTCAAGATATCATCCGTAAATCGGCTGATTTATCGCTTAGCGGTGTATGGCGGATAAGATAAATAGGCCGATATTTTGGCTAATATTCCGATATTCCTGATAAATTAGTCGTTTTACCACTTATTGGGGGTCGAGAAATAAGTTCCCGATAAGCGATATCTTGAATATTGGTTACGTGTAAACTATAAACCTAGTAAACTACTCTATGAATGTTGTGTTTGTAAATCCAGCTCATGGCACTCTTCCTTGGGGAGCTAGCTGTTCTTCCTTGATCGTACGACTGTATTATGACTATATATACAAAAATTAATTTGAAATGGGTGTTGTACTTATATATGCAAGTGCATGTCGCTTTTTAAGCATGCAATTAGGTCGGCAGCCAAAAAAATATAAGGGAAGCCAAACGGGGACTCCCAGGTTATCCCACTTGTGTCCTGATATGTGTGTTTTCATGAACACGCGAGAGCATGGATTTTTATATATAGGAGAGAAATTTTCACGTACACAGAAAACACAAATTGGTCCGAGAAACCAACAAGAGGAAAAAAACTACAATTTTCCACCTCCCGACGTTGGTCATCACGGCATCGAGCACGCTGGCCTCCACACACACCACTCTATGGCAGGCCATACTGTTCCTTTCAATCCAAATGGATCTCAAGACAAGAAGCATCAAATCTCTGATCTTAGGAACCTCCTTACCAGCCAGTGAAGGGACATCTTCATCCACTACTTCACAAGGTCGTCAGCGGCCGATGGGGCGACGTCCGGTTTCCCTAGACCACCGAGAACTTCAAATCATATGGTGCGGTCGAAGAGAAAGTTGATCAGAGGTTTCGATTCGTGCAAGCAGATGGCACAAGTATCATCATTAGTGAGGCCATGCCTCCAACGCCTCTTGCCGATCCAAAAGCGATTGTGTGCAACCTTCCAAGCAAAGAATTTTATTTTAGGGGGGCTTTGCACCCCAGATCATGGAAAGGCCAAAATGTTCATCCCTCGAAGTGTGTGTACTTACCTGTGCACAATGTGTACTCTCAAGTGCACCACATTCCTAGCGTGTAGTTCCTATATAGGTTTGTGTATTTCAAAGTGTAGTGTGTCCCACCCTAAGTACACACTTTATAGTTTTTGAAGTACAAAAATCTCGTGAAACCCCCTCAACATGGGGATTAGCTTTGAAAATCTTGTGAAAATATTGACATTAGGTTTAACGACGAAACATTTTAGCGGATTTTTATTTCTATGCCTCTGATTGTGCTCAGTTTTTCTCATGCTCTAGAATTGTTCTCAATTTTCCGCATGCTCTAGTCTGAATTCTCACAAATGATCAAATCGTACTTTCCCCACGCTATTGTGTGAAGCTTTTTTCATATAAGTATCCATAAAGCAAGTTAATTATTTTTTATCATAATTAGGTCACATGAAACGATGAACCATACATGTCTTGTATTTTTATGATTTTTGGAATGAATTCTGCTCGGTCAAATCTCAAATAACCCCGTTAACCCAAGGGCAAATGTCTAGTTTGACCATTTATGAGATTTTTGCAACAAGAGCTGTGGGGAAAAGTGAGAAAAAATTTACGACGTGAAAAAACTGAGCACAAATAAAAAACAAGGGACACAAAAATAAAAATCCCAAATTTCTAATCAGTTTAGCTAATTTTCAGTTGACCGAGAATTTGTTAATTCTTAGTTTACTATTTAGCCACCGATTAATTTGATCCATCGATGGTTGATTTTAACAGAGCCAACATATAGGAACAAGTAATTGTGGACCTTTTCCTTTTAAACATGAAAACTCTCTTTGGTTGTATATATGTCTCGTCTTGTTCCTTGTTTTGTGGGCTATGAGCATATGCTTGTTAGTTTTGCATTACATTTTTGTTGTTGTCACTTGTAACTTATTTCGTGTAGTGTGTAGCATGGATACGAACAAGTTTTATCTTTCATAGATGTATGAACTATGCTTTATATTTGTATTTCCATTTTCTCCTTGTTCTTTTAAATTCTTTCCCGTTAGTTTTTCTTTTTCTGGTTTTAGTGTGATACTTTTAATATTTTTATTCTTGATATTTTTTCAACTTTAAAATTGTTTTCATTTTCCTGCATCCTATGTCTTTATATGTATACGTTTCTATTTATATTTTGAACTATTATGTGTTTATCTATATAAAGATTAATAATTTGTGTTGTAGTAGATCTACTTTAATCCATGGAAATCACATACACTAGTAGAAAACAGGGCATTGAGTCAAGCCCAATGGAACCGGATGTGATACAAACCGGTTCAGAAGGGTCTGTCCCTGGGCCCCACCCATGCAGCAAAATGCCCGCAAGGCCTTTAGGACCGGTTTGTAAAACAAACCGGTCCTAAAGGCCTTGCGGGCCATTTGCTGCAGGGAGGGGGGCCCAGGGGCAGAACCTTTAGAACCGGGTTGTATCACAAACCGGTTCTACAGATTTTCTCATTTTTTGCAGCCACTGCGGGTCCCGCTGTCATATCCTTTAGAACCGGTTTGTAACACAAACCGGTCCTAAATCCCTCCCCTAAACCCTACATACCACCCCGAGCTCAGCTCATTTTTTCCAGCTCGAGCTCAACTCCATTTTTGCTCTCTTCTTCCTCTTGTGAGGTCTAATCCATCCCCATTTTCTCCACCATTTGTCAAGATTGTTGGTACCCATCGGTTCTACGGTTAGCATCAACGTTCCCTCTTCCGGCATTGCAGGTTTTGCTCGTTTTCTTGCTCATTTCATTTTTGTTGTGCTAGCTAGGTGTTTGATGAAATGCCTAGCTAAGCTAGAATTTGTTATTCATTTTGTTATGTATACAAATTGATGCAATTTGAGCTCAAAATTAATTATGATTTGTGCTTTTTTTAGTGTCGCGCGCCTTGTCACCTTCCTCACTACCGTCAATCGCCCCATCACCGACACAACCTTGGTGAGCCTATTGTTTTTATTTACCAAAACAAATTTTGATTTGTATGATTTACGTATTTACTTGTATATAATTTTCTAGAGCCATGGTTTTGATATCCGTCCCCGTTGGCCCTCGTCCAGTCTATGATTCGGATGTGGTATATTATCTTTTTTCACTACATATTTTCATTTCCTGATTATACGACAATTACTTACGCCGACCAACTTGACATAGATATTTTTATATAGGAGGTAGTGGAACCGGAAATGCCAATCGACCCTATTGTTGAGAATTTATACTTAGTTGAACAAGAAAATATTGGCTTGAAAGAAAGATTGAAAAAAACTGAAGAAAGGTTGGAAAAAACTGAAAGAGAGAAGATGACCTTGGAAAAGGTTCTTGCCGGTGTCGTCGATAGTCACAAGAGCGAGATGGACGCAATGCGCCTGAAGATTAGAAAGATTAGGAAATATGCAATTAGTAAAGAGGCTTGGTATCATTATGTCGTCGGGTCAATTGTTACCTTTGTTGCGATTTTGATCGCATTTGTTGTTGTTTTTAAATGCATTAATTAGAAAGAGTTTTTATGGATGGTTTCAGTGTGTATTTTTCTGAGAACTATATATGTATGGTCACTATACGCTAGTTTGGTATTAACGTGTGATGAACTTTTTGTATTAATTAATTAATTTAGTCATGATGATTTAGCATAATGGTTGTTGATAAATTTATATAATGCAGATGAACCGGCAATGGATGTACAGTGATCGACGTCGTCCCGAATTCCTTAATGGTATGCATAGTTTTCTCAATGTGGCTGAGAAAAACAGGCAGAATGGATTTATTTTTTGTCCATGTAAAAAATGCCAGAATAAGAGGAATTTCCCTGGCTCAAGAACCATACACACCCACCTGTTGCAAGAAGGCTTCATGCCCAGTTATTTTTGTTGGACCAAGCACGGAGAAAGAGGGGTTATAATGGAAGACAATGAAGAAGAAGAGGATAATGATAAGTATCCTATGTTCGATGAACACGGTGATACTGAAATGGGGGAAGATGAGCCTGAACTTGAGGACATTGTTGATGAGTCTGATGATGATCTTCGTCAGGTCATTCGTGAAGAACAGATAAACTGCGCAAGTGAAAACGAGAGGTTGAAGTTGGAGCGCATGTTAGAAGACCACAAAAAATTGTTGTACCCAACTTGCGAAGATGGCCAGAAAAAACTGGGCACCACCCTTGAATTGCTGCAATGGAAGGAAGAGAATGGATTATCTGACAAGGGATTTGAAAACCTGCTGAAAATAATGAAGAAGATGCTTCCAAGAAATAACGTGCTGCCCTGCAGTACATACAAAGCAAAGAAGGTTGTCTGCCCTCTAGGATTGGAAGTGCATAAGATACATGCATGCATCAATGACTGCATCCTCTACCGCGGCCAGCACGAGAATTTAAATGCCTGCTCGGTATGCGGTGCATTTCGGTATAAGATCAGGCGAGATGACCCTGGTGATGTTGAGGGCGACGATCGCCCCAGGAAGAGGGTTCCTGCCAAGGTGATGTGGCATGCTCCTATAATACCACGGTTGAAACGTTTGTTCCGAAACAAAGAGCATGCCAAGTTGTTGCGATGGCACAAAGAAGACCGTAAGGAAGACGATATGCTGAGACACCCCGCTGATGGGTCGCAGTGGAGAAACATCGACGATAAGTACGAGGACTTTGCACATGACGCAAGAAACTTAAGGTTTGGTCTGAGTACAGATGGCTTGAATCCATTTGGGGAGCAGAGTAGCAGTCATAGCACCTGGCCCGTGACTCTATGTATCTATAACCTTCCTCCTTGGTTATGCATGAAGCGTAAGTTCATTATGATGCCAGTGCTTATCCCAGGCCCGTCGCAACCCGACAACAACATTGATGTGTACCTGAGGCCACTGGTTGATGAACTTTTAGAGTTGTGGGCTGACGAAGGTGTACGTGTGTGGGACGAGTACAAACAAGAGGAATTTGACCTACGAGGGTTGCTGTTTGTTACCATCAATGATTGGCCCGCTCTTAGTAACATCTCAGGACAGTCAAACAAGGGATACAGCGCATGCACACACTGTTTAGGCGAGACAGAAAGTATACATATAGGCAAGAATGTGTACCCGGGGCATCGTCGATTTCTTCCAGACAGGCATCCCGTAAGAAAGAAAGGAAAGCATTTCAAAGGCGAGGCAGATACACGGAGGAAGCCAACCCTCCCTAAAGGTACTGATATATATGACATGGTCAAAGATATAAAAGTAATCTTTGGAAAGGGTCCTGGCGCACAATCTGTTCCAAATGACGCCGACAACCACGTAGCCATGTGGAAGAAGAAATCTATATTCTGGGAACTACCCTATTGGAAATTCCTAGAGGTTCGCTCTGCGATCGACGTGATGCACGTGACGAAAAATATTTGCGTGAACCTGCTAAACTTATTGGGCGTGCATTGGAAGAAGTCGAGAGATACACCAAAAGCACGGCTGCACCACCAACGTATGCACGAACGATACGACCTGATGAATCCAGAGAATTTCAAAGGTCCTGCCAGCTACGCTCTTACCAAGGAAGAGAAGGAGATCTTTTTCCAAGTCCTGAGTAGTATCAAGGTCCCGTCTGGATACTCGTCGAACATAAAAGGAATACTAAACCTGGAAGAGAAAAAGTTCCAAAACCTTAAATCTCATGACTGCCACATGATCATGACCCAGTTACTTCCGATTGCATTGAGGGGGCTTCTGCCAGAAAACGTTAGAGTACCCATTGTGAAGCTATGTGCATTCCTCAACGCAATTTCTCAGAAGGCAATCGATCCAGCAACTCTACCAAGTTTACAGAAGGACGTGGTCCAATGTCTTGTCAGCTTCGAGTTGGTGTTCCCACCAACCTTTTTCAATATTATGACGCACCTCATAGTTCACCTAGTCCAAGAGATTTCCGTTCTCGGTCCTGTATTCTTACACAATATGTTCCCCTTTGAGAGGTTCATGGGAGTCTTGAAGAATTATGTTAGAAACCGTGCTAGACCAGAAGGAAGCATGGTCAAGGGCTATGGAACAGAGGAGGTCATTGAGTTTTGTGTTGACTTTATTCCTGACCTGAACCCGATCGGGGTTCCTCAGTCGCGCCATGAGGGGAGACTGCGTGGAAAAGGCACGCTAGGAAAGAAATCAACAACATGTATGGACGAGCAATCTTTTATTCAAGCACACTACACAGTTCTAGTTAATTCCAGCTTGGCGGCTCCATATATCCAGGAACACACGGATATTTTACGCTCGGAATATCCGGAGCAACCTGAAGATTTCATTGCTAAAGAACACGCGAAGACTTTCGGAGGTTGGTTGCAAAGACGTCTGATTAATGACAACATTGTTGAAGATGAGCTATACTTGTTGGCCAAGCAACCATCTTCGACTGTATTGACCTTTAAAGGGTACGAGATAAATGGTAACATATTTTACACGGCAGAGCAAGATAAAAAGAGCACCAACCAAAACAGTGGCGTCCGGTTTGATGCAAAAGACGACAACGGGCAAAGGGTCACATACTATGGTTACATAGAGCAGATATGGGAACTTGACTACGGACCTTCCTTTAAGGTCCCTTTGTTCTGGTGCAAATGGTTCAACCTGTCAGGCGTGAAGGTAGACCCGAAGTACGGAATGACAACAGTGGATCAGAAGAATCTTGGGTACGGCAATGATCAATTCGTCCTAGCCAATGATGTGGCTCAGGTTTTCTATGTGAAGGACATGTCTAGCAGACCGAGAAAAACAAAAGATAAGGAAACGAATACATCAGACGATGAGCCAAGGCGCCACATAGTTCTTTCAGGGAAAAGAAACATCGTGGGAGTCGAGGACAAGACAGACATGTCAGAAGATTACATTAAATTTGATGAAATTCCTCCCTTCAAAGTCAAAGATGATCCTAGAATTCAGTTAAATGATGAAGATGTTCCATGGTTACGGCGCAATCAGAAGAAAGGCAAGAAGAAAAATAGAAACGGATCGTCCCTTTAGTACCGGTTGGGGACACCAACCGGGACTAAATGGGTTAGGGTTTCGTTTGGACCAATCAGATAGAATCACACGGATCGTGTGTTTGTTTCAACCGCTTGTGAGTCGTTGGATCCGGGGTGTGTTTCTTTCCAGCTGTTGTGAGCCGTTCGATCAGGGCTACGGTGTGTTTCTTTCGAGCTGTTGTGAGCCGTTGGATGAGATGTTTCTTAACCGTTGGATCAAAACCCTAGCTCAACACTTTGTGAGCCAGAGGACCCTATATATAGCCCAGCTTCATACACCGTTCAGTTCATCTCCCAAATACAAAACATCCGGATTCGCCAGCATACGCCCCGCTGTGCATTTGGTATGCATATATGCACTCAGTAGCCAATGCGGGGTTGTATACTGGCGATACCGTTTGTTTTGTTCTACACCCTCCTTTAAGGTTTGATACATCATATACTCAGTTCATCGAGCAAATACAAAACATCCGGATTCGCCATCATACGTCCGGCCGTGCATTTGGTATGCATATATGCACCCAGTAGCCACGGTCGGGCTGTATGATGGCGATACCGTCTGTTTTGTTCCACACCCCCCTTAAGGTTTGATACATCATATACTCAGTTCATCGAGCAAATACAAAACATCCGGATTCGCCGTCATACGTCCAGCCGTGCATTTGGTATGCATATATGCACCCAGTAGCTAGCCACGGTTGGGCTGTATGACGGCGATACCGTTTGTTTTGTTCTACACCACCCTAACTTACCACAGGCGCATAGACTACAATATGCGCCTGGGGTAACATTACCGCAGGCGCATAGACAAAATATGCGCCTGGGCTAAGAGCTATACCACAGGCGCATAGTGTGTAATGTGCGCCTGGGGTAAGTGATCAGATTACATTAAATTTGATGAAATTCCTCCCTTCAAAGTCAAAGATGATCCTAGCATTCAGTTAAATGATGAAGATGTTCCATGGTTACGGCGCAATCAGAAGAAAGACAAGAAGAAAAATAGAAACGGATCGTCCCTTTAGTACCGGTTGGGGACACCAACCGGGACTAAATGGGTTAGGGTTTCGTTTGGACCAATCAGATAGAATTACACGGATCGTGTGTTTGTTTCAACCGCTTGTGAGTCGTTGGATCCGGGGTGTGTTTCTTTCCAGCTGTTGTGAGCCGTTCGATCAGGGCTACGGTGTGTTTCTTTCGAGCTGTTGTGAGCCGTTGGATGAGATGTTTCTTAACCGTTGGATCAAAACCCTAGCTCAACACTTTGTGAGCCAGAGGACCCTATATATGCACCCAGTAGCCACTGTCGCGCCTCGAGCGCTTCTTCTCCATCCCTCTGCACCGTCGCGCTTCCACCATGCCTCCGAGGAGGAACAGCACCACCGGTTTCCGCGGCGTCCGAGCACGGCAGAACGGAATGTTCAGCGCAGATATCCGCTGGGGGGACGACCGCATCCCCCTCGGCACCTTTGCGACGGCGGCAGAGGCAGCCCGCGCCTAGGACGCGGCGGCCTGGCGCCTCAACCGCCCGCGGTCGCTGATGAACTTCAACGACTGCCACACAGTCTGGGAAGCGGAGGCCAGGGCGACGAAGCCACAGATCATCACTGCCGCCGACCACCTCCACCTCCGCCACCGCGCGTTTCAGGGCCTAGTCGACGCCAGGGAAGACCGCGTCGTCCGCGAGTATTACCGGAACAACCCGGGGGAGGAGAGCGCCGACGAGGAGCTCTGGCAGACCCGCGCGGGTCAGCGGGCGGAGCGCCGCCTCAAACGCCACCTCGCGTTAGATGCGGCTCGGGAGGCGAGGACGAGGGCGCTGCAAGAGCTTCGTTGGGCCAACCGCGCCGGCGAAGTCTGGGCCTCCGACGATCCGAGGTGGGGGCCTATCTCGGACATACCATCATGCACCTCCGATGATGACGAGGAGGTCACTGACGAGTTCGGCGACGATGATGACCCGGAGGAGGTCACCGACGAGTTCCCCGACGACGACGGCGAGGAGTAGTGTTCGTCTGTTTTCTCTTTTTAATAAAAGAATTTGTATTCCGGCGACACTGCGGCAATCGCTAAATCAATCTGTATGGTATCTCGCTAAATCAATCTATATATATGTATCCACGATATATATGCTCGATGTATCACTTGCGCTCTCACTTCTCGTTGCCTTACTCATTACCCACCCTAACTTACCACAGGCGCATAAACAGCAAAATGCGCCTAGGGTAATTTTACCGCAGGCGCACAGCCAAGAAATGCGCCTGGGATAAGAGCTTTACCGCAGGCGCATTTTGTGTAAAGTGCGCCTGGGGTAAGTGATCACATATACAGAAACAATAGTTTTTCTGTTTTGTTTTCTTGATGTGTTTTTGTTTGTTTGTTTTGAAATGTGTGTTTGACATAATATAGAAATAGTATAGCTAGGAATTAATATAGAAATAATATCCATTACATAATAATATATACATTACATGATAATATATCCATTACATACTAATATATCCATTACATGCATATATCGAACACAAGATGTGGTACACAAACAACATCTATGGATCCGTCGAGTAGAAGCGGAACAACTCGTAGGAGACGTATGCATCTATGGCTGCATACGTGATGTTGGTCCAGTCCAGTGGGTTCTTCTCCCACAACCAGTGATTCTTCGAGGGGAAACCAGTCTTCATGTTTCGTAGCCCTCGTGGAGGAAGGCAGTTGCCATGAGAGCCATCCCGGTCTTCGGCCTGTTCAAATCAGCAAAATGGATAAGATCCTGAAGATCAATGTAGTGATCTTCAGGTATCACAATACCCAAGCGCATCAACTTCGGACGGTCTTGCGTGTTGTCAACGCTGCAAAAGTCATACCCCTTGTTGACAAGAAAATCAACAAGTGCCGGAGAATGCTTTGAACTACTGCAACAACAAAAATTTGATACGTGTACGTGTTAGATATATTGAAACACATGTATTCTTCACATGCAACAAACAAATCGAAGATGCTAGATTGTACGTGTGCGTTACCTTGATCATTGGAAGACCAAAACGGCCTCCTTGAATGCAATCTGGATGACTGCAACATTCCGTTTATCCGCCGTATACTCTAAATCAAGCCCGAAAAACCGGTGTTCTTCGGGAGAGGAGAAATACAGACCGGTCAAATACCCAAGAGCACCGGGGAGCTCCTCACAATTGTTGGTGTAGAACACGTCGAGACTTTTGCCGCATGGTGTGGCCACATCATATCTCTTAGAAACTTCAGCCATGGTGCTTAATTAGTGGAGGAAGATCAAGAGAGGAAGAAGAAAAGACAGAGGAAGAAGAGAAGAAACAGAGACTCGCGATCGGGCCGGTGCGCACTGTAGCAATAAAACTGCCGCGCGCGGGAGGCGGGCAGTTTGTACTAAGACCTTTAGCACCGGTTGCTAACACAAACCGGTGCTAAAGGCCTGTAGTGGGCGCGCAGTCTGAGCGTGGCCCCAGCTACAGGTCTTTAGCACCGGTTTGTGTTAGCAACCGGTGCTAAAGACCCTTTAGCACCGGTTGTTAACACAAACCGGTGCTAAAGGCCTGTAGTGGGGATATATCTCTGGACTTGTGAAATTTTGTGCTCATTTCTTTCGCGCGCGTCTTCTCCTATACCTACGGCGAAGCCCTGCTCCGCCTCGTCGCCGTCCGTCCGCCTCGTCGCCGTACGCCTCGCCTCGGTCTGCCGCGCCTCCGTCGGCCGCGCCTCCGGCCGCTCTCTGTCTCCGTCGCCGTCGATCCCCCGCGCGGCCCCGCGTCCGTCGCGCCTCCGCGGCGCCGTCCGCCTCCGTCGCGCCGTCGCGCCGTCCGCCTCCGTCCGCCTCCGTCGCGCCTCCGTCTCGCCTTCGCCTCCGCCGCCCCGCCTCTCGCCCCTCGATCGCCGTCGCCGGCCTAGCTAGGTAATTAAGTTTTATTTCGGTTTTTTTCAATTTTGTTTTACTGTTAGAATTTTTAGAGTTAGTGTTAGTGTTTAGTGTTACAAATTTTTAGATTTAGTGTTAGATTGTTTTTAGAGTTAGTGTTAGTGTTAGAAATTTTTAGATTTAGTGTTAGATTTTTTTAGAGTTATTAGTGTTAGTGTTAGAAATTTTTAGAGTTAGTGTGTTAGATTTTTTTAGTGCTTTATTTTGTTTTTACAATTTTGTTTAGTGTTAGAATTTTTCTGTTAGAATGTTGTGTTAGAAAATTTCACTAAGTTAGTGTTAGAAAATTTCAGAAAGTTAGAATATATATATAATTTCAGTAAGTTAAAATTTTTCACTAAGTTACCATATTGTTCCTGTTTAACTTTCATCTTATTTCTGTTATATTTCTCAATTTACTATTTTTTTACTAAGTTAGAAACACTAAGGTATTTTACTTAATTATGGAATATTTACTTAGTCCGGGCAGATTTTTAGTTCATGTCTTTGTTGGACCCGCCGGGGGATGTCCGGGACTGGGCCCCGCCAGGCTGGCATTGGGAGCTCCTTAGTACCGGGGCACGCGGCTTGGTGAGAAATCCGGGTGACGTGGTCGACCCGGATATTCTTTGGTGGCCATCGCGTGGGCCACGCTCGGTGCGGAGAGAGCCGGCCCCTGAGGAGGTGGTACAACAGCGTATCAGGGAGGAGGACGAGCACGTCCGTCGCTACATGTACTTGCTCGATAGCCAGTATAGGCAGTATAGCAGCAGTTGGTCGATTATTAGGAGGGTTCCTTACCACGTGAGCTATGACCCTATGAGGGTTCCTTATCTATGGATGCGTAGCACCCGTGACTCAGCACCCCGCGGCTTAGGACCCGGTCGGAGTTAATTATTTTGAGAGATGTCACGAGACTATGTATAAGTGATATTATTCGATCGTGATGTATTAGGGTTAAAAAAATCAACCCGAGCTATGTAACTCTTGGTGTGTCCAGAACTATTATTTCATTAATATGTCCAGAACTATTATTTTATTACTGTCCGATGAAATAATTTCGCCAAGTGCCCGATGAAAATTTCGCTAAGTGTTCTTCATTTTATAAATTTTACTAGCAGGTGTTGAGCTATGGATTCCCAAGAACCTGTACATGATCAGCACGCCGATCAGCTCGCCGGAATGGGTGAGGCGGAGAAGGAAAGATACGTGTGCCAGATGATTTTTGATAATGCAACGGCCATATATCGTGATGACGACGATGGACAGGCGTTTAGCAATCAATTTTTGAACGACTCCGGCGACGGAGATCAGAATATAGAAGATGTAGTAGATGATGACGACGACAACGTCGAGGATGAAGAAGTGCCCTCCAGAACAAACTCTGCCAATGTATATCTCAAGTCACTGTTCACGCAACAATTATTTTGTTTTGCACTTACTAACGAATCATTATTTTCCCGTTTAGGCGCCCTCCGGAACAGCTAGCGCAAGTACTGAGACAAAGTCCAAACGAGGCCCGGCCGCAAGGTTGAAAGATACCGCAAGGTTCTCGATTGATACAGTTGCTGCTGATGGCAAACCACTGCAGCCCCCAGAAACTTATCGCAAATTCGTAAATCAGTGCGGAGTTGTTGTAAGAGACCTGGTCCCGATCAACTTAATAGAATGGAATAAGCCGAAGACCGGAGCCAACGTTGGAGCTAGTTATGTCGATGAAAGATTGAAAAAAATTCTTTGCGAAACGCTATGGCAAAATTTCAGCGTAGCGGAAGATAAGAAGAAGAAAGTCGAGAAGTGGGCTTTGAAGAAGATGGCCACACAATTCCAGAGGTGGAAGAAAGAACTGTGGAAGAAATATCAGAAAGAAGATCCAGTTTTCACTGGGAACCTAGTGAAGATAAGAGACGCTTGGGATGATTTTAAGGCGTACAAGAAATCGGGTGTCTTTGCATCCCGATCGGCCAAAAATTCGGAGAATGCGAAGAAGAAGAAATATCACCATATTTTGGGGTCAGGTGGCTACATGACTGCCCTGCCTAGGTGGCGAAGCTATGAAAATGCGCTTGTGAAAAGAGGTATCATTCCACAGACACATGACTGGCCCGATAGGTCCAAGTTCTGGTTGTTCGCGCATGGGGCAACGTTGGACGCTGAGACTGGGATGATTGTTGCTCAGGGACCATGGTCGGAAAAAATAACAACAGTCGTAGCAGAACTAGAGAAGGCAATAGAAGCTGTTCGAAAAGGAACTTTTGTTCCCGATAGAGAGAACGACGAGCTGACGAGGGCACTCGGGAACCCCGAAAAGTGGGGACGAACACGAGGCTTTGGAGCGGATACCCCGTGGAGCCAAGGGTTTGCAGCGGACATTGCCACTTACAGAAGCCGTGATAGAAGCAAGAAAAAGACGAGTGAACGGATATCGACATTAGAAGAAAAGGTGGATTTTCTCTTGAAGAAAGGGGGACACCCTCTACCTGACACTGAAGAGGAGGTAGAACATCGTCCTGCACCTGATCAGCTGCAAATAGAAGACGATCATGCCGTCCCATCTCAGCATAGAAGCAGCGTGGGTTCCACGCACCTGCAGCTAGAAGACGGTCGTGCAGTCGAACCGTCGGCGCCTCACTACCCCGTGGATGATATCACGGAGAAGACAAACTGTGAGATACATATGCCAATGGGGAACATATCCTTCAGGGTGGCGTCAGGCTATGCTTTACCGAATCAACCTGGAGCAACCTACCATGGTGGTCAGATTCCAGCATCCCATGCTCGTGTCGGGTTGTCAACAATTACGCCGGGATGCCATTCAATTGAGCTCAGTATTCCTGGAGGTGAGGGCGAGAAGACACTGGGAGAAATGGAGCTTGGTATCATCTTGTGGAATAAGAAACACATCGTGTTCCCTAACTCGGCGCCAAGGCCACCGACTCCTCCAGGTACGAATGCACCATACCTCCATCAAATACTGAATGTTGCACCACATGTTATCTTATTTTTAATAGTTTTTTCACTTTCGTACAGAGAATGCACGACCTCCAAGTCCACCCCCCAACGAACCTCCAAGTCCACCCCACAACGAAGATTGGCCGGAGCCCAAGGCCGAGGGTCCATCGCCCGTGCACTCCCGTGAGCCGACGGATGCGCCCACTACGGGTACGACAAAGCGGAAGCTGCAGTTCAGAAGAAACGGGACTCCTCCCAAGAAGAGACCAAGGAAATCCAAGAAAGTCAAGAGTCCCCCGAAGTTACCAGGCTTGATGACTGAGGAGGAACTAACCAATGCAGTGGCATCCAAAACCAAGGCATGGTTCGCACAGTTTCCCCAGAAGCCCCCTCCAGACGTCTGGAAGGAAACTCTGAAGGACATCCCAAAGTGGAAAATTGAGCGGACCATCGACAACTTATATTATCCTGCACCGCCGCCACCGCCGCCCCTTTCAGACTATGAACGGTATATTGAAAAAAAGCACGCCGCACAGATGAAGCAGGCGGAGCAGACGAAATGCGGGAAACAAGTTCCCCAGCTCGGACAACAAGAAGCACAGTCAGTTGGCCCGCTCAAGGTCTTATCTGACGCGGCTTCAGTGTCCTGTCCACGCATGGGCGACGTGGGTTACGCTATTGCTGATGTGGTATATAAATACAAGCCCGGGCACCCTCTGGTCGAAGATCCTACTGCTCTAACAACCCAACTACGGAGTTTACATGATTGGTACTTGGAGGCCGCAAGGCAGGAGAGAGACTGTATCATGGCTCAAATTCAGGATCAACACTACTTCGGAGATTACGGTGTGGAGCTTGGGTTCGATGATTTCTTCCAGATGTACAATCAACGTGCCCTCGACAAGTCTATCCTCAGCTGCTACTGTTTGTAAGTGATTTATTTGTGTAATTTAATTATTTAGTTAAGCTCGCGTTCGTTGCCCGTATAATTATCACTGACGACATTCTTTTTGTACGCTACTATGCAGAATGAAGATTCGTGAATGCAGACTGGCAGGAATCTGGGACTTTGGGTTCATTGACCCGTATTCGTATCATCAAACCACAGTAGAAACGTTCAACAAGACTACACCGGATGATTTGCTAAGGTTTTTGAAGCGACAAAATACCAAAAAAGAAATACTTTGGCCCTACGGATTCAGGTGAGTGTTACTGTCTTGTAGACATTCCATTTTGCTTACCTGATGTTAAGTGTAATTGATGAGTATGCATGACTGCGTGTGTACACGTGCGCAGCGGCCACTTCATATTGTTCATCATTAGAATCGATAGAGGACAAGTTGAAGTCTGGGACTCGTTAAACTGGGGCGCTGACAGATGGAAGAGCGCGCGTCAGATGCTTCAAAAGTATATATATATCAGCCTCTTTCGTTCATTGGCCTCTTTTTCGTTCATTCCCTGATATCAAGTAAGTAATAATTAACTCTTCTATTCATTTTTCTTTTGTCGCCTAGGGTTTGGCAAATGTTCATCAAGGAAGAACCCGGTACATGGGCAGACAAGCTCAACTTTCAGATTAACACAGTAAGTAGTACTACGTACCCTAATTTAAATACCATTACCATTCTCTTGATTATTATTAATTTCACTGAATTATGTTTCTCGTATATAGAAAGTCCCGCAACAACCACAGGGAACTGATTATTGTGGATACTACGTCTGCGAGTTCATTCACAGGAAGATCAATGAGAAATCCCGTACTACCAGAACTCTAGAGGTACGTAACCGGATCTTCACAACTTTATTTATGTTGCCATTAATTATGTTTAGTTTTGTTCATAACTTAATTGTTTTCATCTACTTCTTTTCAAGATGGCACGAAAGCGGGCGCAGCTCAAACCAATCGACCGTTGCAAGGCTATTGCAGAGGAATTGGCAGGATTTCTTCTCACGCAAGTCATAGCAGAAGACGGAGAATTTTTCCATCCTATGAACCAATTATAGCCAGCTCCCTTCTCTATGCAAGTATACAACTATTCAAAACGAACCTCAGATTATGTAATTATCGGTCGATTACTTCGTGTTACATGTATATATATATGTACTACTATTTGGTGCATCAACATTTAACCGCAAACAGAAACGGAAACACGTAAACGGAAACCCTGAAAATACGGAACACGCCCTAAACCCTAAACCCTAAATACGGAATTGGAAACCCTGAAAAGAAAAAAGAAAAAAAAAGAGAAAAAAAAACTTTAGGACCGGTTGGTATTACCAACCGGTTCTAAAGGTCCTCCACCTGCGCGATCTCTTCGGCGCCCACGTGGAGGCCTTTAGAACCGGTTGGTGACTGACCGGTTCTAAAGGGGGGGGGCTTTAGTCCCGGATACGTAGCACCGGTTTTGTATCCGAGTCCAAAGGCCCTTACAAACCGGTGCTACTGGCCTGTTCTCCACCAGTGATATATTTTGCCCACTCTTGCACAATGATTCTAAATTTTAAACTAAATTAATATGGCTGTAAAATGACTAAAACTGGACTATTGAGTCACACTGTGGTGGCAACTAAATAGTTTTATCTGTTGTGCATTGATTGAAAATGTATTTATAAATTTTAAACTAAATTTTAGAATTGTACCATTGTTGCAACTGGATAATTTCTAGTCGCGGTACGTTCACAACTGAACTTTGTATCAGTTTCACACTAGTTGCAACCAAACATTCTTCAATTGCATTATAGTCATAAGTGATTTGTTAACTGTTACACGCCAGTTGCAACATGATTTTTTGAGTTTCAAAATAAATTTTCTAGTTGCACCCTCGTGGTAACCGAATATTTTCTGTTTGAAGTATGGTGGCAACTATTTTTGTATCATTCCCACACCAATTGTAGTTGGATTTCCTTATTTCCAAATAAAATTTCAATTTGCACCTTTGTTGCCACTGAATATGTTTCGGTTGTATCGGCCAAAATGTATTTTCATCATTTGCACATCTATTTTCTCTAAATTTTATTATTTCAAAATTTTGCATTTTGGTCGTAACTGGATTTCTTTATTGCACACCGGTTGTAACTTTAAAAAAATTTGCATAATGAAATTTCGTCTCACCTTGGATGTAATAAGGTCACATGTAATTTTTCTATCAGTTGCACGTGGTTCCTAACTGAATTTTTTTATTTTATAATAAATTTTCCCCTTGCAATTTTGTCGAAATTGAATATTTTTTAGTTGTAGTATGGTCCCAGCTGATATTTTCTACAAGTTGTGCACCAATTTTAACCATATTTTATATTCTAAAATGAATTTTTCCATTTGCAACTCGGTCGCAACTGAATATTTTTCGGTTGTAATATGGTTGAAACTATCTTTTATTGTTGCACATCACTTCCAATGGACTTTTTAATTTCAAAATTAAATTTCTAGTTTCCATTTGGACGCAACTGAATAATTTTCAGTTTTAGTATGATCACAACTATTTTTTTACCAGTTGCACACGGCCTATAATTTTTTTTTTTCATTTTAAAATGTATTACATCTTGATCACAGCCGTTTTTTCCAGTTGTAGAATGGTCGCAAATGATATTTTATCAGTTACACGCCACTTGTAACTTTTATTTTTATTTTAATACAAAATTTCCAGTTGGAACTTTGTTGTAACTAAATATTTTTCACTTATAGTATGGTCAAAACTATTTTTTATCTGCTTGCAACTGCATTTTTGGTATTAAAATGAAATTTTTAGCAGCTTGGTCGCAGCTAAATATCTTTCCTGTTGTAGTATGGCCGCATCTATTTTTTATTAGCTGCACGCCTCTTTAACTGCATTTTGTATTTTAAATTGAATTTTTCAGCAGCTTGGTTGCAACTAAATATTTTTTTACTTAATAGTATGGTTGGAAACGATTTTGAATCATTTATAAACCAGTTACAATTGGATTTTTTTAATAAGTTACAAAAATTGGTTGTAACATAACATTTTCAAGTTGCATTATGGTTGCGACCGAAAATTTTAAGCTACACTCATGTTATATTTGATTTTTCTAAAATTATTTTATTTCTCGTAGCACCATGGTTTAACTCAAATATTGTGTGGTCCCTTTGTTGCTAAAAATGAGAAATAAAGACCACTATTTTTTTACCTATATTATTTAAGTTTCTAGAATGATAGTTCTGTGGAGGAAAATAATCCGCTAGAACAACCTTGACACGCCGGTGTTTGGAATTTCTTTTCTCCAATTGTACGAAAACCGCAACCTAATAACACGTAATACCAAAGGTCTAACAAGAAAAATGAAAATAAAAACAGCACCAAACTTTTCTTCTTGGCCCAACTTCGACAACAAACCCGCGTAGTGTGAAGGATAAGCCCAATCAACTGTGGTGGTTGATACATAGAAATCAAAGACAACCAAACACTGGGCTGATTCTCAAAGCAAAAAACAAAACAAATCCTAACATCGGGCATATAATAGAGACTACATCTATGATTGACTCAATGGCAAAGCTGTTAAGAATTTAGGCAATTTACAGATTAAATTAATTCAAGTATAAATCATGAACATGACGTAAACATACTGATATTTAACCATGTTCGTGCATACTAGATTTATAGTAGATAAATCTACGCAAGCTACTAGTGTTGCACACATGGAAATAATAATGACAGGGATAAACATGCTATACCCTGCAGTTGGCCAATTGGCAGTAGCCGTAGCAGAGGCGGCAGCAGCAGCGTTGGCGGCGTCGGTGGCAGCAGCAACTCGTTCGGCTTCGGTGGCCATGTGGACGATGAGGTAGTAGTCGAAGTAGATGTACTGTTGACGACGAGGGCGACGCGGTAGTAGATGAAGTAGATGTACAGCAGCAGCGAGCAGTCGCGTAGTAGACGCTCCCCAAAACCTAATCGCCCCTCTCCCGTACAGGATCTGGAGAGGCGGGGTTTCGGAGGCCTGCTCTCCCGTCGGCCGTGTACGCGGTAGACGGGATGGGATCACCGGCGGCAGCAACAGGAGGTGGAAAGACAGTGGTGGCAAAGAGGCGGCGTGTGTGAGTTGTGTGTACTGTGTCCTCCTGAGCCTCGAATTTATAGGCACGGCCGAGTAGGAGAACGGTCAATTTAATTGGCGTTTACTACAGCCGTTACCACGTGATAAAGGCGGCGTTTTACTGCGCGCAGTTATGACACGCGATCAATACGGCTGTTACCAGTATAAATGTGACGCAATTAGACAACAATAACTATGACGTCTCATATTATTGCCATGTCTGTTGACTCCCCGTTTCCGACTACCAAAATAAAGGCATCGGCTCGGCTCATTCCCGCAACCCGCGGCGCGTCGTGACGTGTCGTGACGAGGCGAGGCGTGGCGAGGCGGGCGGCAGAGGAGGAGGAGCGCGCGTGTGGAACACCTCCACTACTCCTCTCTCTTCATACCAACTCACACTAGTGGGGAGAGAGCTCACCTTATAAACTGGTGCAAAACTCTCCCAACTAGCAATATGAGACTAAACTCCCACCATTTGCTATGGCAGCATGGGCCTTTGGGATTAAATGGAAATTGCCTAATGGGCTCTGCAGCCCATCCGAATTTCAGCAATCCCCCACCAGATCCCGAAGACCCATGGTGTTGTCCTTTGTTCCATTCACTGTTTTTATATACCGACATTTTTAGTGGAGACCCGTTAAGGTTGAACATCCACCTAGAACAAGTAGCTACACTACATCACAACTGAACAATGGACTATGCCTTAAATTGTCAGTTTGGCGTAAAATAGTTTCACTAAATGTCTTGCCAGTACTAGGCTGACGAAGGCTGACCCCTCGGGTGGAGCATATTAGTCATACTCCTGGCCTATTCATGAACTTATTAGAGATCACCCAATCTCATAGACTGTGACCAGCAGTCAGGATCATATATGTGTGTTCCTCCAAAGATCGCTCTGTAGGATAGCATCTTGCTTATACAAGCCTTGGAACACATTAAGACAAAAGTCAACCTGCCATACAGTTTTTGAGAGTACTGCATCTCCAGTGGAGTGGGTTAGTAAAAATTACTCTCCTCAGTTAACCACTAGCTTGTTTTCCCAGGTCCCACTTCACGGGATCTCCGATCACATAGGTTGGGTTAATGCCATGGCAACTCATGTGGGTCTCATACCCATCTCCCTCGATGCACTTTCTATCACAACACGTGATAGCCCTTTAGTAAAGGGATCTGCCAGATTCTTAGCCGACTGGATATAATCCACCGCTATCACTCCGGAGTTTCTTAAATGTCTGACAGCTTTTAATCATATTTTTATGTGCTTTGTGGACTGTGCATTGTCCTTTGAACTCTTCACCTTGACAATTACTGTTTGATTGTCACAGTTCATAAGGATAGCCGGTACTGGTTTTTCAAACACAGGCAAGTCCATCAAAAGATCTCGAAGCCATCCTGCTTCGACACTAGACGTGTCTAATGTTGTTAATTCTGCTTCCATTGTCGATCTCGTTAAGATCGTTTGCTTGCAAGACTTCCAGGAAACAGCACCACCTCCAAGGGTAAACACATACCCCGTTGTGGCTTTCATCTCATCAGCATCAGAGATCCAATTCGCATCACAATAACCTTCAAGTACCGAAGGGTATCCACTGTAGTGAAGTCCATAGTTCATGGTACCTTTCAGATAGCGCATAATTCTTTCTACAGCGTGCCAATGCACATCACCCGGATTGGAAACAAACCGGCTTAGTTTGCACACAGCAAATCAGTCCTTGTAGCGCTCGCTAGGTACATGAGTGAACCAATTACTTGAGAGTACCTCAGCTGATCCTTAGTTGTGCCTTCGAACTTTCGAATCCGCACACTAGGATCATATGGCGTTGGAGAAGTTTTGCAGTCCGAATATCCAAAACGAGTCAAAACCTTCTCAACATAATGGGATTGCAGAAGTGTAATCCCACCCTCATTGTTTCTCAATAGCTTGATGTTCAAGATAACATCAGCCACACCAAGATCTTTCATCTCAAAGTTCTGGGATAGAAATGACTTAACCTCATTGATTACTTTGAGGTTGGTCCCAAATATCAGTATGTCATCAACATACAAACACAAAATAACTCCTTCGCCCCCACCATGGCGATAGTATACACATTTGTCAGCTTCATTAACAACAAAGACAACAGATGTTAAAGTTGTATTGAACTTCTCATGCCATTGCTTAGGTGCTTGTTTCAGCCCATATAAAGATTTCAGTAACTTAGACCATCTAACACAAAGCCATCTGGCTGTTGCATATAGATTTCCTCGTCTAACTCTCCATTTAGGAAAGCCGTCTTAACATCCATCTGATGGACGAGAAGACCATGCGAGGCCGCCAACGAGAGTAATACACGAATGGTGGTCAGTCTGGCCACAGGTGAATAAGTGTCAAAGAAATCTTCATCTTCTTTCTGGGAATAACCCTTGGCCACAAGTCTAGTCTTGTACTTTTCAATCGTACCATCAGGACTAAGCTTCTTTTTGAACACCCACTTACATCCTAATGGTTTACAGCCATAAGTACGTTCAGTGATCTCCCACGTTCCATTAGCCATGATGGAATCCATCTCGCTACGGACCGCTTCTCTCCAGTAGTCAGCATCTGGAGATGCATAAGCTTCTGAAATAGAAGTGGGAGTATCATCCACAAGGTACACAAGGAAATCATCACCAAAGGACTTTGCAGTCCTCTGTGTCTTGCCCCTACCAAGGGTTTCCTCGTCATCCTTCTCAAGATTCTCATCATGTGTTTGTTCATAATATTCCATAGGAATGGCAGGTTCAGGAGTCTCCTCTGATTCCTGTCTAGAAGTGCTTTGCATATCTCTCATAGGAAAAATATCCTCAAATAATGTAGCATCTTTAGACTCCAAAATCGTACCGACCTTCACGTCAGGTACCTCAGATTTCACTACTAGAAATCTATAGCCAACGCTATTCTTAGCGTATCCCAAATTAACGCAATCCACGGTCTTTGGTCCATGTTTACGCTTTTTGCGGATCGGCACATTGACTTTTGCCAAACAGACCCAAGTACGTAAGTACGAGAGTGTTGTTTTTCTCTTCTCCCATTGCTCATAGGGAGTGACCTCATTATCTTTCGTCGGAACTTTATTCAGGACATGACATGATGTCAATATAGCCTCCCCCCACCATGCCTTGGATAAACCCGATGTATCTAACATGGCGTTAACCAAATCTTTTAGAGTACGGTTTTTCCTTTCGGCAACCCCATTTGACTGAGGTGAATAGGGAGGCGTCCTCTCGTGAATAATGCCATGTTCCGCACAGAAAGAGTCAAACTCATTAGAGAAATACTCTCCACCACGATCTGACCGGATTCGTTTAATTTTCTTTTCAAGTTGATTCTCAACTTCTGCCTTATAGATTTTAAAGTATTGTAGAGCCTCATCTTTAGTGTTTAACAGATATACATAGCAAAACCTAGTGGAATCATCTATTAACGTCATGAAGTATCTCTTTCCACCTTTAGTCAACACACCATTCATCTACAGAGATCAGAATGTATGAGTTCTAATGGCGTCAAGTGTCTCTCCTCCGCAGCCTTGTGGGGCTTGCGAGGTTGCTTTGCTTGTACACACGAATGGCACTTAGAACCTTTGGCTAAAGTGAAACTTGGAATTAAATTTAGTTTTGCTAACCGCGTCATGCAACTGAAACCAACGTGACAAAGACGTGAATGCCAAACTTCTGTTTCATTAACACTCGAATGAATATTGTTCACGACTTTATTACAAAAATCAGCGAGGGAAAAGCGGAACAGACCTCCGCACTCATACCCTTTTCCAACAAACAGTTCATATTTCGTTACAACTACTTTATTGGACTCGAAAACCAACTGAAATCCTTCTCTACATAGAAGGGAGCCACTAACGAGATTCTTCTTGATGACGGGGACATGCTGCACGTTCTTGAGCTGCACGATCCTTCCCGAAGTAAACTTCAGATCGACCGTGCCAACACCAAGTACAGAAGCACTTGCGCCGTTCCCCATCAATACGGACCCGTTCCTTGTGACCTGATAAGAAGAAAAAAATGAGATGTCGGCACACACATAAATGTTTGTACCTGTGTCAATCCACCAATCAGTAGACTGACAAACTGAAAATACAGTAAACAAATTACCATACCCAGATGCCCTATTCTCATTGTTGCTCACGATCATGTTGACAGACTTGGAATCCTGTCCTGGCTTCACATACTTCTTTGGGCACTTCCCAGCCCAGTGTTCCAGTGAACCACAAGTGAAGCTGCCATTTTTCTTCTTATCCATCTTGAAGGTCTTCTTAGCCTTCTTCTTAAAGTCGGTATTCTGCTGGACACCAGTCCTCGCCTTGTTCTTGTGGGAGTTGTAGTTCTTCTGTACCATATTGGCCGCAGAAGTCCCTTCATTCCCTTTTCCATGCGACTCCTTTGCCCTCGAATTCTGCTCAACACTCAGATGGCCGATGACGTCCTCTACTGAGAATTCACGCCTCTGATGTTTCAGAGTAGTGGCAAAGTTCCTCGAGGAATTAGGCAGCTTGGCGATTATGCATCCCGCGACATACTTGCCCGGTAACACGCACTTGAGAATTTCAAGCTCCTTAGCGATGCACTGTATCTCATGAGCCTGCTCCAAAACAGAACGGTTTTCGACCATTCTGTAGTCATGGAACTTCTCTATACTGTACATCTCGCTGCCAGCATCGGTTGCGCCGAATTTGGATTCGAGCGCCTCCCACAAGTCCTTGGCAACCCACACATGTAAATATGCGTCAACAAACTTCTCTCCGATCACGCTTAGAACGCATCCAACAAAGACGACGGTGGCATCCCTAAACGCCTTCTCCTGATCAGGAGTAATCGTTTCCGTGGGAGTGACACCGACGACCCAGAACACGTTCATAGCCGTGAGCCATAAGAATGTTTTGGTCTGCCAACGCTTAAAGTACGTCCCCGTAAACGGGTCCGGTTTCAGTGCAGTAGCAAAACCATGAATCGAAAATTGCCTACACATATTAGGTTTTTGGATTGTTAAGAATTTAGGCAATTTGCAGATTAAATTAATCCAAGTATAAATCATGAACATGACGTAAACATACTGATATTTAACCATGTTCGTGCATACTAGATTTATAGTAGATAAATCTACGCAAGCTACTAGTGTTGCACACATGGAAATAATAATGACAGGGATAAACGTGCTATACCCTGCAGTTGGCCAATTGGCAGTAGCCGTAGCAGAGGCGGCAGCAGCAGCGTTGGCGGCCTCGGTGGCAGCAGTAGCTCGTTCGGCTTCGGTGGCCATGTTGACGATGAGGTAGTAGTCGAAGTAGATGTACTGTTGACGACGAGGACGACGCGGTAGTAGACGAAGTAGATGTACAACAGCAGCGAGCAGTCGCGTAGTAGACGCTCCCCAAAAACCTAATCACCCCTCTCCCGTACAGGATCTGGAGAGGCGGGGTTTCGGAGGCCTGCTCTCCCGTCGGCCGTGTACGCGGTAGACGGGATGGGATCACCGGCGGCAAGCAACAGGAGGTGGAACGACAGTGGGCGCAAAGAGGCGGCGTGTGTGAGTTGTGTGTACTGCGTCCGCCTGAGCCTCCAATTTATAGGCACGGCCGAGTAGGAGAACGGTCAATTTAATTGGCGTTTACTACAGCCGTTACCACGTGATAAAGGCGGCGTTTTACTGCGCGCAGTTATCACACGCGATCAATATGGCTGTTACCAGTATAAATGTGACGCAATTAGACAACAATAACTATGACGTCTCATATTGTTGCCGTGTCTGTTGACTCCCCGTTTCCGACTACCAAAATAAAGGCATCGGCTCATTCCCGCAACCCGCGGCGCGTCGTGGCGAGGCGGGCGGCGGAGGAGGAGGAGCGCGCGTGTGGAACACCTCCACTACTCCTCTCTCTTCATACCAACTCACACTAGTGGGGAGAGAGCTCACCTTATAAACTGGTGCAAAACTCTCCCAACTAGCAATATGGGACTAAACTCTCACAATTTGCTATGGCAGCATGGGCCTTTGGGATTAAATGGAAATTGCCTAATGGGCTCTGCAGCCCATCCGAATTTCAGCAAAAGCTAGGGGGACCAGCAGGGACCTTGCCCCCCCCCCCCCCCCCCTTAAGCCATGATGTACCACGGAAAATTTTATGCACAAGTCATTCTTAGAGAAACCCCCCCTCCAATACATGATCAGCATGTCTGCCCCCTTAAACTTAGATCTTGCTTCTGCTTCTGGACTGATTGGGATATAATTAGATCTCAGTCGACTCATCCCTGGCCAGTCCCATCTATATCTCTTATAAAATAAAACCCCACTAGAAGTCATTTAGGATTTTTCTAACTCCACATGCCAGCATAGCCACATCATCTATTAATCACAGCCGTACAATTGCCATCTTCATCCATCCACTCCACTATCTTGACCGTGACAATCCAGGCTAAGGTCGAACCGTACATGAACATGTAGCCTTCCACGTATCATCCTGACATCACGTCATAACTAAGGTATCCCATTCATTCAAGTCATATCATTTTTGGCTCATCGATCAGGTTTCTTCAAATTCCATATTGCCATTAGAGTGAATAACTATTAGGCGACAACCCACCCATTAATTCGTCGCTTCACATCCCCCTCGCCACTACCAGGCTGTCCCGTGTCATTCTTCTTCTTGCAGCACTATTTCTCCATATGATCTTCGTGTAGCACAACTCCTCGATACATATTGTAGCAATCAGGGCATTCAACTGGTGATGCGTTTTGCCGGCCGGCCGGCAGTGGCAGTCGCATCAATCTGTGCATCTGCCAATGGCAGTCGACGGTGTCGAACCTATTTCTTCGCTTTTTTCGCCAACAAATCTGATGAGACGCCACATAACCCATGCATAGGGATGGCGACAGCCACAGCTCAGAGAGGAACGAGGATTTAGGCCATGTTATTTTAGGATCACATCGAAGCAGCAGTGACTAGGAGAAATTTTTGTACCATTCTCTTTATTCAACTGCTGTGCTAAACTTTGTGTGTCGCATTGGTCGGATTCAGGGTGTTTAGAAAGGTCGGCAGCTGTCCATGATAGAACATAGAACCCCGAGGCCACTACACACAACCGTACTCCGTGTCACTAAGGAGCAAAGTGGCTGCTTCCTACACAACGTACTGTTTTTTGTCTGCAGTCTCTCTCCCCCCTTTTAGGTTTTCTCTTGGAGTTTACCGTCAAGCATACCAAATCGACTTGCTAATGTAGAACCTTTTTATGTGATATCTTCCATACAGATGTTGGTGTCGCAGATTACAGATGGTGATTCTTTCAGAGATGAAAACTTGAAGCCGTTGGCCAAGTTCGTTCGCCCCCTTTTGCATTGTTTGCAACTAAGAATCTAACTTCCCTCCCCCGTTTGAAAACTTGCGGTTATGTTGGTTGGAATGTTTCATAAATTGTTTGAACCAGTACAACTTTATTGGAATTGAGAGCCGAGGAGTCGTCGTACTTGAGTTAGTTTTCCTTTACACTGCATTTGTACGGTTTTATAATTTTGCCTAGTTGTCATGACTTAGTGATTCTTTCAATCTATATGTATGCATGCGAGGGAGACATGGTTTTCAAAAAAACAATCGTCTCACTGTTGTACATATTCCATACAGAAACTAGCACAATACATCACCTTACAGAAAAAGAACTATTGTGATATCCTTTTAAATATATCTTTATCGAGCAAGTATGTTGCTAAGTCATGGTTAGAAGTCCCGCCGCACCCGGCGTATGTTATGGTATCTTCTACTACCTCCTGTCCGGAAAAATTGTCGTAGCTTGTATACAATTGTTTCACTACGGCAGTACACTTCCAGCGACAGTTCTATCGGATCGGAGGGAGTAGTTTCTAATATGGTCCACACGACGTAACCACAATGATTCGGGAAATGACCACACGACTCCGTGTTTTTCAAGCTAATAATACCAGACAGTTGTTTTTTTAAAGCTGTAATCAATGTGGGCTTGGCCGCGTTGCTGGGCGCAGCAGGGAACGTACATCCTCCGGGAATTCTGCACCATAGAATCCAGGCCTGATTTTACGTTCGCGTTGTCAGCCCAAACAGTCTAAAAACAAAACCGACCCATATTCTGGCCTGCCCTCTTGTCCAGCCCAAGTACACCTGGACCGTTTCCTGATGTTCTGTTGATTGGCACAACTTCCCTAAGAAAATGTTTTTTTTTAGATATTGCTAAAAAAAATGTTTTTTTTTTAGATTCCCTAAAAAAAATATGTTGGTTGGCAGATGTACCATTCAAAAAAAAAAAAAAATTGACGGGTACATTTCAGACGCCACAAAATCATGTCCGTTTTGGAGTTTGGATAAATAGCTAGTCTTTTCAGTAACGAAATTGCAGCAGGTACCTACCCACTAGCCCTATAGCAAACTGTGATGAGAAGGGTGTGATTTCTGAGGTATTGAAAAAAAAAGGGAAACTCGATTTTATTCGACTTACAGAACAATATATTATAAGAAGATACTAATATCCCAATAATATATTTTTTAATTCAAGGATAACTAAAGCTCCGCAAAATGGGTTGATGTTACACAATTCCAACCTGCACCTCTGCAATATCAACTTCATTGTTGTGCCCAAGCCAAGAAAACGCCGAACTGGAAAACTCGTTTCTAGTTCGACTTTTCGGGGCTTTTTTTGTCTGCAGATGCGCAACGCAGATTAGATTCCGTAATTGAACCTATAAATTCTTAATTTCCAATTTTCTCGGGGAACGCTGCGATTCATTGCAAATTACAAACATAAACTAGCTAATTTACGGGCTTCATTGCCGTCCTAAAACCTAGATCTCCAAAGTGCCCGCTGATAACTACACTGGGACTCCTTCTTCGGCAGTGCCGCTGTCTTCACTTTTCAGAGTCAGAGGACGAGTACCCGACGTAGTCAAGCTAGGATGCGGCAATGGTGTCCTAGTGGCGGCGCTTCGCCTGCATCTCGGCGTCCGCACGGAAGTCGCGCTCGAGTTGGTCGGCCTTGTACGCCTCCAGCGTCTCATCTTGGAGGGACTTCATCTTCACGAGCTTGAGGAGCTCGTCGTCGTTGAAGTCATCTTCCAATGATTCCGACTCCTCCGCGAGCATGGATAACACTGATGGAGCTGAGACGGCCTCGTTGGTAAACCCAAGAGAAAGGTTGTGAAGAGTGCAGCGGCAAGTGTTTCCTCGGAAAAGAAACTAAGGTTGAATCGACCAGTAGGAGGACAAGCAATCTTTGAAGGTTGATGCAGCTGAGGTGGCAGGGCGCACTACCGGTTTAGCAGCAACATCGAACTTACACAACATAATCAAATCACTTTGTCCCAATGAAGCAGTGAGGTTGTCAATCTCACAGGTTTTGATGAACACAAAGAGGTTAAATGTATGGTGTGGTAAACAGTATGAAAGCAGTAGGTGTTTTATCAGTATGAGAAAAATGGACCGGGTTCACAGTTCACTAGTGGTGTCTCTCCGTGAAAGATAAATAACATGTGTGGTGAACAAATTACAGCTGGGCAAATGACAGAAATGAAGGCTGCACCATAGTGCATATGCAAGACATAAAAATTACTATGTGATTCATGCGGACATTACAACAAAATACATAGACCGTCATCCAACTGCATCTATGACTAATAATCCACCCTCCGAATATCATCCGAAGAAAGTTGAGTATTAAGTTGCAAACAACAGATAATTGCATTAAGCAAAGTGTGTAATGTAAACAATAAAATCATCCTTAGACAAAGCATTATTGTTTTCTCCCTAATGGCAACAGCACATCCTCCATCCGTCGTGTTTCTGTCACTCAAGCACAGATGCAAAGAAGCCATGAACCCACTATCGAGCATAAATACTCCCTCTTGAAGTTACTTGTCGGGGGGTTACCCCGAGTAGGGGTAAGGCAAGTGGTAAAAGGCAAAGATCAGTGTACTGTTGGCCAGGTTGGTGGCTACCCGGTAGTCTCTATCCGGTCATATGTATTGAAGACCAAGAGAAGATATTGAGCAAGTTTGTATTCGTCCGGATAGCGGTCAGGTGGTCCGAGTAGATGGACTGCGTTCCTACTCGGGCAAGAAGTCAATGGAGCCGTTCTGACAAGGGATCCCGCGTATCCTGCGTCCGTACCGGCGTGCGGTTCAACTTACGGAGCGCGTGATTATCCGTGCTACGGCGTGGCTACAGTGTGGTAGGCGCATGTCAAGTCCTGTCACTGACAGAGGGGACATGACAGGTCTAAGGACCTACCCTATCTCACTGACAAGGTGGACAGGTCCCATCTCCGGAACGGCGCAACGACTTCCCGCACCCGCGTCAGCGAGAAGCCGGAGGCGTGCGCTGTCCTGCAGTGGGCATGTCACATCAAGTGTACCTTATAGTCTTTCTTTATCCGGATGGGCACCACTATATAAGGTGCCCTGCCCCCTCCTGCGCGAGGGACATTGCTGGAGTTCGCATTTATTACAAGAGACAATACTAGAGCTAGAGAAAGCAGCCGAGTGGCCACTCGGCCAAGAGGTATACTTTGTACTGTGGCTACTCGGAGATCACACATATAGAGAGAGAGGCAGGAGTAGGGGTGTTACCTCCACACGAGGGCCCTGAACCTGGGTAGATCTTGTTGTTTGCAGTACTAGAGATACCTTACGTGCGGCTACTCGCCGTGCGATCCCTCCCTGGATACCTGCAGCGTCCATCGGCCCCAACACTTTAGCCATCCTATGGCATCTGCCGTGATACCACCACGACAGTTGGCGCCCACCGTGGGGCTTCCAGCGGCGCTGGCTGGAGTTCACATTCGGACGGGACTCGTTTCTGCTACGGGGGAGCGCGTGGTCTGTGGCCTTGTACACAGATTCGGCTCCTTCGACTTCGTCATCGACAACGCCGGAGATTTCGGCGGTAGGCCCATGCTGGCAGGCGGCTCGGTGCTCTCCTTCGGCACGCATTTGGTCTATGTTGCCACCACCGTCATCCGCGAGTTCCCGGAGGAGGTGCTCGTCGCGGAAGATCCTCCTGATGTACTCGCTGCCCGCGGGAAGCCTTCTGGCTGTTCTGCGGACAGCGTGGAGGTGATGATGACAGGCCCGGCTATCGATGCCGGGAAAGGCGCGACCGCTACTGTCGCACCCTGATTTCTAGGGGATACTCACCGTACGAACTGGATAGCAGATGCTTGGATTATGGGGCATAACTGCTCCCACGTCCCAGCTTCCTGGTAGGCCTGCGCTTATGCGCGACAACACAAGCCCTGCTATTCCATCGTCGATGTAAACTATCCACTAGAGATCAAAGGCACTTCCGTCGACGTACTTCAAACCATACACACATGGTACGTCAACGGCGTTGAACAACTGATATCACAACAGATCTCTATGACACAAAAGATTGAAATAAGTTGCAAATGGCTCTCATTAGAGCAGAGATAGCAAATACAATCATTCAGAGGGCACATGCCCCAACAATACATCATTACAATACAGCGGAAGCATTCAACATGTCTGAGTACAGACAAGAACCAAATAGGCCTAAGAGGCCAGGAACAAACAGACGGAGCCCATCCACGAAGTCTCGGATCCTGCCCGGGTCCGCTATTTACTCGTCAGCAGTCTCGTCATACTCCACGTAGTAGCCACCATGTAGATCTTCGGAAACGTAGGTCTGCGGAAACCACAGCCCCAAAGGGGTCAGTACATAAACGTACTGGCAAGCAAGACTCACAGTTCACCAAAGTGTAACCCGTCAACACCAAGCACAGATGCCTTGGGTTCAACGGAAGAGAGGGGATATAAAAGATGCTGCAACTGGATGCGCTAACCAACTACAGAGATTCTACCACTTCCGGCTAACAGAAAGGAGGTAAGATCGAGGATTGTAACCAACTGAAAGATAACTTCAAACAAACCCATCCTGGATCTCGCCCCTTATCCAAAGAAGCGATCCGAGGATAACTCACACAGTTGTAATAATGATGGTTCAAATTATTGTGTCAATAAGCCTATTACTAGTCAAGTTATTAATCATGGGGTGTAACATGTTGATCATTATGTTTAAGTTGTCCTGAGTACTTGTTAGCCAGTACTTTCACCAAGTAATCCATAACCGCGGAAAACACGGCTTCTCGAGAAGATTATCCCTGCAGGGTTGCACCAATTTGGCCGTACACTCATGAATAACCCGCCAGATGGAAAGGCCCTTCCACCAAGCGGGGTACTCAACACAACCAACCATTCTTCGCATCAAGCCCAAAGAACCTTGGGCGCACGGCTAATCAAGCCCAGAAGAAAATGGACCATCATAGCACTCTAAGACCGTGTCCCCCTATATGCCGACTACAAAGTTCCACCCTGCGCTGGGCTCGCAAAAACATGCATGCGGCAAATGGAAAACACGAACTAAATGAGGCGATTTGGACGAGATGCGAATCAGGTCAAGTTGAGGGGGGCGCCCATACTCGCTTCCCAAATGCGGGTAGTGCGCTCATCATGGATCAGTAGACAAGACCCTTTTCCTATTAGGGTCGACACTAGCAGGCTCCAAAACCTCTCATGGGCCTCCTGCCGGTGCCTTATCATCAAGTTTATTATTAATAGTAACATTAGCATGATTGATTGATTAAACATCGGGCCCCCACAACGTAATAGACAATAGTAACACAAAGTAACGGATAACAGACTCGAGCAAAAGCAACCTAAGCATGATAGTAAGACACGGGCACAAGCAATGGTTATAGGTGTGGAGGTGAGGCAATATCAAGGTTAAGGGATTCATGTGATGGGTTCGTAACAGAAACAACTACTACTAAGGCTAGCAGAAAAGAACAACGGAAAGTATCGGTAACCAATGTTGAAAGGAACACGGTGGTTCATGTGAGTGATAACTTGCCTGCAAACCCAGTAGCCTGGTACTGAGCTAACTCCTTAGAAGGGGTGTCGTAAGTATCTTCGGTCTCAACGTCGTCGTTTATCCGGGAAGAAGCAAACAAACATTGCAGAAAGATAAACAATCAATATAATGGCATAGTGCACAATCAAATATGATGCATGTCATGTTAATAGATGCAACAAAGTAAACTAGTGGATATGATACACAAGTTTAAATGGATTCCATATGCAAAGTTTGCATATGGCAAACCCATGCCTTATGGTTGAATTAGTTGTTCTACCACTAAGCATCAGGTGTAGGTGAGTTAGCATGATGCATGCATGATGAAGAACAAGAAGATAACAATATTAAATGCACTTGAAATGATAGTTAACCATTTTAGAAAACATTAATAAGGTTTGGCAATTATTGTTACTTAATGGTGTTAAACAAGTAGTGGTTGTTTTCATCAAGTTAAAATGCTCAAAACAATTAACAAAGTTTATATTTGAAAAGATTATCAAATTTTAGTTGGATTACATGTTTCACATTTTGAAATTGGACTTTGGATTATTTAATTATGAATTAAACAATAATAAACAATTTTTAATTGAATTAAACAAGATTTAAATTGTTTAGGCAATTTAAATTATTCAAACCAGGAAACAAATTTTATATTTGGAAAGATGAGTTGAAATGGTATGGAAAACATATTTTATTTGCATTATTTGGAAATAGGATGAATTACTTATGGATTATTACAAATTATATTTGAATTATCCAAATTTGAATTTTAAAAGTATTTTGAAAACTCAAAACAGAATACAAATTGATTATTTGGAAAGGTTATGAAATTTGGAGCAGTATACATATAAAGTTTGTATTTATTGGGTTCATATTTTAAAAGTTATTGAATTTGCAAATGAGGTGTTTATTCTGCCATTTAAAGAATTAGAAAACAAAACAGGAAATGCTTTTATTCTTTTGTTACCGCCACGGGGTCTAACCCCAGCCACTGACCCGTGGGGTCGTGGCCAGCGTGGCGGAAGCGCGCACGCGTGGCAGCCAACGCGGCTGACGGGTGGGCCACTGACCCGTGCGCTGGTTTGCAAAAAAGGTTGGGGTAATTCCCCCGAGCTGGGAATCGAACTCGCGGGCTCGAGGGCACGCGCGGTGTGGCGAGCCACTGGGGTGGCGAGCGAATCGTGATAGGTACGGGGTTCGACTGGTTTTGTGATTCAGCTCGCTCAGTTTATCTGAAACTGAAAAACAGTTCCAGTTAACTGAACAGCTCGTGCAGGTTCGCTGCTGGGATCGCCGGCGAGGAAGCGACCGGTGGTGCTCGTGGGGTGCCGTGGCGTGGTGATGTGCGGCCTCGTTGCGTGCAGGTGCGGACAACAAGGAAGGAAGGGAGGAGCGGAGGCGAGCTCACCTCGCGCTGGTTGCTGTCGACGTACAGAGACGAGGCAGGAAGCGGCGGACTTCTCCGGCACGGCGCGGCCGCCGTGTTGCCTCCCGGCAAACGACGAGGTGACGGCGAGCATCAGGGTACATCCGCGTCTCCATTCCCGCCACCAGCTACTGCTCGAGGTGGCCCTGGCTACCGGCGACGAGGGAGGAAGGTGGTCTACGGTGGTCGGGTTTCAGAGATTCAGTCAAAGAACGGAGGGCTCGGGGAAGAGGAAGAAGAGGGACTGGCGGCGATGGAGGGTTAGGGCTAGGGTTTGCGGCGGCAGGAGGAGGCCGCGGTGCTTTTTATGGAACAGGTGAAGGCGTACGGCGAGCCATCGGGAGGGGCAGGAGGCAATCAACGGAGGAGAAACCTTCGTACGCCATGACGTCAGACGAAGGAGGACGACAGCGACGTTGGGGAGGGGTTATCGGGCCCAAGGGGTAAACGGGCTGGGCTGGTTTAGATAGGTTAGGTGCTGCTCTCCTCTCCTCTCCTTTGCTATTTTTGTTTTTCTTTATTTTTTTTTGTAGAGACAGGTTTTGGAAGAAAAACATGAGTTTTATATTAGAAAATTTAGTTTAGGCTTATTAGGTTAATAGCAAACAATTGCTAGTTTTTGTTTTCAAAAACTTAATTGTTTGTTGCTGTTTTGAAATTAAACCAATTTTAATTGAAATTTCCAATATTAGTTGATATTAGAAAAACAAGGTATTTTCAATAGGGTTTTCTTTAGGGTTTAAAAGTGGTTTAATGAATTCAAATTAGTGGTGAATTTCATTGATTCAAAAGATTAAAGATTTTGAGGATTGGTTTGAATTTGAGATGATTTAGAGTAATTGCCTGAATTAATTGATTGGAAAATTGGTTTGATTAAAGCAACAAATTGAGAAGTGGAAAACAAAGAATAAAAGGGGTGTTTTTATTTGTTATTTTGGTTCCAAAAGTTGTAACAGAACAAGTATGAAACATGGTTTGAATAAGGTTTGAATTTGAGTTGTGAAAACAGTGGAAAACAATTGCAATAATTAAGAAACAAATGCAAACAACATGGAACAACATGATGACATGATGCAATACCTTAAATAAACAGGCAACCAAACATTCTATAGGGTAGTTTTCATACTTGGGCTGTTACAAAACGCCCCCCTTGAAGGAATCGCGCCCCGAGATTCCTACTGAGAAAAGAGAAGGTCCGGAAACTTCTTGGGTAGACGTCAGGGAATTTGGAAACCATCGGAACATTTTCATGTAAAAGGGGAGAGATTTTGCACCAAGGGTGTAAAGCTGAGTAGAGTGATTCATTTGGAGAATAGACTATCTGTAATAAGGGTGGAACAGAGTTATTGACATCAATGCAACACCAAGAATAACACCAATGTCAGAATCATCGACATGAGAGTAACGCGGAATATGTGGCCTCCCATTAGAATTGGATTGTTCTTACTTATCTTGGAAGTCAACATTTGAGATCCCGGGGAGTGAACAGAGTTTTGATGGCTTAGTGGAACCAGAATTGGGTTGTGTGTTGTGGAAAAGATTGTTGACACAAAGGAATGTGATGCTCCGGTATGAAACAACACTTTAGCTGGAATAGAGTTTAGCAGATGAACGGGGAAACTTTGATTAGACGCCGGTAGAAGAATTGATGTAGAAAACAACAACAAGATTTCAACGGACGAAATGTTCTTTAGAAGAACAGGATAACGAAGCAACACCGGGAAAAACGAGACCAAAACTCCTGAGGTACTACGGAAAAACCCATCCGGGCTTCTAAAGGATCAATATCTACTGTTTAAGGAATAGAGGATCTGCTTCCGGGGCTTATTTGCCACCGTTCTCAATCGTGAGTAGGCAACATGATAAATCATGTCACAACCACCTCCATTCCTATGGTCTAGTAGATATAACCATCCTAGAGAAACCAGGATTCGTGAAATCCTAACTTGAAAGTTTAGATGAGAAGGGAAAAAAACCAACGTTGCACTTCCTTACCAGAAAAGGGAGGGAGGGTGGGGAAAAGAAGAAAAATGGCAGAATTCCTACTCTCACGTTTCATTTTTCCTATATAGTTACAAAATAGTTTCTAGACTCAACTGCGACCAGTAAAAAGGGATCCTACAGGCAGACAGGCTCTGATACCATTTGTCGCACCCTGATTTCTAGGGGATACTCACCGTACGAACTGGATAGCAGATGCTTGGATTATGGGGCATAACTGCTCCCACGTCCCAGCTTCCTGGTAGGCCTGCGCTTATGCGCGACAACACAAGCCCTGCTATTCCATCGTCGATGTAAACTATCCACTAGAGATCAAAGGCACTTCCGTCGACGTACTTCAAACCATACACACATGGTACGTCAACGGCGTTGAACAACTGATATCACAACAGATCTCTATGACACAAAAGATTGAAATAAGTTGCAAATGGCTCTCATTAGAGCAGAGATAGCAAATACAATCATTCAGAGGGCACATGCCCCAACAATACATCATTACAATACAGCGGAAGCATTCAACATGTCTGAGTACAGACAAGAACCAAATAGGCCTAAGAGGCCAGGAACAAACAGACGGAGCCCATCCACGAAGTCTCGGATCCTGCCCGGGTCCGCTATTTACTCGTCAGCAGTCTCGTCATACTCCACGTAGTAGCCACCATGTAGATCTTCGGAAACGTAGGTCTGCGGAAACCACAGCCCCAAAGGGGTCAGTACATAAACGTACTGGCAAGCAAGACTCACAGTTCACCAAAGTGTAACCCGTCAACACCAAGCACAGATGCCTTGGGTTCAACGGAAGAGAGGGGATATAAAAGATGCTGCAACTGGATGCGCTAACCAACTACAGAGATTCTACCACTTCCGGCTAACAGAAAGGAGGTAAGATCGAGGATTGTAACCAACTGAAAGATAACTTCAAACAAACCCATCCTGGATCTCGCCCCTTATCCAAAGAAGCGATCCGAGGATAACTCACACAGTTGTAATAATGATGGTTCAAATTATTGTGTCAATAAGCCTATTACTAGTCAAGTTATTAATCATGGGGTGTAACATGTTGATCATTATGTTTAAGTTGTCCTGAGTACTTGTTAGCCAGTACTTTCACCAAGTAATCCATAACCGCGGAAAACACGGCTTCTCGAGAAGATTATCCCTGCAGGGTTGCACCAATTTGGCCGTACACTCATGAATAACCCGCCAGATGGAAAGGCCCTTCCACCAAGCGGGGTACTCAACACAACCAACCATTCTTCGCATCAAGCCCAAAGAACCTTGGGCGCACGGCTAATCAAGCCCAGAAGAAAATGGACCATCATAGCACTCTAAGACCGTGTCCCCCTATATGCCGACTACAAAGTTCCACCCTGCGCTGGGCTCGCAAAAACATGCATGCGGCAAATGGAAAACACGAACTAAATGAGGCGATTTGGACGAGATGCGAATCAGGTCAAGTTGAGGGGGGCGCCCATACTCGCTTCCCAAATGCGGGTAGTGCGCTCATCATGGATCAGTAGACAAGACCCTTTTCCTATTAGGGTCGACACTAGCAGGCTCCAAAACCTCTCATGGGCCTCCTGCCGGTGCCGTATCATCAAGTTTATTATTAATAGTAACATTAGCATGATTGATTGATTAAACATCGGGCCCCCACAACGTAATAGACAATAGTAACACAAAGTAACGGATAACAGACTCGAGCAAAAGCAACCTAAGCATGATAGTAAGACACGGGCACAAGCAATGGTTATAGGTGTGGAGGTGAGGCAATATCAAGGTTAAGGGATTCATGTGATGGGTTCGTAACAGAAACAACAACTACTAAGGCTAGCAGAAAAGAACAACGGAAAGTATCGGTAACCAATGTTGAAAGGAACACGGTGGTTCATGTGAGTGATAACTTGCCTGCAAACCCAGTAGCCTGGTACTGAGCTAACTCCTTAGAATGGGTGTCGTAAGTATCTTCGGTCTCAACGTCGTCGTTTATCCGGGAAGAAGCAAACAAACATTGCAGAAAGATAAACAATCAATATAATGGCATAGTGCACAATCAAATATGATGCATGTCATGTTAATAGATGCAACAAAGTAAACTAGTGGATATGATACACAAGTTTAAATGGATTCCATATGCAAAGTTTGCATATGGCAAACCCATGCCTTATGGTTGAATTAGTTGTTCTACCACTAAGCATCAGGTGTAGGTGAGTTAGCATGATGCATGCATGATGAAGAACAAGAAGATAACAATATTAAATGCACTTGAAATGATAGTTAACCATTTTAGAAAACATTAATAAGGTTTGGCAATTATTGTTACTTAATGGTGTTAAACAAGTAGTGGTTGTTTTCATCAAGTTAAAATGCTCAAAACAATTAACAAAGTTTATATTTGAAAAGATTATCAAATTTTAGTTGGATTACATGTTTCACATTTTGAAATTGGACTTTGGATTATTTAATTATGAATTAAACAATAATAAACAATTTTTAATTGAATTAAACAAGATTTAAATTGTTTAGGCAATTTAAATTATTCAAACCAGGAAACAAATTTTATATTTGGAAAGATGAGTTGAAATGGTATGGAAAACATATTTTATTTGCATTATTTGGAAATAGGATGAATTACTTATGGATTATTACAAATTATATTTGAATTATCCAAATTTGAATTTTAAAAGTATTTTGAAAACTCAAAACAGAATACAAATTGATTATTTGGAAAGGTTATGAAATTTGGAGCAGTATACATATAAAGTTTGTATTTATTGGGTTCATATTTTAAAAGTTATTGAATTTGCAAATGAGGTGTTTATTCTGCCATTTAAAGAATTAGAAAACAAAACAGGAAATGCTTTTATTCTTTTGTTACCGCCACGGGGTCTAACCCCAGCCACTGACCCGTGGGGTCGTGGCCAGCGTGGCGGAAGCGCGCACGCGTGGCAGCCAACGCGGCTGACGGGTGGGCCACTGACCCGTGCGCTGGTTTGCAAAAAAGGTTGGGGTAATTCCCCCGAGCTGGGAATCGAACTCGCGGGCTCGAGGGCACGCGCGGTGTGGCGAGCCACTGGGGTGGCAAGCGAATCGTGACAGGTACGGGGTTCGACTGGTTTTGTGATTCAGCTCGCTCAGTTTATCTGAAGCTGAAAAACAGTTTCAGTTAACTGAACAGCTCGTGCAGGTTCGCTGCTGGGATCGCCGGCGAGGAAGCGACCGGTGGTGCTCGTGGGGTGCCGTGGCGTGGTGATGTGCGGCCTCGTTGCGTGCAGGTGCGGACAACAAGGAAGGAAGGGAGGAGCGGAGGCGAGCTCACCTCGCGCTGGTTGCTGTCGACGTACAGAGACGAGGCAGGAAGCGGCGGACTTCTCCGGCACGGCGCGGCCGCCGTGTTGCCTCCCGGCAAACGACGAGGTGACGGCGAGCATCAGGGTACATCCGCGTCTCCATTCCCGCCACCAGCTACTGCTCGAGGTGGCCCTGGCTACCGGCGACGAGGGAGGAAGGTGGTCTACGGTGGTCGGGTTTCAGAGATTCAGTCAAAGAACGGAGGGCTCGGGGAAGAGGAAGAAGAGGGACTGGCGGCGATGGAGGGTTAGGGCTAGGGTTTGCGGCGGCAGGAGGAGGCCGCGGTGCTTTTTATGGAACAGGTGAAGGCGTACGGCGAGCCATCGGGAGGGGCAGGAGGCGATCAACGGAGGAGAAACCTTCGTACGCCATGACGTCAGACGAAGGAGGACGACAGCGACGTTGGGGAGGGGTTATCGGGCCCAAGGGGTAAACGGGCTGGGCTGGTTTAGATAGGTTAGGTGCTGCTCTCCTCTCCTCTCCTTTGCTATTTTTGTTTTTCTTTATTTTTTTTTTGTAGAGACAGGTTTTGGAAGAAAAACATGAGGTTTATATTAGAAAATTTAGTTTAGGCTTATTAGGTTAATAGCAAACAATTGCTAGTTTTTGTTTTCAAAAACTTAATTGTTTGTTGCTGTTTTGAAATTAAACCAATTTTAATTGAAATTTCCAATATTAGTTGATATTAGAAAAACAAGGTATTTTCAATAGGGTTTTCTTTAGGGTTTAAAAGTGGTTTAATGAATTCAAATTAGTGGTGAATTTCATTGATTCAAAAGATTAAAGATTTTGAGGATTGGTTTGAATTTGAGATGATTTAGAGTAATTGCCTGAATTAATTGATTGGAAAATTGGTTTGATTAAAGCAACAAATTGAGAAGTGGAAAACAAAGAATAAAAGGGGTGTTTTTATTTGTTATTTTGGTTCCAAAAGTTGTAACAGAACAAGTATGAAACATGGTTTGAATAAGGTTTGAATTTGAGTTGTGAAAACAGTGGAAAACAATTGCAATAATTAAGAAACAAATGCAAACAACATGGAACAACATGATGACATGATGCAATACCTTAAATAAACAGGCAATCAAACATTCTATAGGGTAGTTTTCATACTTGGGCTGTTACAGCTACCGCGGGAGTCATCGACGAACCTGCTGGCCCAAGTACTGGCCCAAGAGTTCACAAGCCCTACGACGCACCCCACAACATTCCGGGTTACGTGCCTCCTTCCACGACTACGACGATACCGGCATCCGCCGTGCGGATGGGCAAGCCGCCTCCCACCGAGCTTGAGCTCATGACCATGAGGGCGCAACTCGAGCAGCAGCGTCAAGCGCTACTCGCGGGGATCCAGGAGCTGGAGAAGGTTAGGCTTGAGCTTAATCTAGACCAAAATGAGTACAACAGGGCCCATGGTTTTACTCCTGTGTTTAGGAAGCCTAGCAAGCTAGGCGCTACTCGTCGCAACTTATGGGCTGAGATGGTAGTAGTTGGTGGGGCTGCTAGCCAGTCTGCTAGTTTAGACACTGCTACAAGGCCCAAATATAGCACCCCGCCAAAACTCTTAGGGCTGCAGAGGCACTGGCTGCTGAGTTGCCGCATCTCGCTGGCGACACGCGCGCTAGGCAGCAGGATAGGCTCAATGAGCTAGTGCTAGAGGCTGCTAGGCAGAACGAGGAGTTCCGAAAAGCCAATCCAGGTGATGGCGCTTCTCAGGTTGTGCACTCGCATGCGGTCAGATCTACGGATCAGGCCTCCTCGCCGCTTCCTGGCTCTGAGAGGAACCAGAGTGTGAACTCGGGGAAGAGCAAACAGATGCAGGTGTACGACCCGGCTGTCGCCGCAAAACAACGCGTTGTGCCGCGGCAGCCCGGTCAGAAACACAACACTGCAGGAGCAGCCTATCAAGCTAATAAAGCTCACAGCAAGAGGCAAGAAGGAGATCATGCAGGACCTTCTCGGCGTCCTGCCGCCCAGCCTACTCGGCAGAGGACGCAGCAGCCAGCAGCCAACCCGGTGGTGCAGCCCGCAGTTGTGCAGGAGAACCGCTACGATGATGGGTACTCGGCGATGGGGCTAGCCGGCTATGCTGACCCAAGAGATGTCACTGACCGTCTGGGTGACCGCATGTTGGAGCCCAGTGATGCACGATACAAGCTGGACCGGATCAATCGGTCTGCACAGCTCGAGAACAGGGGGCCACCCGACCCAGATTGCTTTGGTCGCCGCATCATGGAGGAGCCCTCCATGAACCATTTCCAGCTGGCTAGGGGGACCAAGTGCTATGATGGTAGCACCAAGCCGGAAGACTGGCTAAGTGACTACGTTACCGCTGTGCACATTGCAGGCGGCAACCGGAGATGGGATGTGCGGTATGTTCCGCAGATGCTGGAGGGCCCTGCTCGGACTTGGCTCAACAACTTGCCCAGAGATAGCATCAACTGCTGGCTATACTTCTCGGAAGCCTTCATCAGCAACTTCACCAGCACGTACAAGAGGCCGAATAGGCCGCAGCAACTGTCCGCTTGCAAGCAGCGGGAAGAGGAGACTGACCGCGAGTACCTTACTCGGTGGAGCACTTTGAGGAACACATGTGAAGGTGTGAATGAGGCCCAGGCCATTACTTGGTTTGCTCAGGGCTGCAGACATGGCAGCATGTTGTGGCAGAAGCTGCAAAGAGAGATGCCGAGTACGCTCCCGAGACGATCAAGATTGCAGATATGTATGCACTCGGTGACCCAACTCAGCCTCTGCTCGATTCTCCTGAGCCGAGAAGGAAGCATCGTGACAGCAGCAGGCGTAATGACTTCAGAAACAAGCGCAAAGGTGACCGCATTGATACTCGGTATCAGAGCCAAAGGCAAAAAACTGCTGGGGGTAGCCAAAGGCAAAAAACTGCTGGAGCCCAGTACGGGCAGAACCAGAATCAGAGCCAAGGCATCAAGAAGCCATACAATGCTCCCCAGCAGGGTAGCGGCAACCCGGATCCTGCTTCGAGCTTTATCTTTGAGAACAAGAAGGTTGGGAAATGCAGCTTCCATACTCGGCATCCGAGTAGGCCAGCCTACCACACTACCCGGCAGTGCAGCTAATGGGACCAAATCAAGAATGAGGACGATGTTCAGCTGCTCCTCCTCCTCCTCTACCACCTGCGAATGCCTATGTGCAGCCTATTCGGGCAGCTCCTCCCAGGCCTGCAGTGTTTCCGAGAAGGGAAAACATGAACCAAGTGGCTCAGGGAGCCAACCGCAACTACAACAACGGCAACCGAAACTTCTACAACAACAACAACCGCAACTACAACAACAACAACAACAAGAACAACAACAACAACGGCAACAATGGTGGGGGAGACCGCAACCAGTACCAGGAACACCACGAGAGCTACATGACTTTCACCACCGAGCCAGCCGACAAGCAGTCACTGCACAGGCATGCAATGGAGGTAAATGCTGTGATCCCAGCTGTGCCTTACTACTTGCACTGGTGCAACCAAGAGATCACTTGGTCCAGAGCTGATCATCCCAGGGTGATGCCCAACCCGGGTAGCTATGCTCTGGTGGTGGATCCCACCTTCTTGGGAACTCAGAAGAATGTTAGGTTTAGCAAGGTGCTGATAGACAACGGCAGCATCATCAACATCATGTACCGGGATACACTGGAGAAGCTCGGCCTTGCCGAGAACATGTTGCTACCCAGCAGGACAACATTCCATGACATTGTGCCAGGAGTATCCTGTGCTCCAATCGGCCGCATCTGGGTGGATGTCTTATTCGGTACCAGGGAGAACTGCCGCACCGAGAGCCTGCAGTTTGAGGTGGTTGATCTTCACAGCCCCTACCATGCTCTACTCGGTAGGCCTGCCCTCAGCAAGTTCATGGCCTCTACCCATGCTGCCTACCTGAAGATGAAGATACCTGGTCCCAATGGATTCATCACCATCTCGGGTGATTACAAGCGTTCCTTGGAATGCGCGTCTGCTAGTTCTCAGCTGGCGGAGTCCATGGTCATTGCTGCCGAGAAAAAGAAGATACACGAGGTGGTGGCTTTGGCACAAGAAGCGCAAGTCGGTGCACCTGGCATGCCGAGTTCCCAGTACGGAACTGCATTCCAGGCGTCCCAGGAGACAAAGAAGGTCCAGGTTGATCCTGAGTTCCCAGACCGTGTTGCCATCATTGCCGCCGGGTTGGGAGAGAAATAGGAAAGCGAGCTCATCCACTTCCTCCGTGAGAATCAGGATGTCTTTGCATGGTCCAATGAGGATCTGTCGGGCGTCCCGAGGGAGTTGGTTGAGCACTCGCCGCATGTGCGGCATGACGCCAAGCCGGTTAAACAGGCTATGCGCCGCTTTGGTGATGAGAGGAGGAAAGCCATCGGTGATCAGATCACCAAGTGGCTGATAAGCAACTTTATCATGGAGGTATTGCATCCGGATTGGCTAGCCAACCCGGTTATGGTTGAGAAGAAGAAGGAGGACCCAAGGCCGATACCGCATGGTGCATGTGCGTGGACTACACCGACCTGAACAAGGCCTGCCCCAAGGATCCATTTCCGCTACCCCGCATAGATCAGGTGATCGATTCCACTGCTGGTTGTGAGCTTTTGTCTTTCATAGATGCCTACTCTGGTTTTCATCAGATAGCTCTCAACCCGGATGATCAAATAAAGACTGTCTTTATTACCCCGTACGGGGCTTATTGCTATCGTGTCATGTTCTTTGGGTTGCGGAATGCTGGGGCTACCTATCAGAGATGCATGCAGAAATGCTTGCATGATCAAATTGGCAAAAATGTGCAGGTGTACATAGATGAAATTGTCATAAAAACGAATAAAACACATACTCTGCTTAGTGATATTGAGGAAACCTTTGCCAACTTGCGCAAGTATAAAATGAAGTTGAATCCGACTAAATGCACCTTTGGCGTACCGGATGGCAAGCTACTCGGCTTCCTGGTATCCAGCCGGGGCATTGAAGCCAATCCTTCAAAGATAAAAGCTATAGAGAGCATGTCTTTGCTGAGATCACTGAAGGATGTACAGAAATTCACTGGATGCCTGGCTTCTCTGAGCCGCTTCCTGGGCAGAATGGGCGAGAAGGCCTTTCCTCTTTATCAATTGATGAAGAAGAGTGAAAAGTTTTTCTGGACACCACAAGCTGATGTAGCATTCAAGGAACTGAAGGCCATGCTGGGTAGCGCTCCGATCCTTGCTAGCCCGCTACCCAAAGAGCCAATGTTGCTGCACATTGCAGCAACCAACCGAGTGGTCAGTGTGGTGATTGTGGTGGAAAGAGAAGAGGAAGGCAAGATTGTGCAGCGGCCAGTGTACTATCTCAGAGGTGCTATCCAGCTCCAAGTAGAACTACCCGCACTACCAGAAGATGACTTACGGCATGTACCTGGGCGCGAAGAAGCTGAAGCACTATTTCCAAGAGCACCCCATCACTGTGGTGAGCTCTGCTCCCATCTCGGATATCATGGGTAACAAGGAGGCAAGTGGCAGAGTAGCCAAGTGGGCGATCGAGCTAGCCGCGTACACTCCTCTGTACGCAAGAAGAGAAGCCATCAAGTCACAGATTCTGGTGGATTTTCTAGTGGATTGGGCTGAGGTGCAGTATGAGCCTCCCTTGCCGAAAACCAACTACTGGAAGATGCATTTTGATGGCTCCAAAGTGAAGGAAGGGCTTGGGGCCGGCGTAGTGCTGACGTCACCCAAGCGAGATCAACTCAAGTACGTGCTGCAGATTCATTTCAAGGCATCTAACAATGTGGCCGAGTATGAGGCCGTGGTACACGGCTTGAAGGTAGCCAAGGAGGTTGGCGTGCAACACATCATCTGTTATGGCGACTCGGATTTGGTGGTGTAGCAAGTATCCGACACTTGGGATGCTCTGGATGCCAACATGGCATCGTATCGGTTTCTGGTGCAAACCATGACTGGCTTCTTTAAAGGATGTGAGTTCCAACATATACACCGAGCAGAGAATGACGCAACTGATGAGTTGTCCAAGTTGGGGTCTTCTCGGCAGTTCATCCCGGCTGGGATTGCCTTGGAGCATTTGAGGAATCCATCTATCAAGCCATCCCCCAACTCGGAGTCAATCGTCGTTCCTTCTCTGCCAGGCGAGGAAGCTGTTCCAACGGAGATTGATTGGGAGGCTGCAAAAGAGAACTCGGGGACTATCGTCTCCAACCCGGGGACTGCTCCATTCAACCCGAGGACTGTTGCGTTCATCGAGGGGGTCCTTGCCGAGTGCTCGGGGACTCGTCTCCAACTCAGAAGAGGTATTGGTGGCTGATCCAATGGAAGTGGACGAACCAGTGTTTCCCACACGGGAGACACCAAGTTGGGCTCCGCCCATATTATCCTTTCTAACAGATGGCACCTTGCCGAGCGACGAGGTTGCGGCCAGGCAGATACAGAGAAGATCCAAGGGCTGCATAGAAGAAGTCCTACTGGCATGCTGCAACGTTGCGTTGAGCCAGAGGAAGGAGAAGAAATTCTGGTGGAGATACACCAGGGGGAATGAGGGCATCACACCTCTTCTCGGGCCCTGGTCAACAAGGCTTTCCGGCATGGCTTCTTCTGGCTCACTGCCTTGAAGCAAGCTGAAGATATAGTGAGAAAGTGCAACGCTTGCCAGAGATTTGCAAGTAAGATTCATATGCCAGCTTCCGAGTTGAAGACCATTCCCATTACTTGGCCGTTTGCAGTTTGGTGTTTGGATATGGTGGGTCCTTTCAAGCCAGCTAGAGGAAACATGACTCACATCTTGGTCATGGTTGACAAGTTCACCAAGTGGATTGAGGTCAAGCCTATTCGAAAGTGCGATGGAGCCACAACTGTGAGTTTCCTGAAGGATGTGATCCTGAGGTACGGCTACCCGCATAGCATCATCACTGATAATGGCACAAACTTTGCTAAGGGTGCTTTTGCGAGATTCTGCAAGAAGAAGCGGATCCGGCTAGATGTTGCATCTGTTGCACATCCGACCTCCAATGGGCAAGTTGAGAGAGCAAATGGCATGGTGCTATCCGGCATAAAGCCAAGGCTGATGGAGCCATTGCTGAAAACACCTGGGTGTTGGCTGGACGAGTTGCCGGCGGTGTTGTGGAGTCTAAGGACTACCCCTAACCGATCAACCGGATACACACCATTCTTCCTGGTATATGGAGCTGAGGCCGTGTTGCCCACTGACCTAGAGCATGACTCGCCCCGAGTAAACCTCTACACTAAGGCGGAGGCGAGAGAAGCTCGAGAAAATGACGTTGACCTGCTGGAAGAAGCAAGAGAGTCAACTCTGTCATGTTCAGCTGTATATCAGCAAAACTTGAGGCGTTATCACACCCGGAAAGTGAACCCAAGGGTTTTCCGAGAAGGAGACATGGTCCTTAGGCTTGTGCAGCGCACGGCCGGGATGCACAAGCTATCCCCTCCGTGGGAAGGACCTTTCATTGTGAGCAAGGCTCTGCACAATGATTCCTACTATCTAGTTGACGCACAGACACCCCAGAAGAACAGGCCGGATAGAGCTGGAGAGGAATCTAAGCGCCCCTGGAATGTAGCTCTACTCCGCCGTTTTCATTCGTGAGAAGAAAGTTGTATGTATCCCCTCAACCGAGTTAAAATTCTAGTAGGCACTCCGAATTCAAACTCGGGGACTGCCCTTGTCCAAATTTGTTCTGTGTTGTTCTACTCTTTTTTACTTTGTCTACTCGATTGCTATACTTAGAATTTCATAAGAAAATTTAGTAATGTGTTTAAACCCAAGGGCCAACTCTTCGACTCTGCTGTTGTCTGGAACCCGGCTTCATGGCAAGCAAGAGAACAAGCCAAAGGTCAATGAGCACACGAAAAATTAATAAGAAGAAGAGAGGTGTAGCAACCGAGTAGGGTGTTCTTCTCAGTTTTTCTTATCTTTTTCGGCTAAGTGGTGGGCAGCGTTACTATGAATTTTTCTAAGTGGCTAAGTATTTGAAACTCAAACTTTGAAATCTTGTGACTCGACTACCAAAAAAGCCACAAGTGGCAGGTAAGAGCTAAGACGAAAAGAGAGGGTGGATAAAAAATGCAACTCGGGGACTTGCATAATAACACAACCCGACATTAAGCCAGAGTTGCTAAAACTTCAACTTAAATAAAAACTGAGTGGCAACAAGACATAAAGGTTTCGGTTACATCTGCACCCGGCATCCCGGGGATCTGATAAATGTTTTGAGGTAAAGCTTCCAGGAGTTACTCAACAGCGGCGGTGTTGTCCGCGTCGGTGGTGGCAGAGGCAGTGGGCTCAGAGGTTGCTGTAGCCACCGAGATTGGATCTGTTGCTGAAGTGGACGCGGTAGACTGGGTCCTGGGCAGCGGGTTGCCACCAGTTGGCACAGCACCAGGCGCCCCCCAGCTCGGGAGCTGGCCCCTCGATCACCATCTCGGTGGTGATGGTGGTCTCCTGAGCGATGGGTTGCGACGACTCGGCCTCTGCGTTAGTGGCCAACTCGGACTCCTCCGTGTTGACCATCTGCTCGGTCCCCTCAATCACCTTGGCCTTCCCCTTCACGACTGCTCTCTTGGCATCGTCATCTTCAGACTAGGCATCATCATCCTCATCATCCTCTTCATCATCATCTTCCGGCTCGGGGAGGCCGTCGATGTAGACGCCCGTGTCGGCGTAGGATGCAATCTCATAGGCTATCTCCTTGCGGCGAGCAATGCAATCTGGTTCCTTGGTCCATTTGGAACCTTCCCGGCGTGTGCGGATCCTGTCGAGATTCAGATTCTCGTACCAGCTGATGATGAAGTGCAGCAACTCGTCAGCTCCTGCCCGAGCTGCGGAGGCGCGCCACTTCTTAAGCTCGGCCTTGACTCCATCCAGGTGCTCGGCAATTTCGCTGAAGGTTTCTGGCACCTCCTTCTCAGGCCAGAATAACTTGTGCAATTTGAATCCAGTGGACACCATGGAGGTGCTCAGGCCCTTGAGGGAGCAGACCTGCATTTTGATGTTGAGGAGATGGTCGTTGATTGTGGAAGTGTTGTCAATAGGCATACCAGATGCAGCTCTGAGTTGCCTTGCTTTGTCCATAGCTGGCACACCAGCAGAGCGAAGTTCCGGGAACATGTCTAAATAAGGAACTAGTAAAAATCAGAAACAGAGACCGAGAAGAAGCAAAACCAAGTAGGAGAAGGCAGAGAAGAGAAAACCAAGCTGAATGCATAGTAAAGGGAACTCACATTCTAGGTCCACCAGCAGGGCTCCCAACTTGATCTTCCAGTCATTCGCGTCCGAGATGTGCCTGTCTTTGATGCGACAGGATTCCGTGATCTGAGTAACGAGAAGCCGGTTATGTTCCTTCAGCAAGGAGATCTCCATCTCGAGGGCTTTCTTCTCGGCCTTGGCAGTCATCTCGATTTTATTCTTCTCGTCAACATGATTGATGGCGGTTTGGAGTGCGGCTTGGAGTTCGAGATGGAGCTTCTCGTTTTCCGCCCTCTCGACAGCACGCTCCTTCTCAATCTCTGCTTCTCGGGTTTCCAACTGCTGCTGCACCTCGGCAGGCATAAGGCAGTTCAGGTGTTGCTCCCGGAAGTTCTTATACTCTTCTGCGATAAGAACAACATCATCAGCAGAGTAGCCAGATAAGTAAAAAGACACAATCACAGAGAAGAGGGAAAGAGGCTCACCTTCCAGAGTTTGGATCTTGCTTTGGGCAGAGGCAGCAAAGACCTCGCAGTCCCGATGTCTGTCCATCAAGTCCTTGAGCTTGCCTGCAGAGTAAACTAAGATGAAGCAAAAAGCAAACACGGGCGTGAACACAAAACGCACAAACCGAACTGCTGAAAGCTTACCTTCAACTTCTGAGATCTGGAGGGTGCGGTCCAGGGTCATCTTTTCCATCGCCTCACTATCTTTCTTGTCGGCTTCAAGATCCGCGATACGATCCCTAGCGATGCGATGGTTCCACAGCAGCCGACGGAAAACCCTAGTCCTCTTCTGGACGCTATTTTAGAGAAGAAGAGAAAAAGTGTAAGTCTTTTGGGAGATTTGGCCCGAGTAGATGTCAACTCGGCTGAGTCTTCAACTACTCGGCCCGAATCTCAGGGACTGGGGAATGACTAAGAAGAAAAGAGGAAAAGAGAAAACGAGAAGAGAAAGAAGAAACCAGCAACTCGGAAAATGCAAGAAGGAGAAGAAACTCTTACCGCGTAGCCCTGCTCAATATCCTCAATGTTCTTGCGCATAACAAAGAGCTTCCCGGCAAGGGTGCAGACAGGGCTGGCAATAGTCATGGCGACGGAACCAACATCAGCTTTGTTCCAGTCGAGGCGTGGTCGATCTCGCCCAGCTCCATACCATTCCATTTGGGGTTGCCGTGTGCCTGGCTGTTCCAGGCCGGGTCGACGAAGCCTACTCGGTCCAAGATGGCAGTGAGGCCTTCTCCTTCAATTTCATCGTCTTCTTCACCGCGCGAAAAGAGATCAGGAGTAGCTGCTTTCTTCCCCTTGGACTTAGTGGTTCCCACAACTTGACCTTCCTTGAGAACGGCTAGTCGCTTCTCTCCCTTGGATAGCGAGATCTTGTGCTGCTGCGACGGATTCATCATGTACTCGGGGAAGGCAGCGCTCCGCTTCTCGTCAGGGCCAGTGGTAACCCCGGAGGCAGACGGGTTGGTGTTCGAACCTGAGGGAGCAAGTGTGAGCTGGGTGCTCTTCACCTGCTTCCCGGAAGGATCACCTCGTGGCTTGGGAGGCGGCATCTGCTGTTCAGCCTGCGAAGCATTGCGCTTCGGCTATATCCGGGTGGCCTCGCTCTTGATAATCTTCTTGGCGCTTGGAGAAGTGGCAGGCCAAGAAGGCGGTGGTACTTGCAGAGTAGGTTGAGGAGGTATCGGTGCTGATTGAGTTGGTGGGGGAGTTGGTGCACGGGGTGGAGTCACTTGTTGAGTTGGCGACACTGGTGGTCGGCTACCCGGTGCAGCATCTGACTGCACTTGATCTTGATGGGTGAGCTCCACCACGTCTTCTTCTACCCGCTGCTCTGCAGCAGGGTCTGGCCTTGTGTCTACATTGTCTTCTACCCGTGGCCCGGCCACGGGATCATCTTGTTCAGCAGCGTGGAGGTCTTGCTGCTGCTCGGGAGTGGCGTCTGGCCGCTCCAGGGCGGCATCGTCTTGCTGCCCAGCAGCGTCTTCAGTGTTTTTCCCAGCTGATGCAGTTGGGGGAGATGGTGGCATCTTGTCGTTGGCAGCATCCTGGGCAGTTTGCGGCGCGTCAGGTTGCTGCTGCTCGAGGATGGGGTCGGTGTCTTCCCCGGCGCCAGTGTTCTCAGCGCCGAGATCTCTTTCTTCATCAACAGGGGAGGACGCGCGCGTCCTATCCTGCTGGTCTTGTTCTTCATCGTCGTCCGAGAGCTCTACGAGTTTCTCTCGGGGCACAACTGTCTTTCTCTTGGGGCGGGGAGCGGCCGCAGCAGCATCCGCATCGAGAGGGGCGCTGGAAGGAGAAACAAGTTCAGAAAGGAAGCAGAAAGAGGGAGGAAAGGAAGCGGCCACAAATCAAAGTTCTACTTGGAGAAACACTTACCCTCTGCTGGTAGGGGTTGTCCTCTTGCGGGAAGCGAGGGCCTTGGGACCGCCTTTCTTCTTGGGTCTCTTGGAGGAGGGTTCCTGGGCACCGCTACCCACCCTCTTCCGAGTATTGGGAGCGGCCATGGATAGAGGATTAACCTCTAGGGGATCATCCTCATCGTCCAACTCAGAATCCTCTGCAGAGTAGAAGAAGAAATAAATTCAGAAACAGAGAAGGGAATCAAAGTGCGCTACTGATGAACAGAAAGATGAACTCGGTCACCTTCGTCATCTTTGGACCAATCCCGAATAGACGCATCAACTCGGGACTTACCAGGCTGATTGGCATGAGGGATGCAAAGGGTGTCTTAGGTGTCGTAGGCGGTCGCATCGTCCTCTTCTCGGTCCTTGGACCAGTTGGCCTCGAAGATCTCATTGTCTTCTTCTAGCTGGCGATCGATGTGTTGTTGAGGCAAACATGAAGCACAGTGAGTTGGGTTCTCGGCTAAGGATTTCTACTCGGGATAGCATGCAAACACAAAGAATATTCAGCTAAGGATTTCTACTCGGGATAGCATGCAAACACAAAGCATATTCAGCTAAGGATTTCTACTCGGGATAGCATGCAAACACAAAGCATATTTAGCTAAGGATTTCTACTCGGGACAACATGCAAACGTGAAGCATATTAGGCTGAGTAATCCTACCCGGCACGGCATGCAAACACAAAGCATATAGAGCCAAAAGGATAAGTGTGATGACCTACTCGGTGCATCATGCAAAGATTAAGCATACAAAGCTGAGAGACTACCTATTCGGTATTAAGGTGCAAACACAAAGCACATAACTCTAACCTGTTCAATGGGCTTGAGGCGGTGATGACTCCCAAGTACAGGGGATCAATTGTAGTACCTTTCGATAAGTATTTGAGTGTCGAACCCACGAGGAGCTGAAGGTAAGCTATCTATTCTCTAAAGCCCTATAACTCTCTTATATGGCTGTTTATGCAAAGCAATAAGTTTGACTAAAAGAAACTAACTAATTAAAAGCAAGTGACGTGGAGTGTGGTTTGTCTAGTAACTAGTGAAGCAAGTTTCTAAAGCAAGTTTCTAAGCAAGTTTCACAAGTGGCAAGCAGCAAATATCTCAAGTATCTCAAGGGAGCAAGTGTTCTAGCAATAGGTGTTTCGTTCGTGTGGTTGTCACAATTAGTGAAGAACATGTTTTAGTCTTAGTTGTTTCTTCTAGGAAGGAGCCATGAATAGGTATAGTCAAGTAAATGATCTACAACCCCTTATGATGGATCATGTGGCCAAGTAAATGACTGTACAAGATTTATTAAGACATAAAGTCCCACCATAGCCTTACGTTCTAAGGTCCCCTATATATATCCCCCAATAACTTAACTTTGTGGCTCGGTCTCAGGTTACTGTCACTCCCAAGTCACCACCACTCCATTATGCTACCGGTGATCACCTTACATGCATTCCCCAACATATGCGTGCACTCATATATTGTACGTAAAGACAATCATAGAAGATAAAAAACTTGTATGCAACCAATCAACGAACTATTTCACCATTGCCAAGAACAATTCACTACTCAAACATAGACAGGGAGACACAATACATCAAGGGAATATAGTATTGCATCATACATCGTGTTTGCCAAGAGATTACAGTGGATAGATGGAGCTGATCTTGCTGTAGATGTTGATGATGAACACGCCGGAGGGGGGTGGAGTCCTCCGGGGGTGATCCCGGCGGCGTTTCCCCCCTCCGATCTTCTCCGAGGCAGCCTTCTGTCTCTCTGTTTCGTGGTTTCGTCTCTCGGCGCCGCCCCTTCCTGGAAAAGGCCAGGGGACCCTTTATATAGTCGTTTTTAGGTCACGAGACACTCGGGAGAAGAAAGATCGACGGCATCGGAGCCACGGGGGCAAAAAGGGGGCCTCTCACGCGGCCAAGGAATCTGGCCGCGTGGAGGGTCCTCTTTGCCACCTGGTTGGCCTTTTGGCCCTCTACTTTGGCCCATGGTCTTCGTCTCGAAAATTCTGAACCGTGCTGTTTGGCCTTGCCCTTTTTGGAGTCCCGAAGCTCCCGGAAAGTCTGAAACACTAAAAAGTACGTTTTCTGGAAAAGCAGGGTTAGAACCAAAAGAAGGGGGATTGTTTAGAAAATCCCCCAAATCATTATAAAACATGAATATAAGTTGCTAATATGTAGGAAAAACAAGTAATAACATGCAAAGTTCATGTATGCATTTTACATGCATCAACATCCCCAAGCTTAACCCATGCTCGTCCTCGAGTATGAAGGTGATAAAACTAACATGGACTTTGCATATTGAAACAATCATGGGATATCAAGGAGGATTATTCATGCTACATATAATCAAATGATTATTACTAGAAATGAGTAGCAATATATAATTCATGCTGTAAGAAATATCAAATATGCAAGCAAAGATGCTTCATGAAAGTTCACAAAGTGTATAATGAAATAGAAGCACTATGGACCAAATGCATACACAAAATGAAAAATAAAATCCTATATTGGTCAAAGAATAGCATAATGGAAAATAGAAAATATGGTGGACACTTTGGAGAAAATTGAGTAGAGGTAAAACATGATCAAGTCTTATTTAGCCTCTAAATTATTCAACTAAAATTACTAATTGAAATGTGGTATCCATTGATCTAGGACTCTCATTGCCCCTTTATCACTAGCATCTTAAATGGTTAATGTTGAAGTAATGTGAATGACAAGGTGGTTGAAAGCCTCATGTCCCGTGAGTGTGAAAACCTACTCCATGATTACTCAACTTAAGATTCCTAATAAGCTATGTACAATCATAATAAGTATTAATGACATCATAGAGAACCGCAAAGAGGTACCTCTTGCCCCATGACATGGAAACAAGCCCATGTCACAATGACAAGACAAACAAACGGAGTAGACTCATCATCCTTTTTATTTTCATTCACTATTATGCATAGCTTCTTATTTTATGGTAGGATGTGTTGTAGAGTCACTCAAGATATAAGTAAATTTCCACCATGATAAAGCATGGCTTGGGTTAGCGGCCCAATGCATTTCTCTAGTCATATAGATACTTACTCATCAAAACTTACTATTCCTCTATTTCATTTCGGCATGGCAGGAGTCCAAAAACAAAAGTACATGATATCAACCAAATGTAAATTTTTGTGCAATGTTGAAAGCTTTCCGGTGATACACGTTTATAGCTAGCTCCCAACCACACACTTGTCAAACGCAAAACTTGTGGCTCCCATTATTGGGTCATGTTTATTAGATGCATAAAAAGTAAAGTGTGCCTTCAAAAGTTCGTGATAGTCCTATACCAAGTTCAACCCATGACAATTAATAAAGTGAATATCTTAATTTAGAACATAAATAACACAATAACATGGTGAACATACTCGGAATAGCAATGAAGCTAATGGGAAGATATGGTGGACTCACTGGAAATACTTGGCTAAGGAGTGTTGGAAACAAGTTTTTACTTGTTGGAATTTTTAAATTTTTGGCTAGCAAGAGGGAGATAGTTGGCCAGCTACTATGCATGCATATGTCCATAGAACTACTCATTTCATGACAAACTAAATAAACCAGCAATTAACATCAAGGACATGAATAAGAGATAGCTCAAGACAACATTATTGCAAATTTCTACACATAAAAAGCCTATAAATCATGCAAACATATGTAGCTCTTCAAATCAACCATGGCATCCCTATTCCAAGTCATAATACTAGCATCCAATACATTCCAACCCCAAACTCCAGTAGCTCAATATCATATAAAATGATGGGTGTGGTCTTATCAAAACAAAAACAAAAATAAAAACTAGACGCTTCAAGTCTCTACGATAAACGCTTTGCTTAGAAAAACAGAAAGTAGACGTGTGCTAAAAAAAAGAGTGTAGCTCCAGTGGGGTGTTCAGCACATCCCAAAGCTTATGGCTTTCACCATTCTTGGATGTCTTGAGGCGCAGCTCCTCTATTTCCTGTGAAAAAACTTCACAAAACATGTTTCTCACATTCTTTTTCTGTGGGGTGAGATTAGCAAGGACAAACAAATCACATGCTTGCTGTGCAAAATTTCAAATCAAATGCTCCAGTAGATAGACAATAAGGTTAATTATGTTGTATGTTCACTCTCTTTCTTGAAATAATCACGGATATTCGATTCCCAAGCCCAAAGAGTGCATAAAACAAAAGAAGGCAGAATCTGTCCAGAAAAGCAACAACAGAAAAACGAACGATTTCCCTAATCTAGACTCGTCAGAAAATTAAGGCAATTTTTGTGCTTACATAGGACGAAAAGTTCCAGAACATACTAAAAAATTAGCTCAATCCGACACACCAATAAAAAACGTAAAATCATACGGTGAGCAGACTCGTGCTGAAACAGAAATTTCATGCACTAGGATAGCAACTTATAAGTCCAAATGGGTTTGACTTGACTCTTTATTGAAAACTCCAGAATTAAAACAACAAAAACTAATATTTTGACACAGCAAGAGGACACTAGGAAAATCCAAACAAAAACAACCGGGTTGCCTCCCGTAAAGCGCTTTCTTTATAGCCATATAGCTAGGCTTTACTTACTTAACATCATGATGGTTGGAGTGAGGTGGCTCGGCATCCCCAAGCTTGGATTCCTGTACTTATTTGATACATGTAGGGTGATCCCATGGGTACATCCCCAAGCTTGATTGGTTGTCCCTCTTGATCTTTGTTCATCTCACTCAACTCTTCCTCCTGAAAAATTCTTCTTACACAAATCTCAACATAAAACTTGATTAGAGGGGTAAGTGCCTCCATAAATAAAATCCACATAGGTACAGCAAAGACACATCATGAGTTGATTATAAATATTAACTACGGTTACTACAGTTGTGCATTGCTCCTTGATCAAAAGAACCACACAAAACACAAGTAATGAGAGCAATGCAAAATAAAGACATAATCTGCCAAAAACTGAACAGCCCGTAAAGAGTGAATTTTTAGAGGCACTTAAGTTGCTCAAATCAGAAAACTTAAAACTAATGAAATATGTAGTGATAAGTAAATATTGCTGTCGTAAATTACCAGGTCAAAATTCCACTTCTGTGATTTTAAACATTTTTCGCAGTGAAGTTCAGGAATCTGTTTTCTTGACAGCTAATTACTATTGTTTAATCCTATCTCTCATATAAGATTATTCTTGCCATTTAAGATGAGAAATAAGACAGAAATGTGATGTTACAGTAGTGAAATAATATTTTTATTGTTTTTAGCTTTGGAAAAAGTTTTAATGATAGAGACTTTGCAATGGTTTCATTGGCATGAACAACACATGTTCAAGGTCGACCCCAACTTCTCCATTACTCATCCTTCTCATTTACTTTCCCAAATTTTTTATAAAATGAAAATCTTAAACTAAATGATAGATAACAGTAGGTAAAGGTATTTTACATGTTGAAAAGACATAAATGTGTGCTCAAACCGAATAGGAAATTAAAGCATAAGGAACACACCAAAAAATATTAAACAATTTATTTTTAAGTCTAACCCATTTCCTATGCATTGGCATTTTGTAATGAAACAAATAAAATAAGCACATAATATCAAGCATAGAAAGGTAGATCAAGTGCAACTTCAATACTTTCAGCATAAAGAGGGGAAACTTAATATTGTTGAAATATGTGTAACCATGTTTCCCTCTCTCATAATAATTTTCAGTAGCATCATGAATAGATTCAACAATATGAATATCACATAGAACATTCTTATCATGAGCCACATGCATAAAAGAATCACTACTCTCCACATAAGTAAAATCCTCATTAGTGATAGTGGGAGTTAAACATTCATAATTTTCATTGCAATCATCATATATAGGAGGCATAGTATCATCAAAGTGAATTTTCTCCTCCAATCTTGGGGAACTAGAAATATCATGCTCATCAAAACCAACTTCCCCAATCTTAAAACTTTCCATAGAATCAACAAGTATATCATTTTTATCCTCAATAGTAGGGGGACTAAAAATATCATATTCATCAAGACAAACTTCCCCAAGCTCAAGGTTTTCCTTAGCAATAAAGGTGTTCAAAAAATTAGTACTACCACAAATATGATTGTTGTGCAAATAACTTTTCAATTTCTCCTCAAACACTTCATGTCCTAATTCAAGGCAGATATTATACAGTTCTAAAATTGTTTGGTTGTTTTCCATTTTATAATTTTTTTTTGTGTTTTAGGTTTATATGTTATTATGCAATGAAAACAATAATAAAAGCTTAGCACAACGCTCCCCGGCAACGGCGCCAGAAAAGTGCTTGATGACTCCCAAGTGCAGGACATCAATTGTAGTACCTTTCGATAAGTATTTGAGTGTCGAACCCACGAGGAGCTGAAGGTAAGCTATCTATTCTCTAAAGCCCTATAACCCTCTTATATGGCTGTTTATGCAAATCAATAAGTTTGACTAAAAGGAACTAACTAATTAAAAGCAAGTGACGTGGAGTGTGGTTTGTCTGGTAACTAGTGAAGCAAGTTTCTAAGCAAGTTTCACAAGTAGCAAGCACCAAATATCTCAAGTATCTCAAGGGAGCAAGTGTTCTAGCAATAGGTGTTTCGTTCGTGTGGTTGTCACAATTAGTGAAGCACATGTTTTAGTCTTAGTTGTTTCTTCTAGGAAGGCGCCATGAATAGGTATAGTCAAGTAAATGATCTACAACCCCTTATGATGGATCATGTGGCCAAGTAAATGACTGCACAAGATTGACTAAGACATAAAGTCCCACCATAGCCTTACGTTCTAAGGTCCCCTATATATATCCCCCAATAACTTAACTTTGTGGCTCGGTCTCAGGTTACTGTCACTCCCAAGTCACCACCACTCCATTATGCTACCGGTGATCACCTTACATGCATTCCCCAACATATGCGTGCACTCATATATTGTACATAAAGACAATCATAGAAGATAACAAACTTGTATGCAACCAATCAACGAACTATTTCACCATTGCCAAGAACAATTCACTACTCAAACATAGACGGGGAGACACAATACATCAAGGGAATATAGTATTGCATCATACATCATGTTTGCCAAGAGATTACAGTAGAGAGATGGATCTGATCTTGCTGTAGATGTTGATGATGAACACGCCGGAGGGGGGGTGGAGCCCTCCGGGGGTGATCCCGGTGGCGTTTCCCCCCTCCGATCTTCTCCGGCGGCAGTCTTCTGTCTCTCCGTTTTGTGGTTTCGTCTCTCGGCGCCACCCCTTCCTCGAAAAGGCCAGGTGACCCTTTATATAGTCGTTTTTAGGTCACGACACACTCGGGAGAAGAAAGATCGACGGCATCGGAGCCACGGGGGCAAAAAGGGGGCCTCTCACGCGGCCAAGGAATCTGGCCGCGTGGAGGGTCCTCTTTGCCACCTGGTTGGCCTTTTGGCCCTCTACTTTGGCCCATGGTCTTCGTCTCAAAAATTCTGAACCGTGCTCTTTGGCCTTGCCCTTTTTGGAGTTCCGAAGCTCCCGGAAAGTCTGAAACACTAAAAAGTACGTTTTCTGGAAAAACAGGGTTAGAACCAAAAGAAGGGGGATTGTTTAGAAAATCCCCCAAATCAGTATAAAACATGAATATAAGTTGCTAATATGTAGGAAAAACAAGTAATAACATGCAAAGTTCATGTATGCATTTTACATGCATCAGGCGGCTATACGGCACGAAGCCGTACGCCCAGTTATCAGAGAGCGAGGTCTGCATGATGGACCTGGCCCAGATAGCCACCTAAGCCTTGCTGAGCTCGAACGTCGTTGTTCTTGTGCAGTCACGGGGTCCTCCCATGTGGCACATCTTGTGTGACCGGCGCTGGAGCGGGAGTACCCGGCGTGATATCCAACATGCGATGGGATCGTCCTGAAGAAACCCTTCCGAGATCAACTCGGTCAGGCGTCGCTCAACCTGGAGGACGTCCGGGATGGTCTTCTTGGGGTCGTAGCCCCAGTGCTGCCCGGTGGGCAGTGCATTCTTGAATCTTGGGAGCCCTATCCGGTCTTCGATAGGCTTCCCCTCTTCGGCAGCAACATTCTTCACATATAGGAAACCGCGCTGCCACTTGTGCACGGTTTCCGATCCTTTGACCCTCGGGTGGTGCCCAGTCTTGCGCTGCAACATCATGGCGCTACACGTCTGGGTCATCGCGCGAGCGTTCTCGGTGTTCCCAGGATCGGGAACACTCTGTTTGCGAAAGCAAATGTATCTTGCCCATGTGTGGATTGTCGGGTAGACACCTAAGAAGGCCTCACACACGACGGCTCGTATGGATAGCATGATGATGGCGTTTGGTGGAAGGTGATGCGGCTGGAGGCCGAAGTGTTTGAGGAACTCGGAAAGAAAATCGGAGATGGGAAGGCCGAAGCCACGTTTGAAATGGGAGACAAAGACGACGTACTCGTCCTTGTAGGGTTTCGGGATGATCTCGGTACTTGGATGCCTGCAGACGATGCCGGGAGGGATGCGGCGCGTGTTGACAAGGCACTAGCAGTCCTCGGCAGTGACGTCCGAGCCCTCCCAGCCGGCTCGGGCGGCAGCATCCTCGTCTCCGCGTGGAGCCATGGAGGCGGAAGTGCTCGTGGGAGATTGGAATCAACGGAGCTGAGCGGAGGCGCTTCTCTCTGTCTCTCTCGCGGTGTGTGGAGCAGCGGCGCAGCGAGTGCTTGCGGTGGCGGTGTGCTCGACGGCGGCGGAGAGGCGAGGGGGCGTGAGATTGGGAAGAACGGGAAAGAGGAGAAGGGAACGTCGTGGGGGTATTTATCTCTCCCCCTCGAGTTGCCGTTACCGGTGGATTGATCGTGGGCAATGATCGTGCGGCGTGGGTTAAGCGACCGTTAGAAACGCACACAGTGCAAAACGCGTGCGTAACATGCGCAGTTAATCCCACGTCCGGATCGTGGGCTCTCGAGTACGGTTGACGTGACCTAACGAGCTTGTGGGCCCAGGATGCAGAGACTGGCGCGTGGCCTGCCGTGTCCCTAGCACCGAGGCGTCGGGGGCACAAGGGTTTGACACGTGCCCAGTAGCGACACGGAGAGGTGGATTTGGGCCGATTCAGCGGGATCGCGTTCGAAATTTCACTAAGTTATTTTACTCGGCAGCTCAGGAGAGATATTGCTCTACTCAGCTACCAGGAAGGTTATCTCGTAACCACAGTTGAAGAGATTCGAGAAGGGGTTACTGGTTCAAAGTCAGAGTGCAACTCGGCATTACTAATTCGAGAAGACAAATTGATTTAAGCTGGCAGGGCCCAGTGAACGAGTTCGCAGTACTCTACCAGCTTCGGGGACTAATGTCGGGGGGTTACCCCCGAGTAGGGGTAAGGCAAGTGGTAAAAGGCAAAGATCAGTGTACGGTTGGCCGGGTTGGTGGCTACCCGGTACCCCTCTACCCGGTAGTCTCTATCCGGTCATATGTATTGAAGACCAAGAGAAGATATTGAGCAAGTTTGTATTCGTCCGGATAGCGGTCAGGTGGTCCGAGTAGATGGACTGCGTTCTTACTCGGGCAAGAAGTCAATGGAGCCGTTCTGACAAGGGATCCCGGGTATCCTGCGTCCGTACCAGTGTGCGGTTCAACTTACGGAGCATGTGATTATCCGCTGTCGTGGTGGTGTCACGGCAGATGCCATAGGATGGCTAAAGTTGTGGGGATGATGGACGCTGGAGGCGCTCAGGGACGGATCACGCAGCGAGTAGCCGCGTGAGTGTGAGGCTAGCACTGCAAACAACAGGATCTACCCAGGTTCAGGGCCCTCGTGTGGAGGTAAAACCCCTACTCCTGCCTTTCTCTCTTTATATTCGAGTCTCACCGAGTAGCCACAGTACAAGTGTTTCTCTCTACCGAGTAGCCACTCTTCTCTCTAAGCTACTGTAGTCCTTAGTCGTGTCATCCCTCGTGCAGGAGGAGGCAGGGCACCTTATATACTGGTGCCCAGCCGGATACAGCCAAGGTGTCGACACTATGTGCACACTGTGTACTTCCGGGTTCCCGCTGACACCTTTACACCTTTTGGCTTCCTGGATTGTCTTCATGTGCAAAGTCGTTCCGCAGAACCGAGGAGCTGATCTGTTATCACTGCCACGAACACAGAGTAGGTCGCCCCTATTCTGCGACGCCCTGCTGACACACTGTCACGGTCAGGCACGCGCTCCGCAGATGAACAGTGCCGTGAACAGTGCCAAAATACGGACCCGGGATACGCGGGATCCTGTGTCAGAACGGCTCCTTTGACTTCTGGCCCGAGTAGGAGACCGCCATTTCTACTCGGACCACTTCCTCTACCCGGAGGAGAATAACTTCCCTGATTCTTCCTCCTCGCCTTCAGTGTGTACGGCCGAATAGCGGACGACCTGGTAGCGAGTACCGGGTAGCCGCTACTCTGCCAAGTGTCTCTTCTGATCTTGCCCTTTAGCACTTGCCTTTACCCTACTCGGGGGTATCCCCCCGACATTAGTCCCCGAAGCTGGTAGAGTCCTACGAACTTGTTCACTGGGCTCTGCCAGCTTAAAAACCAATCTTGCCTTTGAGCCTTAGGTTGCTGAGTAGAACCTCCGAGTAGCTCTGTATTCTGTCTCAATTTTCTTCTTTTCCGAATAGGGCCGCTTCTCTTCCCTGTCACCGAGTAAAATGAGTTGGCGAATTTTCCAAACAGAATCTCTGCGTGGCAGAGCGAAATCCGGCTTTCGGCAGCGCAACTGGGCACGTGTCACGTTCCCGTACTCCCGACGCCTCGGTGCCCGGGAACTGACAGGCAACGCGCCCAGTTTTCACGGCCCGGGCCCACTAGCCCGTTATGTCCCATCAAGCGCAGTTATTACCCACGATCGCGTCGTGGGATCAATTGTGGCCGTTACGTGCGCGTTCCGCGCCGTGTGCGTTTCTAACCGGCCCACACACCCCACGCCGCACGATCTCCGGACATAACTGATCCCACTAATTCCAATCGTAACGGCAACCCGCGGGGAGGTATAAATACCCCCTCGGTAACTCCCTTCTCCTCTTCCTGCCTTCACATTCCCCTCGCCTCTTCGTTTCTCCGCCGCCGTCGAGCTCTTTGCTGCCGTGCCCCTTGTAACGCCAAAAGGCTAACCTTTTCCACCAAGTTCCACCCAATCATCACCAAATCTCCTCCCCCGCTCGATGGCTCGTGACGACGGCGCCCGCGCCGGGTGGTCTGGATCCACCGTCACTGCAGAGGAGTGCCAGTGGCTGGTGAACACGCGGCGAGTTCCTGCCGGCGTCCGCTGCCGGCCTCCCGCTGGCGAGCTCGTCCCCGCTCCGGAGGCGGACGAGCACGTGGTCTTCCTCGCGCACTTCGCGCGGGGATTCGGGCTTCCGGCATCGGATTTCTTCCGCGGCTTCCTCGACCACTTCGGGATCCTGCCGCACCACCTACCACCGAATGCGGTGGTGATGCTCGCATACCACGCCGTGGTGTGCGAGGCATTTCTGGGCGTGCGCCCCACGCCGATGACCTGGGCGCGCTTCTTCTTCTTCCAGAAGTAGAGCAAGGCCAAGCCGGGTAGCGCGGAGAGCAGCCGCGGCGTGACCGAGACCGGCAGCGCCATGATGGTGCAGCGCAGCGGGACCAACCACCCGCGCATCAAAGGTCTTGATTCCGTGCGCAAGTGGCAGAGAACGTTCTTCTACCTGAAGAACATCCCCGTCAAGAAGGACGAGCCCGTGGTCGACCCGATCAATCTTCCCCGGTGGACCAATTCGCCTCCTACCGGGCAGAATTGGGGATTCAAGCCCCCGCTAGACGGCAACATCAAGCAGATCAACGCGCGCCTCGCCAAGTTGAAGGAGAGCGGGCTCAAGGACGACGACCCCATCGCCTGCTGGATCTCCAGGCGAGTGCTCCCGCTCTAGCACCGCGCACATCTCATGTGCTACATGGGCGGCAACCGAGATTGCACTCGGACGACCACATTCGAGCTCAGCAACGCGAATGTGGCCGTCTGGGCGCGCTCCATCATGAGCACCGGCCTCAGGGACAACTGGCAGTATGGCTTCGTGCCGTACAGCCGCACGAAGCCAATCAAGCGGGTTAGTACCCTTCTCCCTGCTTTCTGCACATCGATTCCGAGTAGACGGCCTTCTTAGCTTAGGGTGCTTAGTATCCGCACTCTGTGCCGAGTAGGATACTTAGCCGTATTGCTTAGGCTTCATGTGCTTTATGTTTGCATGCCACTCCGAGTAGGGCACTTAACAGTATCGCTTAGGCTTTATGTGCTTTATGTTTGCACGCCACACCGAGTAGGACACTTAGCAGTATTATGCTTCGTGCTAGCATCCCGCTCCGGGTAGGATCCCTTATGCTTCCCGACTGATTCATGTTTCCTGCTTATATCTCCAGCGCCTCTCTCGCCAGCTCGCTGAGAGCGAGGAGCGCTTCGAGGCCAATTGGCACGCAGATCGGACAGAGGACGACGAGGTCTCCTACGACACCGCGGACACTCTCAGCATCCCTCATGCCGTCCAGACGGATAGGCATCATGTCGACGCGTCCGTTCGAGATTGGTCCGAAGACGACGACGAAGGTGATTGCGTTCACCTTTATGGTCGCGAGTAGCGCAACCCAATTTCCTCTTGTTTCCTAACTGTTTTCTTCTTCTCAACTCTACAGAAGATGCTGACGCTGATGCTGATGCTGAAGAGGAGGGCGAGGACGAGGAAGAGGAGGCCCTTGACGCCGATCCGCTTGCGGTTGCTGCTCCCGCTATTCGCAAGAGGGCGGGTAGTGGTGCTCAAGAGCCCCCTAGCAAGAAGCCCAAGCAAGCCGCGAAGAAAGTCAAGCAGGGGAGACGGCTACCCCCTTCTCGTGCCGGGTAAGCGATTTTCTTCCAAGTTGCCATTTGCTGTTGCTGCTTTCTCGGAACTCCTTATTCTGCTACTGCTTCTCGATTTTTTCTGTTTCCCACACTCTTCTTATGAACTTCTTTCTTCTCTTCAGCGCCCCCTTGGATGCTAATGCTGCTGCCGCACCCACCAAGTCCAAGTCCAAGAAGAGATCCGCCATCGACGTAGATGCGCTCATCGATCTCTCTGAAGAGGATGAGGTCGTTGCACAGGACAGGGTGCGCTCGCCCTCTCCTGTGAAAGGAGAATATGAGGACAACGCCCAGGACATGGATGCTGGTGCCCGCGATGCTGACCAGGAGCAGCAGGATGCCGCTCACGACGACAGACCACTTTCTCCCCCTGCTGCCGCAGCCGGGGAAGACGTAGAGCAAGGCCCCGAGCAACAAGATCATGCCGCCTTTGAGCGGCAGGAAGAAAACCAGGAGCAGCATGACTCTGACGCTGCTGCCCAAGACGACCCCGAGGCCCAGCCGCGGGTGGAAGGACAAGAAGATCAACCGCAAGACCCCGCTGCCGAGCAGCGGGTTGAGACCACCGATGTGGAGCTGGATCTGCAGAGCCACGCGCAGCCGGATGCTGCGCCGGGTAGCGGGCCCTTGGTGCCGCCTACCCAGCAGGGCACCTCATCCACCGCACCGAGCTCCCCGCCGGTGAAGAAGACCAATATTGCAGCCAGCTCTCCAGCTAAGAAAGATGCGGCCGAGAAGAAGGCTGCTGAGAAGAAGGCTGTCGAGAAGCCAGCCGCCGAGAAGAAGGCCACCGAGAAGAAAACCGCCGAGAAGCCAGCTGCTCAGCAAGACGCCGCTGTCCGCAGGAATCCTCCTCGTGGCACTGCGCAAGATTCTGCCGCGATGCCGCCACCTAAACCAAAGGCGAAGCCTGCCGTGAAGAGTGCACAGCTCACTATTGGTGCTTCCGGCAGCGCTGAAGGCATTCCTGCTGGATCAAGCCTTCGCGATTCGCCTGCCTACCCGCCTTACATGTTGCAGACGAGCAAGCAGTACAGCATCCCGCTAAGCGCGGCCGAGAAGAAACTTGCCATTACCAGAGGCAAACAGGTCCAGGCTGTGGACTCCAAACCGCCAGCAAAGAACAAGGACAGGGCCCTTTCAATTTCCTCGTGCGAGGTCCAGGAGACTGAGGTGACGTCCACGGGGCTTGAGCAGATGATCGACCGGGTAGGCTTCATTGAAGCTGACTGGAACAGCGACGTCCTTGGCAACAAGCCCTGGCACGGCCTTGCCTTGGGCAAGCTGGACCACTGGCGCACTGATTGGAACAAGGCGGACATGGGCTACAATCCCATGACCATCTCGTCCTCCACCAGTACGCTTGCCGCGAAGTTGTTCGTCCACCGCAAAAATGCAGAAGACATCGAGCAAACCTACGCGGTAAGTTTTGCTTGTCTGTTCCAAGTTGCTTTTTTCTTCTCTTCTACTCTTCTCCTTCTTCTTATCCACCACCCAGTCCCCGAGATTCGGGCCGAGTAGACGGATAATCAACCGAGTTACCGTCTTCTCGGGTTGAATCTTCAAAACTTTGTCTGATTCCTTTTCTTTCTGCCTCTCAGAATAGCCTCTTGAAGAGAACAAATCTGTACCGGTCGCTGCTCTGGAATCACAGCATTGCAAGAAGGCGCCTTGAGGCCCTAGAAGCAGAACGCAAAAGCGATGCTGCGACAGAGAAGGAGGCCGTGGACCGTACTCTCAAGATTTCTGAGATCGAAAGTAAGTTTTTAGCTGCGCGGTTCATGCGTTTCGTTTTTACGCCCGCTTATGCTTTCTCCTTTAACCAATTTCACCCTGCAGGTAAGTTTAAGAAACTGGAAGATGAGCACCAACACTGCCATGTGTTTGTTGAGAACGCTGAGACCACCATCAAGAAGATGGAAGGTGAGTTGCCGTCTTCTCGGCTTATCTTTCTTCTTTTTCTTCTTCGCTACTCTGCTAACCTTGTTCCTCCCTCCACAGAAGATCACAAGAAATTTGTCGAGGAGCATCTCGACTGCCTCAAACCCGCCGAGGTGCAGCAGCAATTGGAGAGCCAAGCAGTAGAGCTTAAGAAAGAGCATACCACCGAGATGGAACCTCTCCAAGTCCAGCTGCGAGCCGCCCTCCAAAATGCCATTGACATAGCTGCTGAAAAGAACAAGATAGCGGCCGAGAAGAACAAGATTGAAGCAGCTGCCAAGGCCGAGAAAAGGGCTCTTGAACTTGAGTGCGATACGCTGAGGAAGAGCAACTCGGATCTCATGCTCCAGCTGGCCCAGTTCCAGAGGGTGGAAGAAAGGCATGTTGCTGATGAGGAGTCATGGGAGAAGAGGCTGCAGTCATTACTTTGCGAGCTGAACAGTAAGTACCCGCATCTCTGCACTTCGCTGTCTCCTTTTGCTTCTCTACTGCTTGATTTGCTTCTCTTCTCTGCCTCTGTCTCTAATCTTCTTGATAGCTTTTTCAGAAATTTTCCCCGACCTCAGCTCGGCTTGCAAACCTGCTCTATCCAAGGCCCAGGCAGCTCGCACCGAGAAGGGCGAGCCTATGGACACTAAAGCCTCGATCGAGGACAGCCTCACCAACATGCAGGGGCAGCTCCAGCGTCTGAGGGGCGTGGGCACCGATCTGGTGCGCACTGCCTTCAAGCTCCATGACTTGTTTTGGCCCCGCGATTCTGCGCCAGCAACCATCCGCCGGCTCGCCGAGAAGCTGAATGGCGTTAAGGCCGAGCTGAAGAAGTGGCGAGCATCCGGAGCTCGGGCAGGCGCGGATATGTTGCTCCTCTTCATCTGCAGCTGGTATGAGAACCTCAATCTCAATACCATCCTCGAGATGCGCCGCGATTCCAAGTGGGAGAAGGAACCCGAGTGCGTGGCTCGCCGTCAGGCAGTTGCGTGGGAGATCGCCTCCTACGCGGATACCGCGCACTACATCGAAGGCCTCCCCGAGCCCGACATGGATGTGGAAGGCGAGGGCGACGACGAGGATGAAGATGAGGACGAGGAGGCCACGGTGTCAGATGGGCTGAGCTTCTTCGCCAACACCGATGAGAAGTCCGAGAAGGGCAAGGGCGCGGCCGTCGCAGATAGCGACGAAGAAGCCGAAAGCGTGGAGATGACCATCGACACCGCATCTCTTGAGTTCGGCACTTCATCAGGCGCGGCCCTCGATGACACGGAACGACTCAATCTGTTGCCTCTACTTCAGCGACGGATCCCATATCGGTGGCCACAGCCACCTCTGACCAGGCTGCCACCAATCCCGAAGCAGATGCTGCAAAGACCGACGCCGCCAACTCGGAAGCTGATGCTACCAAAGCCACCAACGACGCTGATGCTGCCAAGGCCAACACCGAAAGCGCTGCTACTTCCACTTGATTATGTCCTGCCACACTTATGCTTGAAACTTTTATCAGATCCCCGGAATGCCGGGTGCAGATGTATTGAACAATTTACCTTCCTGTTGCTACTCAGTTTTATCTCATTTGAAGTTTTTATACTTAGTAATTTGAGCTGCTTTGGCTTGATGCCGGGTTGCGTTATCATGCGAGTCCCCGAGTTGCATTTTTCATCCACCTTTCCTTTTCATCTCAGCTCTTACCTGCAACTTGTTGCTTTTTTGGTATTCGAGTCACAAGAGTTCAAAGTTGAGGTTTCAAATACTTAGCCACTTAGGAAACAGTCATAGTAACGCTACCCACCACATAGCCGAAAAGGATAACAACAGACAGCAAAAAACACTCTACTCGGTTGCCACACGCTTCCTTCCCCTTGCAATTTTTCATGTGTTCATTGACTCTTTGGCTTGTTCTCTGGCTTGCCATGCAGCCGGTTTGCGGACAGCAGCAGAGTCGCAGAGTGTCCGGTGAGTATGAACACACTACTTCGTATGCTTTTGAAATTCTAAGCGTAGCAACCGAATAGACAAAGAAACAACAGAGTAGAAAGACTTAGAGCAATTTTGGACGAGGGCAGTCCCCGAGTTCAATTTCAGATTGCAGAGTAGGAGCTTTTACTCGGATAAGAGAGTACATACACACTTTTGCTCATGAATGAAAGCGACGAAGTAGAGCCACATTCCAGGGGCGCTTAGACTCCTCTCCAGCTTTATCCGCCTTGTTCTCCTGTGATGGACGCACGTCGACTAGGTAATAGGCATCATTGTGCAAAGCCTTGCTCACAATGAACGGCCCTTCCCATGGAGGGGATAGCTTGTGCATCCCGGCTGTGTGTTGCACAAGCCTCAGGACCATGTCTCCTTCTCGGAAAACCCTTGGGTTCACTTTTCGGCTATGATAACGCCTCAAGTTTTGCTGGTAAACAGCCGAACGTGACAGAGTAAGCTCTCTTGCTTCTTCTAGCAGGTCAACGTCGTCTTCTCGAGCTTCTCTCGCCTCCGCCTCAGTGTAGAGGGTTACTCGGGGGGAGTCATGCTCTAGGTCGATTGGCAACACGGCTTCAGCCCCGTAAACCAAGAAGAATGGTGTGTAGCCGGTTGACCGGTTAGGGGTAGTCCTTAGACTCCACTACACCGCTGGCAACTCGTCTAGCCAACACCCTGGTGTTTTCAGCAGCGGCTCAATCAGCCTTGGCTTTATGCCTGCAAGCAGCATGCCATTTGCTCTTTCCACCTGTCCATTCGACGCGGGATGCGCAACAGACGCGACATCTAGTCGGATGTGCTTATCTCTGCAGAATCTCACCATGGCTCCCTCTGCAAAGTTGGTGTCGTTATCTGTGATGATGCTGTGCGGGTAGCCGTATCTCAGGATCACATCCTTTAAGAATTTCACGGCTGTAGCTCCATCGCACTTCCGAATAGGCTTCACTTCAATCCACTCGGTGAACTTGTCCACCATGACTAAGATGTGTGTCATGTTGCCTCTAGCCGGCTTGAAGGGGCCAACCATATACAAACACCAAACAGCAAACGGCCAAGTGATGGAAATGGTTTTCAACTCGGAAGCCGGCATGTGGATCTTACTTGCGAATCTCTGGCAACCGTTGCACTTTCTCACGATGTCTTCAACTTGCTGCAGAGCGGTGAGCCAGTAGAAACCATGCCGAAAAGACTTCTTGACAAGAGCCCGAGAAGAGGCGTGATGCCCACATTCTCCTTGGTGTATCTCCACCAGAATTTCCTCTCCTTCTCCCGGGTCCACACAGTGTTGCAGCACACCAGTGGCACTTCTCTTGTGCAGCACATCTCTGAATATGGTGTAGCCCTTGGATCTTCTCTGAATCTGCCTGGCAGTCACCTCATCTTCTGGCAGGGTACCGTTCCTTAGAAAGGATAGTATGGGCATGGCCCAACTCGGCGTCTCCCGCGCGGGAAACACTGGTTCATCCACTTCCATTGGAACAGGAACTGTTGCATCTTTTTCTGCGTTCGGGTTTACTCTCTGCAGCCCCAAACGGTTTGCCAGGACTTCTTCAAGGAATGCGACAGTCCCCGAGCTGAGAGGGGCAGTCCCCGAGTAAGGAGGAGCAGTCCCCGAGTAAGGAGGAGTAGTCCCCGAATAGAGAGGGGCAGTCCCCGGGTTGCAGACGGCAGTCCCCGGGATGGAGACGGCAGTCCCCTGGTCTCCTTTTGCACCTTCCCAGTCAATCTCCATTGGAACTGCTTCCTCTTCAGGCAGAGAGGGAACGAAGATGGACTCCGAGTTGGGGGATGGCTTGATGGATGGCTTTCTCAAATGCTCCAAGGCAATCCCAGCCGGGATGTGCTGCCGAGAAGATCCCAACTTGGACAGCTCATCAGCTGCTTCATTCTCTGCTCGGTGGATGTGCTGGAACTCGCAACCTTCAAAAAATCCTGTCATGGTTTGAACCAGGAAGCGGTATGACGCCATGTTGGCATCCAGAGCATCCCAAGTGCCAGAGACTTGCTGCACAACTAGATCCGAGTCGCCATAGCATATGATGCGCTGCACGCCAACTTCCTTCGCCACCTTCAAGCCGTAAACCACGGCCTCGTACTCTGCAACATTGTTGGATGCCTTGAAGTGGATTTACAGCACATACTTGAGTTGATCTCTCTTGGGTGACGTAAGCACCACGCCAGCACCAAGGCCTTCTTTCATCTTGGAGCCATCAAAGTGCATCTTCCAGTAGTTGGATACCGGAGTAGGAGGCTCATATTGCACCTCAGCCCAATCCACCAGGAATTCTGCCACGATCTGAGACTTGATGGCTTCTCTTCTCGCATACGCGGGAGCGTACGCGGCTAGCTCGATTGCCCACTTGGCTACTCTGCCACTTGCTTCCTTGTTACCCATGATGTCCGAGATGGGAGCTGAGCTCACCACCGTGATGGGGTGTTCCTGGAAGTAATGCTTCAGCTTCTTGGCGCCTAGGTACACACCATAAGTCATCTTCTGGTAGTGAGGGTAGTTCTGTTTGGAGCTGGACAGCACCTCACTGAGATAATATACTGGCCGTTGCACACTTTTGTCTTCCTCTTCTCGTTCTACCACGATCACCACACTCACTACTCGGTTAGTAGCAGCAATGTATAGCAGCATTGGCTCCTTGGGTAACGGACTAGCCAAGATGGGAGCGCTACCCAGCATTGCCTTTAGCTCCTTGAATGCCACATCCACTTGCGGTGTCCAGACGAACTTGTCGCTTTTCTTCATTAATCGATACAAAGGCAGGGCCTTCTCGCCCATTCTGCCCAGGAAACGGCTTAGAGATGCCAAGCACCCAGTGAATTTTTGCACATCCTTCAGGGATCTCGGCAAAGACATGCTCTCAATAGCTTTTATCTTTGAAGGATTGGCCTCAATGCCCCGACTGGATACCAAGAAGCCGAGTAGCTTGCCAGCAGGGACGCCAAAGGTGCATTTACTCAGGTTGAGCTTCATCTTGTACTTGCGCAAGTTAGCGAAAGTTTCCTCAAGGTCACTAAGCAGAGTATGTGTTTTATTCGTTTTGATGACAATGTCATCTACGTACACCTGCACATTTTTGCCGAGTTGATCATGCAAGCATTTCTGCATGCATCTCTGATAAGTGGCACCCGCATTCCGCAACCCGAAACACATGACACGATAGCAATAAGCCCCGTACGGGGTAATGAAAGCAGTCTTTATTTGATCAGCAGGATTGAGAGCTATCTGGTGAAAACCAGAGTAGGCATCTATGAAAGACAGCAGTTCACAACCAGCAGTGGAATCGATCACCTGATCGATGCGAGGTAGCGGAAAAGGATCCTTGGGGCATGCCTTGTTCAAGTCGGTGTAGTCGACGCACATACGCCATGCGGTAGCAGCCTTGGGATCCTCCTTCTTCTTCTCGACCATGACCGGGTTGGCTAGCCAGTCTGGATGCAGCACCTCCATGATGAAATTGCTTATCAGCAACTTGGTGATCTGGTCACCTATAGCCTTCCTTCTCTCATCCCCGAAACGGCGCATAGCCTGCTTCACTGGTTTGGCGTCAGGACGCACATGTAGCGAGTGCTCAACCAACTCCCTCGGGACACCTGGTAAATCCTCATTGGACCAGGCGAACACGTCCCGATTCTCACGGAGGAAGTGGATGAGCTCGCTTTCCTATTTCTCCCCCAACCCGGAGCCAATGATGGCCACACGGTCGGGGAACTCAGGGTCAACCTGGATCTTCTTTGTCTCTTGAGACGCCTGGAACGCGGTTCCGTGCTGGGAACTCGGCACGCCCTGCGCACCAGCTTGCCCGGACTGCGCCATAGCCACCACCTCGTACATCTTTTTCTTCTCGGCAGCAATCACCATGGACTCCGCCAACTGAGAACCAGCAGAGGCACACTCCATGGACTTCTTGTAGTCACCAGAGATGGTAATCACGCCATTGGGACCAGGGATCTTCATCTTCAGATATGCAGTGTGGGTAGAGGCCATGAACTTGCTCAGAGCAGGCCTGCCGAGTAGAGCGTGATAGGGGCTCTGGTGATCAACTACCTCAAACTGCAGGCTCTCTGTGCGGCAGTTCTCCCTGGTGCCGAATAGCACATCTATCCATACTCGGCCAATCGGATCGCAAGAGACTCCCGGCACGATGCCATGGAAAGTGGTCTTGCTAGGTAGCAGCATGTTCTCGGCCAGACCAAGCTTCTCGAGTGTGTCTCTGTACACAATGTTGATGTTGCTGCCGTTGTCAATCAGTACCTTGCTGAACCTCACATTCTTCTCAGGACCCAAAAAGGTAGGATCCAGCACCAAGGCGTAGCTACCCGGATTGGGCATCACCTTGGGATGATCTACTCGGGACCACGTGATCTCTTGGTTGCACCAATGCATATAGTGAGGAACAGCATGGATCACAGCGTTGACCTCCATGGCACGACTGTGCTGGGATTTGTTGTCGACAGGCTCAGAGGTGAAGATCATGTAGCTCTCGTGGTGCTCCTGGTACCGATTGCGGTCTCCGCCATCATTGTTGCCGTTGTTGTTGTTACCTTGGTTGTTGTTGTTGTTGTTGTTGCCTCTGTTGTTGTTGCGGGTGTAGTTGTTGTTGTTGTTGTTGTTGTTGTTGCGGTAGCCATCATTGTTGAAGTAGCGGTTGGCTCCTAAAGCCACCTGGTTCACATTCTCTCTTCTCGGGAAGGCTGGAGGCCGAGCAGCAGGTGCGCGGGCAGGCTGTACAGCGGCATTCGCAGCCGGCAGGGGAGGAGGAGGAGGCAGGCCCTCGTTCTTGATTTCTTCCCACCAACTGCACTGCCGAGTAGTGTGGTTGGCGGGTCTTGCGGGATGCCGAGTGTGGAAGCTACATGGGCCATCCTTCATGTCCTTGAACACGAAGTTTGGAGCAGAACCCGAGCTGCCGCTACCCTGCTTCTTGTTGCCTTTGCCCTGATTCTGGTTCTGCCCGTATGGAGCTCCAGCAGTTTTCGGCCTCTGGCTACTCCCAGCTCCGGTAGCCACTGCATTCACCTCCTCTGGGTCATACCGGGTATCGATCCGGTCACCTCTGCGCTTGTTGCGGAACTCATTGCGCATGCTGCTGTTGGTGTTGTAGTTCATTCTCGGCTCAGGAGCATCAAGAAGGGGCTGCGTCGGGTCGCCGAGTGCATACTGATCCGCAATCCGGATGGTCTCGGCAAGAGTACTCGGCATCTCCCTCTGGAGCCTTTGACACAACATGTTGCCATGTCTGCAACCCTGCGCAAACCAAGTGATAGCCTGGGCCTCATTCACACCCTCACAGGTGTTCCTCAGAGTGCTCCAGCGAGTAAGATACTCACGGTCTGTCTCCTCTTCCCACTTCCTGCAAGCGGACAGCTGCTGCGGCCTATTCGGCCTCCGGTAGGTGCTGGTGAAGTTGCTGACGAATGCCTCCGCGAAGTCAAGCCAGTAGTTGATGCTGTGCTTGGGCAAGTTGTTGAGCCAGGTTCTTGCCGGTCCCTCGAGCATCTGCGGGATGTACCGCACGGCCCATCTCCGGTTGCCGCCTGCGATGTGCACGGCTATGACATAGTCATTGAGCCAATCTTCTGGCTTGGTGCTGCCGTCATAGCACTTGGTCCCCCTTGCGAGCTGGAACTGCTTCACGGATGGCTCCGTCATGATGCGGGGACCAAAGCACTCTGGGCCAGGCGGCCCCTTGCTCTCGAGTTGCGCGGATAGAGAAATCAGGTCCAGTTTGTGCCTCGCGTCATTGGGCTCCAGCATGCGCTCACCCACACGATCCAGGATATCGTAGCCAGCCAACCCTATGGCCGAGTAGCCATCATCATATCTGTCCACCTGCACCACTGCGGGCTACTCCACCGGGTTAGCGGCTGGCGCGACTGCGCGCGGCTGTGGCCTCTGCCGAGTAGGCTGAGCAGCCTGATGCCGAGAAGGTCCTGGGCGCTCTCCGTCCCGCGGCTGGCTGTGAGCTTTTTGGGCTTGATAGCCAGCTCCTGCAGTGTTGTGTTTTTGACCGGACTGTCGCGGCACAGCGAGCTGTTTCGCGGCGACAGCCGGATCGTACACCTGCATTTTCCTGTCTCTGCCGGAGTGCCCACTTCGGTCCCTCTCGCGACTAGGATGCGGAGATGAAGCCTGATCGTTAGATCTAGCCGCATGCGAGTGCACCACTTGAGAAGCTCCAGCACCCGGATTGGCTTTCCGGAACTCCTCGTTCTGCCTAGCAGCCTCTAGCACCAGCTCATTGAGCCTCTCCTGTTGCCTAGCGCGCGCGTCGCCGTCGAGATGCAGCAACTCTGCGGCTACAGCCTCAACGGCTCTAAGGGTTTTGGCGGGGTACTGTATCTGGGTCTGGTGGAGGTGTTTGCGGTGGCGGACTGACTGGGAGCCTCTACAACCGTTGCCATCTCGGCGCCTAAGTTGCGACGCGTAGCACCTACTTTGCTAGCTCTCCTAACAACTGGTGTAAAACCGTGAGCCTTGTTGTACTCGTTCTGATCTAGACTAAGCTCCAGCCTAATCTTCTCCAACTCCGCCTGCTCGGCGAGCAGCTCCTGGCACTGCCGGTCGAGCTGAGCCTTCATGGACAAGAGCTCAAGATCAGTGGGAGGCGGCATGCCCGTCCGCACGGCGGACGCGGGTATTGTCGGAGTAGTGGAGGGAGCAAGGTTGCAGTCCTTCTCGTAGGGCTTGTGCGTCTTCCCGCCAGCACTCGGGCCAGCGAGATCCTCGATGACGCCCGCAGCGATAGCAGCCGCACCCTTCCCGGCGTCAGCAACGGGGCCGGTCATCATCACCTCCGCGATGTCCGCAGAGCGGCCCATCGGCCTCCCGCGTGCAGCGATGACAGCAGGTGGATCTTCCGCGACATGCACCAGCTCGGGGTACTCGCGGTCGATGACGGTGGCGACGTAGACGAGGTGTGCGCCGAAAGAAAGCACCGAGCCGCCCTCCGGCATGGCCCTGCCGCCGAAATCGCCGGCGTTGTCGGTGACGAAGTCGAAGGAGCCGAATATGTGGACAAGGCCACAGACCACGCGCTCTCCGGTAGCAGAAATCGATCCCGTCCGAACGGAAACTCCAGCCAGCGCCGCTGGTTGCCCCACGGTGGGCGCCAACTGTCGTGGTGGTGTCACGGCAGATGCCATAGGATGGCTAAAGTTGTGGGGACGATGGACGCTGGAGGCGCTCGGGGAGGGATCACGCATCGAGTAGCCGCGTGAGTGTGAGGCTAGCACTGCAAACAACAGGATCTACCCAGGTTCAGGGCCCTCGTGTGGAGGTAAAACCCCTACTCCTGCCTTTCTCTCTTTATATTCGAGTCTCACCGAGTAGCCACAGTACAAGTGTTTCTCTCTACCGAGTAGCCACTCTTCTCTCTAAGCTACTGTAGTCCTTAGTCGTGTCATCCCTCGCGCAGGAGGAGGCAGGGCACCTTATATACTGGTGCCCAGCCGGATACAGCCAAGGTGTCGACACTATGCGCACACTGTGTACTTCCGGGTTCCCGCTGACACCTTTACACCTTTTGGCTTCCTGGATTGTCTTCATGTGCAAAGTCGTTCCGCAGAACCGAGGAGCTGATCTGTTATCACTGCCACGAACATAGAGTAGGTCCCCCTATCTTGCGACGCCCTGCTGACACACTGTCACGGTCAGGCACGCGCTCCGCAGATGAACAGTGCCGTGAACAGTGCCAAAGTACGGACCCGGGATACGCGGGATCCTGTGTCAGAACGGCTCCTTTGACTTCTGGCCCGAGTAGGAGACCGCCATTTCTACTCGGACCACTTTCTCTACCCGGAGGAGAATAACTTCCCTGATTCTTCCTCCTGGCCTTCAGTGTGTACGGCCGAATAGCGGACGACCTGGTAGCGAATACCGGGTAGCCGCTACTCTGCCAAGTGTCTCTTCTGATCTTGCCCTTTAGCACTTGCCTTTACCCTACTCGGGGGTATCCCCCGACATCCGCGCTACGGCGTGGCTACAGTGTGGTAGGCGCCTGTCATGTCCTGTCACTGACAGAGGGGACAGGACAGGTCTAGGGGCCTACCCTATCTCACTGACAAGATGGACACGTCCCATCTCCGAAACGGCGCAACGACTTCCCGCACCCGCGTCAGCGAGAAGCCGGAGGCGTGCGCTGTCCTGCAGTGGGCATGTCACATCAAGTGTACCTTATAGCCTTTCTTTATCCGACTGGGCACCACTATATAAGGTGCCCTGCCCCCTCCTGCGCGAGGGACGTTGCTGGAGTTTGCATTTATTACAAGAAACAATACTAGAGCTAGAGAAAGCAGCCGAGTGGCTACTCGGCCAAGAGGTATACTTTGTACTGTGGCTACTCGGAGATCACACATATAGAGAGAGAGAGGCAGGAGTAGGGGTGTTACCTCCACACGAGGGCCCTGAACCTGGGTAGATCTTGTTGTTTGCAGTACTAGAGATACCTTACGCGCGGCTACTCGCCGTGCGATCCCTCCCCGGATACCTCCAGCGTCCATCGGCCCCAAAACTTTAGCCATCCTATGGCATCTGCCGTGATACCACCACGACATTACTAGCATCTACTTGGCCAGAGCATATACTAATAACGGAGAGCATGGAAGATCATATAACATATGCATAAAGATAACATGATATATTGATAATCAGAAGACATAGCATTCAACATTCATCAGATCCCAGCAAACACAACATATAGCATTACATAAATATGATCTTGATCATGTTAGGCAGCTCATCAGATCTAAACATGAGGTAAAATGTGGAGAGAACAACCATCTAGCTACTTCTATGGACCCATAGTCTAGGGATGAACTACTCATGCATCACTTCGGAGGGGGAATGGTGGTGTAGACCACTCCGGTGATGAATTTCCCTCCCGGCAGGGTGTCGGGGAGAGCTCCAGAACCGTCCTGATCTCGGGATGACGATGTCTGCGGCCTCAGGTGTTATTCGGGACGAAGTGGAATATATTTAGGTTTTACGTCTTGGGAGGAATAAATAGGCGAAAGGGCAAAGGCGGTGGAGGCCGAGGGGCCCACACCACCCAATGGCGTGGCCAGGGGCGCGCCGCCCTATGGTGTGGGCCCCCTGAGGCCTCTCTCTGGGTCTCTTTGGGACTCCGTGGAACTTTCGAGAATTCTAAGACTTCTGGGCTTCGAATTTTCCAATCCTGAGAATATTTCCAGAACAACTTTTTTGAAATTAAAAACAACAGAAAACAGGGAACTGGCTCTGTGAAATCTTGTCAATAGGTTAGTTCCGAAAATCGATAAAAATGACATAAAGTGTATATCAAACATGTGGGAAACAATGAGAAAACAACATGGAACATCAGAAATTAAGAATACGTTTATGACGTATCAACATCCCCAAGTTTAGTTCCTACTCATCCTCGAGTAGGTAAACGATAAAAACACATAATTTCTGAGGTGACATGCTACCAACGTAAACTTGATCATCATATTAATGTAAAGCATGTAAGCTGAGATCATAGAACTTTAAGACAAGCATGATAAATAGAATTTTAATAATAAAGCATAGCAATCACCTTGCATCATGGGAAGTAAATAAAATAAAAGATCATGAATAACAATGCAACAAAAGATATACGTTTGTTTCAAGTATAAAGAAAACATGACAAAGTGATATTTCGCAAGTCCTTAAGAGTGGGGGAAAACATAAATGCCAGGACACCTTCAAAGTTCATGAGGAAGACTAGAACAAATAATTAGAGAACTAGCAATAACACATCATGAATCAATTAATAATGTTTCTGGGACAAATGAACATAAAACTCAGAATGGCAAAAATGCTCTCTCAACTGTGCATAAAGTTAGAAGATGGAGACTCAACATAAAACTAAAAGAAAGTCCCTTCGCAGAGGGGAGCATGGATCACTCATGTGCTAGACCTTTATTTTATTAAACAGAGGTATAAAAAGCTTGACACTCCTCCCAACCATCTTACACAAACCATGGCTAACCAAATCCTCGGGTGCTTGCCAACAGTCACATACCGTGGAGGAGTGTCTATATTTTGGGAGGTGTATGCTAATGTCAACGAATGGTAAACAGAAAATACAGTACGTCACAAGCCAACTAGACTTCACAAGAGAGGCTCCCATATGAAGGACACAACTGGTGTAGAAGGTCATCCCTCTTTCTCTTTTGTTTACACAATTATGCTTTGACTGATAAATCAGGGGCAAAAATAGTGAAGAGAATTTGTTTGTATTGGGGCTGGGCACTCCGCTGCCAGCTCTTCTATCAATTGGATAAGCGGATGAAGCCACTAGTCCAGGGTGTGAAATTCAATCAACAAATGAGATAAAGATTCTCTATTTACGTCCACATGAGCAAAAACAGGAACACAAAGGATGAATAATTTTGAAGGTTTTAAAGGTAACACATGAGCAATTTACTTGGAATGACAGTTAAATACCACATGTAGGTAGGTATGGTGGACACAATGGGAAAACTTTGGTTTTTGGGAGTTGGATTGCACGAGTAGAGCTCATACTCAGTACAGGTGGAGGCTAGCAAAAGACTGAGAGCGACAAATCAAGAGAGCATAAGAGCCATAATCATGCATAGCGACATAAACATCATTAATCAAAGCATAAGTGCTACCACAAGTTCAAAAACTACATGATCAAAGAGGCTATTAGTGAATGGTTCATAGTCATAAACATGGTGTGAGCATGCGCCAAGTCAATCAAATAAAACATTCAAAGGAGAACACCACAAATTTATATTTCAATATGACAAGAACAACTCATGATTCTTTCAATGGCACATTAGACACTGTCAGCTATTTGAGGCTAATAATGCTACTCAATAACCACAAGGCTTTAGAACTAAAATAACATCTAACATGATATGAAAAAGTCTAGCCATAGTCTATACAAGCTTCTACTTGCACCGTTAAAATTTCTACCTAAAGCAGTTGTTTGTTTTCCCAACAAGCACCATACAAGTCATGTTTTAACAAAAACTCTCTACATGCTACATCAAGCAATCATGAGAGTAGTCACATAAATCGACTAAAACTAACAGCTCTGAAATGCAATGAAAACAAGAGCTAAACATGAATAACTAGAAGAAAAACTAAGTATACTAGCATAGCAAGTATTCAAACGAAAAAGCGGAGCGTGTCTCTCTCCCAAACAAGGATTCTAGGTCGAATGATATTATTGCAGCAAGGAAAACAAAAGAAAACAAAATAAAACCAAACAGACACTCAAAGTAAACTTATATGATGTGACCGAATAAAAATATAGTTTCACGAGAAGTGACCTGATAGATAGTTGATGAAGAAGGGGATGCCTTGGGCATCCCCAAGCTTAGATGATTGAGTCTTCTAAAAATATGCTTGGATGAACCACGGGGGAATCCCCAATCTTTGACCTTGCACTCTTCTTGATCACATATATCACCTCTTCTCTCGACCCTTGAAAACTTCCTTCACACCACACTCAAACAGTAATTCGCATTAGAGGGTTAGTGCAACAACTAAAAATTCATTGGTTATGTATGGCACAAGTTCTATTGATAATTTTGAACAGTAGCTACAGCCACTGATGTTTCCTGAAGTAAAGAAATCCACTTGACATCCCAAAAGAGTAAATGCAAGAAAAATGCCAGAATATGTCAAAACCAGAACAGTCTGTAAAGATGAATTTTTTCGAGGCAGTTATGTTGATCAAATCGAAAAACTTAAAGAACAGAAAAGTTGCAGAATTAGCCGAGGAATAAGAACAAGGAATTTCTGGTCATTCTAATTTTTTGTGAATTATACGATTTTTTACGGTGGACATCAGAAATCTGTTTCCTGGCAGAAATCCAAAAACCAACTCCAACTCTCGTCAGAAATCTTACTTGGCACTACTAAAACATGAAAAGAAAGATACAAAGGAGTTAATACAGAATTATACAACCCCTTGACTCAAAGAAAACAAAGAAAAACAAAGCAAAATTAAAACCATGGGTTATCTCCCAAGAAATGTTTTTCTTTAACGCCTTTTAGCTAGGCCTAGAAAAGTGGATTCAAGTATTTTCAAGTGAAGAAGCATCCAAATTGAGATTTGGCAACTCCTTAATAATGCATTCTATTTTATCTAAGTGACTTTCAGAGGATCCTATCTTAGAATTGTTAGGCTTACTATTCTCATCAAATAAATTCTCAGGAACAATCCAATCAAAATTCTTTTCTTGGGCTTCATGCAATGCCATCATTAAAGGGAATTGGTATTATCTCTTCACTTTTACCTTTAGGTTCAGAATTTTAGAGAGCACCAACAACATCTACACATGAGCCTAGCATATTGAAACAATCTAACAATTTTCTAGCTTCTATAGCGACATCTCCAAATTCTTTAAGCATGGTTTCTAAAATAAAATTTCTTTTTCGATGTCTTCAATATTATTCAAGTTGAGGAACATATGCTGCAATATGGGATGAAGGTTAACAAACCTAGCTACTAACATGTGAATCAGAGAAGTTGCAGCAGTTTCTTAATTTGGAGCAAGTTTTACTATGGATTTTTCCTCTAAATTTTCATGCTTACTGACATGATTAAAGAATTCTTGAATGGTATCCGTTCCAAGTATAGACCCACTACCAAATAGAAGATATTTAAGGGCAAAATTGGGAGGAAACATGATGATGAAAATAAACAAGATAATAAAAATAACAACTAGAATAAGAACAAATTGTTTTGTGTTTTTGATAAAGAGAAGAAAACAAGAAAAAATAAAATAAACTAAGCAAAAAATATCGAAGTAAAGAAATTGGAAGTGAGAGAATCCCCTTGCAGAAATTCTCTTCCTCCCCGACAACGGCGCCAGAAAACTTGATGGAGCTGAGACACCCCCGTTGGTAAACCCCAAGAGAAAGGTTGTGAAGAGTGCAGCGGCAAGTTTTCCCTCAGAAAAGAAACCAAGGTTGAATCGACCAGTGGGAGGATAAGCAATCTCTGAAGGTTGATGCAGCTGAGGTGGCAGGGCGCACTAGCGGTTCAGCAGCAACGTGGAACCTACACAACACAATCAAATCACTTTGTCCCAACGAAGCAGTGAGGTTGTCAATATCACCGGTTTTGCTGAACACAAAGACACTAGTAGGAAACTGCCTATAGTCACCACTTTACTGCTAGGCAACACGTTTGTGCGTTCGCCAGCGCTATTACCGTTGGGCAACACGTTTATGTGTTGGCCAGCGGTACGCCCCTTACTGCTGGCGAACATGCCAGTTCGTTTGCCAGCAGTAAGTGTCGGCCAGCTTGCGCGCGCAGCTCCAACTACCGCTGGCGAACATGCCAGTTCGTTCGCCAGCAGTAAGTGTGGGCCAGTTTGCGCGCGCAGCTCCAACTAGCGCTGGCGAACATAGTCCCCTGTTTGCCAGCGCTACCCCTACTACCGCTGGCGAACAACTTGGCTGGTGCGCCAGCGCTAACCTGTGGGCCCAGCGCGCACGTTAGCGCTGGCGAACGAGCCAAGTTGTTCGCCAGCGGTAACTTGGCAGGTGCTGCCATAAGTGAACCACCCCCACCCACTTTCCCCTCCTCCACTCTCTTCTCAACCTTGTCCCCTTCTCACTCTAGCTCAAACTCATGCCAATTTCCTCACACTTCTCCTCTCTTTTCAACAAACCAAAATTATTTTAGTTGGTATATCTAGGTTTATCTCCCTCCCAAAACACTTTCTACCCAAAGTTTTCCCTTCCTAGGCATCTAGATCTAGAAATACCCCCTCCCTCTCCATAGCTCCAAAATTCTTTGGATATCATCTCGTGTAGCCATCTAATTAATCATTTGAGGTGGGATTAATGATTATATATAATTAAATGAGTTTGTATGGATTTTGTCCGGATAGTCGGATACACACGCAATATGCAATATATGTTTGAAATTTCACCGGATTCAATATGGTCGTGACATGGAGACGTTAAATTTGTGAATTTGTGGAATGAAATTCAGTAGCCAACTATTGCCGGAATGTTGATTCATTTCCGTCTCGGCAAAGTTTGACGCTCCCTAATAACCTCCTATTTGTAGAAAGGTCATGCCAAAAAAATTCGTGAATATGATATGAAGTAAAATTTTGGATATGAAAATGAGTTTCCACACTATTGCCGGAATGTTGATTCATTTCCGTCTCAGCAAAGTTTGGCACTCCTCTATATATACACCCTATTCAGCACCCTGCGTGTAGAAAACTTATTTTGCGCCCACAATTTTTTGTACGTTCCTAAGTCCAAAGTTTATGTTATGTATGTAATTCTTTATGTTCATGTTTGATACATAAGAGAATACTCGGCATAAAAATTAAAAATATGAGTCATAGCAACATAAAAGTAGTAAAAACGTTGTAAAAATGTGTATTTTTCCAAAAAAAATTGTAGCAGCACGCAAATAAAAGGTTTATGTCGTGTATATATTTTCTTACGTTCTACTTGACATACCTAATACGACAAAATTTACGTGACGTAAAAATCATCTATGGTTCAAAAGATACAGGGTGGGTGTAGAATACCTATTCTGCGCCCTGGGTGTCAAATAGCTCTACCCTCTCTCTCTATCTCTCTCTCTCTCTCTCTATATATATATATATATATATATATATATATATATATATGGTTCTAATATTATCTTGGCGTGCTCGTACATGCGACAAATAATGATGGTCGTTATGAGTGAACGTGTCGTGAATAGTTACTTGAGACACGCGACAGAAGACATGTCACAAAATGGCCACAAGGAGATACGATGTCCATTTCGAAAGTGAAAACTAGGGGGCTTGCTCAACCCCTTTACCGGAGACTTGCTCAGTCACCTCCTCAGGTATGGTTTCATGGATGGGCACAACAATCAGTGGATAAGTGATGATGAAGATAATGAAGTCCATGGGGCGGCGGTGGAAGGAAATGATGTGCAACAGGACAATAACAACGATCGACAAGAACTACAACACCAAGATCAGCCTCATAATCCCGCACATGATCATGGAGAAGATGCTGAACAAGACGTGGAAGAAGACGAGGGCACAGGGACACCCCTAATTGAAGTTGTGCGTGACCCTCATCTCAAAGAACTGCTTTTGAGAAAGACGACTAAGTCGGGATCTGCTGCTAGAGAGCAATCTAAGCTGGCGCAACTAGAGATAAACTCGAAGACACCGTTGTATCTTGGCTGCGGTCAGGGAGAGTCCCGCCTGAGAGTAGAGCTCGATGTTCTGCAGATGAAGGCGAGATACAAATGGAGCGACTTAAGCGTCGATACAGGCCTACAATACTGGCACAATATACTTCCAGAGGGCAACTGTCCTAAAAGTTGAGACGAGGCCAAGAAAGTTGTGTGCCCCTTTGATTTACCGCACGAAAAATACCTTGTGTGCATCAACGATTGCTACATTTATCGGAAAGAGGACGCGGACAAGAACATTTGTCCAGTTTGCAACACCGCTCGATACAAGCAAGGGATGAAGAAAGCTCCTCGAAAAGTTGTGTGGTAATTTCCGCTCATTCTCCGTCTGCAACGATATTTCGCGGACCGCAAGGAAGTAGAGCTCACGCGCTAGCACGCGAAAAGGAGGAAGAAAGTTTTGAAAGATCCAAAGAAGAGTGAAAAAGTAAATCTGACACATCCTTCGGATTCAAGCCAATGGAAAGCAATTGACTGTGAATATGCAACGTTCGGGGCGGAGGCAAGGAACATCAGGTTGGGTGTGAGCACCGACGGACTCAATCCGTTTGGCAACCAGAGCAGCACCCATAGCACCTGGCCCGTGTTTGTATGGATGTATAACATCCCCCTGGTTGTGCATGAAGAGGAAGTATATTCACATGAGTATGCTAATTCAAGGGCCGAAACATCCAGGCAACGACATCAATCTATACCTGAAGCTGTTTAAGGATGAGCTGGACACACTATGGACCGAGGAAGGGGTGAACACATGGCACGCCTTCGGTGAACAATATTTTCCAATGAGAGATGTCTTGCTCTGTACGGTTCACGACCTACTCGGCTCGGATATGTGGCGGGGCAAGTGTTCCACGGACATAACAGTTGCTTGAGGTGCATGGATGACCCCACGTTTATGCAACTTCCGAAAGATCATGGGTCTTCGAAAACAGTCTTTGTTGGCCATCGAAGGTGGCTACCCAACAAAGACCCATGGAGAAGGCGAGGAGACCTTTTTAACGGTGAAGATGAGCTCCGAGGACCTCCACGTAAGAGGTGGGAGAAGAAATCTACAAGTTGCTGAATGATTGGAAGGAATGCCCAGAGCCGAGAAAGAAGCAAAAAGAGCCAAAACCGCTTCTGGATGTATGAAAGACGAGGTCGGTGTTTTGGGACTTGCCATACTGGCCCATTCTCGATACGCCTCACTTCCTTGATCTGATGCATATCACGAAGAATGTGTTTGAAATTTTGTTTAGCACGCTGCTCAACATGGAGGAGAGGACCAAAGACGGGGTGAAAGAAAGAAACGACCTGGAATATTTTGGTATTAGGGAAGATCTTCAGGGGGACGCCCGGATGATGACGACGACGACCAATCGTGTGATGAGGAGACTGATACGTCAAAAATGTATATCCTTTTCCGAACACTTTTCTTATTGTTTTCCTCTAAACTTGTGTGTTTTGAATGCAACTAGCACGGACAACGTTGTTTTCAGCAGAATTACCTTGGTGTCTCGTTTTTGTGCAGAAAAATCAACTTTCGGGAAATTGCCCAGAAAACACCACATTGGTCCTAAAACACCAGAAGACTCCGGGAGCCAGAAGGAGACAAGAAGAAGAGCCAGAGGGGCCTACACCACCCCCTGGCACCCCCCGTTAGGTTGCGCCACCTAGGGGTTTGGGCCACCCAGAGCCCCCCTCGGTCTCCCCTTTCGACTACAAATAGCTTTCAACCCTAAAACACGAGGGGGTTCGATAGTTTTCCAAAAAAAGTCCTTAGCTCCGCTGCCATCGCGAATCCTTTTTTGGGTTCAAAAACTCCGTTCTGGCACCCTGCCGGGACGGGGAATTGGAGGAGATCATCGCCACCGTGATCACCAACGCCTCTCCATCGACCATCCATGTTTCCCCCATCCATGTGTGAGTAATTCCCCAGCTGTAGGATGAAGGGGATGGTAGGGATTGGATGAGATCGGTCATGTAATAATGTCGTGATTGTTAGGGCATAGTGCCTAGTATCTTCTATTAGTGCTATTGACATTGTTGCAACTTGTTATGCTTAATGCTTGCAACTTGTTATCTCAGATCTGAACATGTTATTGAATCATGATGATAATTATTGTTTCGTGATCATACCTGCAAGTTGTTTACACATATCGTTGTCCGGAACCCGAGGCCCTAAAGTGATAGAAATTGGGACAGCCGGAGGGGATGGATGTGATGTGAGGATCACATGTGTTCACAGAGTGTTAATGCTTTGCTTCGGTGTTCTATTAAAAGGAACACCGTAATTACCAGTAGTTCCCTTGAGGCCCCGCTGAAAACGGGTTGGTAGGACAATATATGTTGTGCAAGTTCTCTTTGCGAGGACGTACGACTATTTACGGAACACATGCCTATGGTTACTTAGTGCTTGGATGCTTTATCATATTTATCTGCAATGCCCATGTCTTAATTATTATATGAAATATCTTATCCATGCAACGCCCGTTCATCTATTCACATGCCTACAGTATTTAATCCCGTTGTTTACTTCAAACACTACTGCTGCTGTTTTCATACCACTGCTGTTATTATTTCACTACTGCTGCTACTATAAAACTGTTACTACAGGTAAACCACTGCGAACAAGTCCACTTTCAGGTGCAGGTGAATTGACAACTCACTTGTTAAGGCTCACAAATATTCTTTGGCTCCCCTTGTGTCGAGTCAATAAATTTGTGTTTTACTTCCCTCCAAGACTGTATCGATCCCCTATACTTGTGGGTTGTCAAGACTATTTTCTGGCACCGTTGCCGGGGAGCATAGCTTTATTTGCGAGCTCACTAGAGAGTACTATTATCTACTGCCAATCATTCATCATGGGTAAGACTCGTGATGGAAGGGTTCCTATATTACCATCCACTACAAGAAGACGCAAAGAACTCCATAAGAAGCTGAGGAATTAATGGCTAAAATAAGCCAAAATCATGATGATTGGACTATGGTTGAGCCTGAACAAACCCTTACACAAACACCAACACCCAAGAAGAGGGGAATGATTGAATTAAATGATGAAGTGATGAGAAAGCCAATAAATCTCTTAAAGAGAGGGGTATTAAATCCGAAGATGTGAGGAATCTTCCACCTATAGAAGAATTATGTAAGCCAATCCCTCACTCATCACCCATTGAGGTACACTCTTGCCAATATTTTGATAGTAGAAATATTCCCTATAGTAAACCTCCTCATCAATGTTTAGATGAATTTGATAATTATGTTATTAAGCAAGATAATTTTAATATGAGAGTGCAAAATCACCTAATGGAAAACTCTAAAGATATTGATGATTTGCATGGTATTATAGAAAGAACCTCTAATGATGTTAAAATGCTTGTTAAATTTTTTGAAATGGTTCAAATTCAAATTGATCAACTTGCTAAAGTGCAAAAAGATTTGCTAATTAATGCTTCTAAAAAAACATGCTTATGAAATAAGAACTAGAAGTGGTATTGCTACAGAAGATCCTTTATACCTTGAGGGACATCCTAAAATAATTAAACAAGATTCTCAGCAAACTAACAATGATGTTATTCATACTAAGAAGAAAAAGAAGAAGAAACATAAGAGTGCTGTAGAATCCTCTGAACTTGCTAAAGATCCTAATAGTATATCTATCTATGATTCTGAAACTGAAAGTGGTAATGAAAAGAATGATGCTTATGATAAAGAAGAAATTGAAAAGGAACCTGAAAAGCAAACTAAAAATACATAGTACACTAAGGACGATTTTATTGCTGGTAAACATGGTAATGAGAGAGAACCTTGGGTACAAAAACCAATACCTTATCCTAATAAGAAACACAAATCAAAAGAAGAAGAACACTATGACAAGTTTTTTGAATGGATGAAACCTTTGTTCTTGCAAATTCGTTTAACTGATGCTATTAAATTGCCTCCTTATGCAAAATATATGAAAGATATTGTCTCTAACAAAAGGAAGATTCCTAATGAGGAAATTTCCACTATGCTTGCTAATTATTATTTTAATGGAAAGGTTCCTAAGAAACTCGGAGATCCTGTTATACCAACTATTCCCTGTTCTATTAAAAATAATTATGTTAGAACGGCTTTGTGTGATTTGGGAGCTGGAGTTAGTGTCATGCCTTTTACTCTCTATAAAAGACTCCTCCTTGAAAAATTGATACCAACTGATATATCTTTGCAAATGGTTGATAAGTCTACTGCTATTCCTGTGGGTATATGTGAGGATGTTCCTGGTCAAGTTGCTAATAATTGTCTGATATTAACTGACTTTGTTGTGTTGGAATTGCCTGAAGATGATAATATGTCTATTATTCTTGGAAGACCTTTTCTTAGTAATGTAGGGACTGTTATTGATTGCAATCAAGGAAAAGTTACTTTTAATGTTAATGATAAAGAGCACACTATTTTATTTCCCAAGAAGATTGATACGAAATATGGTCTAAATTCAATTGAAAATATTGAGACCACCAAGATTGGAGAATTTTACTGTCCCATTCCAGTAACACCAAAAGGATATGAAATTATTATGATTGTAACTATGCCTATCAAGGTTGAGGTAACATAATTATTTAGTTATTAGCAAAGTTTTTCTTGATATGAAAATTATTCTGGTAACAAGACTTGATCACCCTTGTTAACAAAATGATTTTGAATGAAGAGGACAATGTTTTCACTATGTTTTCACCTTCCCCATTATGTCTTCACCATGTTTACTTCTGTTATAACATTGCTACTTGAGTACAATCATGTTTGCCACCATCCCGATGCATGTTTTCCTCATATTATCACTCAGATTTATGAGGATATGCATGTTTTCACCATCCATACTTTTGTTTTCACCACTACCACCTTTGTTTTCTTTGGATATTCTTCCATTAGAGTGTCATAGAACCTCAGTAGTGCTGGTTTTGCTTTTGTTTTCCACCTTTACACTTTTGTTTTCTAGAAATATTATTATTTATTAAAATTCTGAAAAAGTCCGAAAAATAAAGTTTCTCGAAAAATTCCAGAAAAATTATAATAAGTTTTTACGTTAAAAATGAGGCAGAAAGCCACCTGGGAGGCCCCAGGGGGACCCACCAGTCAGGCACACCATAGGGTTGCGCTGCCAGCCCCTAGTGTGTGCCCCTGGCCCTCCACTAACTCTCTCCCCTGCCAAAGTCTTCTCTCTCACCTCACAAACTGAAAACCTTTCCCGGAACCCGAGTTCTTGCTGTTCTCCCTCTGGATTTTTGATCTCCTTTTTCAGCCCATCATTTGTGCTGATATTTGGTGTGTTTGATCTCCGGTATGTGACTCCTCTGATGATCCAAGTAGAATTTTGTTTAGTGAAGTATTTCTTGAGTATTTTGGTACTATAGGTCACAGCTTATGTGAGTTTGCATGCTTGATTTTAGTAGAAATAATTTATTTTTGATGTATGTTTAGCTCTCCCTATAAGTCCCTATGATAGTCTCCACCTTATAGTTGCTTGAAATTAATTTTAATGATGATTGTTGAATTTTTTTAGAGATGGAGCACAATGCTTATCAACTAAACCAGCATGAGTTGGAGTTGCATGAGTTCATGCTCGTGCACTACGAAGAGAGAGTGTTAACATCAATCTATCCGTGTCGGGAATTTATGCGGATTATGGGATTTTTGCAGGATTTCAACAATCTTGTGCGGAATGTTGGCTTGGACCGTTTCATTAAGGATGAACCTATCCAACATGTGACACTAACTATGTCTGTGGTGCAGGATTTTAATTTCAAGTGGTCCTCATCTAACCCAATGGTCCACTATAAAACTTACAATAAAACTGTGAGTCTGCCTTTTAGTGTTTTTTGTGCAGCTATTAAGGTACCAGAGTGTGGTTCTTGTGAGAAGATAAGTGGGCAGCCTAAACCACTGATGGATTTATATCGAGAGATTTGCAAAGGCAGAAGCTTCACATGGGAGAGTGGTAAAATTCGAGAAATCCAACTCCCTAGCATTCGATACTTTGCCTATTTTATCTCTTAATGTGTGTTAGCTAGAAAAACTGCCAGCAAGCTATCTGTCTATGATTTGGCGTTTATTGCAGCTGCCTTAAAATGTGATAGGTCTTATAACTTTGGCGCTTTGATTGCTTACCGTCTCTCACATAATCGTGATAAAGGCGAAGTTTGTGGAGACCTTATTGCCTCGCGCTTGCTAGCTTTGCATGGTTTGGAGCCGCACCATCTAGACGTGCAGTTTCCTATAGAGAGGCTTAATCTTGTTTCAATGGTTCAACATAAGTTTCTTTCTACCCATGCTTACTTGCACAATTTATCTTTTGAAATAACTTTCTCCAAACAATCTAGGTGTAGGGTTACTAAAACTGTTAGGGAAGTACTTTTGCCTGCACCCCCTTTGTTTGATCTTAATGGCAGGCAAGGATGGGAGCTTTCAGAGAGTCAGCTGGACACATACCTTGAGCAACACCCCCAGCAAGGGGAGGATGCCGAAGAAGGGGACGATAGTGATTTCGTCCAGCCCTACGATGCCACGGGAATTCCATATCAGCACCCTGGCTATGACTATGCGCCTGAGTACGACCACGCGAGGGATGACCCACCATAGTGGGGATACTTCACGCGCCATGATTGATCTCCACTTAGGCCAAAAGCCTAAGCTTGGGTGAGGTATACCGACATCACACTCATTTATATATCATGTTCTATCGGTTCTTTTTATATTCATGTTTTCTATTCTTTCGCTTCTTTTTCCTTCTTTCGCTTCTTTTTGTTTCTTTCGCTTCTTTTTGTTTCTTTCGCTTGTTTTCGTTTCTTTCATCTCTTTTGTTTTTATTGTTTTGTTTTCACTTTCCAAAACACAAAAAGACCAAAAATATTTCTGTTGTTTCTCTCTATTTGTTTCTTTAGTTTGTTTGCTTTATCCTTTAGTTGCATTTTAATATTCAAAAACCCAAAAATATTTTGTTTTGTTTGTTTGTTTGCTTGCTTTCTTTTATTCTTGTTTCATTTCGAAAATACCAAAAATATTTTGCTTTGTTTTCTTGTTCTCTTTTGCTCGTGCTTTTATTGAAAACCCAAAAATATTTGTTGTTCTTCTCTTGTTTTGTAAAGTTTGATGCAGAGTTCAATAGTCGTCCGTGATTCCATTGGAGCTTGGTTTTCATTATATTTTATTCAAGCCACAAGTGAAGAGCAATAATGACGATCTACGACAATTCAAGTGTGGTGAGAGGCTGGTATGAATTCTATTTTCTTTCATTTGTGTACATATATCCGTCTATGTGAGCATGCTTAGTTTGTTCGTATAAGATATATGTGAATTAATGGATGCTTAATAGTTCATGCTCTCTCATGTTTTGTTGCAATTTATTAATGGTAAATGACCTGTCATATAAATATTTGTTCGCATTGTTCTATTCATAAGGGTATGACATTGTGGTAGCCTCCTCTGATTTTTTCATTTGAATCGACTTGGTACATGCTCACGCATGCTAATACTGAAAACAAAAAGTCAATAAGCCTCGATGATTTATTTTTCCTCAGAGTTCTAGTATCAATTTTATGCCTCAGTTAATTTTACTTTGTCGCAAACATTTTTTTTGACACCAATACCGTGGGGGAAACCCCCCACGCCCCCCATTTATTATAAAGGAAAATAAAATACTAAGTTATTTACAATATGTACAATATTTACATGGGGGGATCAGGGAAATGAATCAATCCATGATGTCAAACAAATAGAGAGAACATGATTATGATAGTTGTTGCCCTCTTGATTGTCGCTCTTCTCTATTTATAGCCTTCACCTGTACTGAGTATGGAATTCTACTCGTGCATCCAACTCCCAAAAAACCAAAGTTTCCCATTGTGTACACCATATATACCTACATGTGGTATTTAACTGCCACTCCAAGTAAATTACTCATGTGCTACCTTTAAAACCTTCTAAAAATTATTCCTGTTTTGTGCCCCTGTTTTAGCTCATGAGGACTTAAATAGAGAATCTTTATCTCACTTGTTGATTGGATTTCACACCCTGGACTAGTGGCTTCATCCACTTATCCAAATGATAGAAGAGCTGGAAGCGGAGTGCCCAGCCCCAAATTAATACAAACAAATTATCTTCACTATTTTCGCCCTTGATTTATCAGTCAAAGCATAAATGTGTAAACAAAAGAGAAAGAGGGATGACCTTCTACGCATGTTGCGTCCTTCACAATGGGAGCCGCTCTTGCGAATCCAGTTGGCTTGTGACATACTGTATTTTATGTTTACCATTCATTGACATAAGAATACACCTCTCTTAAAAATGTTTTCAATACCTCTGTTTAGTAAAATAAAATCTCTAGCACATGAGTAATCTCTGCTTACCTCCGCGAAGGGCCTTTCTTTTACTTTTATGTTGAGTCTCCGTCATATTCTTTGAGAACCTTCTTGAGAGCATAATTATCATTCTTAGTGTGATGTGTTTGTCCCAAAGCACGGTTGATTGTGGTATAATCTTGATACTTGCATCTTTGATATCTTTACTTCTAATCTTCCCTTGAACTTCAGAGGTGCCCTGGCATTTATGTTTTGCCCCACACATAAGGGCAAGCGAGATACCATTTTATCAGATCCTATTATGAATACTACAATCTTGCAAATAGTTATGCTTCATGTTGTTTATTATTAATATGTTGTTATCTCACCATGGTTTGCATAGCTATTATGTGACAATATCTTGGATGTATCTTATCATGAGCATAACTAAGTATTTGATCATATAGTGTGTATATTTACATCATATGAAACAAATGTGTTCGTAAAAGTCTTTTATCGCACTCAGTTGTCACTGAATTGCTTGAGGACAAGCAATAAGCTAAGCTTGGGGGGAGTTGATACGTCGAAAAAGTATCTCCTTTTCCGAACACTTTTCCTATTGTTTTCCGCTAAAGTTGTGTGTATGCAACTAACACGGACTAACGCTGTTTTCAGCAGAATTACCTTGGTGTCTCGTTTTTGTGCGGAAAAATCAACTTTCAGGGAAATTGCACAGAAAAGACCCCATTGGTCCTAAAACACGAGAAGACTCCGGGAGCCAGAAGGAGACCAGAAGAAGAGCCAGAGGGGGCCCACACCACCCCCTGGCGCCCCCCTTAGGCCACACCACCTAGGGTTGTGTGCCACCCAGAGCCCCCCTCGGTCTCCCCTTTCGACTACAAATAGCCTTCAACCCTAAAACACGAGGGTGTTCGATAGTTTTCCAGAAAGAAGTCCGTAGCTCCACCGCCATCGCGAATCCTTTTTTGGGGTTCAGAAACTCTATTCTGGCACCCTGCCGGGACGGGGAATTGGAGGAGATCATCGGCACCATCATCACCAACGCCTCTCCATCGACCATCCATGTGTGAGTAATTCCCCCGCTGTATGCTGAAGGGGATGGTAGGGATTGGATGAGATCATTCATGTAATAATGCCGTGATTGTTAGGGCAAAGTGCCTAGTATCTTCTATTAGTGCTATTGACATTGTTGCAACTTATTATGCTTAATGCTTGCCACTTTGGGCCCGAGTACCATGATCTCAGATCTCAACATGTTATTGGATCATGATGATAATTATTGTTTCTTTATCATACCTGCAAGTTGTTTACACATATCATTGTCCTGAATCCGAGGCTCCGAAGTGACAGAAATTGGGACAATCGGAGGGGATGGCTGTGATGTGAGGATCACATGTGTTCACGGAGTGTTAATGCTTTGCTCCGGTGTTCTATTAAAAGGAACACCTTAATTACCAGTAGTTCCCTTGAGGCCCTACTGAAAACAGGCTAGTAGGACAATAGATGCTGTGCAAGTTCTCATTGCGAGCACGTACGACTATTTACGGAACACATGCATATGGTTACTTAGTGCTTGGATGCTTTATCTTATTTATCTGCAATGCCCATGTCTTAATTATTATATGAACTATCTTATCCATGCAACACCCATTCATCTAACCCCATGCCTATAGTATTTAATCCCGATGTTTACTTCAGACACTACTGCTTCTGTTTTCATACCACTTCTGTTATTATTTCACTACTGCTGCTACTATAAAACTGTTACTACTGATAAACCACTACGAATAAGTCCACTTTCAGGTCCAGGTGAATTCACAACTCACTTGTTAAGGCTCACAAATATTATTTGGCTCCCCTTGTGTCGAATCAATAAATTTGGGTTGTACTTCCCTTGAAGACTATTGCGATCCCCTATACTTGTGGGTCATCAGAGACTGAGGGTCACAAGGCTAAAATGGTTAAGAGGAATGACTATTACTGCCCCCCTCCTACGTTCACTCTTAGTCCAGACGAGATCAAAAAATTGATGATGTGCCTTCTCGGAGTCAAAGTCCCTAGCGGTTACTCGGGTCTAATAAGCAGATTCCTATACGCGCAGAAACAAAATTTCTGCGGGATGAAGTCTCATGACTGTTACGTGATGATGACGTAGATACTTCCGGTTGCGATCCGCGGGATAATGGAGAAGCACGTGCGGGAAACCCTGTTTGGCCTGTGTAACTTCTTCAACGTGATATCTTGAAAGTCAATCACGGCGAAGCAGATCTCAAGGCTGCAGGAAGAGATTGTCGTCATACTATGCGAACTTGAGATGTACTTTACTCCATCATTCTTTGACATATGTGTTCATCTGTTGGTCCATATTATGGACGATATCATCCATCTCGAGCCGTTGTTCCTGCACAACATGATGCCATTTGAAAATATGGATGGGGTCATCAAAGGATTTGTTCGCAACAGGGCCCGTCCGGATGGAAGCATCGTTCAGGGACTTCTCACTGAAGAGTGCATCTGTTTCTGCACGAATCATATTGAAGTCGAGGACCCTGTTGGTCTGCCTAGAAACAAGCACATTGGCAATATCGATGGAGAAGGTCACAAAAATGGACGTACAGAAGTGCGTGTGGATCGGGCTTGTCGATGCACCGACTTTAACAGGGCAAACTTATTAGCTCTCCAACACATTGACATGGTAGATACTTGGGTGAAAAACACAAGAGCTCGATAGCAAACAATTACACTGAAAAAGGCAAGCGAAGGACCGAAGGAGAAATAATCAGAGAACATAACTCCACTTTCTTGCGTTGGTTTAAAGATGAGATGGTCGCTAACCTACCGCCAAGGGATTGTGCGAAAAATTAACTATTGTATGCCTTGGCACATGGCCCCTCTCCTAACCTCGCGACATTTCAAGCATATGCTATCAAGGGGTTCACTTTCTACACGGAGGAGAAATACAAAACTTCAGATTATCAAAACTCAGGGGTAACGATTGAGTCCTACACCGGTGACAAAAAGTTAAGATACTACGGAAGAATCGAGGAGATATGGGAGCTTAACTACTCTAGAGAGAAGGTGCCTATGTTCAGCGTCATATGGGTTAGGATGTCGACCGTCAGAAAAGAAGACCAATACTTTACAACCATGGTTGTTCCTGAAGCCGAAACTTCATCAAGCGCGAACGTCACAACGCAAAATGAGCCATGGGTATTGGCTAAGCATGTGTCCCAATGCTTCTTCATAACGGACCACTCAAGGCCTAGCCGTGTTGTCGTGAGGAGAGGGAAAAGAAATATCATCGGAATGGATGGAGTCGTTGACGAGGAAGAATTTTACACGTTCGGCGACCCAAATATTGACGATGGTCAAGAAGATGATGATGATAGTCATGCAACATACGCCACAAGAAGAAGCAGAACTACGCTACCTAGGCATGGTCTTCCATTCAAAAGAAGAAGTCAAGATGTGGGGCTAAATTATGCAATTGCGACCAAAAAAGGAAAAAAGACCAAACAATGAGAAACTATGTATATATCTGTATGCCTTGTATGCGACGAAACTATGTGTATGCATGGATCAACTAGTCTGATTTGCACTTATTATAAATGTAATGTACCTTGTTCTGTATTTGAAATGTGTGGAGTTATTATTTGAAACATAAAGGATATAATGGAAAACAAAATAAAACAATAGAAAACATAAAGGAAACAATGTGAAACAAAATAAAACAATAGAAAACATAAAGAAAACAAGAGAAAACAAAAAGGAAATAACTGAAAAAAAAATAAAAAAAAGAGACAACATAATGGAAACAAGAGAAAACAAAAAGTAAATAATGGAAAACAAAATAAAAAAATAGAAAAAATGAAGGAAACAAGAGAAAACAAAATAAAACAATAGAAAACATGAAGGAAAACAATAGAAAACACAAAGAAAACAAGATAGAACAAAAAGGAAATAATGGAAAACAAGATAAAACAAAAGATAAAACAAAATAAAACAAGAGAAAACAAAAAAGGAAACAAGAGAAAAAAAAATAAAACAATAGAAAACATGAAGGAAAACAATAGAAAACATGAAGAAAACAAGAGAAAGCAAAAAGGAAATAATGGAAAACAAAATAAAACAAGAGAAAACATAAAGGAAAACAATAGAAAACATAAAGGAAATAAGAGAAAACAAAAAAGAAATAATGGGAAACAAAGTATTATTTGTAATGTGTTTGAAATTAATTTGTAATGTGTTTGAATTATTATAAATGAAATGTGTTTGAATAATTTAAACAAATAAAGAAAACAAAAAAGGAAACAGTACCGCTGGCGAACAATCACCCGAGTTCGCCAGCGGTAAGTTACCGCTGGGCAACACAGGCTGTTCGCCAGTGGTAAGGTAGCGAGCGCGAAGCAGTGGGGTTTTTCGCCAACTTACACGCCCCCCCCCCCGCCCTCACCCCTACGAATACAAAGTGCGCGCTGGGGACTTACTCGTTTTTCGATCAAACGTAACTGACGCCCTCACCCCCGACTCTGGCGAGCCCCCCGACTCTAGCAAGCCCCCAGCCACCACAGCGTGCCCCTCCCTCTCCTCGGGCACTGCCTCGAGCATTGCCCCGAGCCGGCGATCAGCACCCCCGCCCTCCCCTGCTCTGGCGCCACCGCCAATCGCATGCCCTTCTCAGCACCCCCTCCCCTCTCCTCGGCCTCCACTGCTTCGCCGAAGGCTTTGGGCCTCCTTGCTCCTCCCCTGCTCGCAGCTTCCTGCAAGGTGTTTGAGGAAATACCTCAAAGAGGTAATTTTTGTATGTTTTTTTGGTACTGGTTCTGGTGGATTTGGTACTAGTACTGGTTTTGGTGTGTGATGTGGTGATGATGGTAGTGTGGGTGTGGATGGATGCATATGGTGGTAATGGTGGTGTCGACGGTGTTGATGGTGTGGTGGTGTGGATGGTGGTGATGGTTTTGGGTGGTGGTTATGGTGTTGGTGGTGGTGGTGTTGGTGGATGACGACGATTGTATACATGTGTGGGCCCACCTTCGTGTAGATGTCGATGGGATGATATGGGGATACGGGGTGGGATTTTATGTGCAGGTACCCCACGTGAGGCCCTTGATTGCCGGAATGTTGACTAATTTCCGTTCTGGCAAATTTGGGTACTCCATATGTGATATTTTTAGCAAAGGTCATGCCAAAATTTTCCATGAATTTTGGCATTACTTTTGCTAAAAATATCATATATTAGATTGTCCGGTAAATTTGGAGCTCATGTATATCTTAAATTTTATGATTTGTTGAACCAATTTCGGCTTTTCTATCCTTAGATATGGCTCACAACGACGAGGCAGGTGGTTCTGGGACCGGAGAAGCGGACGATGACGCGTGGCTCTCTATGTTTGGCGCCGGAGGAGGAACGCTAGTTGTGGGACCGGAGCTGGAGATGTAGGGCGATGCAGACGATGAGATGGAGAAAACCATTTGTCCGGAGGTGCGCACCGATACGTCAGCCGGAGAAGGTCAAACCAGTAGTGGAACCGGGCATGCCACCTCCGGTAGCGAGGCATCGCGTAAGCGCAAAGATATACGACCAAACCTGCTCGCCACCGTCCGACAAGAGCTTCACTGTAGTGGACCCCAAAAGCAGTGCTCCTGTCGAGCCGGAGGAGTACGCTAAGTGGTTTGGGAACCAGATAGGTTGCATTCCTCGAGACTTCGGCAATGTTAATACGAGGCATCTTAGAGATAAAGAAAACAAGGCTATGGCCGCCCTGCTCAGAAGCTGCACACACACGGTACAAATTCCCGGCTCCTTACGACAACCAGGACCTGAAGAACAATCTGGTCAACTCCTTAGCACTCGGAAACTTCACTAAGGAGTTTACGACTTGGAGATCCAGTTTGCGGGAGATAGTTGTTGCGGTTAAGGGTTTCGATGAGATCCATAAAATGTGGCCCTCCATTTCAGAGGAAGACTTGGCCACATTCAAGCTCGACGAAAAAAACCCGGAAAGGAAGAAGCTGAGGGAATGGGGAAAAGAATGTAGAGAGAACAACATTGGTCCGCACAATCTCGGAAGACGGGGTTACCTTGGGAAGCATAAAGTTGGGCTAAGGAGGATGCTGAGAGGAAAGGGCCGAACCCATATGACAAGATCACCGACCCACAGGTGAGAAATTTTGTCAGGGCCCATTATAGGGAAGATCCCCAAAAGCCCGGCGATCTTATGTTGAACGAGAAGGTCAAAAAGCTCGAGAAGAAATATCTCGAGGAAGAAGAAAAAGAACATCTATCTCAGTCTGACGCGGGGTCCTCGGCGACGATGAACAAGGACCCGTATGACACCCCTATTAGGGCTCTTAACACGACGAAGCGAGTGGCCATAGACAAGAAGTTGCATCATGGCCATGTGCATGGCCTCGGAAAGGGTCATCGGCATGTGCACTACTACCCGGACACTAAGGAGAAGAGAAAGGAGCGGAACAACGTGCCGTAGAAAATGATCGACGAACTTGTGAACGAGAGGGTCAACGCGCTCCTCCCTAGCATCTGTGCGTCGTCGCTCAGTCCTTAGCGCCTTGGATGGAAGGTGGAAGACAAGGGCATCCCTCGTGATCAATATAGCCCCATCGAGGCGCCTGCTGCGCAGAACGAGGCCCCCATTGTGGAGCCTATTGCGCAGAACGAGGCGGCCGCCAACCCTTAGCCTGCGTGGTCGCGAAGATCTGTCGTCGCCCCGCCACGTCTCTGCCACACCGCCGACGACCCTAAGCGGTCCATCACCCTTGGCCGAGCTCAATGCCCTCGAGGTAATTCAGCGTCCAGAACTTAATTATATATTATGACTTCATTCGTGACGGTCTCAATCTCTAACGACAGAGCGCGCAACGTTTCGCAGGCCGACGAGACGGTATGCACATTGCTCCTTCGTGTGAACGGCGAGTTAAAGGATGTGGCTAAAGGAAAGATCATCACACCTCTCAACCGCATGACCCACGGCGTGCGTATGTCCGACGACGTGTTCAGGGTGACATTGAGTCGGGTGCTCCCCAGTTGCGGTGCTCTCGATCCTCCGAACCAACCCCTGCAGCCGACATCGAGTTAAACCTGGAGCAGTGCTTGGTTTGGCCATTGACATGGCCAAAATCACTAAGTCGTTTGGAAACTACTCATGTCAACACTCCAACACCGGTCGAGGGGTTGAGGCACCCAATCCAACACAAGGATTTCTCACCTGCAAAGTCCGTGCGACACGACAACGACGATGCTGAAGATGAGAACCCTAATGACTACCTCGTCGACGATCCTTACGAGGGGGCCGGCCTGGATGATCTTGATGAACTTCTCTTGCCAGCGGAGGAAGCGGATAAATATCGATGCACGAAGCGTCTTTTCTCTTCTCAAGAGCCGGCAGCCCCCGAGCAAGTTGTCCTCAGCCAGGACGCCTACAAAGAGGCGGTAGCAAATGTATTTCAGAAGGAGGTTAAGAACACGACACAGAAAAGAACTAAGAAGAGTTCTGTCGTTGCATCCATGAGGCAACTGGTGGAGGGGACTAAGTCTAAGCCGCCGGAAGAACAGGTATTGGACAGGATACCCATACACGAGTGGCATCAGATCCATGAGTTGGGAAAACCGATGCTTCCGCCGAGGTTGGTGTGAAGCCCCAGGATCGGGCACTATGCAGATTTCAGCATTTCCGCCAAAGTCCACATAATAACCGATTCCAGGTTGCCACTTGTGATAACATTACAACAATTCACGAATATTCCACAACAACAGAAGAGATATATACAAGACGACTCAAACGAGTCAAGAATACAACTTATACAATACAAAGATCCAAATAACAGCGGAAATAACAACGAGATAAGATAGCGCGACAAAACCAACTATAACTACTCACCAAACAATACCCATCCAGTGTTACCCCCTACTAAGGAAGCAACCCAAGGAAACTCACACTGTTGATTAAGATGACATTCATTTTTATGGTGGAGGTAATCTATATTACTAGTCAAGTTATCATCGTTAAGTGTAAGTTGTCTGAGTACTTGTTAGCCAACACTTTCACCAAGTCATCCATAACCGCGGACAACACGGCTTCTCGAGAAGATTAACCCTACAGGGATGCACCAATTTGGCCGTACACGTAAGAATAACCCGCCAGATGGAAATGCACTTCCACCAAGCGAGGCACTCAACACAACCCAACTCTTCTTCGCATCAAGCCCAAAGAACCACGTGTTGTGCGTGCGTGGCTAATCGAGCCCCCACGAAGAAAAGTGGGACCCTCATAGCACTCTAAGACCACGCCGCCCTAAATGCCGACTACAAAGTTCTACCCTGGCGCCAAGGGTTCGCACCTGCATATGCATGCATCAAATGGAAAGCCCGAACTAAGTGTGGCGATTTGGACGAGATGCGAATCGAATCAGAATTGCGGGGGCGCCCATACACGCTTCCCACATGCGGTTAGTGCGCTCATCATGGATCGGAGGACAAGACCCTTTTCCTAATTAAGTTCGACACTAGCAGGCCTCAAAACCACGCCGGGCCTCCTGCCGGTGCCTTATCATCAAATTATTATTACCCAAAACATTAACATGTTGTTGATTAAGTTGAAACCCAACTATCAAACTAAACAGGTGATAAGACGGACAACAAGACTTGAGCGCAAACAACACTCAGCATGCAACTACGACACGAGGGACAACAAGGTAAACAAACAACAGTTAATAGGAAGTGGAAGGAAGGCTATATCATGGTTGCAAGGTAAACATATGATAGGATCGAGACACAAACATCGAATCATAAGGCTAGCATAAAGACAACGGAAAGAATCGGTAACAAGTGAGGAAAGGCAACATGGGTAGCAAGTGAGTATACTTGCCTGAGATCCCGCAAGTAGAGGTACATCCGTAGAACTTGTCGGTGCTCACATCATCTCAACGTCCTATCCGTGAAGAAGCAACGAACTAGAACAAAAACCGGATGCAACAATTAATACTACGGCAAAAGATCCAGCATGATCCTATTTTATATGCATGACATGCGGGATGCAACGCAAAAGTACAACTTAGACAATTTAATCGGACCCGGAGTCCGGAAAAATAATTATGGTTTAAGTTGTTTATCTAACCATCATATTAAATGTTGATTAACATGGAGAACAAGATATAGGTGATCTACACAATATTAAATGGAATACGGCACAAATTGAATTAGGTAGCCCAACACATTCCATGTTTATCATTTAGGTGTACATGCATAACACTACTTAAAATGCAAGATAAAAGATGCAACATGATCATGGATGGCATATTAATATTCCTTGCATTTTTCTGATAAAGGTAGACATAAAGTTTGTGTTCTTTGGATTTATAGATTGGGAGGTATGTAATAGACAAGTTTGTAAAAGAAATAAATAAAATAAAAAGGCAGAGAATGAATTGGCAGACGTGGGATTCGAACTTTGGTATAACAGGGAAACAGCAGGGACAAAGCCAACGGGCTGATTAGTACTACGTGACAGCAAACGAGGCCTACAGGAACAGAAGATTCACTTTGGTGTTAACTGAAACTGGAATTCCAAGGTTCAGACTTCAGATTCATGTTTGAACAGAAAAATAAAAGTGAAAAGGCATTCGCCTCGGATGGGATTTGATCCAGGGACCTCCGGTTTGCAAATCAGATGGCTAGCCACTGGGCTATGAACATCCTTGAGTTAGGATGCAGTTCCTGATCCAACTGAAGTGCACCATCGCTGTGTTTTTCTCTGACGAAACTGAATGTGCGGCGCCGGCGAGAGAGAACACTAGGACGGTGATCTCCCGGACCTCCGACGAATCGGGCGGCGCTCGGGCGCGTGGGAGCGGACGAGTGTGTGTGCGGGCGTGCAGGATAGGGGTTCATGGGGCTTCAGTGTGTGTGTGGTGCAAGGAGTGAGGAATATAAACGCCCGAGCGTGCACAACAGCCATGTACGTGAGTCCATGGTTGGCCATGGATGCCAAGCGTGTTTCCGATCGACGTTGAGGATAGAGCGACGAACAAGGAAGAGAAAACAAGGAGGGAACGGCAGTGGCTCACCGGGGGTGCTCGACGTCGTCGTTCACGCCGGAAAGCCGCGGAAGCAGAATCGGCGGTCGCAGGCGACGAGGACGCGGTCGAAGTAACCGATGACGAGATGGCACCTGCTTGGCAACTTCAGTATGGGCAGAGGGGACGAAATGGCAGTTCCATCCCCGTTCATGGCTCGACTTGAGAAAGCCCGAGCACCGTGGAAGTAGAGAAAGAAGACGACTATCTCGACGCTCCCGCGGACACAGAAGACATCGAGGAAGACGAACTCATTGGCGATGAATTGTGGAGTCCGAGATTCATTCTCGCCGGCTCTGAACATAAAAGAGGAATCCACATCTTCCTGACATGATGTCTTGAATCGGGGCTGAGTAGATCAACGGGAACGAGGATGGGTGACAACATCGGCGTTTCAGAGCAGGCAGCCGTGGCATGGTGGTGCTGAGGCGAGGAGGCAGGGCAAACCGGCGGCGCCGTGGGGAGAAATAATAGGAACCCTAGGGCTACCTCCTGGACAAGATGTATAGGCGGGGAAGGCACCGGGTTGCCGTCCATCCCATCAACTGTAAACGTGGCCAAGGATGGGGGAGTTCGTACAACCATGACGAAAGCAAAGAGGAAGACGACAAGTTTTCTCCTGGGCTGGAAGTAGAACGGGCTGACAGGGTTCTACCAGGCCCGTGAGAATTAGAATTAAACCAGGAAAAAAAAGAAAAGAGGAAGAGAATAAAAGAAAAGATTTGGGAAGAAAGAAATATCGAAGGTTTGTAGAATGATATCAAATTATTGAGAACAACATTTGATTTTCTTAAATTTGGATTAAAAAAACATGAGATGCATGCAATGATGCCATGATGCCAAAAAAAAAAAAAAATTTTCTAATTGGGGAAAATCCCCGGACGTTACAGCTGGCCTTCTTGTTGACTGGTGATATGCGTGGAGTCCATGACGGTGTTCAATATATTGAGGAGATGCTTCTAAAGGAGAAAAATCCAACACTGCCGGTTTTGGTCGCGAAGGTGCCATCTATGGTGGGATTTGTCACTGAAGGCAACACGGACAAGATCATCGTGAGATTTGATGATATTTTTCGGATGTTCCACATGCAATCCCTCCACTCATCAATGGTCCGACTGCTTACGCTCAGTTTGGCGCATCAACTGTCCGTAGAGAATACCAGAAGCATCGCGCTAGTAGATCCGTACTACATGCAAGACATGTACTTGAACAACCCTAAGGGTAGGGCAAAAGCGGCAAAGTACATCCAAGAGATGTTGTATGATACGTCTCCAAGGTATCTTTAATTTCTGATGCTCCATGATGATAGTATGACAATTGCAACATGTTTTCTCCCTTATTTATAGCACTTTTACACGTTTTCGGGGACTAACCTATTAACAAGATGCCAAGTGCTAGTTCCATGTTTTCTGCTATTTTTAGTTTCAGAAAATTTGTTCTGGAAATATTCTTGGAATTGGAAAACTCGAAAGACAGAAGTCATAGAAGTCCCGAAGAGCCCCGGAGGGGGGCCACAAGGTGGCCACACCATGGGGCGTCACGGGTCCCCCTGGCGCGCCACCTAGAGGTGTGGGCCCCCTGGCCATCCCCCGGCATCGCCCTTTCGCCCATATATACTCCCTAATGCATAAACCCTCGGGGAATCGACCTTTTCCAAAAAATACATCTGTAGCTCCGCCGCCACCACCGACAAGTTTCTAGCGCCGTTGCCGGGGAGGTAAGGTAAAAGGTACTCACATCCTCGAGTGTGAGTGCTCAAAGTTATTTCCTTTAGATCCTGCAATTATATCTTTTTGTTTCTTGTTTTTATTTTCACTAGTTAGGCTTAATGGAAAACAACAAAAATATGAGAGAGATTTATAATATTTATCTTGAGTTAGGACATGAAGTGTTTGAAGAGAAAATAAAAAAAAACCTATGGAACTTTATTTGCATGCTAATAGCAATGTTATTAGTATGAATGCTTTGAACACTATTATTTCTAATTCTATGGAAACGTCTAAGCTTGGGGAAGCTAGTCTTGATGAATATGATATTTTTAGTCCCCCAAGCATGGAGGAACAAATTTACTTTGATGATACTTTTCCTCCAATATATGATGATTATAGTGATTGTGGTATTCTAGTTCCACCTGTTTACAATGATGAATATGATATTTTCAGTCTATCTACAATAGAGGAAAATATTAATTATGATTACAATATGCCTCCTATATTTAATGACTATGGTGATGATAATAATAATGATAGCTATTTTTCTGAATTTGCTCCCACTACAATTAATGAGAATGAGTTTTCTTACGTGGAGAGTATTAATTCTTTTATGCATGTGGCTCGTCATAAGAATGTTATATGTGATAGTTACATTGTTAATTTTATTCATGATGCTACTGAAAGTTATTATGAGAGAAGGAAACATGGTTTTATGCATCTCAACTATATTAAGTTTCCCCTCTTTATGTTGAAATTTCTGAAGTTGCACTTGTTTTGCTTTCCTATACTTGTTGCTTTGTGCTTTCATGACTTGTTTTTCTACAAGATTATTTTTCATAGGAAGTGGGTTAGACTTAAATTTGTTTTATGTTTGCATCTTGATGCTCGCTTTTTCTTCAATTCATATTTTTCATGTGAGCATCTTCTCAAATTATCATGCCTAGCTAAAAGGCTTTAAAGAAAATCACTTCTTGGGAGATAACCCATGGTTTTATTTTTTGCTTTGTTTTCCTCTGTTTTATTTCAGTCAAGGGGTTGTATACTTCTGTAGAAACTCCTTTGTATACTACTTTTCATGTTTTACTAGTTCCAAGTAAATTTTCTGACGAAAGTTGGAGTTGGTTTTCGGATTTCTACGGAGAAAACAGATTTCTACTGTCCACTGTAAAACATCGTATAAAATTCTGGAAGATCAGAATAATCTGAAATATTTTTTACTTATTCCGTAGCTAATTTCGCAACTTTTCTTTGTTGTCCACTTTTTTATTTGAGCAACTGAAGATTTTAGAAAAAAAATCATATTTACCTGCTATTCTGTTTTGACAGATTTGTGCCAATAATTGCATTTGCATCTTAATCTCTGTCTTTTGGTGTTCTTTTGAGAAAAGAGTTTTAAAATAAGTTGTGACAGTAGATACTATGTTTATGAGTGTTAGGCTTGTGTTGAAACTGAACCATGTGAATTTATTATTTCGATTTGCACTAACGTTGCTAATGAAGATTGTGAGAAGTTTGGTGTGAAAGAAATTTTCAAGGGTCAAGAGAAGAGGATGATATGACGTGATCAAGAAGAGTGAACAACCTAAGCTTGGGGATGCCCCGGTGGTACATCCCAGAAAATTCCAAGAAGACTCAAGCGTCTAAGCTTGGAGATGCCCAAGGCATCCCCTTCTTCATCAACAAATTATCAGGTCACTTCTAGTGAAACTATATTTTTATTCGGTCACCTCTTATGTGCTTTACTTGGAGCGTCTTTTATTTTTGTTTTCAGTTTGTTTGGTTTTCTTTTCTGTAAATAGTTGGATCCTATCATACTTGTGTGGGAGAGACACGCTCCGTTTTCTTTGCTTAGAACACTCTAGTTTTCATTCTTCTTGTTCTGTGAGTGTTCACTTTTTCTAGTACTGCGTTTAGCCTTTGTTTTCATGCATCTCTTATTCAAAGCTGTTAGTTTTAATAGTGTTATGTGAGTACTCTCATATTTTCTCTCTGTATCATATAGAGTATTTTTGATAAAACATATCTTGTATGGTGCTTGTTGGGAAAACAAACTGCTGCTTGAAGTAGAATTTATAATGGTGCACGTAGAAGCTTGTATAGACTATGGCTAGAACTTTTTCATGCCATGCTAAATGTTATTTTAGTTTTAAAACCTTGTGGTTATTGAGTAGAATGAATAGACTCAAATAGATGAGAGTGTTTAATATGCCATTGAAAGATTCATGAGTTGTTCTTGTCATAGTAAAGCATAAATTTATGGTATTCTCTTTCAAATGTTTTATTTGGTTGAGTTGGCGCATGCTCACACCATGTTTATGACTATGAACCAGTCACGAATAGCCTCCATGATGTTTATGTGCTATGCATGATTATGGCTCTTATGCTCTCTTGATTTGTCGCTCCCAGTCTTTTGCTAGCCTCTACCTGTACCGAGTATGAGCTCTACTTATGCATCCAATTCCCTAAAACCAAATTTTTCCTATTGTGTCCACAATACCTACCTACATGTGGTATTTCACTGCCACTCCAAGTAAATTGCTCATGTGCTACCTTTAAAACTTTCAAAATTACTCCTGTTTTGTGTGCTTGTTTTTGCTCATGAGGACGTCAATAGAGAATCTTTATCTCACTTGTTGATTAGATTTCACACCTTGGACTAGTGGCTTCATCCGCTTATCCAAACGATAGAAGAGCTGGCAGCGGGATGCCCAACCCCAAATTAATGCAAACAAATTCTCTTCACTATTTTTGCCCCTGATTTATCAGTCAAAGCATAATTGTGTAAACAAAAGACAAAGGTATGACCTTCTACCTAGATGCGTCCTTCATATGGGAGCCGCTCTTGTGAATCCAGTTGGCTTGTGACGTACTGTATTTTCTATTTACCATTCGTTGACATTAGCATACACCTCTCCTAAATATAGGCACTCCTCCATGGTATGTGATTGTTGGCAGGTACCCGAGGATTTGGTTAGCCATGGTTAGTGTAAGATGGATGGGAGGAGTGTCAAACTTTTAATACCTATGTTTAATAAAATAAAAGCTCTAGCACATGAGTGATCCCGGCTTCCCTCCGCGAAAGGCCTTTCTTTTACTTTTATGTTGAGTCTCCATCTTCTAACTTTATGCACAGTTGAGAGAGCATTTTTGCCATTCTGAGTTTTATGTGCATTTGTCCCATACACATCAATAATTGATACATGATGTGCTATTTTTTGTTCACAAATTATTTGCTCTAGTCTTCTTCATGAACTTTGAAGGTGTCTTGGCATTTATGTTTTGTTCCACTCTTAAGGACTAGCGAATACCACTTTGCCATGCTTTCTCTATACTTGAAACAAACATATATCTTTTAATGCATTGTTACTCATGATCTTTTATTTGAGATACTTCTCATGATACAAAGTGATTGCTATGCTTTATTATTAAAGTTCTATTATCATGTTTGTGTTTAAAAGTTCTATGATCTCAGCTTACATATGCGTTTGCATTATAATGATCAAGTTTCTGTTAGTAGCATGTCACCTCAGAAATTATTGTGTTTTATTGTTTACCTACTCGAGGACGAGTAGGAACTAAGCTTGGGGATGCTTGATACGTCTCCAACGTATCTATAACTTCTGATGCTCCATGATGATATTATGCCAATTGCTACATGTTTTCTCTCTTATTTATATCATTTTTACACGTTTTCCGGGATTAACCTATTAACAAAATGCCAAGTGCTAGTTCCCTGTTTTCTGCTATTTTTAGTTTCAGAAAAGTTGTTCCAGAAATATTCTTGGAATTGGAAAATTCAAAAGCCGAGAAGTCTTAGAAGTCCCGAAGAGCCCCGGAGGGGGGCCACAGGGTGGCCGCACCATGGGGTGGCACGGGCCCCCCTGGCCGCGCCACCTAGGGGTGTGGGCCCCCTGGCCACCCCCCAGCATCGCCCTTTCACCCATATATACTCCCCGATGCATAAACCCTAGGGGAATTGACCTTTTCCACAAAATACATCCTTAGCTCCGCCGCCGCCACCGACAAGTTTCGGGGGACAGATCTCTGTTCTCGCACCCTGCCAGGACGGGGAAGTGCCCCCGGAAGCCATCTTCATCGACTCCACCGCCATGTCCATCGCCGTTGCTGTCTCCTATGATGAGGAGGGAGTAGTTCTCCCCCGAGGCTAAGGGCTCTACCGGTAGCTATGTGGTTCATCTCTCTTTCCCATGGTGTGATCTATATCTCTCATTTGGAATCCGTGTTTGTTCCATGTAAAAATAATCTCCGTAGATTTTGAGGACTTTTTGCGAAAAATTTCTTGAGAACTTATCTGAAACATAAAACATCAGAAAATAGGAGTTGTCTTTGACATCTTGTTCATAGGTTAGTCCATAAAATCATCCAGAAAACGACGGAAAACATGGAGAACATAAATAAACCAAGCATGGAGCATCCAAAATTATAGATATGTTTGGGATGTATCAGTGTCCACAAGCTTAACTCCTTCTCTTCCTCCAGTAGGTAAGTGACAACAAAGATACTTTTTGAGGTGACATGCAGCCAACACAATTTTGATCAATCATTATGTAAAATCAGTGTATGATGAGATCAAAGAACAACTGTTATTGGAATAATAAATATTATTGGAATGATGGAAACTTCGCAAACTAACAAGATCTAAACAAAATATGAAAGGAAAACAAGAGTTAAAAAACAACTGTGGCAAAAATTGAACACTCACAAAGCAATACGAGTGAAAACTAGAGTGTTCTAAATAATATAATGAAGTGTGTTTCTCTCCAACATAGAATGCTAGGATCCAACCGTTTATGACCATTAAGAGAACAAAATACAACCGAAATAAAAATCAATGACACTACAAGAATGACACATAGTATGTGAAGCAATAAAAATATAGTGTCGTGAAAGGTGACCTGGTAATTTTGTTGATGAAGAAGGGGATTGCTTAGGCATTCCCAAGCTGTGACGCTTGTACTTCTTGGATATTTCTTGGGGGTGACATGGGCATCCACAAGTTTTAGCTTTTGTCCATCCTTCATATTCGGATATCATCCTCATCTCCGTACACTTGGAAACTTCCTCAACACAAAAGTTCGCACAATCTTCATTCGCAGGTAAGTGCATCAAATAAATATATCCACTTGGTTCAGTTTTAAAACAAGACAAACAATCAATTTAAACATTAGCTACCGTCACAAATTCATTTAAATCTCTTCTCAATTAAGATAACACAAAAAGGAAATATTAAGAGACACATGCAAACAAAGCCGTAAATCTGTCAAAACAGAACTAATTGTAAAGATGTTTTTTTCAAAGGCACTTCCATGGCTCAAATCAGAAAATTTTCAACTAATTTAAATAATAGCTTAGGTATGTGACCATTTTTTCAGAATTGTCCCGAACTAAGGCTGAGAGATACGAATTTTATGGTGAAGCATAAATTTGGACAGAAAACAATAAATTACACTTCAGTTCAAATAAAGGCTACTCTTGGCACAAAAACAAAATAAAAAGAATAACGAGCGGCTGATATAGAGGTATAAACTTACAAGAATATAATAAAACAAAAGAAAACATAAAGAAAACAAGAGAAACAAATGTGGGTTTCCTCCCACAAGCGCTTTTCTTTTACGTCTTTTAGATAGGCATAAAGCAAGAATCAAGTATTATGAATAGAATCATAGCTAGCCCTCACAATGGACTCAAAATATAACTTAATTCTCTTTCTAGGGAAATGTTCCATGCCCTTTTTGAGGGAAAACTGAAATCTTATAATTCCCTCTTTCATGTAAATCACAACACCAACGATGCAAAGAAAAGGTCTTCCCAAAATAATCGAACATGAAGCATTGCATTCAATATCCAAAATAATAAAATCAACGGGAACCTAATTATCATTAGTAAGAATATGAACATAATCAATCCTTCTCTTAACGGTGGAATCAATAAGTTATACTCCCAATATACTAGCATCCATACGCTTCAATTCAATCGTATCATATAAACTTTTTGGCATAATAGAAGAGAAAGCACCAAGATCACATAAAGCATTATAATCAAATTCATTCAATCTTATTCTAATAGTAGGTTAACAACCATCTTGTAATTTTCGAGGAATAGAGGATTCAAGTTTGAGCCTTTCTTCTCTAGATTCAATAAGAGCATTAGTGATATGTTTGGTGAAAGCAACATTCAACTTACTAGCATTATGATCTTTGGATTTTTTTGTAATAAATTTATAACATCAGAGACAATTATCAAAATAAAGTTTATCATCCTCAAATATAGTGGGAAAAGTTTCTCCTGAAATCTTATTATCATCAAGCCCACTTTCAACAATTTTTCACTAGAAAATTCACACTTTCCAAATTTTGGGGACTCCTTCTACCTTTGATTTACCATTAACATGTTTAGAAACATTAGGATTCTCATGAGTACTAAAAGTTTTAAGCTCCTAAAAAGGTTGGATGGTGCAAACTTTAACACACTCTCTTTTAGCAAAATTTTCAGCAGCTTCTACTCTTTCTCTTCTAGCACGGATTTGAGATAACATTCTTATATTCTCATTTGTTTAACCTTGTATAGCATTTATATGTTCAGTTTTCTTGAGTTCAAGAGGTGTAGTACCAATTTTAAAAACTTCAACATCATGAGCAAGATTATCAACTTTCAAGACAACATTATTGATACGTTGCAAATATAGCTATATTTTTTATGCTCCATGCTTGTTTTCTATCCAACACCATATGTTATTTTCATGTTTTCACATGTTTTCCTTTGTTTTCCGGATGTTTTCATCGACTAACCTGTTAATAAGACGCCCCCGGACAGTTGCTATTTTTCACAGTTTTTTATTTCAGAAAAGTTCTAAAGGAAATATTCTTGGAAGGGCTGAAAATTCACGGAAGTCATTTTTTTACTCAAAATGAAGATGGAGTCCAAAGGGGAGCCGGACGGGGACCAGGGGCCACCAAGTGGGCACCAGGCGGGGCCTCTTCCTTGGTCACGCCCAGTGGGCTTCTGGGAGCCCCGGCCACCGCCTCACGTCCCTCCTTGGCCTATAAATTATCTTTTACCCTAAAAATGAAGGGGACAAAGTTATTTTCCATGAAACATACAAACAGGCGTTGTCATCTCGAAAGTCCAGTCTAGGGCTACCGGAGCCCTGCTCCGGCCCCCTATCGGAGGGAAGAATCGTCACTGGAGGCCTCTTCATCGACGTTGCTGCCTTCCACGATGATGCGGGAGTAGTCCCTCCTCGGGGATGATCACTCGTGATAGTAGCTATGTGGTTATATCTCTCTCCCATGATGTAATCTTGATTTTTATCATGTGCTATGTTATCATTGTTGAATCTATGATGTTTCCCATTCATTATGTAAGGATCTGATATACTCAATTGATTTTATCTAGTATAATTCTCCGGAGTCACCTTTGTTCCACGGTTCCATGGTGATAGTGTGGGTGTCGTGTGTGACTCTATGGACTATGGATTAGAGGGATACTTATCATCAAGTTGTTCTTACTTGTGTTGGATTGAATTGGAATCATGAGGTTTCTTGATGCTTGTGTTTAGTATAATATCTATAGTGCCAAGGTGACAGTGCGGGTGTTGTAGATTGATTAGAAAGACAACTATCTTTGGATGCCCGAAGGGACAGGGTTGGGGTGTTCTCTGACGGGAACATGAACTTTGAGGTGCGCTTATGTAGACCTACGCGATTCTCATCCCATTTGATTCACGAGGAACGGTTTCCGAGCTATGTATTGCATGCATGTTGTTAGCGGAAGTATTATATGTTTAATTATGTTAATGTTGTTGAGAGTTGCCAATATTGAAAGTACGATCCCTGGCCTTGTTTCCCACCATTGCTATATTGTTTTTTTCTCTGTTTTACTAGATTTCTTGCAGCCATTTTTATTACATATTTACAAAACCTTGTTTCCCCATCCATATTACCCATATTTTATCATCTCTTCACTGAACTAGTGCATCTATTCAACTGACAATTGTATTAGGTGTGTTTTGGATGCAAGAGAATCCACCTTTTGTTGCTAATATATTTTGTTAAGTGCTTCTCATGTGTGGTTGAATTGACAACTAAGCTGCTAAGGCTTATAGGAATTTTTTGGCTCCCCTTGTGTCGAATCAATAAAGTGGGTAATACTTACCCTCGAAGACTATCGTGATCCCATACAGTTGTGCGTTATCAAGACTATTTTATGGGGCCGTTAACGGGGAGCATAACTTTTTATATAAGTTCACTTGGGAAGTACACTCTTGCCTTTTACTTGTTTCCTCTTTCATCTTGTGTGTCGTTTTTTATTTCTATTTGTTACTTTGCTTTATTATGGAAACCTCTACTATTAGTTGGTTGTTTATGAATTACCCCTCAACCACTCATGTTTAAGATAAAGGTCCTCCACCTACTGAAAATTGTTCTATTTACAATACCTATGGGGATAATAGATCGTGTTATGAATAATCGTTATGCAGGAGATGGATCTGTCCATCCAAGTGTGCATCTTTTTTATATTAAAGAATTATGTGAGCTATTTAAGATTGCGGGTGTATCACGAGTAGTAATCCTGAGGAAACTATATCCCTTATAATTGAAAGATAAGGCACGGGGTTGGTATATGCTAGTAGGCGATTCTCACTTATTGTATTATAAGGATCTTATTCTCGCTTTTACTCTAAATTTTACCCTCTTCATGAAATGCATCAAGATAGGAATTATATATATAACTTTTGGCCTCGTGACAGTAAGAGCATGGCTCATTCTTGGGGAAGACTGAAATCATTAATGCTTAAATGCCCCGCTCATAATTTTTCAAATGAAATTATTTTTAGCAATTTTTATGCAAGGTTTTCTCGTCAGGACAAACATATGCTTGATGTTTCTTCTATGGGTTATTTTGCGAACCAGAAATTTGATGTTAAATGGGAACTTATGGAAAGGATTCAATGCAATGTTGAAGATTGGGATATCGACAAAGGTAAAGAATGATTTATAGATTATGAGTATGATTGCTTTAAGTCCTTTGTTGAATGTGATAATTTTAATAATCTTAGTGATAGGTTTGGACTTGATTCTCAAATAGGTGTTTATTTTTGCAAATATTTTGACTCTCGTATCAATGTTCCTAAATATAACTAGACCAAGTAGCATGAAACTTTTAAATAACTTTGCAAAGAAATTGAAATAGTTGATAATGATTGCAATAGACATGATCCAATTTCTGAAAATAATGGTTTTATATAAGCATGTTAATTTTTGTGGAGTGCATAGACATTGTGAAAGTACTCGGGTTGAAGAAGATAATTATTGTAAGCAACATAAGCATGCAAAAACTAGCATATTGAGTAAAGATTTAAATGAATTTGCGTAAAAGTGCAATACCACTATCCTTCTATTTGTGAACTTTGCAATGAAGTGCGGAAATTTAATTTCCAATTCTTATACTTTTGTAATAGAATCATTAATCCTCTTTTTGATGACATGATCACCTCTGATCTTTATGACGAAATTAACATTATTTTTGCGGTGTGAAGAGCTATTAGGAAAAAACCTCTAGGTTAGACATGAATACTTTGGGGATAAAGAACATTTTGCAGGGATGGTAATCTTATTGTGCCGAGAATTTCCATGAAAATCCTTACATGGAAAATATTAGAAAGAATACCAAATTATGAAAGGAAGAGTGTTTCTTTTATTGCCAATAACGGAAGGGAGAAAATCTCCCAAGTTTCTCCTATTGTTTCTAATGATAAAGCTGAGTATGTGGAGAAGTTTCCTTTCCCACCTCTCTCTCCTAAGGCGGCTAAGAAGAAAAAGAATAAGAAGAAGAAGAGGAGGAGGAAAAAGGGTAGAGGATATGGTACCTTCCTCTAAGCATGTTGCTCCTATCATGGTTATTCCTAGTGAGTATGATTCAAAAATGAATATTGAAGATGATATACATGATTGTTATATTGGTTATTATTGTGATGTTATGTCTGTAGGCACTATTGTAGATTATTATTTTATGCCTACTGCTGAATTTAATGATCATGATTGGGACTATGATGATACTACTTATAATCTTGAAACTATTTTTGTCACCAACCTTGAAAATGATCATATTAATAATTTCTATGCTATTAGTTATACCCATGTTCCTTCTAATGATGATGATATAATAACTGAAAATGAACATCTTAGCTCACCTAGCTTGGAGGAGAAAATCGAGTATGATTATAATGTGCCACCTATTTGTGATAATATTTTCAAAAGTGGGTTTGGACAAACCGTGACTTTATCCAATGATGATCCCGCTATTTTGGAGAGTAATAAGAATCAAGTTCCTTTGGGCTTCAAATAGTTATTTCTTTACAATATAATTTTTCATAGGAAGTGGTATAGATTAAAATATGCTTTATATTTGCTTCTTAATACTCTCTACTATTATGCTTCAATTCTTCTTCTTCTTATGTGAGAATCATTTGAAATCACTATGCCTAGATAAAAGGCGTTAAAGAAAAGCGCTTGTGGGAGACAACCCACTTTTGTTTTCCTCTGTTATTTCTTATTTTCTGTTTTCTTTTTTTTCTGTTTTGGAAATTGTTAACTCCGTAGAAACCGCTCCTTATACTTTTTATTTCGTTTTTTGTGCCAAGAGTAACCTTAATTGAGAGGTAGTATGATTGGGGGAAATTGTTGTTCTGAAACAGATTTCTGGGTTGTTGCCAAAACATCATATCTCTCAGCAAGAACATCGGATTTCTTTGAATACGAATAGACACATGTCCCGGGTTGTTATCTAACTTTAATTATTTTACCACTTTTTTATTTTAGGAACAAAAGATTTACGAAAAAATTTATCTTTACCGACAGTTCTATTTTGACAGATTTCTGCCAATATTTGCATTTGCGTCTTAATCTCTTTCTTTTGGTGTTATTTTGAGAGGGAGAGCTTTAAAATAAGTTCTGACCATAGCTAATGTTTCAATTGGAGTGTTAGAATTGTGTTGAAACTGCACTGAGCGAATTTATTATTTTGATTACACTAACGTTGCTAATGAAGATTGTGAGAAAGTTTTAGGTGGAGGAAGTTCTCAAGTGCACGGAGAGAAGTATGATGTGACGAGATGAAGGCTGGATAAAAGCTCAAGCTTGGGGATTCCCAAGACATCCCCTTCTTCATCAACAAAAATATCATATTTCTTTCAAAACACTATATTTTTATTTTTTCACATGATATGTGTTATTCTTAGAGCGTCTTGTTATTTTTCTTTAAGTTTGTTTTGCTTTCCTTGTTGTAGTTTATGGTTGGATCCTATCATATTTTAGTTTGGACAGAGATACACTCCATTTTTATTGCCTAGAACAGTCTAGTTTTCACTCTTATTGTTCAGTGAGTGTTCAGTTTTGCCAGTACTCTGTTTTGCTCTTGTTTTTCACTCAAATTTTGTATAGAACTTGTTGGTTTGCTTAATTTATATATGATTAGCTCTCTGGTCTTTGATTATTATTTTCTTAGAGAGTTGTTTCAAATAACATTATTGGTGTTGGAGAAGATTAAATTGTTTCATGCTTATAGTGTTGCAATAGGAAGCTTGTTTTGACTATATCTTAGACTTTTGCATGTCATGTTAGATGTTATTTTAATTGTGTGCTTAGTTATTTATGATGTATCATGACTAGTGTCAAATAGCTGAGAGTGCTTGATGTGCCATTGAATTTTATCATGTGTGTTCTCTCATAATGAAGCATGGTATTGTGTTATTTCTCTTTTGAATAATTTATCTGGATTGACTTGGCGCATGCATCATCCATATTATCTGCAGCATCTTCCATCAATTCTCCATCTATTATCATCAGCAGGCAAACTAGATTTAGCCCTCTTGTCCCTATCTCTACCATCTACTGGAATTCCAAATAGTTTGGCCATCTCTGTGTCGAGCGTTGCTGCAATGAAAAAAAACAATAGACTCATTTATTTCTACCGAATTCCAATCAACACAAGCAAACCCCTCAGCAGTACCATCACCCTCTTTTACATCTACACTAGCCAACTCAGCTTGTACATATGAGCATTAGGCATCTCTGTGAATTTTAGTCATCATCTACCATCTGCGAAGCCAGGCACAGATACAATGCTTGAAGTCAACCTTCAGATCAACGAGCTCCACATAAATATCAGCCTATTTGGTTTCTCAACCATCTCGCCGATTGATTTGATCAACTATATGTTCCTCACTCTCAATTCTCACGTACATCCACTTCCAATTATCAAACCACAACAATGATACTTGTTGCTCTCAACCCCTGCTAACATTATCCGCAACGTCAGTATCATCCCCCATTCTTTTCAACGGCGGGCAGTGTGAGATGGCGGAAGCGGACGAGGCCCTAATCGAATTCAAATTAGGTTGGAGAGATGTGCATTACCAATTTGAAGTTGTCTCTAGCGACTCTACATCGGTCAGCCCACCTGCGACCACCCTACACAATTTAGGCCGGAAACAGATCTAAATTAACTCGAAGGGGAACGAAAATGGGACTAGAATTTCAGATTCACTCACCAAATTGGAATTCAGGGTGAGACCGTAAGCTCCTCCGCCACAGAGAACGAAAGCTCCGCCTTCGCTGGAGAAGAAGAAGTAGAGGGCAGAGTCCAACAGATTTCAGTCGAGCACGGTTCACGGGATGAAGTGGCAAAGAAGTGGGACCCACACTTGTCCGAACAATAGCTCACAGCCTTAACATATAATCTCTCACTTATTAAAGATGGAGATACCCGTTTTATCACCCACGTCGGCCTTTAACTATTTATGCGCAAAGAAATATCCTACGGGATCTATTCTTTCGAACGACGTCGCATCCTTTTTATTAGAGGGGAGAAACGTCGGGTCTATTGGCCCACTTTTTGCTACCACCCTCAAGGGATATGGGAGTTAGCTTGTTGGTCAAATGTCAAAGCAAAATTATACGTGCAAGTTTGCAGGCCGTCACGATCTAGACTCATCGCTCGTACGTCGCCTCGCGGGAAATGGAAATCTGAAAATAGCAATTAAATACACCACGCAGATACAGTACTAACTAAGAAATGGCTCTGGTCAAAATTGTTTACTTCTTCTAGTTCTTCACATATGGAGTATAAAACTGTTTTTTTAATGGCTCTGCGTGCATGATCAGCGATGAATCAAATGCAGATACTCTTCCCGAACGTTGACGCTAGCTAAGCAACGGAAACGAGGATGTCAGCACAGCAGATTGTGTTTGCCAATCATGGAGACCGTTTCGAGTCAAGCTTTTTTATCGTATAATCGATCAAATTGACGAACGAGTCTCTCTCCCTCTCCCGGCATGCACTTCCCGCGCGTCAGCCCCCGTCCAATCATGAGGTGTTCTGCTTCTCCAGGTGCCGGGTTGTCAAATGTCAATTCAAACCGAAAGAAAGATCTACGGATTGGAGTGTTAAACCTGCATGTTGGTAGCGCGCCGGGACACGGTATACTTCTACGGCAGTCTGCGCTGCTTCCGCTCCTCCTCTAGCTATACTTCAAGGCTAGAATTGTTCATTTATAGGTATATCTTTACTTGTTAGCCGGCGGCCTTACTAATAGTCATGTTTTCTTGTTGGTCAAATTCGTGGCCAATTCAAAACTCAAAATACGTGTACAAACTTAAACCTGCAAACATGTGTACGCCATGTAATTAAAGACGTGTACGCCATGTACATAGGAAGGCAAGGAGTACTACTTTCAGTAAAACTCACTCTGCTTTGAAAGTTCACAGATTCACACACATGCATGTAGTGACACGACGACATAGCATGCATGAGCGTGCATTCCTATATAAAGGACCCCGTTGCTCACCATCCAACTCATCCACCACAGCGAGCGCTACCATACTCACAGCAGCTGAGCTCTAGCCGATCAATCCGCCCTTGCTAATTAAGATTGTTGCACGGTGAGCTCCAAAAATGGCGTACTCCAAAACCCTAGCTGTCCTGCTCACCGTGCTCCTCCTCGCTCCAGCCATCCTGGCCAGCGACCCTGACCCTCTGCAGGACTTCTGTGTGGCCAACCTCGACGGCAAGGCGGTGTCGGTAAACGGGCGCCCGTGCAAGCCCATGTCGGAGGCCGGCGACGACTTCCTCTTCTCGTCCAAGCTGGCCAAGGCCGGCAACACGTCCACCCCAAACGGCTCGGCCGTGACGAAGCTGGACGTGGCGGGGTGGCCTGGCACCAACACGCTGGGCGTGTCCATGAACCGCGTCGACTTCGCGCCGGGGGGTACCAACCCGCCGCACGTCCACCCGCGCGCCAGCGAGCTCGGCGTCGTGATCAAGGGCGAGCTCCTCGTCGGCATCATCGGCAGCCTCGAGTCTGGGAACAAGCTCTACTCCAGGGTGGTGCGCGCCGGCGAGACGTTCCTCATCCCGCGCGGCCTCATGCACTTCCAGTTCAACGTCGGCAACACGGAGGCCTCCATGTTTGTGTCCTTCAACAGCCAGAACCCAGGCATCGTCTTCGTGCCGCTCACGCTGTTCGGGTCCAACCCGCCGATCCCCACGCCGGTGCTCACCAGGGCGCTCCGGGTGGAAGCCGGGGTCGTGGAACTTCTAAAGTCCAGGTTCGCCGGTGGGTCGTAATTAACTGCTCACCCAACAATATGTAATTCGACATATTCATGCTCACGAATTTTAATAATTCTCACACCAGAAGTGTCGTATATTCTTGTGTTTAATTCAGGTAGCATGCTGTTGTAATAAGATTGATTAACATCGCGGTTCACACCCCAGGACCAATGCGATGAGTGTACCTCCATTGTACCTCTTCTCAGAACTGAATGGAATAAATGTCTACCAATTTACCTTATCTGGTAATGGAAATCAGAATTTCATTTTCAGTTCAGCTGTTTGACATTAAATTGGTCCTCTGAAGTCGGAACCTCGCCAGCCTTGCGATGGGAAGATTTGAAATTTGACTCCTGTAAATACAATCTCGAATCTATTGTGTTGAGTGATAAGATTTCAGGGTCATAACCTCGCCAGCATACTCGGAAGAGCACGTCGATTTCTAGCTATGGGAGTGCTAGGAGCACGTGGATACCGATTTACCCAGGTTCAACGCCCTTTGTGTGGGTAATAACACTACTCCAGCCTTGCTTTCTATTATCGGTATGGGAGGAATTGGCAAAACCAAAGGTTTAGAGCAACTCTAGCAGCCCGTAAAAACCGCGTGTGGAACCGAAAAGTTCTGGCGGGTTTACGGGCTCGGCGCCGATTTTGGACCAGAACTGAGCCCGGAAACACCATCCGGCCTAGAAAGCGTTCTGGGGGCCGTAGATTTCCTCCACCGACCGATATATCAAGGGGTCGCGAGCGCGTTTCCAGGTCGACCCCTCACTCTACCCCTCTCTTCCTCCGACGCAATTTCTCGCGCCGCCGTACCCTAGGTTAAGCTCCGGCGAGAGATTAGAATAGGTCCGCGCCAAATCTGCTTCGCCGTCTTTGCTTCCGCCACCACGTGGCCGCTGAACAATCACGTCGGCGCCGCACGAGCTCGGATAAGCGCTCCACCTGACACCCCCTACCACCGCCGGCGACCCCGTCGGAAGCTGAGCAGACCGCCCGCGTCCACAAGTGGCCGACAACGGTGGCCGCGGGCCCGCTGCCAACAACCGCTAGGAGGGTGGCTCGTGTGGCATGGTCAGCCCACGCTCGCTATCGATGGTGCTTGATACGTCATAAATGTATCCTTAACTTCCGATGTTCCATGTTGTTTTCTTATTGTTTCCCACATGTTTGTTATACATTTTATGTCATTTTTATCGATTTTTCGGACTAATCTATTGACAAGATGCCACAAAGCCAGTTTCCTGTTTTCTGCTGTTTTTAGTTTCAGAAAAGTTGTTCTGGAAATATTCTCGGAATTGGAAAATTCCAAACCCGGAAGTTTTAGAATTCCCGAAGGTTCCACGGAGTCCCGAAGAGACCCGGAGAGGGACCTCAGGGGGCCCACACTATAGGGCGGCGCACCCCCTCCCCCTGGCCATGCCATGGGGTCGTGTGGGGCCCCCCGGCCTCCACCGCATTTGCCCTTTCGCCTATTTATTCCTCGCAAGACGTAAACCCTAAATATATTCCACTACGTCCCAAAAAACACCCGAGGCCGCCGTCATCGTCATCCGAGATCGGAAGGGTTCTGGAGCTCTCCCCGGTACTCTGCCGGGAGGGGAATTCATCACCGGAGGGGTCTACACCACCATGCCCTTCTTCCAAGTGATGCTTGAGTAGTTCATCCCTGAACTACGGGTCCATAGCAGTAGCTAGATGGTTGTTCTCTCCACATTGTACCTCATGTTTAGATATTGTGAGCTGTCTAACATGATCAAGATCATCTTTATGTAATGCTACATGTTGTGTTTGCTGGGATCTGATGAATGTTAAATGCTATATCTTCCGATTATCAATCTATCATGTTATCTTCATGCATATGTTTTTATGATCTTGCATGCTCTCCGTTATTAGTAGATTCTCTGGCCAAGTAGATGCTAGTGACTCCAAGAGGGAGTATTTATGCTCGATAGTGGGTTCATGCCTCATTCGCATCTGTGCTCGAGTGATAGAAACGTGACGGGTGGAGGATGTGATGTTGCCATTAGGGAGAAAACAACGATGTTTACTTCATTTACATTGTTTACATTACACACTTTGCTTATTGCGATTATCTGTTTCTTGCAACTTAATACCCAACGTTTGTTCGGATGATATTCGGAGGGTGGATTATTAGTCATAGATGCAGTTGGATGACGGTCTATGTATTTTGTTGTAATGCCCGCATGAATCACATAGTAATCTTTAGGTCCTGCTATTGCACTACGGTGTAGCCTTCATTTCTGTCAATTGCCCAGCTGTAATTTGTTCATCACACATGTTATTTATCTTTCATGGAGAGACACCACTAGTGAATTGTAGACCTCGGTCCATTTTCCTCATACTGATAAAACACCTACTGCTTTCATACTGCTTTCATCCTGTTTTTCTACTGTTTTCCACACCATACGTTTAACCTCTCACTAGTAGGAGAAAGCCTACTGCTGGCGAACAAATATGGGCTACCGCTGGCGAAGCGCTGTTCGCTAGCGCTAGCTCGCAAGTGGTAGCGGGTTACTGCTGGCGAACAGCGCTTCGCCCGCATTTTCAGATGTTAGCACTGGAGAACACAGGCTTGTTTGCGAGCGTTACGTTCTCCAGCGGCAGCACTGTTCGCCAGTGCTAGGTTCGCGAGCGCTACAATGCCCATTTTTTTTGGTAATTTCGTATATAATGTTGTAATTTCTGGTATTTTAGTATACACAGGTGCAAATACATGTATTTTCTGTTATTTCTATAATTCACACAAAGAAATCAACCAACTTTTTGATTCACACATATATATGTTCACATATGCATATATATGTATATGCAATACACAAACCGAGAGATCCATCGATATCGTATGAAAATAAGTTTCATAAATATTAATATATATACATGCATTCATGAATACACATCGATCTCGATAACATGTTTAGGTCGGAAGATTTCGAACCAAAAGTAGTCATCTAATTAGTTTAACGATCACATGCATACAACGCGCGATATAGAATCGCACACAACACATCAACGATTACAAAAAAAAAGTGAGATGGACGCTTTAGCTTCCACCTCTGCTTGCGATCTTTCACTAGGCCATCACGTCGTCCACTTCTTCATCTCTCTGTAGATCAAGATAAAATTATTAGTCCGGCAAAGAAAAGCACAAGTTCTTATTAGGAGCACAATTCGTACCGAATAGAATACACACAGTCGATCATTTCTTGGTCGTTGTTATCTTCTTCTTCTTCTTCATCGGCGGGAATGGAAGATCACCTTCTAACGAGTTGAATGTTCTCTCGTCACCCTGCTCTAGTACACTATGTAGCAACTCATCGTTAGGTGGTGGGCACCACGAGTAGAAGGCCCCGTCTGCACTTACTACATCCCTATAGATGATTGTGCAGAGCTTTCGCTGGATGCGACCGAAGTTCTGTCAAAATTCAGCATCATACCAACAAACGATGCCGCGACACCATTTGTCCACATCAGACATGAATTGTAGACTCTGTTGCTCCCTCATGATCTCCGTCATGTGTTGGACGAGGTGCCATGCCTCCATCTGGCCGCCTGGCGCCTGCTTGGGGCAGGGGAACTCTGTCCGGTGTCTGAATGCATATTTGCCTTTAACCAGATTTAATCTGTCGAGGTATCCTTCCTCCCTGATGTAGCCGTCCATAGCTTCATTGAGAACAGACTTGATGAGGGAGTAGTTCTTCTCCTTCAGTTTACTCCCAGAGTCGAGATATATGGCGTGTGAGTCTCTCGGGTAAAGCATGATGAGGGTGTCGTATTTGTTTCTGTGCAAAAAAGTTCAAAGAGTCCATATATATATAATCCTCAAAAATTGTAACCACTATTAATTCTATATGCGCAAACTTAACTAGTGAATGACTTACTCGGGAAAGAAAGGCAGGTGGACGATCCACTTGTCCATATGATTGTTGTACAATGATGTCTACGCACGCTTCTATTCTTGTAGACAGTGTTGGGCCTCCAAGTGCAGAGGTTTGTAGAACAGCTGCAGGTTTCCCTTAAGTGGATCACCCAAGGTTTATCGAACCCAGTGAGGTAGAGGTCAAAGATATCCCTCTCAAGCAACACTGCAATTAAGATACAAGAAGTCTCTTGTGTCCCCAACACACCCAATATACTTGTCAGGTATATTGGTGCACTAGTTCGGCGAAGAGAGAGTAAAATGCAAGTAATATGGATGACAATAAGTGATAATAGCAATCTGAAATAAAAATGGCAGCAAGCAAACATGTAGCATAACAGGCGAAAAACGGTGTTTCAATGCTTGGAAATAAGGCCTAGGGCTCCTACTTTCACTAGAGGACACTCTCAACAATGATCACATAAATGAATAACTAGATATCTTCTCTCACTATGCTACTCTTAACTCTCTCCGGTTGGATAACGAACATTAATCATTGCGTAGGGATGCAAAAAGCATTCCTTAAAGTAAGCATTCTCATGTCTAGTTAACCCCACGCTGTCACTATGAGCGCCCTAGAAGGTACTGGACAAACACCATAATTCATAGAGGAGACACACATGATGTGCAGATGGTCACCTTCACACCACGATACAAGGTGACTCCATAGTTCATATTAATAAAGCACTTGAGTAGCAAAAGATGAAGAGGAACATCTATGAATTCAAATAGATTAAAAAGCTCATGATCGGAGGGGAGCCCTGTGGCCACCATGGGGTCACTTCGTGGCCCTTGGCACCGCCTACCTTCGCCTCTTCGCTTATTAATTCACTTTCACCCTAAAACCATTGGGGGACGAAGAAATTTTCCTCGAAACAGATATAGAGACGATGTCACCTTGAAAGTCCGATCTAGGGCTTATGGGGTCCTATTCCGACACCCTGCAGGAGAGGGGGCGTCACTGAAGGCCTCTACATCGCCACGATCGCCTCTGGGCCGATGTATGAGTAGTTTGTCTCGGGACTATGGGTCCATAGCAGTAGCTAGATGGTCTTCTCTCCACTTTGTGCAACCATGTTTAGATCTTGTGAGCCTCCCTACATGGTCAAGATCACCATTATGTAATTTCTACATGTTGTGTTTGCTTGGATCCGATGAACCATGAGTTTATGATGATTATTTTCATGTCATATTGAGATGGTTCGCTTATATCTTTAGGGACTTTTAATCTTGTCTTGCAATTCTCTCCAGTGTGTATGATTTCCTTGGCCAAGTTATTGTATGCACCTCCAAGAGAGGGTTTATATGCTTGATAGTGGGTTCATGCCTCTTTTGACATATGCCCGAGTGATAGAAACGTGCGGGTGGGGGGGAGGGGTGTGGTGTTGCCACTAGGGAGAAAACAACAATGTTCTTGTCATTGGATGGGAATTATTTCTTATATTACGTACTGTTCTTAATGCATTTTTTCTGTTGCACACAAGCAATCATTTCGTTGCTGCGATTTTATACCAGCGAGATTTGCTGGATTGTTGTCTCAAGGTGGACTTTTTGTAATAGATTTTGTCAGATGGAGGTCCATTTATCTTGACGTATTGCCTACAATGTTAGAACCTGTGAAACTTTATCTCGGAATAATAGTATTGTTATACGTTCATGATTTGTTAATTTCCCAACTGTAATTTGTTTACCCAACATTTTTATTGTTCTTAGGAGAGACACCACTATTGAAACTATGGCCCCCTCTCCTATTTTCCTCCTTGACTACAGCCTCATTTACTTGATTTTCATCACCACTTGTTCGCTGTTTGATGACCCACAAGTATAGGGGGTGTATCGTAGTACTTTTGATAAATAAGATTGTTGATCCCTTCGATGAGAAGAAGGTGTTGACAAGTAGTTTTGATGAACTATTCATTGTAAATACTAGCAGACATATTTTCAGGGGGTTTTATATAGCAGATAAATAAAGTACCAGTAAATAAAAGGCAGTAATAATAATTTCAGCAAGTGGCCCAATCCTTTTTAAAACAAAGGACAAGACGGTTGTTTTACATATGATGAAGAAACGTTCTTGAGGACACACGGGAATTTCGTCAAGTGCTTTCGCATCATATAGCTGATTATTTTTTTATTATTTTGATAGGTGTTGTGTGGGTGAACCAATGCTAATGTACTGCCCTAAATTGGACTAATACATACTAGAGATTAAACCCCGTGCAAGCATCCGCAACTACAAGAAAGTAATTAAGATAAATCTAACCACGGCCTTAAACTCTGGGATCCTACACTCCCTCATGCATCGGTTTCCTAACGGGGATTTAGGTTTCTGTCACTCCGACAACCCCACAATTAGCAATGCATTCACCTAGTCCCATAAAGGTGAAGTATCATGTAGTTTACGTTCACATGACACCACTAGAAGAATAGCACCACAACTCAAACCATTAAATATTACTCAACATAATTCCACGACTAAAATCTTGACTTCTCCCATGTCCTCAAGAACAAAATGAACTACTCACAAGACATCATATGTATCACCATTAGAGGTGATATAATGATGAATAACAATGTGGACATAAACCTTAATTCAACAGTTTCACTCAATAGCATCAACCACAAGGAGTAATTAACACCGGGAAAGTTTCCCCTATGAAATAGACAAGATTCAACCCTAGATTTTACAGTGGAACGGAGTGGAGCGGTAGAGACGATGGCGATGGAGGTGGAGATGATGATGACGATGATGATCCCAATGAAGTCCAGTGATGTCTATGTACGCTTCTATACTTGTAGACAATGTTGGGCCTCCAAGTGCAGAGGTTTGAAGAACAACAACAAGTTTCCCTTAAGTGGGTCACCCAAGGTTTATCGAACTCAGGGAGGTAGAGGTCAAAGATATCCCTCTCAAGCAACCCTGGAATCAAGATACAAGAAGTCTCTTGTGTCCCCATCACACCTATTACAATTGTCAGTTGTATAGGTGCACTAGTTCGGTGAAGGGAGAGAGAGAGTAAAATGCAAGTAATATGGATGATAATAAGTGATAATAGCAATCTGACATAAAAATGGCAGCAAGCAGACATGTAGCAGAACATGCGGAAAACGGTGTTTCAATGCTTGGAACTAAGGCCTAGGGATCCTACTTTCACTAGAAGACACTCTCAACAATGATCACATAATTGAATAACTAGATATCTTCTCTTGACTATGCTACTCTTAACCACTCTCCGGCGAATAACAACATCAATCCATGCGTAGGGCTTTAACACCACTCCTCAGAGTAAGAACTTTCCCAACTAAGTAACCCCCACGCTATCACCATGGGACCTAGATGGTTCCATGCAAACACCACAATTTCATAGGTTTATCCAACACAAAATATAAATATAATGCTAAACCACACGGTGCACACACTTTCACCTTCACACCTTGATCAAAGCGTTTACGGAGATCTCATAACAAAAACCACTTGAGTAGCATAATAGATGAAGAATAATATCTATGAATTCAACTAGATTACAAAGCTCACGATCACATATAGATCACACCATGGGAGAGAGATGAAACACATAGCTACCGGTAGAGCCCTTAGCCTCATGGGAGAACTACTCCCTCCTCATCATAGGAGACAACAACAGCGATGGAGATGGCGGTGGAGTCGATGGAGATGGTTTCCGGGGGCACTTTCCCGTCCCGGCAGGGTGCCAGAACAGAGATATGTCCCCCGAAACTTGTCGGTGGCGGCAAAGCTACGGATGTATTTTGTGAAAAAGGTCGATCTTTTTTATGGTTTTCCCTCGGGGGAGTATAAATAGGCGAAAGGGCGATGCCGGGGGGTAGCCAGGGGCCCACACCCCTAGATGGCGCGGCCAGGGGGGACCCGCGCCACCCCATGGTGTGGCCCCCTCTTGGGCTCTTCGGAACTTCTAGAAGCTTCCGGGACTTCTAAGACTTCTTGCTTTCGAATTTTCCAGTTCCGAGAATATTTCCAGAACAACTTTTCTGAAACTAAAAATAGCTGAAAATAGGGAATTGCCTTTGTGGCATCTTGTCAATAGGTTAGACCCAAAAACGTGTAAAAAATGCTATAAAGAAGGGAGAAAACATGTAGCAATTGGCATAATATCATCATGGAGCATCAGAAATTATAGATACGTTGGATACGTATGAAGCATCCCCAAGTTTAGTTCCTACTCGTCCTCGAGTAGGTAAACGATAAAACACAATAATTTACGAGGTGACATGCTACTAACATAAACTTGATCATTATAATGTAAAAGCATATGTAAGCTGAGATCATAGAACTTTAAACACAAACATGATAAATAGAACTTTAATAATAAAGCATAGCAATCACTTTGCATCATGAAGATTATCTCAAATAAAGGATCATGGATAATAATGCAAAGAAAGATAAACGTTTGTTTCAGGTATAGAGAAAGCATGGCAAAGTGGTATTTCGCTAGTCCTTAAGAGTGGGACAAAACATAAATCACTACAAGGATCCCGGTTTATTGCAACAAAATTATTTGTCGCAATACATGTTGTTTCATCGCAATAGCTACCTATTGCCACGAAACGACTTTCGTTGGCAGCCGTTGCAATTGGACGCATGGTAATAGGTTATCGCCACGAAAAAGAAACTGTAGCAATATAACTGCGCAATTGCAACAACCATGTGGAAATTTGCCACATTTTTTTCCTGTGGCAGCACTCACCTGATGCCACGATTTGGTTTGTGGAGCATGGGGACTGATAGCTTGTGGCGATAGACATTTGTGGCAACAACCTATACCAACGACGGTGGTTTCATGGCGCATACTCTTTTGTGGCAATAGTCAATCATGGCAAGAAGATATGTCAACACACATTCCAATCGTTGTAACAGGAGATTGCGACAATTTAAAATTTTCGTGGCGATTCTATATTTCAACCAAAAGTGGGTTGTGGCAATAGCCTATTACAAATGTAAAAAAAAAATATGTGCATTCAATTACAATAGCTAAAACCATACATATAATATGTAAATTCATAAAAGTCATAATTCTCATAGCAAAATATCCATCAAATGAAACTCAAATATATTTCGTCCATCCTAATTAAATTCGTAGACTACCTTGTCCGTGATCTATAGTGTCCAGTCCAGCTAGTTCTTTGGATCCTGCAGTCAAGAAAAAAAATAGTTTGTAATCTAAACTGTCGGCGTACTATTCGTATATGATGATTACCAAAATCAGGATCGGATGTTGATGCATGTAAAATGCATACACGAACTTTGCATGTTATTACTTGTTTTTCCTACATATTAGCAACTTATATTCATATTTTATAATGATTTGGGGGATTTTCTAAACAATCCCCCTTCTTTTGGTTCTAACCCTGTTTTTCCAGAAAACGTACTTTTTAGTGTTTCAGACTTTCCGGGAGCTTCGGGACTCCAAAAAGGGCAAGCCCAAAGAGCACGGTTCAGAATTTTTGAGACGAAGACCATGGGCCAAAGTAGAGGGCTAAAAGGCCAACCAGGTGGCAAAGAGGACCCTCCACGCGGCCAGATTCCTTGGTCGCGTGAGAGGCCCCCTTTTTGCCCCTGTGGCTCCGATGCCGTCGATCTTTCTTCTCCCGAGTGTCTCGTGACCTAAAAACGACTATATAAAGGGTCCCCTGGCCTTTTCGAGGAAGAGGCGGCGCCGAGAGACGAAACCACGAAACAGAGAGACAGAAGGCTGCCGCCGGAGAAGATCGGAGGGGGGAAACGCCGCCGGGATCACCCCCGGAGGGCTCCACCCCCTCCGGCGTGTTCATCATCAACATCTACAGCAAGATCAGATCCATCTCTCCACTGTAATCTCTTGGCAAACACGATCTATGATGCAATACTATATTCCCTTGATGTATTGTGTCTCCCCGTCTATGTTTGAGTAGTGAATTGTTCTTGGCAATGGTGAAATAGTTCGTTGATTGGTTGCATACAAGTTTGTTATCTTCTATGATTGTCTTTATGTACAATATATGAGTGCACGCATATGTTGGGGAATGCATGCAAGGTGATCACCGATAGCATAATGGAGTGGTGGTGACTTGGGAGTGACAGTAACCTGAGACCGAGCCACAAAGTTAAGTTATTGGGGGATATATATAGGGGACCTTAGAACGTAAGGCTATGGTGGGACTTTATGTCTTAATCAATCTTGTGCAGTCATTTACTTGGCCACGTGATCCATCATAAGGGGTTGTAGATCATTTACTTGACTATACCTATTCATGGCTCCTTCCTAGAAGAAACAACTAAGACTAAAACATGTGCTTCACTAATTGTGACAACCACACGAACGAAACACCTATGGCTAGAACACTTGCTCCCTTGAGATACTTGAGATATTTGCTGCTTGCTACTTGTGAAACTTGCTTAGAAACTTGCATTTTAAACTTGCTTCACTAGTTACTAGACAAACCACACTCCACGTCACTTGCTTTTAATTAGTTAGTTCCTTTTAGTCAAACTTATTGCTTTGCATAAACAGCCATATAAGAGGGTTATAGGGCTTTAGAGAATAGATAGCTTACCTTCATCTCCTCGTGGGTTCGACACTCAAATACTTATCGAAAAGTACTACAATTGATCTCCTGCACTTGGGAGTCATCAAGCACTTTTCTAGCGCTGTTGCTGGGGAGCGTTGTGCTAAGCTTTTATTCTTGTTTGCATTGCATACTAACATATAAACCTAAAACACAAAAAAATTATAAAATGGAAAACAACCAAACAATTTTAGAACTGTATAATATCTACCTTGAATTAGGACATGAAGTGTTTGAGGGGAAATTGAAAAATTATTTGCACAACAATCATATTTGTGGTAGTACTAATTCTTTGAACACCTTTATTGCTAAGGAAAACCTTGAGCTTGGGGAAGTTTGTCTTGATGAATATGATATTTTTAGTCCCCCTACTATTGAGGATAAAAATGATATACTTTCTGATTCTATGGAAAGTTTTAAGCTTGGGGAAGTTAGTTTTGATGAGCATGATATTTCTAGTTCCCCAAGCTTGGAGGAGAAAATTCACTTTGATGATACTATGCCTCCTATATATGATGATTGCAATGAAAATTATGAATGTTTAACTCCCACTATCACTAATGAGGATTTTACTTATGTGGAGAGTAGTGATTCTTTTATGCATGTGGCTCATGATAAGAATGTTTTATGTGATATTCATATTGTTGAATCTATTCATGATGCTACTGAAAATTATTACGAGAGAGGGAAACATGGTTACACATATTTCAACAATATTAAGTTTCCCCTATTTATGCTGAAAGTATAGAAGTTGCACTTGATCTACCTTTCTATGCTTGCTATTATGTGCTTCTTTTATTTGTTTCATTACAAAATGCCAATGCATAGGAAATGGGTTAGACTTAAAAATAAATTGTTTAATATTTTTTGGTGTGTTCCTTATGCTTTAATTTCCTATTCGGTTTGAGCACACATTTATGTCTTTACAACATGTAAAATGCCTTTACCTACTGTTATGTATCATTTAGTTTAAGATTTTCATTTTATAAAAAATTTGGGAAAGTAAATGAGAAGGATGAGTAATGGAGAAGTTGGGGTCGACCTTGAACATGTGTTGTTCATGCCAATGAAACCATTGCAAAGTCTCTATCATTAAAACTTTTTACAAAGCTAAAAACAATAAAAATATTAGTTCACTACTGTAACATCACATTTCTGTCTTATTTCTCATCTTAAATGGCAAGAATAATCTTATATGAGAGATAGGATTAAACAATAGTAATTAGCTGTAAAAAAAACAGATTCCTGAACTTCACTGCGAAAAATGTTTAAAATCACATAAGTGGAATTTTGACCTGGTAATTTACGAAAGCAATATTGAGTTATCACTACATATTTCATTAGTTTTAAGTTTTCTGATTTGAGCAACTTAAGTGCCTCTAAAAATTCACTCTTTACGGGCTGTTCAGTTTTTGGCAGATTATGTCTTTATTTTGCATTTCTCTCATTACTTGTGTTTGTGTGGTTCTTTTGATCAAGGAGCAATGCTCAACTGTAGTAACAATATTTAATATTTAGAATAAACTCATGATGTGTCTTTTCTGTACCTATGTGGATTTTATTTATGGAGGCACTAACCCCTCTAATCAAGTTTTATATTGAGATTTGTGTAAGAAGAATTTTTCAGGAGGAAGAGTTGAGTGAGATGAACAAAGATCAAGAGGGAAAAACAATCAAGATTGGGGATGTACCCCTGGGCTCACCCTACATGTATCAAATAAGTACAAGAATCCAAGCTTGGGGATGCCGAGCCACCTCGCTCCAACCATCATGATGTTAAGTAAGTAAAGCCTAGCTATATGGCTATAAAGAAAGCGCTTTACAGGAGGCAACCCGGTTGTTTTTGTTTGGATTTTCCTAGTGTCCTCTTGCTGTCTCAAGAGATTAGTTTTTTGTTTTAATTCTGGAGTTTTCAATAAAGAGTCAAGTCAAACCCATTTGGACTTATAAGTTGCTATCCTAGTGCATGAAATTTCTGTTTCAGCACGAGTCTGCTCACCGTATGATTTTACGTTTTTTATTGGTATGTCGGATTGAGCTAATTTTTTAGTATGTTCTGCAACTTTTTGTCCTATGTAAGAACAAAAATTGGCTTAATGTTTTGACGAGTCTAGCTTAGGGAAAAACGTTCGTTTTGCTGTTGTTGATTTTCTGGACAGATTCTGCCTTCTTTTGTTTTATGCACTCTTTGGGCTTGGGAATCGAACCATGATTCTTTCAAGCAAGAGAGTGAACATACAACATAATGAACCTTATTGTCTATCTACTGGAGCATTTTATTTGGAATTTTGCACAGCAAGCATGTGATTTGTTTGTCCTTGCTAATCTCACCCCACAGAAAAAGAATGGGAGAAACATGTTTTGTGAAGTTTTTTCACAGGGAATAGAGGAGCTGCGCCTCAACACATCCAAGAATGGTGAAAGCCATAAGCTTGGGGATGTGATGAACACCCCACTGGAGCTACACTCTTTTGGTTAGCACACGTCTACTTTCTGTTTTTCTAAGCAAAGCATTTATCGTAGAGACTTGAATCGTCTAGTTTTTGTTTTTATTTTTGTTTTGATAAGACCACACCCATCATTTTATATGAGATTGAGCTACTGGAGTTTGGGGTTGGAATGTATTGGATGCTAGTATTATGACTTGGAATAGGGATGCCATGGTTTATTTGAAGAGCTACATATGTTTGCATGATTTATAGGCTTTTTATGTGTAGAAATTTGCAATAATGTTGTCTTGAGCTATCTCTTATTCATTCCATTGATGTTAATTGCTGGTTTATTTAGTTTGTCATGAAATGAGTAGTTATATGGACATATGCATGCATAGTAGCTGGTCAACTATCTCCCTCTTGCTAGCCAAAAATTTAAAAATTCCAACAAGTAAAAACTTGTTTCCAACACTCCTTAGCCAAGTATTTCGAGTGAGTCCACCATATCTTCCCATTATCTTCATTGCTATTCCGAGTATGTTCACCATGTTATTGTGTTATTTATATTCTAAATTAAGATATTCACTTTATTAGTTGTCATGGGTTGAACTTGGGATAGGACTCTCACGAACTTTTGAAGGCACACTTTACTTTTTATGCATATAATAAACATGACCCAATAATGGGAGCCACAAGTTTTGCGTTTGACAAGTGTGTGGTTGGGAGCTAGCTATAAACGTGTATCACCGGAAAGTTTTCAACATTGCACAAAAATTTACATTTGGTTGATATCATGTACTTTTGTTTTTGGACTCCTGCCATGCAGAAATGAAATAGAGGAATAGTAAGTTTTGATGAGTAAGTATCTATATGACTAGAGAAACGCATTGGGCCGCTAACCCAAGCCATGCTTTATCATGGTGGAAATTTACTTACAGCTTGAGTGACTCTACAGCACATCCTACAATAAAATAAGAAGCTATGCATAATAGTGAATGAAAATAAAAAGGATGATGAGTCTACTCTGTTCGTCTTGTCTTGTCATTGTGACATGGGCTTGTTTCCATGTCATGGGGCAAGAGGTACATCTTTGCGGTTCTCTATGATGTCATTAATACTTATTATGATTGTACAAAGCTTATTAGGAATCTTAAGTTGAGTAATCATGGAGTAGGTTTTCACACTCACGGGGCATGAGGCTTTCAACCACCTTATCATTCACATTACTTCAACATTCACCATTTAAGATGCTAGTGATAAAGGGTCAATGATACTCCTAGATCAATGGATACCACATTTCAATTAGTAATTTTAGTTGAATAATTTAGAGGCTAAATAAGACTTGATCATGTTTTACCTCTACTCAATTTTCTCCAAAGTGTCCACCATATTTTCTATTTTCCATTATGCCATTCTTTGACCAATATAGGATTTTATTTTTCATTTTGTGTATGCATTTGGTCCATAGTGCTTTTATTTCATTATACACTTTGTGAACTTTCATGAAGCATCTTTGCTTGCATATTTGATATTTCTTACAACATGAATTGTATATTGCTACTCATTTCTAGTATTAATCATTTGATTATATGTAGCATGAATAATCCTCCTTGATATCCCATGATTGTTTCAATATGCAAAGTCCATGTTAGTTTTATCACCTTCATACTCGAGGACGAGCATGGGTTAAGCTTGGGGATGTTGATGCATGTAAAATGCATACATGAACTTTGCATGTTATTACTTATTTTTCCTACATATTAGCAACTTATATTGATGTTTTATAATGATTTGGGGGATTTTCTAAACAATCCCCCTTCTTTTGGTTCTAACCCTGTTTTTCCAGAAAACGTACTTTTTAGTGTTTCAGACTTTCCGGGAGCTTCGGGACTCCAAAAAGGGCAAGGCCAAAGACCACAGTTCAGAATTTTCGAGACGAAGACCATGGGCCAAAGTAGAGGGCCAAAAGGCCAACCAGGTGGCAAAGAGGACCCTCCACGCGGCCAGATTCCTTGGCCGCGTGAGAGGCCCCCTTTTTCCCCCGTGGCTCCGATGTCGTCGATCTTTCTTCTCCCGAGTGTCTCGTGACCTAAAAACGACTATATAAAGGGTCCCCTGGCCTTTTGGAGGAAGAGGCGGCGCCGAGAGACGAAACCACGAAACAGAGAGACAGAAGGCTGCCGCCGGAGAAGATCGGAGGGTGGAAACGCCGCCGGGATCACCCCCGGAGGGCTCCACCCCCTCCGGCGTGTTCATCATCAACATCTACAGCAAGATCAGCTCCATCTCTCCACTGTAATCTCTTGGCAAACACGATGTATGATGAAATACTATATTCCCTTGATGTATTGTGTCTCCCCTTCTATGTTTGAGTAGTGAATTGTTCTTGGAAAGGGTGAAATAGTTCGTTGATTGGTTGCATACAAGTTTGTTATCTTCTATGATTGTCTTTATGTACAATATATGAGTGCATGCATATGTTGGGGAATGCATGTAAGGTGATCACCGGTAGCATAATGGAGTGGTGGTGACTTGGGAGTGACAGTAACCTGAGACCGAGCCACAAAGTTAAGTTATTGGGGGATATATATAGGGGACCTTCGAACATAAGGCTATGGTGGGACTTTATGTCTTAGTCAATCTCGTGCAGTCATTTACTTGGCCACATGATCCATCATAAGGGGTTGTAGATCATTTACTTGACTATACCTATTCATGGCTCCTTCCTAGAAGAAACAACTAAGACTAAAACATGTGCTTCACTAATTGTGACAACCACACGAACGAAACACCTATTGCTAGAACACTTGCTCCCTTGAGATACTTGAGATATTTGCTGCTTGCTACTTGTGAAACTTGCTTAGAAACTTGCATTTTAAACTTGCTTCACTAGTTACTAGACAAACCACACTCCACGTCACTTTCTTTTAATTAGTTAGTTCCTTTTAGTCAAACTTATTGCTTTGCATAAATAGCCATATATGAGGGTTATAGGGCTTTAGAGAATAGATAGCTTACCTTCAGCTCCTCGTGGGTTCGACACTCAAATACTTATCGAAAGGTACTACAATTGATCTCCTGCACTTGGGAGTCATCAGATGTGAAGGATGAAATCCATTCCTATTGAAAGCTTGTTCTGTGAAGAACTTAACTATTCCTTCAGCAACCTACTCGATCACAGGTCTCAAGTAACAAAACAAGCGTGCTCAAGTTATTTCCGAATAGGTATTCCATACTGAACATTTAGTTGTCCTAACCAATTTAGGGTCATATGAACAAAGAAGAATTTGTCTAGGATGTCAAAACAAAAACATTCGGCTCCTTTTTGTTACAATAAACCATGTGTTTGCCAAATATTTCTTTGGTTGGCCACTCCAGAAATTTATGGAGTACTAAATTATCAGTGTGTTTTAACCGGTCATGTTAATAGTATATCGTGAACTATTGTTTATCAAGTGTGCTTGGACCGCTCGTTGTATCCTGGACAGAAAGTATAAAAGAAACATACACAATTATCGACGAAAGTGGGTGCTCTAAATGTCCAGACAATGATCTTATTATCACAGATAATACTGCTGGAGGTACAGATAATACTGCTGGAGGTAAAAATTCATACTTTCACAGGTCAAACTAGTGAGCACAAGATGTGTGGTAAACAAACTCAAAGTGTATTGACAAGCCAGTTTTCACTTATTCTACTTTGCTAGTTTGGTGCTTTGTATTGAATTCCAAGTTCCAGATGATTATTGATCCACGTGAGTTAGAATTTTCCACTTAATAGGTAGCAGCCAATGTGGTTGGGGGAAGAGAAAACGAAGCAATCAACCACAATTTTAATTCACAAACAATAGTAGTGCAAGAAGTAGAGATGTGTGTGTGTGACAGAGCAGCGTGTGCCAATGCACGCAACAGCTAGCTAATTGTGAATGCCATTGACATATAAAATGCATGTGAACATGAAGAGAGAGCAAGGTTGTGACTTACAACTGCTCTAAACATGAAGAGAGAGCAAGGTTATTCCTTGCTGCAGCTTGTATGAGCCTATTTGAAGAAATAATACTTGGCTTTGGAGCTAGAATCCTATTAGGACCAGAACACAATGAAAGAGCATTTTGCAGGTTTGGATTACAATTTTCTTTATCAATCCTCTTCTTAGGCACCTGCAAATAGAAGTGCAATTTTAGCAATGCAAGTAAGCAACATAAATCTTACAAGTTCGCAAGCATATGACTATAATCACCTGATGTGTTCCCATCTGTTGGGAAAATTATGCAAACTTTTTCATCATGTTTGTCTCAAATTCTAGTCTTGATCTTCGCTCCTCTTCTATCAGTCAGATAAGTGATTAAGAATTCAGGACGATGGTGTGTACATATCAGAAAGGAGTATTGTGCATCATCTCTTTCCTCTGAATTGTGCTCATTACCAGACGCATCCCTAACTGCATCTTAATCACAAATGTTAATTACTTAAAGCAACCATAAAAAGTCCGGAAAAATATCAATTCAAGTCTATATTCAAGCAATTGCGCAGAGCAGATTTAGGAGAAAAGAATAACCTCAGACGGCGTATGTTTCATGGACTCAGCTGGATCCCATTTCATCATCACGTTGAGGCTCTGATGGTGCAACATTAACCTTGGCCCTCTCCTTAAACACATACAACTGCACCCTCTTATGATTATTTTTCTATCATATTCCTCACATCCGAGTCATGATCGATGAGAACCAGATGTCCTCTACCACAAGCATATTATTTCCTGTAGTCGAGAAAATGAACCGACGAGAAGCCAACATCTTCAATCATGTTCATCAACACATACAAGAAGATGTTGGCCCTGCAGATAGATGATACTAGAACTTTTTGTTTTTTATTCTCATCTTCATATTACAGGTTAATGATCCAAATCTCCTGCTCCATCCACAATAACATGTAAGTAGAAAATCATCACAACATAAATCTGTGAATTGCTACAATCGGAAAACAAGACAACAACAAACCTAACTATTCAGCTATCAGTTTACAGATTACAACTTACAAGTGGCTGCTGCCTAAACTGAAGCAACATGCATTTCTTAACTATTCATTTTACAAATTCGGACAGTCAGAAATATCACTATTCAGTTTACAAATTCGGACAGCCAAAATTTTTAATTAAACATTAGAAATTTCAACTATTCCATTTATATGGGATGGACAAGCAAAATATACAAGCAAACTCCTTTTATATGGGATAGACAAGAAAAATATACAAGCAAACTCCCCATGTGAACACTTGTTCTTTTGGTAAACTGATCCTAAAAAATAGACCGATAGCTATACAAGGAATATATTGATATTTAGGTCTTAATAAATCAAAGCACTAATTACAATTGAGCAGCACTAGGAAATAAGTGAGCAGCAATAGGTAGTTAAATCAGTGAGCAAAATGTCAGGGGCCATTGTAGCCAAAGTATATTGCTAAGTAAATCCTCAAAAGAAAATATCAGGGGATATGACAATAAACATGTGTCTTTTGGTAACATTGGCAATGGAACAGAACACATAAGATGCTGCCAGCAAAGATTATTAGGAAGACACGTACGACAGAATAGATTGCTGCTCAAACTCTTCCTATTCAGATTAGTATAGTTCACTGAAATCACTAAATTAATCTTGGATAAACATGTACTCGTTGTTTGATCCTACTGACTAGAGGACACCCAAGACTGGCTTACAATAATTGTAATGACGCCTTAGAAGCCGAGCTGACAGCAATTGAAGAAGGCATGACAATGGGCATAGACACAAGCATCTGCAAGCAGCGATGGGCAGTTCCAAAGGAAAAAAATGCATGAAAAAAATGTCCAAGTCATAAAACAGATAAATGGAGGCGGTGTTATGATAATATTTGTTTTCATGCAAAAACGGATATATAACTGGTTCACATATACTTGTATATTCTGGATAAGTAGTTTCTGGTCCTCCAAAAACCAAAGAACATTGCCAATCACCAAAAGGACCGTACCTTCTGCTGTTTCCCCCTTCAATTGCTCCCTAAATCATTAAATCAAGATTTGCATAGATACATCGTACCTAACCTGGCTGGGGCATGAATCTCCCAATCCTTAGTGGAATAATCGAAAAAAACTACTGACCTAACCTAGCCAGAAGTAGTGCGTTGCAGCCTCAAGGAGTTTTGCAAGGGGGAACTAGGGAAAGGGAATGGTAAACGAGCTTGGATCTGCTGCTGGCCACGAGTGGAGAGCTCTACGCAGTAAAAAGGAAATTAGCAATTTGGAACATGTCTGCAAGACACGATCTCGTAGGTACCAGCTAGCACAAAGCCGCTACCTAAAAAAAATAGCACAAAGCCAGCGGACGGAGAATGGAACCAATCAATCTGCTCCATGCGTGTCCCGGCGGGGCAGATCCTTGGCCGCCGGGAATCGATCCGTCCGCGGGCACTGGCGAACACCGCCGACGCCGTGCTCCGTCCCGCGTCCACCTCGCCCAGGTCGACGCCCAGGTAGTCGAAGTTCAGCAGCGGAGGATCCACTGCCTTGGTTGACTCTTCCTGGGCAGCATGGGAGAGCACGGGGGCACGACGAGCTGGCGAGGATTCAGGGGGGAGACGGGGACTCGGACTAGGTCGGGCTAGGGTAGGACAGAAGATGGGGATTGGTGGAGACTAGGCAGATGGAAAGGGAGAAAGGAACAAACCGTCTCCTGCCCTGTGGACTCCGGCGTGGTCCGTAGTGACGACGCCGTCGTGACGCCATCAATACGGCGGAGAGCTCAGATCCAATCGCCTGCGAAGATGGCCTGATTTGGGTAGTTAGGAAAGAGTGTTGGTGGGAACAAAATATTTCGGAGGGACCACTAATTAGGGGCTTTTTAGCGGGAGCTTAAACTTTTTCTGGGCGCAAACTATCCTAGACCCAGATTAGGTGGTGGGACCATAATTGTTTTTGGAGGAATGTTTAGATAATAATAAAATAAATTGGCAAAGCAATATGAAATATATGCTGCTAAATAAAATGTTACAAAAATAATGTCACTTGCATTTCAGGATGACCTAGATAACATCGGCATTCACAAACGATTTAGATGACACCGTGTTTACGGACGATCTAGATGACACTGGTGTTTCCTGGCGATCTAATGTGACATTGTTGTTTCCGGGTGATCTAGTGTGACGTTGTCGTTTACGGGTGATCTGACATTGTCGTTTCAGGCGATCTTGTGTCACTCGCGTTTATAGACAATCTAGTGTGCAATGGCTCGGACGAGCTAGTTTGACAGAGGCTCGGATGATCTAGTTTGACACTAACGCTGACAGACGACCTAGTGTGACACTAGCATTTTGCGGACGATCTACTGTGACACTGGTGTATATAGACGAACTAGTGTGACACTGGCGGTTACGGGTGATCTAGTGTGACATTGTGGTTTCCGGGCGATATGGTATGACACCAGTGTTTCCTGAAAATCTAGTGTAGCATTGTTGTTCCCGAGCAATCTACCGCGACACTGTCGTTTCCGGGCGATCTAGTGCGACACTGCTATTTTCGGGCGATCTACTGTGACACTCTCATTTCCGGGCGATATCAAGTGCGACACTATCGTTTCTGGGAGATCTAGTATGACACTGTAGTTTACACGCGATCTAGTATGATATCGGTGTTTCATAGATCTAGTGTGACACTTCTGTTTTCGGGCGATCTTTTTTTAAACTATCGTTTATGGGCGATCTAGTGTGACACTCGGCAGTTACGATTGATCTAGTGTGACATTGTGGTTTTCGGGCGATCTAGTATGACACTACTGTTTCCTGAGGATCTAGTGTAACACTGTCGTTCCGGGCGATCTAATGTGACACTGTCGTTTCCGGGCGATCTAGTGCGACATTACCGTTTCCAGGCGATCTAGTGCGACACTGCCAACAGTACCATTTATACATTCTCAATCTATATAATTTATTATATATTAGTGGTCAAAGTTGAACATCAACAACTAGCATAAAAATAGCACGTCTTATATTTTGGGACGGAGGGAGTAATTTAATATCTATACATGCGAACAATATAAATTATACGTCTATAATTATCAGAAAATACATAGATGGTTTTGGTTGATGCTCCACAGTTTTTTTGTTTTGGTTATTTAGAATGGGTGCAATTAATAAATACATTAATTATTCCTTCAAATTTGCAAAAATCATAACTTAATATCTATAAATCCTAATAATATAAATTGTACGTTTATAATTATCAGAAAAATACATATATCATTTGTTGGTCCTCTTTCGCAACACTAGGGGTTGTTGCAATATGTTCTGCATATTACCATGGATGGACGATTTGTGAAAATATGTAATACTTATTGCAACATGATGAATGTGAGGCAAAAAGTCGTCATATTACAACCAATACATATTTTGTTGCAATACGAAGCCATTTTTTTGCAACAATGTCTATGACTAGCGCCACATATCAGAATTGTTGCAATATATGTCCGAATATTACCACAAAGATTTAGTTTGTTGCAATAACTAGTCTCTATTGCAACAAAATGACTAATTTACGCAACGCGGCGCGACGGTTGCAATATCACTACTATATTACAACACTATACAACTTGTGGCAATAAGTGGCTTTTATTGCAACAAAAGGAATACTTACCGCGACGAAACAATACTAAGGCAATATGTTGATCCTATTACCATGAAATGGAATTTTGTGGTAATATCGCATTTTATTGCAACAAAAGGTAGCTGTAGCAATAAATTTTGTTGCAATATACCTGTTTTCCTGTAGTGAATGCCAGGACACTTTCAAAACTCATGAGGAAGACTAGAACAAATAGTTAATTCTTCAATAATTATCGAACATGCAAAATATATAGATGAAATAACAGAAGTATCATCTCGAAATAGGAAATATATCAATGAATAGCAGTAAATTATGATATAAAATAGTGGTACAAAATGTACATATCAACCCCCCCCCCCAACTTAGACCTCACTTGTCCCGAAGCGAAACTTAACTCAGTAAACAAGACCACGAGTATATGGAGTGAAGTGTCGATAAATAAAATACGGACAAGAAGCATCACATTTATCAAAACACAAGTCATTGTAGACATCAACTTCCTCTCATATAATTTAACTTGAAACGAGTAGAGGGAGTCACAATAAAGGTGCAAAGAGAAAATCATAATTGGTGATGGCAAAATTTGCTCTTGGTCAGAGATTAATTAACATATTGTACTTATCTTTCGGACAGAGTCTTTAACTAGTGCTTATATTGCAGAAATTACATGCTCAATCATAGAAGTCTCCTTACAGTCATTGATAACTTTCAAAGGATAAAAGACATGATTGCATAAATCCACATATAGATGGTTTGATCACAACAACTCAAATGTTATATTGAGATAGAAGGGAATAGGTTTACTGACTTAACATAAAAGTAAAATATAGGCCCTTCGCAGAGGGAAGAAGGGATCAGTCATGTGCTAGAGCTTTTTATTTTAAATAAATCAGAGGTATTGAAAATATAATTTTGAGAATGGTGTATGTCTATGTCAACAAATGGTAATGAAAAACTTACCATAACTCATGTCAAGCAAGGTTTTTATACTTTTGAGAGCGGTTTCCATTGGCACTTTCCTCTTTTCCTTATTGTTGGCACTTTCCCCCACCTTTTCTTACACAAACCATGGCTAACCAAATCCTTGGGTCCCAACAATCATCAATCCATGGGGAAGTGCCTTTTATTTTAAGTTCATAATATTTGGCACCCTCTCTTGGCAATATTAAGATGAGCATAGATTACATACTCATCGGGTGAAAGAGGGGGAAGAACTTTTCTTGACATAAGACATAATAAATTTTAAATACTTTCTCATGAGCTAAAACATGAGCACAAAACAGGTTTAATAGTTTTGAAGGTTTTAAAGGTAGCACACAAGCAACTTACTTGGAGTGGCGGTGAAATACCACGTATAGGTAGATATGGTTGACACAAATGGCATGGGTTTTGGGTCAAGATTTGGATGCACGAGAAGCATTCCCTCTCAGTGCAAGTTTTTCGCTAGCAAGTCTCGGTATCAAGCATAAGAGTTGAGGGAAACAAACAAATATACATGTGATAGAAAACAATCGTGCAATCTTCCTTGGAAGTACAAACGATCTAAATTGAGAATACTAAGCTTATGAGCCAAAAAGCAAGAAAGATAATGTAATATTGTATCTACATGCATCTCCCTCTTTTCTACTTAAGCCTCAAAGTATTGTTGCTACAGACCAATGCTAAGTTTTTAAAAACCAAATAGATTAACTTGATGCTCCCAAAGTGACACCAATACTATCAACAAGATCAATCATATAACAGAAATTCCAAACTAAAATAAGGTGTGTAGAAAGTAAATGATAAAATTCTCATTAATATTCCAAAATGGAAACTCACACCAAGGGATACATAGATAACCAACTAAAGGAGATATACTTCCACACTGCAAACCATCCAATATGATAACTTCTCTACTCATGATATGACTCTAATGAAAAGTAAAAAGGTGAAATATAATGGTGTGATACCGCGGCACCCCCCCCCCCCCCCAAGCTTGGAACAAGCCAAGGGGATGCCAATACCAATGAAGAATTACTCCTTCGGTGGTGGTGGTGAATCCTCCTCATCATCGGACTTCCAAGGTAAAGGCTCACCATCAAAAAATGATGACTTGGTTTCCAATATCCTGAAACTGGTAGCACAACTTATGCATTTAAACCTGGTCTAATACTCACAGTTTTGATTCTGCAAATCGTAGAGTTGTGATCATAATTTTTTGGTGGCCTTGTGGAGCGATAAGATATCATCCCAAAACTTGGTAGTCTCCTTCTTGTGCTTGGCAATGAGTTCTGCATTTATTCTATGGATGATGTCCACCTCACGTTCCGCCATCTTCTTGTATCTAAAGACTTCTTGCTCCAGCTCTTCCATCCTAGCTTCCAGACTGCCTTCTCCTTTAGGACCCCGAACATCTTCTTCATGCACCTTCCCATCCTTGAGCAACAACTCCTTGGGACGCACCTTCAACTCATTCATGTACTGGTTGACGACCTTCATGAAGAAGCTGTCTTTGGAGGGTCCGAAAGAGGAAATTGTGGCTCTAAATCTGAAGATGGAATCTGGCAGAAACATATCAAAACAAAAACACGACAAGAAAACGATATCCGGACCTCGGGGGATCGTGAGATTATATAGCGAAAAGTTTCATAACTAAAGGAAGGTACAGGGTGAAAACGGGTCGGAGATGGGTTCCGAGGCGCCCACACCATGTGGTGGTGCAGCCAGGGGTGGGCCCGCGTTGTGGCATGGTGTGGTGCCCTCGGGCACCGTTTCCTAGCCCTTTTCGTCTCGTAATTTTCCATATTTAATAAAACAACAAAAATATGTGTTGGAAAGTCAACGCGAACTTTTTCATATCGAAACTGTTACCTATTCGAAAACGGACTTTGCAGTTTCTTGAATTTGCTCTTTAATGAAAACTTATGGAGTCACCACTTGAATAATATCAACATCTTCAATATAAGAATCTCTAAAAATATAATGTTTGAGTCTTTGCCCATTCACCACTTGTGTAGTGTTATCTTTAAGAGAAACAATTTTGATTACCCCCGAACGATACACCTCTTCAATAACAAAAGGTCCTTCGCATCTCGAGAGTAATTTTCCTGCAAAAAATCTGAGACGAGAGTAATTTTCTCTCTTAAGAATTCTCCTATCATGCCATTTTTTAACTTTCTCTTTAAAGTGTCTAGCATTTTCATAAGCTTCACTTCTCCATTCATCCAAAGAACTCAAGTCAAGCAAACTTTTCTTACCAGCAAGTTTAAAATCTCTATTAAGTTCTTTCACTGCCCAATAAGCCTTGTGTTCTAATTCTAAAGTCCGGTGACAAGATTTTCCATAAACTATTTCTTAAGGAGACATGCCCATAGGATTTTGTAAGCAGTTCTATCAGCCGATAAAGCATCATTTAGCTTAGTAGCCCAATTTTTCCTAGATTTATTAATAGTATTTTGCAAGATAGATTTAATTTCTCTATTTGATAATTCTACTTGCTAACTTGTTTGGGGATGACAAGTTGAGTGAATTCTATGATTAACATCATATTTAGCAAGGTTTTTTCTAAAACCACCATGAATAAAGTGAGAACCTCCATCAGTCATAAGATATCTAGGCACACCAAACCTGGGAAAATAACATCTTTAAGCATTTTTAATGAGGTTTCACCATCAGCACTCTTTGTAGGTATAACCTCTACCCACTTAGTAACATAATCAACAACAACAAGTATATGAGTATAACCTTTCGAAGAGGAAACAGACCCATAAAGTCAAATCCCCAACAGTGAAATGGTTCAATAAAAAAAATCATAGGCATTTCATTGCGTCTAGAAATATTACCAAATCTTTGACATTCATCACAAGATAAAATAAACTTTATTGTATCTTTAAAAAGAGTAGGCCAATAGAAACCTGATTGTAGAACCTTTTGTGCAGTTCTATCTCCAGCGTGATGTCCTCCATAAGCACTACTATGACATTTTCTCAATATCCCTCAGTGTTCATGTTTTGGAACACATCTTCGCATAATACCATCTACTCCTTGTTTATATAAGTGTGGGTCATCCCAAAAATAATGCCTCAAGTCATAAAAGAATTTCCTTCTTTGCTGAGCTCTAAAGGTTGGAGATAAGTACTTGGAAACAATAAAGTTAGCATAATCTGCATACCAAGGACTATCTCGCGAGCTTACTTTTATTGCAGCCAACTGTTCATTTGGAAAACTATCATTAACAGGAATAGGGTCATAAGAAATTTTTCCCAGTCTAGACAAATTATCAGCAATATGATTTTCAGCACCCTTCCTATCTACAATATGCAAATCAATCTCTTGGAAAAGTAGCTCCCATCTAATAAGGCTAGGATTAGCATCTTTATTTTTCATAAGGTACTTAATAGCAGCATGATTAGTATGAATAGTAACTTCCAAATCAACTATATGAGGTCTAAACTTATCACAAGCAAAAACTACAGCTAGGAATTCTTTTTAAGTGGTAGCATAATTTTTTTGAGTGGAATGAAGAGTCTTAATAGCATAATCAATAACATGCAATTTCTTATCTATTCGTTGTCCAAGAACAACCCCTACAACAAAGTCACTAGCATCACACATAATTTCAAAGGGTAAATTCCAATCAGGTGGTTGAATAATAGGAGCAGAAAGTAAAGCCTTCTTTAGAATTTCAAAAACTTCTTTACAATCATCATCAAAAACAAAAGGTACATCTTTTTGGAGAAGATTAGTAAGAGGCTTTGATATTTTAGAGAAATATTTAATAAACCTCCTATAGAAACCAACATGACCAAGAATACTGCGAATACCTTTGACATCCCTGGGACAGGGCATTTTCTCAATTGCTTCATCTTTAGCTCTTTAAACTTCAATATCTATTTCGGAAATTTTATGTCTAAGAACAATTCCTTCATTAACCATAAAGTGGAATTTCTCCAATAAAGAACAAGATTAGTTTCCTCACATCTCTGGAAAACTTTATCAAGATTGTGCAAGCAGTTATCAAAATAATTTCCATAGATGGAGAAATCTTCCATGAATACTTCCACAATTTCCTCACAAAAACCATGAAAGATAGCAGACATGCATCTTTGAAACGTAGCATGAGCATTACAAAAACCAAAAGGCATACGTCTATAAGCATAAGTTCCATAAGGGCAAGTAAAATTTGTTTTCTCTTGATCTTGCTTTTTCACAGTAATTTGAGAAAACCAAGAATACCATCAAGAAAACAAAAATGAGTTTTCTTAGACAACCTTTCTAACATTTGATCAATACAAGGTAAAGGATAATGATCTTTCTTAGTAACTTTTCTAAAATCAATGCACATTCTATAACCAACTACTACTCTTTGAGGAATAAGCTCCTCATTTTCATTTGGCATAACAGTAATTCCTCCTTTCTTAGGAACACAATGCACATGACTTACCCATCTACTATCAGCAATAGGATAAATAATACCATCATCACGGAGTTTCAATAGCTCATTTCTTACCACTTCCTCATCTTAGGAATTAAACGGCGTTAATGTTCAACAACCGGCTTTGCATCAGGTTCCATATTATTAGCATGCTGACGTATAGCAGGGGAAAGCCCTTTCAAATAATCAAGAGTATATCTAATAGCTCCTCGGTGTTTCTTCAATACTTCAATAACCTTTCCTCTTCCTTATCTGAAAGTTTAGAACTAATAATAATAGGATATGTTTTCTTATCATCAATATGAGCGTATTTATGATTATCAGGTAAAGGTTTTTAATCAAAAACAGGATCCTCCTTGGATGGTGGTGTGGTACCATAGTCTTCCACTGCTAAATTGTGTTCCAGCATCTCTGGTTGATGAAGAAGAATCTTGTCAATCTCATTTCTTTCTTCCATAAAGACCTCACTTTCGTGGTCCTCCATGTATTTCTACAAAGCATTGTTAGAAGAAAGAGCAATAGAGGCAAGGTGTTCAACTTTAAAATCTTCATTATGCAATTCAGTTTCATAAGGAGATTTAGAAAATTTAGAAAAAATTATACTCACAAAATTCTCCATCAAATTTAGTTAATATTTTCTCCTTCTTACAATCTATAATAGCACCACAAGTGTTCAAGAAAGGTCTACCAAAAATGATAGGACAAGTTTTACTAACAGATGCACCAAGTACAACAAAATCATCAGGATATTTAGTTTTACCACATAAAACTTCCACATATCTAACAGTACGAATTATAGAGATAGTTTCTCTATTAGCAAGCTGAATAACCACATAAGTTTCGTCAAGTTCGCAAGAACCAGTTTCATGCATGGTTTCTCTATAAAGCTCATAAGGAATAGCACTTGAACTTGCACCAATATCACATAAACCTTAATAGCAATGATCACCTATCCTGACAGAAAGCACAAGAACACTAGTTTTCCTAGATCTACTAGGATCTGAAACAATATTAGAGGCATCTTCATAGAAGCTAATGTGTTCATCTTCTACACTTGCAGTGACAAGGTCCTTTACTATTGTACTGCAGGTTCAACAGTTATTTGTTCATCAGGTTCTATAGATTTTTTTTGTACTTTTGTTAACCACACTAGCTATAGTAGAGTGTTCCTTTACCTTAGCAGGGAAAGGCATTTTCTCAATATAAGGTCCAGGCATAACAGGATTAACAGTATGAACTTCTATATTTCTAGCAGTAACACAATTAACACTATCTTTATAAGGTGCATGGTACTTGTTCCACTCCTTTTTGGGAATATCAAGATAAAAAGCATTAAAACAATTTGCAAAAATTTGAGTGTCAATACCATAAACAGCGCTAACATTATGAAAATCATCGGTTCCCATAAAAGATTTGATGCATTCATAATCATAATTTATACCTGAATTTCTACCTTTGCCATTCTCCCATCCTTTAGTATTTTCCTAAATACGGTCAAGAAGATCCCATTTAGCTTCTGCTTCCATACGTGTAAATGATCAAGAACAAGAAGCATCCAATAAATCCTTATCATGAAGAGAAATCCTTGCATAGAAATTATTAATAACAATATTACTGGGGAGCTCATGAATGGAACATTTGAGCATTAGTAACTTCAGTCTCCCCACGCTTGGGAAATACTCTCTGTATCATGAGGCTAGAAATTATATATTTGATTCTGATCCTTATGAATCTCACCGGGAGAATATAATATAGAATAAAAGAGAGGTACAATTTCCTCCCATCCAATAGATCGTCCATTCTTCAGCATCTTATACCATTCCACAGCTCTACCCTTCAATGATAAAGAGAATAGATTCCTCTTAACTAGGTCCATTGAAATACCTGCACACTTGAAAAACTCGCATAATTCATGTATAAATTGTAAATGGTCACATGAATTATGCGAGTTGTCCATATCCAAAATAGCAGTTATCCATAACAAGTTCAACAATTTTCATAGATATTTTAAAAGGATCCAATTGAGCAGACGGCGGGTCATCTACTACCTTAGCAGTGGAAGCAGTACTCCCAAATAGGGAATCAAATGGAGATCTCTCCATAATGAAACAAAGCAGCAGACATAAATAAAAACAACACTCACAGTAAACGTTTCCATTACCAATTCTACTTACCAATAGCGCTTCACCCCGACAACGGCACCAGAAAGTAGTCTTGATGACCCACAAGTATGGGGGGTGTATCGTAGTACTTTCTATAAATAAGAATGCCGATCCCAACGAGGAGCACAAGGTGCTGACAAGCAATTTGGATGAAGGACTCACTGTAAATACTAGCAAACATATATTCAGGGGTTTTTTGATATAGCAGATAAATAAAATACCAGTAAATAAAATACATAATAATAATTGCAGCAAGTGGCTCAATCCTTTCTACAACAAAGGACAAGCTGGTTGGTTTACTTATGATGACCAAACGTTCTTGAGGACACACGGGAATTTCGTCAAGTGCGTTTGCTTCATATAGTTGATTAATTTTTATTGTTTTGATAGGTGTTGTGTGGGTGAACCAATGCTAATGTACTTCCCTAACTTGGACTAATACATACTTTTTATTATACACCTTGCAAGCATCCGCAACTACAAGAAAGTAAATAAGATAAATCTAAACACGGCCTTAAACTCTGGGATCCTACACTCCCTCATGCATCGGTTTCCTAACGGGGATTTAGGTTTCTGTCACTCCGACAACCCCTACAATTAGTATCCAAATACGCAATGTATTGCCCTAGGCCCATAAAGGTGAAGTATCATGTAGTCAACATTCACATGACACCACTAGAAGAATAGCACCACAACTTAAATATCAAACCATTAAATATTACTCAACATAATTCCACTACTAACATCTTGACTTCTCCCATGTCCTCAAGAACTAAATGAACTACTCACAAGACATCATATAGATCATGATCAGAGGTGATATAATGATGAATAACAATCTGGAAATAAACAATAATTCAACGGTTTCACTCAATAGCATCAACCACAAGGAGTAATTAACACCGGGAAAGTTTCCCCTATGAAATAGACAAGATTCAACCATAGATGTTACAGCGGAACAGAGTGGAGCGGTGGAGATGATGGTGATGGAGGTGGATATTTTGATGATGATGATGATGATGATGATGATGATGATCCCAATGGAGTCCAGCTCGATGACGGTGATGATGGCGATGATTTCCCCCCTCTGGAAAGGAATTTCCCCGGCGCATTTCTCCCTGCCGGAGAGATTTTCTCTTTCTGTATTTTTCCTCCCCATGGAGGCGGTGGAATATTTCCTCGATGGTTTCTTCGGTCTTAGGGTTCTGGGGGCATGCAGGACGTGAAGGGGCCCTGGCAGTGGTGGGCTAGGGACACCACGTGGCGGCGCGGCCAAGGGTGGCCCGCGCCATGGCATAGTGTGGGCCCCTAGCGGCCCACCACTGCCTCCCCTTTTGGCTAGCTCCGGCATCTGGCAAAATAGCAACTTCCCGATGTTTCCCATGAATCGCTGATCTTTAGAAATATGACATCTTGACGGTCCTTTTTGTAGCAGAATTCGGGTTCCAGCAGTTAATTCTCCAATAATCATCAAACACGAAAAATAGATGAAATAGCATAAGTATCATCTCTAAATATGAAATATATCAATGAATACAACTAAATTATGATATAAAATAGATATGCAAAATGGGCGTATCACTGTTCTATTTTCATTTAATATTCTCCAATCATTCGATACAATTGATTCTCTAGTTTTCAGCAAGACGGGAAGATTGACAACCTGCTCAATAAGTTGGGAGTAAGAGAGAGTTTGTGTTTGTGTGTAGGTCCACACTTCCTGAAACGCCATACAACAAGCAAACTGCTGAGAGAATTTGAAGTCCTACTGGATTGATAACTCTGGTTCCATAACGGGGGGAAATACTGCTACGATGTATCATACCTCCTCTTGGGGTTTTCCAACGAACGTGTGGTACACGTGAACAAGAAAACTATTTTTGGTGCCACTACCGAGGAAACGAAAGTGACTCCCGTCAACGACTCCATCACCCACCCTACATATGGGATGGCTTAGGGTTTGCCAGACATGCCTGATGTTTAGGCGGAATTCGGGAGGAGGGAGGGGGTGATTGGGTGGCCATTTTTTTCATGTCTAGTTGTCCTTTAGGGCGCTGGATCCTGTTGGGTGGATCTCAGGACCGGTTGGAGATGGTCTTAGTTGCTACATTGTGGGCCTCTTGGAATTGCACGTCCTTATCCAGCCCATGTACAAATTGGAGTGTGCGTGCGAGGGCATGTTGGTCGTGAATCCGTATTAGCGGGCGCTCCTATTCGCAACCTTTTACGGCGCGGGTGAGTAATCCTTCCCGAAGGAACCAACTTAATGGGCTACATTATCGTGCCCAACATGTGAGTTTTTTTTTTGGTAAAATCTTAGGAACCAACTTAATGGGCTACTTTATGTTGAAGTTCATCGAATCATGGGATGGTAGGAGAATGCTTCAACCATTCAGTCAGGTGGACCTCCCAACATTAAGGAAGATTTTAGCAAAGAAACTTGTTGACTGTGAGGAAAATAAAATTGCATGGCAGGAGTTATTGTTAAGTAGCTGAAGCTTCGTTTTTTTATACCCACTTCAAAGCACATATTTTTGGTACATGCTTGCTCTCAAATTTTTAAGAATGCAAGTATGTAAATGTTCCTTTGTTTTCAACCTTTTTCATAGTGTAAAGCTTTGTGAACTTGGAAACCAACAACGCATCGGCTCGAATCTAAACAACAATAATTTTTTCCTGTTTGCTAAACATTCTAAATGTTCTTATCAAGATCAACAATCCATAACCCAGAAATATATTTTTATACCCAACTCAATGAACTTTATACAAAATTCAATTATAATTAAGACCAAACATACATCCAAATATGAATCTATTGGGCAATGACACCGACACCCTATACTTTTGAGAACCAACATATTGAACCTGAATACGAGCACTAACACCGTGGAGCTAAATCATATTCCGCAATAAATCTTGCTCCATTGGTTCGGGTCCACTACTCAGTTTGCCGGGGCAGTTGGTAGAATTGTGACTTCTTGAACCACACATGGAGCACTTCCCAGGCTTGCTAGCTTTTAGGTGCAGGCCAGACTTCTTTTGTTTCTCCGAAGGACGACCCACATTTTTAGTACACATAGGATCACTAACATTTTTATACTGCGAACCACTACCCCCAGCCCCATGTAATGTATTTTGCGTCTCGTCTGGCACCCCATCAGCTAGTATAGGTTTCTTCTTGGTTTTCCGCTTAGCACACTCAGCAATCTTCATTGATTTCAGTCATTTGCCAATGCTTGCATGTACTTATCTGCAACTTCTTTCCCTTTGTCCGATGTAGCAGCAAGTTTTGCAACCTCGGTCCAATCATTTCATAGTGTCCCATAGCGTAGAATGTTCTTTTCCTTATTTGTTAACTTTCTGTCAGTTGGCATCTCAGGTAGCACAACTTTCTGGGCCACGAGTACTTCATCTGGTGCTGTCCACCTAGGGAGTATGTATTGCGTAGGGATTGAGTCTGTTGCACCTAGTTGTGCCATTATTCTCATTACATGGCAGCATAGTAAACCATCCCTGCTGAATTTAGAACACTCACATTTGTAAGAACCTTCATCTGGGTTAGCTTCTACTCTATAACTCTGACTTCCATAGCCAAAAACAGAACCTTTTATTGGAACTACATCAAATAACTGCCCACCAACATGGTTTGTGTTGTAGGATGTGACTGTCCTTAGTTCAGCATGGAAGCGCAAATAAATATTTCTCGTGTAAACTTTCAACGCTTGCTCTTCCATAGGGTAATCAGATCAGGGCCTGAGTATTGAATCTTCTATTTGAAATTCAGATTCATCTTCTGCCACATCTATCTTCTCTTGAACTTTCAAATACTGTTGGAAGAAATGGGTTATGCTGTTGTGAGGATTGATGTATTTCTTCATAACTGCATTGAATCCCTCGTGCGGGCAGTAGTTTGTAGGAAAGGATAAAAGCGGTCCTTGAAGAATGCTGGAACAAAAGTTTTCCTCAGATCATAAAGATCTTGCAAGTGTTTGTTGGCACCTACATTGTGCCTAAGTATCATATCTTCCCACCTCATCTCAAACTCTACTTCTATCATATTGTGATTGATAATTTCATTCATCTCTAGACGTAGTTCTTCATTTTTTGATAGAAAATTCGCAACTACTGGTTGAAAATTTTCCGTTATGTGTCATCGACAGTTGCTATGACATGTACCCGGGAATGATACCAGAATCGCACTTCTCATGGCAACACACTGGTCAGTGATAAAATTAACCGGTTGAACACCATCCATGGCTTCAAGGAATGCTTCAAACAACCACACAAGATGAGCTATAGCTTCATTCCTTAGAAACCCACAACCCAGCTGGATAGATTGGCATTATCCGTTTATTCCGATGAAAGGCGCAAACGGCATATTATACATGTTAGTCATGTATGTAGTGTCAAACGACAAACAGTCGTTGTAAAGTTTGTATGCGTTCCTTACTGCACCATCAACCCAAAAAATTAGTTCCACACTATACCAGCAAAGTCTGCATGTATTTTGTACATGAAAAGAGGATCATCCTTCTTAATTTGCTCAAAGTGCTCTATCAGCAATTCTACATCTTTCTACGTGTGTGCATCATCAAGCTTAGGCATGTAGTTACTAACAACCTTCTTAATATAAGGTATATTTGCCAAATTACCATATAGTTCAACCATAATAGTCATGATCCTACCAGCAGATAGGTTAACTAACATACTTCTCTTCTTTTGGGATACCTCTATGTGACCTCATGTACCTTTTCAAACTAAACTTTTTAATGCACGGATGATTGTGGTCCTCAATGAACATCGTGACATGCCATTTCTGTCATCTTCTTTCAATTCTCAGACGCGCCTTGCAGTCTGTCCTTTTGGTAATACTGCAATTCCGCTGCCTCACAGGTGGATCTTCATGTTCGTTAATGTCATCCATTTTGCCATACCGGTTGCAGACAAATAAGCACTTGTCCTTTTGTGTGTCCAGAACACAGCTCCTGGAAGTACTAGATTTTATTGAGAAACCAACTTTCTTAGCATATCTGTTGTAATGTAGTTTAGCTTGCTCCCAAGTCTAAAAAATCTGGCCCGGATATGGTTTATGTATGTCACTCTAGATGTTCGGAGTCGACTGAACTTCATCATCACTACCCAGATCATCACTTGAAAGGGTATGCCATGTACCTCCTGCGGTTTCAGCTGACGGTCCGGTGTTTGTCCCTGAAACTATAGCAGCTGGATGTACTAAATGCGCCCCTTCATCATCCACATTGCCGAATCGCCCGTTAGTATCATCTAAAGCAGGCTCGTTTAGGTCAATACCACCAGGTTGGAAGTTCATGTGCATACCTACCACAAAAGCCCAGCTGTTAGCTTAAATAGTCACATGAACCTCTCTGCAAGTTTTAAATGTCGTGATATAGACATGTTTTCCCTGTGTGATTTTTATGTACAGTACTTATTAGGCATGCATCTCTGTTGATTTCTTCCTTTGTTTTCTACAGGCAACTGTGGATGTAGATAAAGTATGTGCAGTCCAGGTATTTTGTTTCATGGAGGTGCAGGTTCCACAAGAAACATGCAAAAGTTCAACAACTACAGGTTGTGACTTGCAGAGATGGGAGATCTATAACTACTTTCTTTTGGAGAACAGTGTTGTCAGAGAAAACTACAAGCATTTCTATTAGTTTCCTACTGATTCTACAGGTCGCTTGGTCTGGATCTGATGTTTCTTCCTTCATCCAAGTGAAACTATTATGCTTGTACTATGTTAATTGTGTCCATGATCCTCCTGACATCGAAGTGCATGCTAAAACTGACAGAAAGGTGGAGTTATATAGTACCTGGGATGTTTCTTCTGGTGGCGTTGCCACTAAATATGGGAGGAGGTGGGTTGGATGATGATCACACCTGCCTGGATGTTGTTTCTGGTTGTTTTGCTCTGGATCTGTATTGTTTCTCTGCTAATTCGGGGGCTAATGAAGCTACATCGAACTACTTCTTTTCTCCATGCCGGCGGCTGGAGGAAGAGGAGGATCGATGGTAGGAGCAGGTAGGGTTCGCCATGGGGAAAATCCCAGGTGTAGTTTTGGACTTGGGTTGGTGCGTTCGGGCCAATTTATTGCACATGTGTGGTCCTACCTGCTCTTTCACGCGGGAGCGCGCGCGCCTGGTCCGACCACGCGGGAGCTAGCGCAACTCGGGGGGAAGGAGAACCTTACCTTTTTGGAAAGCGTTTTGGGATCTTTCCTTATTTGGATTTTGGGAAGGGGGGCACCCTGGAGCGCAATACGGTACCCCGACACTGTGTAGTCGCGTCCTTACTTTAAGCTTAAACAGAGGGAGTAAAAACGCTTGCGACATGGGCCCGCAATTGATGCGGCCCATAAACATCTATGGTTTTTTACATCTTGTGCTTCTTATACGGATGTTTCTATTTTGGGTCAACCTGAATTTAACTAGTTATCTGCCAAACTGAAATTTTGAATTTAAAAGAGTAACAGACCCATCGATGTAAAATGACGTATTACGCACCCTGTGTGAGTTGAATGTAAAAATGTAGGGATAATTAACAGGGTGCCCTCAGTTGGCACCACGACCTCAGTTTTACCCCTAGCGCCGAATCGACCTCAGTTTTGCCCCTAGTTTGTGCCAAGGACTCCTTTCGCTGCTCCCACCGTTATTTTCTGCCCCCGTTAGGATGCTGACCTGTGGGACCCATCATAGAACCGTTGGCGCGGCATATGGGCCCCAGCTGTTGCGCGTTGGCGCGGCTTGTGTGCCCCAACTGTTGACGGCTGGCGCTACATGTGGGCCCCAGCTGTTGACGAGGCCCAATGTCAACATGCAGACTACACATTATTCATTTATATTTATTAATCCCTACATGTAGACTACACATTATCCATTTATTAAACCATCAAATTATTCGTATTAATAATATAAAATATATACTATGATCAACTGAAATTTGTAGATTATCTTAGAAAACATAATGCATCACATCTCTTATATATAAATTTTGTTTACAATGTGCATATTTTAAAGCGATAATTAGAAACATTTTTTAAAAAAAGCGATAATTAGAAAGGATAAAACTTCTAAACAATGGGTACATATTTGGACAAATATAAGGACATAACTTTATATATAATTAAACATACTTATAATTCGATAACTGGCCCCACTTTACATATAATCAGTGGGGCCCGAGGGACATTACATCTAATTAAAAAAAAACTAACTGCTCCCGCTCTGCATGCGGGAGCCCTAACTGCTCCCGCGCTGCATGCGGGAGCCCTTGCCGCCCTCCAGCGCCCGGGAGCCCTTGTCGCCCTCCGGCGCCCTACTTCCATTCCGCCGCCCTGTACTCCATCTCCTTGTTGATGCGGACGCGGCGGTTCTCCGCCCGCATCCTCTCCTCCTCTCGCTCACGGACCCGCTTGATGCTGGCCCGCATTGCCTTCACGTCCTCCTTCGCCTGCTTCTTCTCCTCGGCCTTCAACTCCTTCTTCTCCAGCCGCTCCAGTTCCTTGAGGCGGCGGATCGTTTTGGGGGAGAGGTCGTTGTGGGCGGTGAGGGGGGGCTTGGGGTTGTGGACGAAGGGGGGCGATGGAGATCTCTCCCGTTTGGGAGATTCGACTTCCTCCTACGTATAATCGGCCTCGTACCAAGGCCGATCTTTTGGGCGGTTGTCCTCGTCGGAGACCGACTCGGGGCTAGATGGTAGAGAGTAGGAAGACATGTTCGGGCTTGAAGCTAGGGAGAGAAGGGCAAAAGGGATGGAGAGGGATGAGAAGATGGAGGACGAGTGAAACGGTCTATTTAAAGGCACGATTAGACGTGAATTAATTGGGGTAGATGAAGCAAACAGTGTGAAAACATTGGGTGCAGTGTAGAAGAGTCGATGCATGGTCAAAGCGGTGTAGAACAGGCGTAGGCGTAGGCCTAGGACAGCTAGTGATACGGAGTACGAGCGCGTGTGCATTAGGCAGTCAAGTGATTCGACGTTGCATGCGTGTATTAAAGAGGTGAAGAGAAGAAAGTCCAAAGTCTCACGCCAAATCCTGCCTCGCTGCATATGCATTGATGCGTATCTTCTGAAAACGAGGCGTGGAGAGGGTTCAGGGCTGCTGCAAATGCGACGCGACTCGTGTTTCTGAAACGAGGCGTGTAGGGCTGCTGCAAGTGCGACGCGACGTTTACTCTTTTCTTCTTCTGCCACGTTGTTTACTCTGAAAAAACACCCAGTCCATGCACCGCTTCATTTTCAAACATTTGATCGTAAGGAACGGTGCAGATCGAGTCCATGCATGCAAACTACGGCGGCAGCGGCTTGCAGACGCTGAGACGAGCGCTTCTCTGTGCGGGAACGTGATCCTCTGACTTTATATCACTGACAAATGGAGCCCATCACACACCGGACCCACGTGTCATGGGAGAAAGTCAGAGAACATAAGGTGGGCAAAGTAAGAGGATCGCTTTTCACCATCTGCACTACTCGGCCATGTCATTTCTAGACATTTTTAGAGATATTTTGTTGCTTGTGCTAGGATAACCCATAGGAACACAAAACAAAAAGGTAGAACCCACCTCTTCGGAAGATTCATGATGTTTGGTCCGATACAGGAGTTTCACCCTGTAAGCGCTCACGAGAGAGAAATGGATGCCGGTGAAGCGGGTCACACCCCGGAGAGCAACCTTTGACATCCAAAGCACACAACACACCTATACTATCATGGTATGGAACCCCCTAGCTTGTGTTGGGATCCAGACGCTCCGTAGCCCCCCTCCCAGTGAAACCCTAGCCCCGCTGGAGAAATACCGGACTTATACGGAAACACGCGGTAACTGCGTCGAAATGGGGTAGCAATGTGGAACTATTTGCTTGCTTGTGCTAGGATAGCCCATAGGAACACAAAACAAAGAGGTAGAACCCACCTCTTCGGAAGATTCAGGATGTTTGGTCCGATACAGGAGTTTCACCATGTAAGCTCTCACGAGAGAGAAATGGATGCCGGTGAAGGGGGTCACACCCCGGAGAACAATCTTTGACATCCAAAGCACACAACACACCTATACTATCATGGTATGGAACCCCCTAGCTTGTGTTGGGATCCAGACGCTCTGTAGACCCCCTCCCGGTGAAACCCTAGCCCCGCTGGAGAAATACCGGACTTATACGGAAACACGCGGTAACTGCGTCGAAAGGGGGTAGCAATGTGGAACTATTTGCTTGCTTGTGCTAGGATAGCCCATATGAACACAAAACAAAGAGGTAGAACCCACCTCTTCGGAAGATTCAGGATGTTTGGTCCGATACAGGAGTTTCACCCTGTAAGCTCTCACGAGAGAGAAATGGATGCCGGTGAAGCGGGTCACACCCCGGAGAGCAATCTTTGACATCCAAAGCGCACAACACACCTATACTATCATGGTATGGAACCCCCTAGCTTGTGTTGGGATCCAGACGCTCCGTAGCCCCCCTCCCGGTGAAACCCTAGCCCCGTTGGAGAAATACCGGACTTATACGGAAACACGCGGTAACTGCGTCGAAAGGGGGTAGAAATGTGGAACTATTTGCTTGCTTGTGCTAGGATAGCCCATCGGGACAAAAAACAAAGAGGTAGAACCCACCTCTTCGGAAGATTCAGGATGTTTGGTCTGATACAGGAGTTTCACCTTGTAAGCTCTCACGAGAGAGAAATGGATGCCGGTGAAGCGGGTCACACCCCGGAGAGCAATCTTTGACATCCAAAGCACACAACACACCTATACTATCATGGTATGGAACCCCCTAGCTTGTGTTGGGATCCAGACGCTCCGTAGCCCCCCCTCCCGGTGAAACCCTAGCCCCGCTGGAGAAATACCGGACTTATACGGAAACACGCGGTAACTGCGTCGAAAGGGGGTAGCAATGTGGAACTATTTCCTTGCTTGTGCTAGGATAGCCCATAGGAACACAAAACAAAAAGGTAGACCCCACCTTTTCGGAAGATTCTGGATGTTTCCACCTCATATTCTTGGAAATCTCTACTCCTGTATTCGAGGAATCTCATTTTAGTGATGGCTTTCGTTCTAATGTTTATAAATCCTATTTATATTTTTCCTAGACTTGTATTAGACCTATATAATGCAATTCCGAAGCCTGAAAATTTATTGGATGAATATTCGTATTATTTATTTTCTTTTGAATAATAATGGTTTTAATCGTAAATCGTAAATAAAACAAGTTTAAAACTTCAAAATGAAAAAATAACTTTGGATCTTTCTTAGTCACACCAAAATGAAGCTTTGGTGAGATTTTGACCTTATTTGAGTTCCAAAGGTTTGAAACTCATCTCATTATCTTGAACTCTCTACTAGACTATTCAAGATATCACATGTTATACAAGGCTTTTTCGTTCCATTCTTTATAAGACAGGTTTATATTTTTTTCTCGTTACTATATGACATAACACTACTATGTGCATCGGCAATATATTTTTTCGATTTTTTTTGAATTATGTATGCTCATTTCAAGCTTGGTCAAAACTTTGTTTGACCACCCGAAAAGCTTCTAGAAGGAAACACAGAGATTCGACCTGGGCTGTTGGATCGACGCCTTCTAGAAGGAATCGTGCATCGGACGGATGCGCTCGCAGCCACAGCGATCCGCGAGACGCTCGTTCTGCGCTCTGATTGGTTGGTACGTTGGCCACAGGGATCGATGGTTCTACATATGATTTCTTTGCTGTTAAGTATTAAACCATGTTATTTAAATAAAAAAATATTATGAAACTTCAGATTTACTACAGCGATGATTTTTATCAGTTTTACATATGATTTTTCTATTAAACCATGTTATTTAAATAATTCAAAACAAATCAAAATGACATGAATCCAACGCACAACGTTGTTATATGTGATATAGTTGCTCCTCAAATTTCTATGGATAATTTTGGCAAGGTCGAATTTTTCATGAAATTATAAACGGGGGTGTTTACCCTAGCTTCGGACCTAATTTGAAGCACATTTCTCACGAGAATTGAGCGATGTTTGCAAATGAGCATAAATAATTCAAAAAAATTCAAAATGACATAAATCCAACGCACAATGTTGTTATATGTGATATAGTTGCTCCTCAAATTTGTTTGGATAATTTTGGCAAGGTCTATTTTTTCATGAAATTATAAACGGGGGTATTACCCTAGCTTCGGACCACATTTGAAGCACATTTCTCACGAGAATTGAGCGATGGTTGCAAATGAGCATAAATAATTCAAAAAAATTCAAAATGATATGAATCCAACGCACAATGTTGTTATATGTGATATAGTTGCTCCTCAAATTTATTTGGTTAATTTTGGCAAGGTCGAATTTTTCATGAAATTATAAACGGGGGTATTTACCCTAGCCTCGGACCTCATTTGAAGCACATTTCTCACGAGAATTGAGCGATGGTTGCAAATGAGCATAAATAATTCAAAAAAATTCAAAATGACATGAATCCAACGCACAATGTTGTTATATGTGATATAGTTGCTCCTCAAATTTGTTTGGTTAATTTTGGCAAGGTCGAATTTTTCATGAAATTATAAACGGGGGTATTTACCCAAGCTTCGGACCTCATTTGAAGCACATTTCTCACGAGAATTGAGCGATGGTTTCAAATGAGCATAAATAATTCATAAAAATATCAAAATGACATGAATCCAACGCACAATGCTGTTATATGTGATATAGTTGCTCCTCAAATTGAATTGGATCGGATAATTTTTACAAGGTCGATTTTTTCATGAAATTCCAAACGGGGGTATTTACCCTAGCTTCAGACCTTATTTGAAGCATATTTCTCATGAGAATAGAGCGATGGTTTCAAATGAGCATAAATTAAAAAAAAAATCAAAATGACATGAATCCAACACACAATGTTGTTATATGTGATATAGTTGCTCCTCAAATTTATTTGGATAATTTTGGCAAGGTCGAATCTTTCATGAAATTTGAAACGGGGGTGTGTACTCTAGCTTCAGACCTCATTTGAAGCACATTTGCCCAAAATTTTGGAATGACTTAGTTCAACATCATACAACATTATTCAAACATTTTTTTCGCTTTTAATCTACATTCTGGCTCGAGATTTTGTTCTGAAATACTCAAAATTAATTAAAAAACGCGAACTCGTTGAAATAGGCTCAAATTCATAGATTCGACGATAGTTTTACAGAAAACTAGACGGCATAATTTAACTAAAAACATTGAAAAAACTTAAAAAGAAACTACGGTTGGCCGAGGCTCGCCGCGATCACCCGGCCTGGTCGTCGCCCTCCTCCTAGACGTCGTCCTCTACTCCTCTTCCTCGTCGTTCTCATCGCTGTCGTCGTAGGCCAGCATGTTGGAGGGCCCCGTCTCGTGGTCGTTCTTGGCTAAGGGCGATGGGTTCGCCAGCGTAGCGATCGCATGCCGCTCCGCTCTGCCTCGGATCCGCAGCCGGTGCAGCTGCGCCTGCTCGGAGGGATGGCGGCGGTCCCGCCTCTCGCTCTGCAGGGCAGCCTTGCGCCGGTCGCTCTCGTACAGCGTGACGACCGCCTGCTGCTGATCCGACGCCGCGGTTGCGGCGAGCTGCCGGTAGACCTGGCGCTCCGCCTGCTCCCTCTGGTGGGTCTCCAGGGATGCACGAACAGCGGCAGCCTCGGCCGCTGCCGCCGCCTCCTTGAGCCAGGAGCGGACCGTGTGGAACGCCTCCTCGTTCCGCCATGTTTCGAACGAGTAGACGGCGGCGTGCTGCTCGGGCCAGATAGGCTGCCTCCTCCTGAGCCTCCTCCAGCGCCGCGCCTCCTGCGGCGGCTCCTGCTCGTGCGCAGCCTCCTCCTGCGGCGGCTCCTGCTCGGGCGCCGCCTCCTCCTGCGGCGGCTGCTCGTTCTCCTCGTAGAAGAACTCGTTGTCGCTATCAGCGTCACTATGGCCCCGCATCGCGGCCGCGGGGCGGCAGTACAACGGCGAGTTGCGGTTTGCACGGAGCCGGCGAGGCATCGTCTCGGGGTGTCTAGGTGGAAATGCAGCGATGAGAGCGAGTGCGGTGAGGGCGAGATTAACGGCTAGAATGGGGAGAGCGGCGAGCGGCGAGGGGCCTTTTGTAGCGCGTGACGTTACTCCGGCAGTCTTTGACCGACGCGGGACCCGCGGTTTTCCCACTCGTCGCTGAACCCAGCGGGAAGCTTGGGTGTGGACTATTCAAACTGCGCGGTCCCACCTGTAAGCTCCGGACGGTTTCAAAGAACTTGGCAGTCCCACCCGGACCCACTTCGCGAAACGGAGCCTGACTCCTCGGACCCACTTTGCGGAACGGATTCGACTCCAAACTAACCGTTCCGGCCTCTCCATAGTAGTTGCGCACGGACTAGGGGCAAAACTGAGCACCATTCGGCGCTAGGGGTAAAACTGAGTAGAAGTGGTCCGCTGTGGGCAATTCGATAAATGACCCAAAAATGTAACAAAGCGCTATGTGCGGAAAAAAAATATCGGAAAACAGTGTTTGTTTCCTGTAAAACCATTTTCCCATGCATGTTGTAAGCCAACTACTGATGACTGATGAGCCCTTAACACTGACTATCCTCCCCCGCATGCTGGTCAGTGTAACTGTTTCAACAACATCCCCTAGCCCATTCTCCCGCGAAAAATATGTTGGCGCACACCCATCACCACTTACCAAAACCTCGAACCAACACAAAACCCATGAGTGAAGAGATTTCATGTATCGCGCAGTGATTAGGTGTTCTAAGGAAGTTTTGTCACGTGCGTGATAGGTGATGACAATGACATCGTGTGCAAAATTGAGTACAATCTAATCTCTTACAGTGATCCATTGGATGGCAAATCGGGTGCCAGCAGACGTGGTAATTTCAACTCCAATAGCATAGATTTAAGTTTTTGCAGTTAAAATAGCTAAGCAAGCCTTAGTTGGACCATAATTGCCACCAAAAGGAATAAATAGCGAGATCTGACATAGTTTTTTTTTTTGAAAGATCCAGCAATTGCTGGCTTTCTATTAATAAGCAGAAGATCTGACATAGTCGCCACTTTCAGAAACAAAGCGACGAGATCCATCGTCTACGTCTATGTACCTACCTAATCCACATGCCATTTTGCAACTGTCTATCGCCGCTGCGTCTTGGCTTCCACATTACACATTCTCCGGTCGCTGCAACCCCAGAACCACCATTCCAACTACAGATCAGATCCCCACAGCGCTACACCAATATGCAGTTCCGAACCAGGGAAAACTGACGGTGACATGGCTCATGAGCAGGCGGCGCACTGTAATCCGGAATGGGAAGTTTGGTGCTGCAGCTAGTTCGCCAACCCCATCTAACGTGGGAAAAGGGCTACCGGAAGCTGAACATCCCATGCCGTGCGCTCGTTTTCCTACCTAAAAGGCTCTCTCATCAGGGATTCAGGGCACAACTGCTGAACCAGAGTCTTGCCTTTTATCTCGCCAAACCGCGCACGGCTCCATGTGGTTAACGGCTTTGATCGATCAAGCGAGGTTCGAGAATCGTTTTAAAATGGTGATGGTGATGATAAAAGTATTGACAGAGAATTCTGATGAAAGTGGATTCTACTGCCAATCACCAACTAAGTCATTTCATTTAGATCCTAGGCCTAGGTTCAGTTTTCCTGTTGATCTACTCTGTTTTAGAGCCTCTTTGACGTGGAATTTACAAAAAAAAAAAAAAATCTAGAAATAAAAAAAGGCAGGATTACAGTGTAATGCTAGTCTGAATTCCGCCGAACTGAATTTGCACGAAAGAGCATTTGGTTACAATAGGTCAAACAGAAAAAACCTTCGTTTGATTACCAAGATTTTTTTTAGAAAAAGTTACTGGGGTTTATACATTCCTAAGAATCGACTCTGAAGAGGTTTCAATGTTTCAAAAGATGCGAAAATTATAAATTGGGGACTTTGCAAACATTATGAGTCGAAAATTCTTAGAGAAGTTAGCATGGCTTGTACATTCATAAGGATCGTCTCTGAAAAGGTTTTAATGATTCAAAATTTGAATGTACACCATTTGAATCGGAGAGGCCCCTGTGCACCACCATCCAGTCCATTCAACACGGTAGAGACGGAGAGAAAGCCAGACAAGAAAGGAGTTGCTGGTAAAAAAAAAAATCAAAAGCAGAAAAAACAAGAAGAAACAACAAAACAGGTGGCTCATCCGCTGACAGAGACGTCCCTAAAGTGCAGCTGGGTTAGCAGGCACCTGATCGATGCGCGCAGTAGAAACCGTCATGACGAAACGCACGCACGGCACGGACGGACGGACGAGGAAGCGGGAGAGGCGAGCTACATAAAGGAAGGCGGGCTTGCGTTTCTTCCTCCCACACAGCCGCTTCACTACTGCCAACTGACCGCAAGCGCCCGCGCGCTCCTTTGGTCTTCCTCTGCTCGCGTCGCCGGAGGGCGCCAGCCATGTCCCCCGTGAAGGCCGAGGACCTGGTGCCGCACCCCTGCCACGAGCAGTTCCGCGGCCTCGACTACTGCATCACCAGCCCGCCGCCATGGAGTGCGTACCATGCATGCTTGACGTCTTCGCGATCCATGGATGAATTTGAGTACTGAAATCTCTGTATCTAATGTCTCTGCTTCGTGGATGCAGTCACCACGGTGATCGTGGGGTTCCAGCACTACCTGGTGATGCTCGGCACCACCGTCATCATCGCCACCATCCTCGTCCCGCTCATGGGCGGCGGCCATGTCAGCTCTCGTCCCGCCCTTCCATTGTTTTTCTGTCACACTGTCGTGCACCTGTCGCCGGCCATGACACGCTCGTGTGCATTCCATTGCAGGAGGAGAAGGCGGTGGTGATCCAGACGATCCTGTTCCTGTCCGGGATCAACACGCTGCTGCAGGTCCACTTCGGCACGCGCCTCCCCGCCGTGATGGGCGGCTCCTACACCTACATCTACCCCGCCGTCGCCATCATCATCAGCCCGCGGTACCTCATCATCATCGACCCCTTCGAGGTTCGTTTCAGCTACCATTTCTTTATCGAGTAGTAAAAGGTACCATAGAATAAGCCATTATCGAGTACTGAGTCCATGTATTTTTCTTCTTCTGCAGAGGTTCGTGTACACGATGCGGTCGCTGCAGGGCGCGCTCATCATCGCGGGCGTCTTCCAGGCCGTCATCGGCTTCTTCGGCATCTGGAGGGTGTTCATCCGGTTCCTCAGCCCGCTCGCGGCGGTGCCCTTCGTCACGCTCTCCGCGCTCGGCCTCTTCTACTTCGCCTTCCCCGGGGTCGCCAAATGCATCGAGATCGGACTCCCCACGCTCATCCTGCTCATTATATTCGCAGAGGTAATTTTACTCCGTGCTTCTTAGTTAGTGGTTAGTGGTGCTATTTCACACCGACTGGACATTGATCACTCACCGAGAGCTTCGTCTGTGTTGCAGTACGCGTCTCACTACTTCGCGGCAGGGAGCTTCGTGTTCGGCCGGTGCGCCGTGCTGGTGACGGTGATCATCGTGTGGATCTTCGCCGAGATACTCACGGCGGCCGGCGCGTACAACGAGAGGAACCCGGTGACGCAGTTTGCCTGCCGCACCGACAGCTCCGGGCTCATCCACGCCGCGCCCTGGTACGACCTATAGCTATCCTCACAAGCTCAATCTTCTCGCTTGATCTCGAGTGGCTGCTCACATATCCAGCGTGTTGCTTCTGCCTTGAGCAGGGTCAGGTTCCCTTACCCGTTCCAGTGGGGATACCCCATCTTCTGCGCGCAAGACTGCTTCGCCATGATGGCCGCTTCCTTCGTGTCACTGATCGAGGTACGCACCATCATCAGCACTGCTCTTCGTGTCCTACTGATTTTCACATAAGAAAAATCTGATCATCACAAAGACGACGAGTCAATAACCGAAACTCGTCTTCGACAGTGTTTATGTTTCTTTCATGGTAGTGCTGTACAAGAACAATTTAAGGCCTGTATATGAGATGACTGTGGATGTGCTGATGTCATTCCCAGATATGAAAAACACCAGTATAAGCACAGACAAGAGCAACATTGTCTTACTATAGACAAATATGTCTCCACTTCTTGGATAACAGCATACTAATATTAAGCACACACATTAACATGTCATCATGCATATAATCTGCAAACTGAAACTTTTATAGGTATAAGTACAACATGTGAATGTCTTGAGTTTATTCTGATGAACACCTCTGCTTTCAGTCTACCGGGACCCTAATTGCGGTGTCCAGATACGCCGGCGCGACATTCGTCCCACCTTCAGTTTTCGCTCGTGGGATCGGATGGCAGGTACTTGCATAACACAGTTAAAATGCTCAGCTATTCTCATGAATCTTTTTGCTCGGAGCTCACTCACTGCAATGCAACTTCCCAACTATCAGGGCCTATCTATCATACTGAATGGGATGTGCGGCACGTTGACGGGCACATCAGCTTCAGTGTAATGAGCTCTACCTCCAGTCCAGTACTCTCAGTCTGCTAAGACCCACTGCTCACAACTCACCTGAATGAAAACTAACTGTCCTTGTTTGATTCTATAGTGAGAACTGTGGTCTACTCGCCGTCACACGAGTTGGAAGCAGAAGAGTTGTAAAGATTGCAGCCTTGTTCATGATTTTCTTCTCACTCTTTGGTAAGGCTCCCACTCTCTGAATCTTTCAGCACTATCAGCGGTCACTCTTCATATACAGACTTTAAACTGGCTGACATGGCTTAACAATCAACAGGAAAATTTGGGGCAATTCTCGCATCTATTCCATTGCCAATTTTCTCTGCACTTTACTGCGTTCTGTTTGCTTATGCAGGTGAGAATTATGCATCCGTTCATATATAGAATTTCACGTGATAAAATTCTCGAATGTCCATAACATTTTTGTTCTGTTCATCTTCTTTTCTGCCTGAAACAGCTGCTGCAGGGCTCTGCTACCTTCAATACTGCAACCTTAACACCCTGAGGACCAAGTTCATACTCGGCATCTCCTTGTTCCTGGGGCTGTCCATACCGCAATACTTCCGGGAGTTCGAGACGTTCTATGGCTTTGGACCAGCTCACACACGTTCACTGGCGGTATGTATACTCAACTACAGGATGACACCGCTAAGTTAATTTCTAAATAAGTACACTTTGACGCTCTGATCATTACCTGAACCTTCCTATCCCATTGAATTTTCAGTTCAATGTCATTGTCAATGTGATATTCTCCTCACCCGCGACTGTTGCTGCTATGCTCGCCTACCTTCTGGATTGCACACATCTCTACTGGGAACCACATGTGAGGAAGGACTGTGGCTACCTGTGGTTGGAGAAATTCAAGTCTTACAGGCATGATGTCAGAAGTGAGGAGTTCTATGCTCTCCCATATGGGATGAGCAGGTACTTCCCCTCACTTTAGGATATGTGACAATGCGAGGATGAAGCAGTGGGGAATAGAAATTAGACGGTGATTCAGGGGATCATTTGTATATGAATCCATATGTTATGCTTTTAATTCTAGCTTGTAAGACATTTTGGATGAGAAATGTAGCATACTTACTGAGAGATTCGAATGAGGATAATGCCATCATCAACCAAGTGGAGCAGGTCTAACACCAGTTTCGATTTGGTCCTGTCTCTGGTCTGAAACAGCAGAAAACAAACGCCTTGTAACTCAATTCTATCTCTGATTATAAACAGCACAATGTAAATGCTTCACGAGGAATTGGATTGCGAAAACAGCTACGGTTCTTTCCCAGTTAAAATCTGCACCAGTCAGTAAATTTCCACAATTATCACTGAATATTATTGAAGTACAAGTCAATTATAATTCACCATCCTCACCTGCAATGCTGCTTCTTTTAATATGCAACCTGTTTGGAATGAACGTATTTTATGGAATCTAACCATAAATTAAAATGATTTAATTACAGCTGGAGTCTACAGAAATTACAATATTCCTCCAAAACTAACCGGGCAAACCAATTACGCAACCGCAGCACAAAGCCCGCACTTCCTAATTCATAATAGGGTTTAGCACATTAATTGGTAGAAAATATACCAATTGGCACATGTTATCACATACTGCTACTATATACTCTAATATTCTAATATTCTATGGAAATTTTCCGACTTCGGCACTGTCAGTTTCGATTTGGTCCTGTCTCTGGTCCGAAACAGCAGAAAACAAACGCCTTGTAACTCAATTCTATCTCTGATTATAAACAGCACAATGTAAATGCTTCACGAGGAATTGGATTGAGAAAACAGCTACGGTTCTCTCCCAGTTAAACTCTGCACCAGTCAGTAAATTTCCACAATTATCATTGAATATATTGCAAGTACAAGTCAATTATAATTCACCATCCTCACCTGCGATGCCGCTTCTTTTAATATGCAACCTGTTTGGAATGCACGTATTTTATGGGAATCTAACCATAAATTAAAATGATTTAGTTACAGCTGGAGTCTACAGACATTACCATATTCCTCCAAAACTAACCGGGCAAACCAATTACGCAACCGCAGCGCAAAGCCCGCACTTCCTAATTCATAATAGGGTTTAGCACATTAATTGGTAGAAAATATACCAATTGGCACATGTTATCACATACTGCTAATATATACTCTAATGTTCTAATATTCTATGGAAATTTTCCGACTTCGGCACTGTCTGCTACAGAAGCAGCCTTGGGCACCCAGACCATGTCATGCTGCCTTGGGGCGATATGTACTCGGCTGTGACCGCCAGGCCGCTGCCTGCCAGAATTCCTCATATCCCATGGCTTCAGCTGGGCTGTGGTTCTCATGTCTACCACACGCTGCTTCTCCTTCGAGCTCTCGGATTCTGCCACCTGGATCATCCCTTGACCACCGCTGCTTTTTAAATAGCTACCACTCTCAGCAGCCAGATGCGGTTGTGCCTTCACCTCCACCACTGTCAGTTTTCCCTGAAGGCCCTCCGTTTTTGCCGCCCAGGTGGACCCTTGACAACGGCTGCTCTTCTGGGTGTCGCTGCCCACAGCGGCCGGACAGGGCTGAGGCTTCATCCCATCAGGGCAATTGATGCTCGGTGCCATGCCTGTATGTCTGCCTCCTGAGGATTCCTTCTTCCCCTTGTTCTCTGGCTTGAAGCCTCGAGCCAGTGATGCGTCGGTCGCCTCGCTAGCCAAGGCTGTTTCTGTGCTCTGCTCAATCAATCCCTTGATCACACCTTCCGGTGGTGATGCGTCTGCTGCCTTGCGGGCCACAATGGTTGTGGCTGTTTCTGTGCTCCAGACATGTGATCCATTTTTCCCCTTGCGCCTGTACATCGGCCTGAGACGCATTCCATAAGATGCACTTTCTGCATCGGCCTGCTCGCCTGGTGCACTGCTCACAACAGATGATGTGCCCTCACTTCCCGAGGACTCCACCTTCTTCTCATCTGGCAAATCACTGCTCGGTGCCGCGCCTGCCTGCCTGCATCTCAGGGGGTTCTTCTTCCCTTTGTTGTCTGACTTGACGCCTCGCGGCGGTGATGCCTCCACCACCTTGCCCGGTATGCTGGCCAAGGCAGTTTCTGTGATCCGGTCACCAGACCGACTCTTCCCCTTGTTCTCCACATTGACTATTGGCAATGGTGATGCCTCCACCGCCTCACCAGTCGACCTAGTAATGGCTGTTTCCGTACTCCGGCCATCGAATCCCTTCTTCCCCTGGTGCCTGTTCCTCAGCCTGGCAGGCCCTCGACATGATGCAATGTCCACCTTGGCCAGCTCGCTTGACGGCACTGCTGGCCCCCGATGCTTTGCCCTGACATCCTGAGGCCTCCCCGTTCCTCTTTTCCTCCGGCTTGCCGGCGTGAGATGATGCGGTAGCAGGCTTGTCTGGCTCGCCTGGACCAGCAAGCACACCCGCGGAGACCTTCCCCCTCCCCACATGCTGGGCCTTGAAGCCACCCCGTAGGGGTGCATTGGGCGCGCCGCCGTCCGGCCACTTCTTGCCAAGGCAGCCTTCTGTAGTACCATCAATCTTCCCGGCCGCGCGCGGTGGTCGATCCGCCACGACCACCAATCGCTGCCCTCCGCGTGCCCTCTCATTATACCTGAAGGAGGAGGAGGAGTTCTGCGACGAGAACGAGGCCCTCATCTCGGCCTTAGGCGCCGCCGCCGCCGCCGCATCCCTAGCCCTCCTCGCCGCGGCCTCCTCCTCCCGCCGGCGCCGCTCCTCGACAATCCTCCTCGCCGCGGCCTCTTCCTCCACCTGACGCTTCCGCTGCTCCTCCCTAACCCTCCTGGCGGCGGCCTCCTCCTCCTCCCGCCGCCGCTGCTCCTCCTTCTCCCTGAGGCGAAGCTCCCGGAGGTCCCTGAGGCTGACGTAGTTGGGAGGGACGAGAGGCCTGCCCCGATTCGGCTTCGCGCGCCGCCATGCCGCGGCGCGCGCCGCGTCCATCCCCTTCTCGTCGGCGATCGCCTCAAGGAAGGGGGAACGCGCAGGAGCAAACGCTTTCTAGAAGAGAGATTTCTCTAGCAGGAGATAAAACGTGAGCAAAAATATTCATCGCCCAGGACCAGGAGACCCATGTGACCTTGTGTACTGGTGTGCGTCTGCGTGTCGCTGAAACAGAGGGCCCACTGAATCTTGTGCCTCCACGCCACGGTAGGGCTTCTGTTCAAGCAAACCCCACAAGATCCAAGCTTCTGCTTCACAAACTTTTTTCTTACCAAAGCCTTCGCATTGCGTAGACCGTCCAAAGGTAAAAAGAAAGACTTCATCGTTGACTAGGAAGAAGAAAGATTTCGTGGTAACATTGACTGTCCGATTCATCTCGTTGACATAATAGTACTACTAGAAGGAACTTTTTTTTTACTGTCTATTTGTCCATCACTAGATAGGTAACATTGACCTCTTAGCAACCCGTTCGGAAATGAACGATTTTTTCATTTACAAACACTACTCATGACATAAGAGGTATATATTTCATTCAGGAGTTGCGCAAGCGCGCTTTTCCTGGATTAGCGCACGCCTGCCGTTTTTGGTAGGTTCTCTAACCCGCGCGTCCTCCCCTTCCGTATTAGGTAGGTTCCTGTCGGGGCCACCCATGTGCGCGCGCAGGAAAAAGAGCTCTAGCGACGGACGTGTCTTGTTCCGCACGTAAAAAAGCAACGCACAACCTAGCAGATCTTACCTGCTCCCTTCCCCCTACCTGCTCTCTTCCCCCACCCACCCACATTGCCTCAGATCTACCTCCAGATGAGGAACCGTCAATGACAAACACGAAAATCCTGGGCAAAAACAGCTAGATCGGAGGAAGAACACAGGTACAAAAGCAGCCCACAAAAAAATCCTGAGGAAAAACAGTTGTGCTATCTTTGCTTTCTGTACAGTAAATTGTAATAGTTCCACATGAAAATCAACTGCTCCCCCTCTGCCTTCTCCATCTGTTCATGAATCATGAGCATAATCTTGTGCATCTTCTTCTTTTCTTGCAACCTTTTTTCACCAGCTAGGATGCGTGAATGGATATGTCATAGATTAGTGCTCTGGGGTAAAAAAAAGTCGAGGAAGCAACATTCAGTGATGTAAATTGCTTTTCGGGGCTTCTTCGAAAAGCAACTACAGTTATTCAAACATGCTTCATGGTGTGTTTGCAGCAAACCTTAACTAAACGGCAAAAGCAGTAGAAAAAGCAGTAGTTTAGTTAAGTAACATGGTTTCTGGTGTGCATAATCAAGTTGAACTCATGGCAGAAACAGTAGAAAACCCGAAAAACACGAGAATAAGAATCTTCTAGTTATCGTTACTTGTTTGTTTTTGTATGTCCTCAAAAAGCAAAATTGGTTAAGTAGAATTCTTCCTAGTGTGTGTAATCAAAATCTGACTAGTGGGGAAAAGGGCAACATACCTAGGAAAGTCCAAAAGGCAACTTCGTAATGGGTTAGTTTCCTTTTTAGTTTTTCTGGAAAAGCAATTGCAGTTTTAGTAGCATGCTTCCGGGTGTTTACTTGGGTGTATTCGGTCTGCTTTCTGCATTGTGCATAAAAAAATCAAAATTCAATTGTGTAAAACATTGTTGCTAATTAGAATTTGTTTTACAGGGATGGATTTTTTTACCTTAATGAGCTACCATTGGAATTGGATATTAATGTACCACTGTTGGATTTGGATGTTGGCAAAAACCAACATGATCATGTTGAGGTTGTGGATGAGTCCCCGGATCCTAATGATGAGCCTAATGTTAACAATACTCATGATGCTGAACCTGATGTGCATACTGATGCTCCTGCTGCTGCTACCGTGGATGTGGGTGAAGTAGTGCCCGGCAGGGATCACGATGATGCTGATTATCGTCAGTATGACGATTTGTATGATCCGAGTGAGCCCTATGTTGGGATGAAGTTTGATTCGCTTCCTCATGATAGGGATCACTACAATGCCTATGCTAACAGGGTGGTGTTCTCTATCAGTCAAACACGGGTTGGAGGAATCCTATTTCAAAAGAGTTGGAGAAGAACCGATTTGTGTGCAACAAGTACAAGAAGCTAGCTGGTGATGAGGTTCCCGTGGAAAAGTTTCTTAACAACTACAGTGGTGATGATGGGACTGAATCTGATGGCGATGTTGATATGCGTGATGCAGATGGTGGATCAAGGTCGTGCAGCAAGCATTAAAAACAGGCAAACCTGTCAATAAGAAGTGAAAAAGAGAGATAATAAAGCAGACTAACTACAGGGCCCATATGGTTGTAAAACTGAAGGATGATAAATGGAAAGTTGTCTACTACATTGGTCAACAGAACAATGCAATGGTTGTTAAACCTTCGCTTAAGAAGTATCTTAACGCACAACAGGGTATACCGTCATATGAGGCAGAGTTCCTTCATATATTGCATGATTGCAATATAGAAACAGGTGGGCTTTTTTTTGGTTTTGGGAAACAATATAGATATCACAATTCCAAGTAAAAAAGGACAGCAAAAAGGCAACTGAGAAACATGGATGTTGGTTCTTGCATTCAGTACATTAAGAAACTTGTTTAAAATTCATTTGCTTAGTTGTAGGGTGTTCCGTGTTTGAGTGTCCCTACAAATGAACATACAAGTTAAGAAAGTTGTTTTTTGTTTTTTTCGACAGGGCGTATGATGCAGATCATGTCGGGATTCTATGGGGATGAGTTCCTAGTTCCATGCACTACAAAAGCAATAAGCAACTTGCGCACTAATTTTCGTGTGGAGACTAGGGACAACGATATGACTGAAACCTTGGCCTGTTTCTGGCATATTCTAAAGGATGGTCCGGATTTTTATTTCCGTTTGAAGTTGGACAATGAGGAAAGGGTGGTGAACTTGTTTTGGATTGATGGTTTGGCAAGAAAAGCTTATAAAGCATCTTATCATGATTGCATATCATTCGATACCACTTTCATGACAAATTGTTATAGCATGACTTTTGCTTCGTTCATTGGGATCAACTGTCACAGGTAGTCCTTCATGTTGGGTTGTGGTTTCATTAGGTATGAGAAGCAGGCTAGCTTCGATTGGCTACTGGAGACATTCCTAGATGCAATGGGGAGCAAAGCTCCTACCTGCATTATAACTGACCAAGATGTTGCCATGAGGAAGTCGATAGCCAAAGTTTTGCCCGATTCAATCCATCGCAACTGCAGATGGCACATCATGCAAAATGCACGGAAGAAAATGGGTGGATTCCTATCAAGACACCCAGAGTTGACATAAGCTTTCAATCTTCTTGTTGATTTCAGCTTGACGGAATAGGAGTTTGAAGCAGGGTGGGCAGAGATGGTGCAGTTATATAATGTCGCTTGGAATAAAGAATTTTCAGCGCTTTATGATATTAGAAGGACATGGGTTCCTTGCTACTTTAGGCATGACTTTTTCCCATTCTTGCAGTCTACTTAGCGCAGCGAGAGTTTCAATGCAGTTCTTAAAATATATGTGAACCCTCACAATTCAATCCTCAACTTTGTCAAACAATACCAAAAAAAATCCAGTTACATATACTTGTGAAAGAGGGGGCAACGACTACCGCATAGACCTCCTAGAAGCCGAAACTTGGACGCCCTACCCAATAGATAAGCAAGCATTGTCTGTGTACACACATGACATTTTCTATAGGTTTCGGCAGGAGTTTGATAGGATAGGAAGGTACAATGTGCGCCCACAAGGCAACAACTTGTACCTGATTGTGTGTAACAACGAGTGGTTCCCTGTGTATGGTTCTAGGGATTGTGCTGTCTTTGCATACCATCTTTGGGGTGAATACAACTTTGAGTGCTGTAAATTCACCAGAGATGGCATGCTTTGTTGCCATGTGCTGAAGGTGTTTACATACACTGGCATTGATCGTATACCAGATAGGTACATTCTGCCGAGGTGGACACAGACTACTTTTCCAGGGTTAGGTGATGGTGTTGCAGCCCAACAACAGGGTCGGCCAAATGTGTTGCCAGCAGAATCTAAGAAGCCGATAAAAGCTGCTAACTGGACCACCACATTTGCCTAAATAACCAAAGCAGCTAGTAGATCGGATCCTGCCAGTTTGATTGTTGATCGACACCTACGAGCTATGCAAACAGAACTTAACCGGTTGAACAAAATTTTGAAGAAGAAGAAGGCTACAGGGCAAGGCCGTCTTCAACCAGAAATGAGTTCTAATACACACCCTACTGCTCCTAATACTTCCGCAACGGTTTCTCCTGAACGTCCCCTCTACGTAATCGTGCTAGTCGTATTGCTTCTCCTGCTTCCACAACAGCTGCTCTTGAGGGTACCCCACCACAAACTCCTGTTGGTCGAAGTGCTATTCCTCCTTTGGCAACAGCTACTCCTGAAGTTCCCATGCCACATATTCTTGCTGGTCATAGTGCTCCTCTTGCTCCTGCTTCAGTCCCCGTGCCTTCGTCAATGCGACAAACACATGCTCCTGATTCAACCCTACCACATCAGCCTTTTGACCCTACACCTCCTCGGCCTCCCACGACACGACAATCTACTGGTCCTACTGGTGTTAGTGCAGCAAAGCGCACATTGTCTCCAAGGGTGGCCATTTCATCGCCCCCTCCCCCGGTCTCCCCCAGCAAGAAGGCCATTTGGACACCGTGTGGCTGATGCTTCGTCTCCTTGTGTGCACAGTTCATCCCCTATTGGACGTCCCACAACATGACAACCTTGTGCACATGCTTTTGTTGCTGGTGCGACATGAACAATTCCTTGTGGGGTGCCCTTTTCGTCGCCTCATCGTCCTACTCTACAACAAAAGCTAGATATCGCAACAGCTGCTGCTCTTGCTAAGAAGACACCCATAAAGCCTTCAACATTGCGTATACCACAGCTAGCAACAGATGTTGCGCAAGCTACTACTCCGGCTAAGACACGCAAAAAACCTTCAGGAGTGCGTGCTTCTTCAAAACCAGCTTTTGCTTTTGCCTCGACGCACACTACACATCCTAGTGCACCGTTGACTGGAAGCCATAGACAGGAACATCATGTTGTCAGTACTCTTAGAAATCCTACAGTATAAGAGTTCGTCGCAAGTCCCATCCAAAATCGCTTGATACTTGGTAACCCAGCAAAATTGAACACCAAAGGGAGATTGTCATCAAAAGGACAGAGGTACAAGTCATGAGCTGAACTATAACCTAAGGGGACAATCAGGTGTGGATACTGTGGTGACGAAGGCCACAACACAATGACTTGCAAGAAGCGTTTGGCGGGTAGCGAACTACAAAAGGAACCCTAGTTTTTAGCTAGGCATGTTCACTTCAAACAAGACTGATGTCTTAAGAATGCTTTGCTTCTTTTCATTGTGATTTGCTTTCCATGGGTGTCTATCCATGCAGTTGCTGTAATGATTATTTAAAAATAGTAATGTGTGCTGGTTTTTTTTTGCTTCCTTGCTGGTGTAATAAAATAAAAAAAATGTGCATCTTTTTCAGTTCCTTTATTGAAGTTATGTTTGCATCTTCATGTCACCTATTTGGTATCCTAGTTGGTGTCATGGTTTAGTGTACAAAACTAAAGCATAAATGATGTAGTTACAGGGCACGAGGATATTGTCTTTCCATTTTGGGGGAAGAAGAAAAAGCAATTTGCAAACATGTTTGTTGTTTCATGGCGTACACTAGATAAAAAGAACAGGTAATTGAAGTCGTATTGCTTGTCCGATGTGCAATAATTGATAAAAAAACAAAGGTGGTACGAATAAATTGTACCTCTATTCACTCCCTCCTATTTGAGCTTGAGTACACTCTTCCAATCCTGTGTGTTTTTCCCGCACTTCAAGAATGTGAGTGTCCGAATCTTCCTGATATTAGGGATGTTGGCTGGTCCATACAACAGAAGAAGTCTTCCTTCCCACATCATAGCGTTCTGGAGTAAATAAACCCCATAGTCATCTCTGTTTTTCATAGAACAAAAAAATAGAGAAATTATTAGAAATTTCAGATAGAAAAAAAACTTGAAGTATATCTAATCATGAAGACAGAGCAAACCAAAAAGAATCACACGAGCGGGGAAAATGTCAAAGTGATATGTACTTACGAGTTATCTTGTTTTGGAACTTCAATATCAACAATTTTGAACTGGTCTTTGTGTTGTACTGTGATTCCCAGTATAGTATGATCAAAGAAACAATTGCCTTTGTGCAAGACTCCAAAGCGGTGTCCTCGAGGGTTCTCAATGAGTCCAGCACTTCGAACCTTTTGTCGCGGATGTTGAGGTTGATTATGGAACAATGGTTCACTTCATCTAGCCGCTTGGTGGCTTTGGCTAATGGTTGGAGGACCAGGAACATGATCTTGTATAGTGCAGAAGACAAAATTGAGATCATGCTTTAAAGAAGCAAGTATTTTCACGGGTGAAAAGAATGCAGGAGAAAAAAAATAGTGATGTAGTTTTTTTATTAGTTCTATATGAAAAGGAAACTTTAGATTGTTTTAGTTGCTTTACTAGTTCTATTGTAAAAGTAAGTACATTTGTAGTAACATGGTTCCTGGTGTGTACTTTTTGTTACATGCCTCTGAAGAAAAGTAATATAAATTGTACTTGTTTTTTCCAATTCCGAGAATATTTAGGGAACAACTTTTCTGAAACTAAAAACAACAGAAAACAGGGAACTGGCTCTGTGGCATCTTGTACATAGGTTAGTCTAAAAATCGATAAAAAAAACATAAAGTGCATAGCAAACATGTAGGAAACAACATGGAACATCAGAAATTAAGTATACGTTTATGACCATCCCCAAGCTTAGTTCCTACTCGTCCTCGAGTAGGTAAACAATAAAAACACATAATTTCTGAGGTGACATGCTACCAACATAAACTTGATCATCAATAATGTAAAAGCATAAGTAAGTTGAGATCATAGAACTTCAACACAAGCATGATAAATAGAATTTTGACAATAAAGCATAGCAATCACTTTGCATCATGAGAAGTAACACAAATAAAAGATCATGAATAACAATGCAACAAAAGCTATACGTTTGTTTCAAGCATAGAAAAAACATGGAAAATTGATATTTCGCTAGTCCTTAAGAGTGGGGCAAAACATAAATACCAGGACACCTTCAAAGTTCATGAGGAAGACTAGAACAAAAAATTAGAGAACAAGAAATAACACATCATGAATCAATTAATAATGTTTCTGGGACAAATGCACATAAAACTCAGAATGATGACTATGCTCTCTCAACTGTGCATAAAGTTAGAAGATGGAGACTCAACATAAAAGTAAAAGAAAGGTCCTTCGCAGAGGGAAGCAGGGATCAACTCATGTGCTAGAGCTTTTATTTTACTAAACAGAGGTATAAAAGTTTTGACACTCCTCCCATCCATCTTACACAAACCATGGCTAACCGAATCCTCGGGTGCCTGCAAACAATCACATATCGTGGAGGAGTGTATATATTTTTAGAGAGGTGTATGCTTATGTCAACGAATGGTAAACAGAAAATACAGTACGTCACAAGCCAACTAGACTTCACAACAGAGGCTCCCATAGAAGGGCGCATCTGGGTAGAAGGTCATCCCTCTTTCTCTTGTTCTTACACAATTATGCTTTGACTGATAAATCAGGGGGAAAATAGTGAAGAGAATTTGTTAATATTAATTTGGGGCTGGGCACCCCGCTGCCAGTTCTTCTATCATGGGATAAGCGGATGAAGCCACTAGTCCAGGGTGTGAAAGTACAATCAACAAGTGAGATAAAGATTCTTTATTTACGTCCTCATGAGCTAAAACAGGAGTAATTTTGAAAGTTTTAAAGGTAACACATGAGCAATTTACTTTGGAGTGGCGGTTAAATACCACATGTAGGTAGGTATGGTGGACACATTTGGCATACTTTGGTTTTTGGGAGTTCGATGCACGAGTAGAGCTCATACTCATTACTGGTGGAGGCTAGCAAAATACTGGGAGCGACAAATCAAGATAGCATAAGAGCCATAATCATGCATAGCGACATAAACATCATTAATCAAAGCATAAGTGGTAACACAAGTTCAAAAACTAAATGATCATATAGGCTATAAGTGACTGGTTCATAGTCATAAACATGGTGTGAGCATGCGCCAAGTCAACCAAACATTCAAAGGAGAACACCACAAATTTATGCTTCAATATGACAAGAACAACTCATGATTCTTGCAATGGCACATTAAACACTCTCAGATATTTGAGACTAATCATGCTAATAAATAACCACTGGCCCTTAGAATTAAAATAACATCTAGCATGATACGAAAAAGGCTAGTCACAGTCTATACAAGCTTCTACTTGCACCGTTATAAATTCTACTACAAGCAGCAGTTTCTTTTCCCAACAAGCACCATAAAAAATATGTTTTAGAAAAAACTCTCTAAATGCTAAAGAAAGCAAACATGAGAGTACTCATCCCAACACTACTAAAACTAACAGCTCTGAATAAGATATGCAATAAAAACAAGAGCTAAACAAGAATTTTGCAGCAGCTAGAAGAAAAACTAAGAATACGAGCATAATGAGTATTCAAACGAAAAGGCGGAGCGTGTATCTATCCCAAACAAGGAATGATAGGGTCCAACTATATTATTACAGCAAGGACAACAAAAGAAAACAAAATAAAAACAAACAGACGCGCCAAGTAAGCTTCATATGATGTGACCGAATAAAAATATAATTTCACTAGAAGTGACCTGATAGATTGTTGATGAAGAAGGGGATGCCTTGGGAATCCCCAAGATTAGATGCTTGAGTCTTCTTAAAATATGCTTGGATAAACCATGGGGAATCCCAAAGCTTTGACCTTACACTCTTCTTGATCACATATATCACCCTCTTCTCTTGACCCTTGAGAACTTCCTTCACACCACACTCAAAGAGTAATTCACATTAGAGGGTTAGTGCAACAATAAAAAAAATCCATGGGTTCTGTATGGGCACAAGTGCTATTGATACTTTTAAACATTAGTTACAGCCACTGATGTTTCGTGAAGCAAATAAATCCACTTGACATCATAAAAGAGCAAATGCAAGAAAAATTGCAGAATCTGTCAAAACCAAAACAGTCTGTAAACACGAATTTTTTTCGGGGCACTTACGTTGCTAAGATTGAAAAACATAAGGAACAAATCAGTTTTGGAATTAGCTTTGGAATAATCACAAAAAATTGCAGGTCATTCTGATTATCCTGTGAATTATACGATTTTTTACGGTGGACAGCAGAAATCTGTTTCCTGCGCAAAAATCCAAAACCAACTCCAATTCTCGTCAGAAACTTTACTTGGAAAAACTAAAACATGAAAATAAAGATACAAAGGAGTTTATACATAAGTATACAACCCCTTGAATCAAAGAAAACAGAGAAAAACAAAGCACAAAATAAAATCATGGGTTATCTCCCAAGAAGTGTTTTTCTTTAACGCCTTTTAGCTAGGCCTAGAAAAGTGGAATCAAGTGTTTTCAAGTGAAGATGCATCCAAATTGTAACTTGTTCAAACAATAGAATCAAAAGGCAACTTCATTATGTTTATAGGAAAGTGTTCCATACCTTTCTTGAGTGGGAACTGAAATTTAATATTCCCCTCTTTCATATCAATAACATCACCAACAGTTCTAAGAAAAGGTCTTCCCAAAACAATTGGACAAGAAGCATTACATTCAATATGCAAGACAATAAAATCAACAGGGACAAGATTGTTATTAACCATGATAAGAACATCGTCAACTCTTCCAAAAGGTTTCTTTCTATCATTATCAATAAAACAAACATCCAAATAACAGGGTTCCAATGGTGGTAACTCAAGAATATCATAGTGTTTCTTGGGCATAACAGAGATACTAGCACCAAGATAACATAGAGAATTGCAATCAAAATCATTCACTTTAATTTTAATAATGGGTTCCCAACCATCATCTAGCTTCCTAGGGATAGAGGGTTCACATCTTAATTCATCCTCTCTAATTTTCATGAGTGCATTTGTAATATGTTTTGTGAAAGCCATATTCATAGCACTAGCATTAGGACAACTACCAAGATTTTGTAAGAACTAAATCAGTTCAGTTATGTTGCAATCATCAAAATCAAGATCATTTTTATCAAAGGTAATGGGACCATTGTCTCCCATATTTCTAAAAATTTCAGCACTTTTATCAGGAACATTTTTAGCAGTTTCAGGCAGTTTTGCATTTTTAATAGCAGAAGTGGGAGTATTTCCAACACCAATTACTTTACCATTAATAGTAGAAGGTTTTCTAGCATGAGAAGCTTCAGTTTTACTAGTGGTGGTAGTGGTGCAAACATTAGATATTATTCTTTCTAGCTATTTCATCTTCTCTTTCTCATCTAGCATGCAATTCAGCTAACATCCTAACATTATCATCAATTCGAATTTGGATAGCATTTCTGGCAGCAAAAGGATTCTCATCTATGGTTTCAGTTTTAGCAGACATTCTATTAATGGAACAAGATTGAGCTTCAGACATGGATGAAATAGAAGTTTCAGCATGAGCAATTTTAACTTGCAACCCAGATATTTCTCTATTTAAACTCTCAAGTTGATAGATGATATTTCTTAGCATAACAGATTGTTCCTCCATGGTTTTAGTAAATAATTTATTTTCCTCACATTGTTTTTGCATAAAGTCTTTAGTGGCTCTTTCAACTTCTAAAATTCTTTCATTAGACATTCCAGTTCTATCATTATTACCACTATTAAAAGGATATGGCCTATAATTGTTGCTGCCAAAATTATTTCTATAAGCAGGTGTTGAAACTATTATTTTTAATGAAGTTCACATCAACATGCTCTTCTTGAGAAACCAAAGAGGCTAAAGGAACATTATTTGGATCAATAGGAGCATGGCCATTCACAAGCATAGACATAATAGCATCAAGTTATCATTCAAAGAGGAGGTTTCTTCAACAGAATTTACCTTCTTACCAGTTGTAGCTCTCTCAGTGTGCCATTCAGAATAATTTAACATCATATCATCAAGAAGCTTTGATGCTGACCCCAAGTTAATGGACATAAAGGTTCCTCCAGCAGCTGAATCCAGAAGGTTTCTTGAAGAAAAATTCAGACCTGCATAAAAGGTTTGGATGATCATCCTAGTAGTTAGTCCATGAGTGGGACAATTCTTTACTAAAGATTTCATTCTTTCCCAAGCTTTAGCAACAAGATCATTATCAAGTTACTTAAAATTCATAATGCTACTTCTTAAAGATATAATCTTAGCAGGAGGATAATATTTTCCAATGAAAGCATCTTTACACTTAGTCCAAGAATCAATACTATTTCTAGGAAAAGATAGCAATAATTCTTTAGCTCTTCCTCTCGAAGAGAAAGGAAACAATTTCAGTTTAATAATATCTCCATATACATCTTTATATTTTTGCATCTCACATAGTTCAACAAAATTATTAAGATGGGCAACAACATCATCGGTACTAACACCAGAAAATTGTTGTCTCGTAACATGGTTTAACATGGCATGCTTTATCTCATAAAAATCAGCAGTAGGAGCAGGTGGAGCCATAGGTGTGCTAATGAAATCATTGTTGTTGGTGCTAGTTAAGTCACACAAATTAGTGTTCTCAAGAGTAGTCATTTTAACAAGACTAAAAACAGGAATAAAACTACAGCTAGAATAAGAACTAATTTTTTTTGTTTTTTTGATAGAGAAGCAAACAAGACAAAATAAAATAAAATAAGCAAAACTAAAACAAAGTAAAGATATTGGAAGTGAGAGACTCGTTTTGCAGAAATTCTCTTCATCCCCGGCAACGGCGCCAGAAAACTTGTTGATGGCTGACGTTGGTAAACCCCAAAAGAAAGGTTGTGAAGAGTGCAGCAGCATGTTTTCCCTCAGAAAAGAAACCAAGGTTGAATCGACCAGTAGGAGGACAAGCAATCTCTGAAGGTTGGTGCAGCTGAGGTGGTCGGGCGCAATACCGGTTCAGCAGCAACGTGTAACCTACACAACACAATCAAATTACTTTGCCCCAACGAAGCAGTGAGGTTGTCAATCTCACCGGTTTTGCTTAACACAAAGAGGTTAAACGTGATGGAGGGATGATAACCCGGTAGGCCAAACTCCAAGGAGTAACCCGGCCCAAAGAACGGTGCGCAGGATCCGGCTAAGGATAGGGAAGCTTGTGGAGGCCCAAGTTTGTAGGCCCAGCAACCCGGATTGTGGATTATTGTAAAGGAAAGCTAGGGTTTGTGCGCCGTGTCCGGGTAGGATCCAGGATGTGTCTTGGGGAATAAGCCAGGGGGTACGGGTGCTTTATAAACCGACCCCCAGGTCTAGTTTTAGACAGAGATCTTAGAACCCTAGCAATGGCGCTTGGTATCGAGTATCTAGTGTAATCCAGAGTTGAGTTGTTATATCAAGATCGGAGACTCGGCGACTTTGATTGCCGGCTACCAGATCGAATTGCACCATGTTTTCCTCTGAGCTAAACCCTCTCCCAAATACCTGTGTCGTCTTGCCCCAAGATCAGTTACCCCCGGTAACATCTGCCGTGATTATCCCACGACAGTTGGCGCCCACCGTGGGGCCTGCGTCCAAAGGTGTTTACATCACGGGAGAAGCTCGGAAGAATATGGAGAATCTCGTCGTCGGCGAAATCTATGTCGACCGTAGAGGAAAAAAGATGGTGGACGATTCCGGCTGGGGGCCAGAGTCGGATCACCTCGAATCCGGATCCGTCGTGACGATCGGCCGGATCAACATCTTCGTCGGTATGGTACGAACGACTAATTTAAAAGGACAATATCACGTGCATACTACAAGAACTTCTAGCAGGAACAAGGAGACGTCAAAGCAAGCGGCAAACTCGATTTCATCGGCCGCGCCGGGATATCTTAGATGGGCAGAACAAGAGATAACGTGGAGTAGAAGAGATCATCCGGAAAAAGTAGAGCGTCCAGGAGTCTTGGCGTTGGTGGTTGCCCCACAGGTTAATGGTTACGAACTGAAGAGGATCCTGATGGACGGTGGAAGTAGCATCAACATCCTTTATTGGGAGACCTTCTTACGGATGAGTCTCAAAGAGTCCCAGTTGCAGAAAAGTTCGACAATCTTTCATGGGATCGTACCGGGTCACTCGGCAAGCCCCGAGGGAAGGATCACCTTGGAGGTTGCTTTTGGAGAATCGACGGATAATTATCGAGTTGAGTGGCTCACGTTCGAGGTGGTCAAACTGCGCAGTCCTTATCACACGCTGTTTGGAAGACCGGCTTACGCCAAATTCATGGCTAGGCCGTGCTACGTATACTTGCAGCTAAAGATTCCGGGTCCTAAACGGACCATCACCATACATGGGAACCGGGATATAGCGGCCGAGTGCGACGAAGGAGATTCGGTTATGGCTGAGCAAGCATGCAGAAAGGAAGAACTCGAATATTACCGGTCTCAAGTGAACCCGGATGATAGAACAGCCTTGAACAAGCCGAATACCGAAGACGAGAGAGCAAAGTTCAAGGCAGCACAAGACACCAAGAAGATAGATTTTGTTGAAGGCGATTCCACTAAGCAGTTTACCATAGGGTCTAACTTGGGAAAAGAGCAGGAGGAAGCACTCGTGGAGTTTATTCGTTCAAATGCAGATGTGTTCGCCTGGACACCTAGCGATATGCCGGGTATCCCTACAGAGCTGGCTGAGCACAGTTTGCATGTGGATCCCAAGTCCAGGCCCGTGAAGCAGGGCTTGAGGAAAATGAATGAGGAAAGAAGGAAGGCTATAGGCGAAGAGATCGCTCGGCTATTGGCAGCCGGCTTTATCATGGAAGTATTTCACCCGGATTGGCTGGCAAACCCGGTTCTAGTGATGAAAAAGACCAATGAGTGGAGGATGTGCATTGATTTTACGAGTCTCAACAAACATTGCCCAAAGGATCCGTTCGCACTACCCAGGATAGATCAGATTATAGATGCAGTAGCTGGAAGCGATTTATTATGCTTCCTGGACGCGTATTCCGGGTATCACCAGATTAAGCTCAAGAGGGAGGATTGGGAGAAAACATCATTCATAACCCCTTTTGGGGCCTTCTGTTATAAAACCATGACGTTTGGATTGAAGAACGCCGGTGCAACTTACCAACGATGTATTCAAAAATGCTTCGAAGACCAAATCGGACGCAACGTCCACGCCTATGTGGATGATGTGGTCATCAAGACCAGGAAGGCGGAGACGTTTATCGATGATCTAAAGGAGACGTTCAAAAACTTGAGGAGGTACCAGATGAAGCTTAACCCGACGAAGTGCGTGTTCGGAGTTCCAGCCGGGAAATTACTCGGCTTTATAGTTTCCGAAAGAGGGATCGAGGCAAACCCGGATAAAATCAAGGCCATCCAGGGTCTGAAAAAACCAGAAAATTTGAAGCATGTTCAAAAGCTCACGGGCTGCGTAGCAGCCTTGAGCCGATTCATATCCAGACTCGGAGAAAAGGCAATACCCTTGTACCGGCTCTTGCGGAAATCAGACAAATTCGTGTGGGATCAAGAGGCGGATGAGGCATTCGAGGCACTAAAGAAGCAGTTATCCGAACCACCAGTACTAGCGGCGCCGGGTCCTAAAGAGCCTATGTTGCTGTACGTGGCAGCTGGCCCCCGAGCCGTCAGCGCAGTAGTTGTTGTGGAGCGTAAAGAGGACGGGAAAGGTTACCCGGTCCAGAGGCCGGTTTATTATGTCAGCGAGGTATTATCAGAAGCAAAGCAGCGCTATCCACATTGGCAAAAGCTGGTGTTTGGGGTCTTTATGGCTAGCCGGAAATTGAAGCCGTACTTCCAAGAACACCCCATAACAGTGGTTAGTTCAATACCAATGTCGGATATCATCAGAAACTCGGACGCGACGGGAAGAATAGCCAAATGGGCAATAGAGATGGGGGATTATCACATCAACTACGAACCCAGGTCAGCAATCAAATCTCAAGCTTTAATTGATTTCGTTAACGACTGGACACATACAGGCATGACTACGACGGTTCCAAATTCCGAGTCATGGATCATGCACTTTGATGGATCTAAGCAATACGAGGGATCGGGAGCTGGGGTGGTGCTGACGTCACCCAAAGGAGATAAACTAAGTTACGTACTACAAATCCACTTTGACTGTTCCAACAACGTGGCCGAGTATGAGGCCCTATTGCACGGCCTAAGGGCAGCTAAGGAGATGAACATCAAAAGGATACGGTGTTTCGAGATTCGGATCTTGTGGTACAGCAGGTGCCAGGAACCTGGGATAGAAAGGACGCAACTATGGCAGCATACCGCAGGGAAGTTGATAGGGTTGCAGGATGTTTTTCCGGGTATGAGGTGGAGCATATAGACAGAAGAAAGAACGAGGCAGCCGACGCGCTCGCTAGACTCGGCTCGCGCAGAGAGCCGGTTCCACCTAACGTTTTCCTGGATGAATTATGGCGACCATCGGTTAAAACCGAGTCAGAGGAGGAATTGGCAAATCAAGACCCGGATTCAGGACTTGTGGCTACAGTACGTACTGTTCCCGAATGGACAGAACCGTTTTTGGCCTACCTGTCGCGGGGCGAGTTACCACAGCAGGAGGTGTTAGCAAGGCAAATTTTGAGGCGAGCAAAGGGATATTCTATCATCAATGGAGAATTATACAAGAGAAGCGCAGCAGGAGTCTTTTTGCGCTGCGTAGCGCCAGAAGAAGGCCGACAGATTCTCAAGGAAATCCATGAAGGCGACTATGGACATCATGCATCCACAAGATCTCTTGTGGCTAAAGCTTATCGACACGGATTTTTCTGGCTCACGGCTCTAGCAGATGCGGAACGATTGGTAGCAAGATGTGATGGATGTCAAAGGTACGCTCGCCAAACCCATGTGCCGGCTATGGAGTTACGGACCATCCCGTTAACTTGGCCGTTCGTTGTCTGGGGTATGGACATGGTTGGCCCCTTTCATATGTCACCATGCAAGAAGACACATCTTTTGGTGGCTATTGATAAGTTTACCAAGTGGGTTGAGGTTATGCCAGTTACTAATTGCGAAGCAGCTACAGCAGTCAAGTTCCTGAAAAGGATTATCTACCGGTTCGGGTATCCCCACAGCATAATTACCGACAATGGAACCAACATGTCCCTTGGCGAGATGGAGAAGTTCTGTGGCAACAATGGAATCCGGCTCGATGTTGCATCGGTGGCTCATCCGCAGGCCAATGGACAAGTAGAGAGGGCAAACCAAGAATTGCTTCGCGGATTAAAACCACGATTGCGAGTTCCCTGCGTCAGGGCTGCTGGTGCATGGGTCGAAGAACTTCCTTCTGTGGTTTGGGGTATCAACACTACACCTAACAGATCCACTCAGATGACACCCTTCTTCATGGTCTATGGTGCGGAGGCAGTGTTACCGAGTGACATTATTCACGATTCACCGCGAGTATCAGCTTACGTCGAAGTGGAGAACGAAAAAACCCGGCAGGACGCCGTAGATATGTTAGAAGAGCAAAGAGAACAAGCCCTGGAAAGATCAGCCATATATCAGCAAGATCTACAGAGGTATCATAGCCGGCGCGTGAAAACCCGGGTATTCCAGGAAGGAGACTTGGTTCTGCGCCTGGTACAGAAAAAACGAAGGAAAACACAAATTATCACCGCCATGGGAAGGACCATTTATCATAAGCCGGAATCTGCATAATGGATCATATTACTTGATAGATGCAAGGGAAGAGTCGGCTACAGTCAACGACACCGCACACACCACTTCATCTATGCAAGAAAGAGATAGACCATGGAACGTGGCTCAGCTACGTCCATATTATACTTAGTAAAGACTATATTGGCAAGTGGAATTGCACTATGTAATAGGCAGCATGTTTTCAGACGTACTCTTTTCCTATCCAGGGTACCTTTGGGGACTGGACGGGTTTTTAATGAGGCGGCTTGCTGACCTAGATTTTTCATATCAAGTAAAGAGATGGTTATCAAGAAAAGAGATGGTTATTATGAGGTTATGTACTCTCAGTATGATGCGTATATCTAGGTCTTGGGGACTGGTCGCTTGAATAGCACAGTTACAAACTCAAAGACCCGGCCATGATGCCTATGAGTTATAAGGGCCGATTACTTGCAAACGAGTACGGCTACAATCTTATAACCGGACAAAGAAGTCCAAATTCCTTGGCTATTCTTACTTAAGCTCGATGTGACTCGCATTAAAGTGGCATGATTTGTTCGCTTACGATTGCAGTCAGTCATGAAACCCGACGGGGCTTGACTGGCTACGTTTTCGTATGGATGTAACAACATGGTATCCACGCGAAAGCCGGCTTACAGTACAAGATAGTCAAAAGGGTCATCTAAACCACAAGTTATGCAGAGTACAAGGCTGAACAGCTGGAAACTCAACGACTATTAAGCGTAACTTCAAAACCTATGTGAAACAACTCAGGGATCTTTGTGAAATTAGCAGTAGGCAGTTCGTTCCCCTTTCAAGATCAAGTGTCCTAGACTCGGCTATCCGGGCCCGGGTGGCTTGAAACCTTGAAAAGAGAAAAAATGGTTTACTTGTATAATTCCAAAAAACCCAAATATCCGAGTCTTGGGGACTTGGGGACTTAGAAGCAAAATCCGCTTGTCAATACCCATGAGACCCGGAAATTGAGTTTTCACAAAAGGAACAATAAAGAAAGCCAGATATCGAGAACAGATAATGGATAAACTTAAAAAGGCCGAAACAGGCATCGAGTATATCAAGACCTTAGCGTGCATTACAATATCCTGGTGAAAAGATATCAAAGGTGCACAGGCGCACCACCCAAAACATAACTGTTTTAAAAAAAAGTATGTTGACCGACCGGTGCATAAGAAGAGGCATGAGAAATCATATATCACTCGGCGTTCATCTTGGCCTTGCCCTTGCCATCATTGGTGGTAGCAGCAGCACCCGGGTCAGCGGTACCAGTCCCTGCAGGAGGTGGAACGACTGGTGTTGAGGTAGCAGGGGCAGAGCCGGCTTCAGCTTGCTTCTTGGCAGCCTCCGCCCTTATCGCAGCAGCTTCCTCCTTCCACCGAGCCAGCATATCATACGGCTCAGGAAGATCTGACTTAATTGCTTCACCGGCAGCATCATACGCTGGAACAAGTATATTAACATCCAGTTCATCAGCAATCACGCTGGCCGGGTAATGGACCTCCTTCTGGACGGCCTGAAAATCCTTCACCGAGAACTTGGATCCGTCAGGCTTGAACTCTGGGAAGCCGCCCATAAGCTTCACTAGCTCGAGCTTGCGGAGATAAGCCTTGGCAAGTGCAAGCCCCCGGGTCACTCCAACCCTGCAAGACGAGCGCTTCCAGTGCCAAATCCACTCGGGAATAGTGGAGAAGGCATCCAGCATCCTCTTCAGATCAACATGTCCTCTACCCGGCCACCGCAATTCCTCTAGGATCCATTTGGTTCCGGCACATAGCTGCCGGATAACGCTCTTCATGGTTTTCAGCCTGGTAATGTCATCCTCTTCCGGCATGGTTTCGTCCGGGCCTGAAGAAATGGAGACGTAAGTCGGGAAACTGTTGCTATCTACCAAAAAAGATAAACCCGGAGGAGGAAACGTACCAAGTAAAGCACGATATGTGTCCGATATTTGGACGGAAAGGCTTGTTAGGTCATCTTCTGCCCGGTGAGCCCTTTTCCTATACTTCCTCATTATCAACCTATTCCTCCTGGCCTCGGCTTCGGCTGCTTCACGTAAAGCTACCTCCTTTTCAACGAGCTTGGTGGCGTCCGCCAGTTTCTCCTCAGATTGAGTCACGAAGGCCTGCATGCATGCAAATAAGGATCAGTCGGGCAGAGGAGCAAGTGATCAGTCGCTTGTATAATAAAGTCCCAAGTAAATTATGAGTCAATTCACTCGGAACTTGGGGACTGGACAAAGGCATAAGCAACATTAGTTGGATTTACCTCGTGTTTGGCTATCAAAGCTCCCAAGATGTTTTCTTCATTAGCCCTTAAAGTGCGAAGGGTTTCCAGCATCTGGGCGAATGTCAGTTCCTCGGATCGAGTACCGGAAGAGCCGGCAGCTTGGTCGCTTGGTGGGGGGGCTCTCCCCGCCCTTGGAGTTGAGACCCGGACAGTTTGGGTGGCCGGGTTGGGAGAACTCATCCTTGTATCTAGAACTTCGATCTCCTCGTCTACTGGTTCCGATGAGGAAGGAGATCCGGCAGCTCGGGGAAGTGGATTGTTCAGAGGGCCTTGTCTTTGGTTATTCACCGTGTCACCGCCAGTTGCGGCATCTGCATTGTCAGTCGGTTTCTCCGCCTGATGGTTATCTGCTTCTATGTTTTCCGGGTCACTGACGACGGCTTGAGCGCTAAAAGAAAGATGAGAAAAGACGGTTATTAGTGATGACGGTGGCTTGAGTGGAAATTTGTTAGGTGCAAAAGGAAATCATGTAGCACAAACTTACCCGGCATTTACGGTGTAATCAGGCGGGAGCTCGCCGCTGGAAGCAGATGAGGTCGCCACGGGAACCACCAACGGGACCCGGAATTGCCCGGCACGTGGATGGTTAGGAGAAGGGTGGCGTTGAGAAGAGTCGGAAGGACGAGGCGGAGGAGCGCCGCCACGAGGGACTGAGGGAGTAGAGATGCCCGGGTTAAGGGGATCCTCACCCGGGGAGCTCCGAGTTACTCTGCGTTTTGCTGGGAAGGGATCCTTCAAGCACGACGAATTTGATAATTGATGGTTAAGTTGTCGCATGGCGTCAAAGGAGTAAGGTTCAGAGGATAATGAGGAAAAAGGTACCTTGGACACTGCCCCCCTGGTCTTCCTCTTGGCACCCACTGTTGCCTCTTGGTCAGACTCGGTTGCCTCCGGGTCATCCTCATTGGCCTCACCTTCGTCCTCCAGTCCTGTGAATCGGGTGTGTGTTCGTTGGAAAAAAGGTGAACGGGAAGAAGTGATGCAAGTAAAGATATACAAATGCTGTGCAAATACCTTCACTATCATCAGCCGGCTCGTCCTCTTCTTCCGGGTCTCTGGAAGGGGGGAAGGGTTCAACTCTCCAGAAAGGGTCATCAGCCTAAGACAAAAGAATGAGATCAAGGGTTAGAAGTTGTATCAAGTCAAAATGTGGAAATAAGTTACGAATGACGGGTATTACCGCTGGAGCCGGGTTTTCCCGAGTAAACAGGGGTAACCCGGTGATGCCCTTTATCACCTCCAGTTTCTCCGTCAAGAAGCCCTTGATGGTCTTGTTAGTATCGCCGGTCGCAAAGTTCTTGGTGGAGTAGCGGAGTGCATCTGTGGTGTGCCCCGAGTACTCGCACATCAGTTTGGTGCGGATGGAGTTGGGTTGGATCCGGAAATCAACCCATGTTTTTACTAAATTTAGCCCGAGGAGGCCTTGGGCTGAAAGGATGGCTATCTTGGCTAACGAGGGAAGGATTGCCTCTCTATCCGAGTCTGGTGCAAAGGCGTTGAAAGACTCGGAAGGCTCCAGGAGATTTTCCGAGTAACCCGGCAGTTTCTTTTCGCCGTCAGGGGAAGCCGAGGCGCAGTGATGAGTTTAGGGTTACCCACTATGTGCTATTTATAAAGCAAGGGTGAGTCTACCTCAACGGCCCGAGGCCGAAAATCGTGGGGTGATGGTTATCCCTGTGGATTTTGCGAGATATGCGTCAAATATTGAGCAAGGCATTGGGATGAAGGGAAGAAGGGGATCAACCCCGTGATATCGGGATCGATTATCAAGTACGAGATCTTGACATTTTTATCAAGGTTTGGACCTGGAAAATTAAACCAAAGAGTTTGGGGAAAGGCCGGGTTACCATATGGCCACCATGGAGTTAGGCCTAACCACTTATCAAAGCATCTTAACCCGGCCTCCACGTGCCTGTGTATTTGATATCTTTGCAGGGAATAGCTAGCGCTTCAAGGAGGATCCATGAAGCCCAGGCTATTCTGGGGACTACTGATGGAGGGATGATAACCCGGTAGGCCAAACTCCAAGGAGTAACCCGGCCCAAAGAACGGTGCGCAGGATCCGGCTAAGGATAGGGAAGCTTGTGGAGGCCCAAGTTTGTAGGCCCAGCAACCCGGATTGTGGATTATTGTAAAGGAAAGCTAGGGTTTGTGCGCCGTGTCCGGGTAGGATCCAGGATGTGTCTTGGGGAATAAGCCAGGGGGTACGGGTGCTTTATAAACCGACCCCCAGGTCTAGTTTTAGACAGAGATCTTAGAACCCTAGCAATGGCGCTTGGTATCGAGTATCTAGTGTAATCCAGAGTTGAGTTGTTATATCAAGATCGGAGACTCGGCGACTTTGATTGCCGGCTACCAGATCGAATTGCACCATGTTTTCCTCTGAGCTAAACCCTCTCCCAAATACCTGTGTCGTCTTGCCCCAAGATCAGTTACCCCCGGTAACATCTGCCGTGATTATCCCACGACAAAACGTATGTTATGGAAAACAATATGAGAACAGTATGAAAGCAGTGGAAGCAGTGTGAAAAAAGTAGAAGTAGTGTGTGTATTATCAGTATGAGAAAATCGAACGGGGTCCATAGTTAACTAATGGTGTCTCTCCGTGAAAGATAAATAACATGTGTGGTGAACAAACTACAGCTGGGCAATTGACAAAAATGAAGGCTGCACCGTAGTGCATATGCAAGACATAAAGATTACTATGTGATTCTTGCGGGCATTACAACAAAATACATAGACCGTCATCCAACTGCATCTATGTCTAATAATCCACCCTTCGAATATCATCCGAGCAAACGTTGGGTATTAAGTTGCAAGCAACAGATTATCGCAGTAAGCAAAGTGTGTAATGTAAACAATGTAAACTAAGTAAACACCGTTGTTTTCCCCCTAATGGCAACAACACATCCTCCATCTGTCACGTTTCTGTCACTCGAGCACAGATGCAAAGGACGCACGAACCCACTATCGAGCATAAATACTCCCTCTTCGAGTTACTAGCATCTACTTGGCCAGATCATCTACTAATAACGGAGAGCATGCAAGATCATAAATAACATACGCATGACGATAACATGATGGATTGATAATCAAAAGATATAGCATTCAACATTTAACAGATCCCAGCAAACACAACATGTAGCATTACATAAAGATGATCTCGATCATGTATGGCAGCTCACGAGATCTAAACATGAGGTACAAAGTGGAGAAGACAACCATCTAGCTACTACTATGGAGCCGTACTCCATGGATGAACTACACACACATCACTTCGGAGGAGGGTATAGTGGTGTAGACCCCTACGGTGATGAATTCCACTCCCGGCAGGGTGCCGGGGAGAGCTCCAGAACCCTCTCGATCTCGGGATGACGATAATGGCGGCCTCCGGTGTTTCTCGGACGAAGTGGTATTTTTTAGGGTTGACATATCTGGGGGGGGGGGTATAAATAGGAGAAAGGGAAAAGGTGGTGGAGGCCTGAGGGGCGCACACATCCCCATGGCGAGGCCGGGGGGGTGCGCCGCCCTATGGCGTGGCCCCCCCTCCGGGCCTCTTCGGGACTCCGTGGAACCTTCGGCAATTCTAAGACTTCCGGGCATCGAATTTTCCAATTTCGAGAATATTTCGAGAACAACTTTTCTGAAACTAAAAACAACAGAAAACAGGGAACTTGCTCTGTGGCATCTTATACATAGGTTAGTCCGGAAAATCGATAAAAAGACATAAAGTGCATAACAAACATGTAGGAAACAACATGGAAAATCAAAAATTAAGGATACGTTTATGACGTATCAACATCCCCAAGCTTAGTTCCTACTCGTCCTCGAGTAGGTAAACGATAAAAACACACAATTTCTGAGGTGACATGCTACCAACATAAACTTGATCATCAATAATGTAAAAGCATAAGTAAGCTGAGATCATAGAACTTCAACACAAGCATGATAAATAGAATTTTAACAATAAAGCATAGCAATCACCTTGAATCATGAGAAGTAACACAAATAAAAGATCATGAATAACAATGCAACAAAAGTTATACGTTTGTTTCAAACATAGAAAAACATGGAAAAGTGATATTTCGCTAGTCCTTAAGAGTGGGGCCAAACATAAATGTTAGGACACCTTCAAAGTTCATGAGGAAGACTAGAACAAATAATTAGAGAACAAGAAATAACACATCATGAATCAATTAATAATGTTTCTGGGACAAATGCACATAAAACTCAGAATGACGACTATGCTCTCTCAACTGTGCACAAAGTTAGAAGATGGAGACTCAACATAAAAGTAAAAGAAAGGTCCTTCGCAGAGGGAAGAAGGGATCAACTCATGTGCTAGAGATTTTATTTTATTAAACAGAGGTATAAACGTTTTGACACTCCTCCCATCCATCTTACACAAACCATGGCTAACCGAATCCATAGGTGCGTGCCAACAATAACATACCGTGGAGGAGTGTCTATATTTTTAGAGAGGTGTATGCTTATGTCAACGAATGGTAAACAGAAAAATACAGTATGTCACAAGAAAACTTGACTTCACAACAGAGGCTCCCATAGAAGGACGCGTCTGGGTAGAAGGTCATCCCTCTTTCTCTTTTGTTTACACCATTATGCTTTGACTGATAAATCAGGGGGGAAATAGTGAAGATAATTTGTTGTTATTAATTTGGGGCTGGGCACCCCGTTGCCAGCTCTTCTATCATTGGATAACCGGATGAAGCCACTAGTCCAGGGTGTGAAAGTCCAGTCAACAAGTAAGATAAAGATTCTCTATTTACGTCACTAAAATAGGAGCACAAAACAGGAGTAATTTTGAAATTTTAAAGGTAACACATGAGCAATTTACTTTGGAGTGGCGGTTAAATACCACGTGTAGGTAGGTATGGTGGACACATTTGTCACACTTTGGTTTTTTGGAGTTGGATGCACGAGTAGAGCTCATACTCAGTACATGTGGAGGCTAGCAAAATACTGGGAGCGACAAATCAGGATAGCATAAGAGCCATAATCATGCATAGCGACATAAACATCATTAATCAAAGCATAAGTGGTACCACAAGTTCAAAAACTAAATGATCATAGAGGCTATTAGTGACTGTTTCATAGTCATAAACATGGTGTGAGCATGCGCCAAGTCAACCAAATAAAACATTCAAAGGAGAACAACACCAATTTATGCTTCAATATGATAAGAACAACTCATGATTCTTGCAATGGCACATTAAACACTCTCACATATTTGAGACTAATCGTGCTACTAAATAACCACTAGGCCTTAAAACTAAAATAACATCTAGCATGATACGAAAAAGTCTGTCCACAGTCTATACAAGCTTCTACTTGCACCGTTATAAATTCTACTACAAGCAGCAGTATCTTTTCCAGCAAGAACCATAAAAAATATTTTTTAACAAAAACTCTATAAATGCTACAGAAATCAAACATGAGAGTACTCACACAACACTACTAAAACAAACAGCTCCGAATAAGAGATGCAATAAAAACAAGAGCTAAACAAGAATTTTGCAGCACCTAGAAGAAAAACTAAGAATACGAGCATAACGAGTATTCAAACAAAAAGGCGGAGCGTGTGTCTCTACTAAACACGGAATGATAAGGTACAACTATATTATTACAGCAAGGAAAACAAAACAAATCAAAATAAAAACAAATAGACGCTCCAAGTAAACTTCATATGATGTGACCGAATAAAAATATAGTTTCACTAGAAGTGACCTGATAGATTGTTGATGAAGAAGTGGATGCCTTGGGAATCCCCAAGCTTAGATGCTTGTGTATTCTTAAAATATGCTTGGTTGAACCACGGGGGCATCCCAAAGCTTTGACATTGCACTCTTCTTGATCACATATATCACCCTCTTCTCTTGTCCCTTGAGAACTTCCTTCACACCACACTCAATGAGTAATTCGCATTAGAGGGTTAGTGCAAAAATAAAAAAATCCATGGGTTATGTATGGGAACAAGTGCTATTGATACTTTTAAACATTAGTTATAGCCACTCATGTTTCGTGAAGCAAAGAAATCCACTTGACATCATAAAAGAGAAAATGCAAGAAAAATGGCAGAATCTGTCAAAACCAGAACAGTCTTGAAAGACGAATTTTTTCGGGGCACTTACGTTGCTCAGATTGAAAAACTTAATGAACAATAAAGCTGTGGAATTATCTATGGAATAATCACAAAACATTTCAGGTTATTCTTATTTTCCTGTGAATTATACGTTTTTTTACGGTGAACAACGGAAATCTGTTTCCTGCGTAGAAAACCAAAACCAACTCCAATTCTCGTCAGAAACTTTACTTGGAAAAACTAAAATATGAAAATAAAGATACAAAGGAGTTGCTACATAAGTATACAACCCCTTGAATCAAAGAAAACAGAGAAAAACAAAGCAAACATATAATCATGGGTTATCTCCCAAGAAGTGTTTTTATTTAACGCCTTTTAGTTGGGCCTAGAAAAGTGGAATCAAGTGTTTTCAAGTGAAGAAGCATAAATTTTTTACCTTATTAAAATAATAGAACCAAAAGGAAACTTCATTCTCTTTATATTAAAATGTTCCATACCTTTCTTGAGTGGGAACTGAAATTTAATATTCCCCTCTTTCATATTAATAACAGCACCAACAGTTCTAACAAAAGGTCTTCCCAAAAATATTGGACAAGAAGCATTGCATTCAATATTCAAGACAAAAAAATCAACAGGGAAAAAAAATTATTAACCATGATAAGAACATCGTCAACTCTTCCAAAAGGTTTCTTTCTAACATTATCAATAAAACGAACATCCAAATAAGAGGGTTCCAATGGTGGTAAATCAAGAATATCATAGAGTTTGTTGGGCATAACAGAGATACTAGCACCAAGATCACATATATCATTGCAATCAAAATGAGTCACTTTCATTTTAATAATGGGTTCCCAACAATCATCTAGCTTCCTAGGGATAGAGGCTTCACATCTTAATTCATCCTCTCTAATTTGCATGAGAGCATTTGTAATATGTTCTGTGAAAGCCATATTCATAGCACTAGCATTAGGACAACTACCAAGATTTTGTAAGAACTTAATAATTTAAGTTATGTTGCAATCATAAAAATAAAGTTCATTTTTATCAAAGGTAATGGGACCATTGTCTCCCATATTTCTAAAAATTTCAGCACTTTTATCAGGACCATTTTTAGCATTTTCACGCAGTTTTGCATTTTTAATAGCAGAAGTGGGAGTATTTCCAACACCAATTACTTTACCATTGATAGTAGAAGGTTTTCTAGCATGAGAAGCTTCAGTTTTACTAGTGGTGGTAATGGTGCAAACATTAGCTTTATTATTCTTTCTAGCTATTTTATCTTCTCTTTCCTGTCTAGCATGCAATTCAGCTAACATCGTAACATTATCATCAATTCGAATTTGGATAGCATTTGTAGCAGCAAAAGGATTCTCATCTATGGTTTCAGTTTTAGTAGTCATTCTATTAATCAAAGAAGATTGAGATTCAAACATGGATGAAATAGAAGTTTCATCATGAGCAATTTTTACTTGCAACCTAGATATTTCTCTATTTAAACTCTCAAGTAGATAGCTGATATTTCTTAGCATAACAGATTGTTCCTCCATGGTCTTAGTAAATAATTTATTTTGCTCATATTGTTTTTGCATAAAGTCTTTAGTGGATCTTTCAACTTCTGAAATTCTTTCATTAGACATTCCAATTCTATCATTATTACCACTATTAAAAGGATATGGCCTATAATTCTTGCTACCAAAATTATTCCTATCAGTATTGGTGTTGAAATTATTATTTTTAATGAAGTTCACATCAACATGCTCTTCTTGAGCAACCAAAGAGGCTAAAGGAACATTATTTGGATCAATAGGATCATGGCCATTCACAAGCATAGACATAATAGCATCAAGTTATCATTCAAAGAGGAGGTTTCTTCAACAGAATTTACCTTCTTACCAGTTGTAGCTCTCTCAGTGTGCCATTCAGAATAATTTAACATCATATCATCAAGAAGCTTTGTTGCTGACCCCAAAGTAATGGACATAAAGGTTCGTCCAGCAGCTGAATCCAGAAGGTTTTGAAGAAAAATTCAGACCTGCATAAAAGTTTTGGATGATCATCCTAGTAGTCAGTCCATGAGTGGGACAATTCTTTACTAAAGATTTCATTCTTTCCCAAGATTTAGCAACATGCTCATTATCAAGTTACTTAAAATTCATAATGCTACTTCTTAAAGATATAATCTTAGCAGGAGGATAATATTTTCCAATGAAAGCATCTTTACATTTAGTCAAAGAATAAATACTATTTCTAGGAAAAGATAGCAACCATTCTTTAGCTCTTCCTCTCAAAGACAAAGGAAATAATTTCAGTTTAATAATATCTCTATATACATCTTTATATTTTTGTATGACACATAGTTCAACAAAATTATTAAGATGGGGAGCAACATCATCAGTACTAACACCAGAAAATTGCACTCTCATAACATGGTTTAACATGGCAGGCTTTATCTCATAAAAATCAGCAGTAGGAGCAGGTGCAGCAATAGGTGTGCTGATGAAATCATTGTTGTTGGTGCTAGTAAAGTCACACAACTTAGTGTTATCAGGAGTAGTCATTTTAACAAGACTAAAAACTGGAATAAAACTACAACTAGAATAAGAACTAATTTTTTTTTGTTTTTTTATAAAGAGAAGCAAACAAGACAAAATAAAATAAAGTAAGCAAAACTAAAACAAAGTAAAGAGATTGGAAGTGAGAGAATCGCCTTGCAGAAATTCTCTTCATCCCCGGCAACGGCACCAGAAAACTTGTTGATGGATGACGTTGGTAAACCCCAAGAGAAAGGATGTGAAGAGTGCAGCGGCAAGTTTTCCCTCGGAAAAAGAAACCAAGGTTGAATTGACCAGTAGGAGGACAAGCAATCTCTGAAGGTTGGTGCAGCTGAGGTGGTCGGGGGCACTACCGGTTCAGCAACAATGTGGAACCTACACAACACAGTCAACTCACTTTGCCCCAACGAAGCAGTGAGGTTGTCAATCTCACCGGTTTTGCTAAACACAAAGAGGTTAAACGTATGGTATGGAAAATAATATGAGAACAGTATGAAAGCAGTGGAAGCAGTGTGAAAACAGTAGAAGCAGTGTGTGTATTACCAGTATGAGAAAATGGACCGGGGTCCACAGTTCACTACTGGTGTCTCTCCGTGAAAGATTAATAACATGTGTGGTGAACAAATTACAGCTGGGCAATTGACATAAATGAAGGCTGCACCATAGTGCATATGCAAGACATACATATTACTATGTGATTCATGCGGGCATTACAACAAAATACATAGACCGTCATCCAACTGCATCTATGTCTAATAATCCACCCTCCGAATATCATCCGAACAAACGTTGGGTATTAAGTTGCAAGCAACAGATTATCGCTGTAAGAAAAGTGTGTAACATAAACAATGTAAACTAAGTAAACATCGTTGTTTTCCCCCTAATGGCAACAACACATCCTCCATCTATCACGTTTCTGTCACTCGAGCACAGATGCAAAGGAGGCATGAACCCACTATCGAGCATAAATACTCCCTCTTGGAGTTACTAGCATCTACTTGGCGAGAGCATCTACTAATAACGGAGAGCATGCAAGATCATAAATAACATACACATGAAGATAACATGATAGGTTTATAATTAGAAGACATAACATTCAACATTCATCAGATCCCAGCAAACACAACATGTAGCATTACATAAAGATGATCTCGATTATGTAGGGCAGCTCATGAGATCTAAACATGAGGTACAAAGTGGATAATACAACCATCTAGCTACTGCTATAGACCCGTAGTCCAGGGATGAACTACTCACATATCACTTCGGAGGAGGGTATGGTGGTGTAGACCCCTCCGGTGATGAATTCCCCTCCCGGCAGGGTGCCGGGGAGAGCTCCAGAACCCTCCCGATCCCGGGATGACGATAAAAGTGGCCTCGGTTGTTTTTCTTGGGACGAAGTGGTATTTTTTTAGGGTTGACGTATCGGGGGGTATAAATAGGCGAAAGGGAAAAGGCAGTGGAGGCCTGCCCACACCACCCCATGGCGCGGCGGGGGGGGGGGGGGGCGCCGCCCTGTGGTGTGGCCCCCTCCGGGCCTCTTCGGGACTCCATGGAACCTTCGGGAATTCTAAGACTTACAGACTTTGAATTTCCCAATTCTGAGAATATTTCGAGAACAACTTTTCTGAAAATAAAAACAACAGAAAACAGGGAACTGGCTCTGTGGCATCTCGTACATAGTCCAGAAAATAGGTAAAAAATAAATAATGTGCATAGCAAACATTTAGGAAACAACATGAAAACAACATGGAACATAAAAAATTAAGGATACATTTATGACGTATCAACATCCCTTAGCTTAGTTCTTACTCGTCCTCGAGTAGGTAAACGATAAAAACACATAATTTCTGAGGTGACATGCTACAATCATAAACTTGATCATCAATAATGTAAAAGCATAAGTAAGCTGAGATCATAGAACTTCAACACAAGCATGATAAATAGAATTTTAAAATAAAGCATAGCAATCACCTTGCATCATGAGAAGTAACACAAATAAAAGATCATGAATAACAATGCAATGAAAGTTATACTTTTGTTTCAAGCATAGAAAAACATGGCAAAGTGATATTTTGCTAGTCCTTAAGAGTGGGGCAAACCATAAATGCTAGGACACCTTCGAAGTTCATAAGAAAGACTAGAACAAATAATTAGAGAACAAGAAATAACACATCATGATTCAATTAATAATGTTTCTGGGACAAATGCACATAAAACTCAGAATGGCAACTATGCACTCTCAACTGTGCATAAAGTTAGGAGATGGAGACTCAACATAAAATTAAAATAAAGGCCCTTCGTAGAGGGAAGCATGGATCAACTCATGTGCTAGAGCTTTTATTTTATTAAACAAAGGTATAAATTTTTTGACACTCCTCCCATCCATGTTACACAAACCATGGCTAACTGAATCCTCGGGTGCCTGCCAACAATAGCATACCGTGGAGGAGTGTCTATATTTTTAGAGATGTGTATGCTTATGCCAACGAATGGTAAACAAAAAATACAGTACGTCACAAGCCAACTAGACTTCACAAGAGTGGCTCCCATAGAACGACGCATCTGGGTAGAATGTCATCTCTCTTTCTCTTTTGTTTACACAATTATGCTTTGACTGACAAATCATGGGGGGAAATAGTGAAGATAATTTTTGTTATTAATTTGGGGCTGGGCACCCCGCTGCCAGCTCTTCTATCATTGGATAAGCGGATGAAGCCACTAGTCCAGGGTGTGAAAGTCCAATCAACAAGTGAGATACAGATTCTCTATTTACGTCCTCATGAGCTAAAACAGCACAAAAGAGGAGTAATTTTAAAAGTTTTAAAGGTAACACATGAGCAATTTACTTTGGAGTGGCGGTTAAATACCACATGTATGTAGGTATGGTGGACACATTTGGCATACTTTGGTTTTTGGGAGTTGGATGCACGAGTAGAGCTTATGCTCAGTACAGGTGGAGGCTAGCAAAAGACTGGGAGCGACAAATCAAGATAGCATAAGAGCCATAATCATGCATAGCGACATAAACATCATTAATCAAAGCATAAGTGGTACCACAAGTTCAAAAACTAAATGATCATAGAGGCTATAAGTGACTAGTTCATAGTCATAAACATGGTGTGAGCATGCGCCAAGTCAACCAAACATTCAAAGGAGAACACCACAAATTTATGCTTCAATATGATGAGAACAACTCATGATTCTTTCAATGCCACATTAAACACTCTCAGCTATTTGAGACTAATCATGCTACTAAATAACCACTAGGCCTTAAAATTAAAATAACATCTAGCATGATACGAAAAAGTCTAGCCACAGTCTATACAAGCTTCTACTTGCACCGTTATAAATTCTACTACAAGCAGCAATTTCTTTTCCCAACAAGCACCATAAAAATATGTTTTAACAAAAACTCTCTAAATGGTACAGAAAGAAAACATGAGAGTACTCACACAACACTACTAAAACTAACAGCTCTGAATAAGAGATGCAATAAAAACAAGAGCTAAACAAGAATTTTGCAGCATCTAGAAGAAAAACTAAGAATACGAGCATAACGAGTATTCATACAAAAAGGAGGAGCGTGTCTCTCTCCCAAACAAGGAATGATAGGGTCCAACTAAATTATTGCAGAAAGGAAAACTAAAGAAAAACAAATAGGCGCTCCAAGTAAACTTCATATGATGTGACCGAATAAAAATATAGTTTCACTAGAAGTGACCTGATAGATTGTTGATGAAGAAGGGAATGCCTTGGGAATCCCCAAGCTTAGATGCTTGATTCTTCTTAAAATATGCTTGGATGAACCACGGGGGCATCCCAAAGCTTTGACCTTGCACTCTTCTTGATCACATATATCACCCTCTTCTCTTGACCCTTGAGAAATTCCTTCACACCACAGTCAAAGAGTAATTCGCATTAGAGGGTTAGTGCAAAAAAAATATCCATGGGTTCTGTATGGGCACAAGTTCTATTGATACTTTTAAACATTAGTTACATCCACTGATGTTTCGTGAAGCAAAGAAATCCACTTGACATAAAAAAAGAGCAAATGCAAGAAAAATGGCAGAATCTGTCAAAACCAGAACGGTCTGTAAAGATGAATTTTTTCGTGGAACTTACGTTACTCAGATAAAGAAAAATTAAAATTCAAAAAATTCGCGGAATTAGCTGAGGAATAAGCACAAAACATTTCAGGCCATTCTGATTTCCGGTGAATTATACGATTTTTTACGGTGGACAGCAGAAATCTGTTTCCTGCGCAGAAATCCAAAACCAACTCCAATTCTCGTCAGAAAGTTTACTTGGCAAAACTAAAACATGAAAATAAATATACAAAGGAGTTGCTACATAAGTATAAAACTCCTTGATTCAAAGATAATAGAGAAAAATAAAGCAAAAATAAAACCATGGGTTATCTCCCAAGAAGTGTTTTTCTTTAACGCCTTTTAGCTAGTCCTAGAAAAGTGAAATCAAGTGTTTTCAAATGAAGAAGCATCCAAATTGTAACTTGTTCTAATAATATAATCAAAAGGCAACTTCATTATCTTTCCAGGAAAGTGTTCCATACCTTTCTTGAGTGGGAACTGGAATTTAATATTCCCCTCTTTCATATAAATAACAACACCAACAGTTCTAAGAAAAGGTCTTCCCAAAACAATTGGACAAGAAGCATTGCATTCAATATTCAAGACAACAAAATCAACTAGGACAAGATTGTTATTAACCATGATAAGAACATCATCAACTCTTCCCAAAGGTTTCTTTCTAACATTATCAATAAGACGAACATCCAAATAACAGGGTTCAAATGGTGGTAAATCAACAATATCATAGAGTTTCTTAGGCATAATGATGACCCACAAGTATAGAGGGTGTATCGTAGTACTTTCGAATAATAAGGGTGTTGAACCTAACGAGGAGCAGAAGGTGTTGACAAGCAGTTTCTATGAAGGAATAACTGTAAACACTGGAAAATAGATTTGTAGGTGTTTTTGATATTGCAGATAAATAAAGTGCGAGTAAATAAAATGAAGTAGTAATAATTGCAGCAAGTGGCCCAATCCTTTCTTCAGCGAAGGACAAGCCGGTGGGTTTACTTATGATTAACAAACATTCTCGAGGACACACGGGAGGTTTCTGTCAAGTGCTTTTATTCCATGCAACTGAATAATGTTAGGTGTTTTGATAAGTGTTGTGTGGGTGAACCTATGCTAATGTACCGTCCCATCCAAGACTAATACATGCTTGTGATTATACCCCTTGCAAGCATCCGCAACTACAAGAAAGTAATTAAGAAATAAATCTAACCACAACTTTAAACTCCGGGATCCTACGCTCCCTCGTGTAATGGTTTCCTAACGGGGGTTTAGGTTTCTGTCACTTCGGCAACCCCACAATTAGTAGCCAAATACACGATGCATCCCCCTAGGCCCATAAATGGTGAAGTGTCATGTAGTCTACGTTCACATGACACCACTAGGAGAATAACACCACAACTTAAATATCAAACATTAAATATTATTCAACATTACTTCACTACTAACAACTTGACTTCTCCCATGTCCTCAAGAACAACACGAACTAATAACAAGACATCATATGGATCATAATCATAGGTGATATAATGGATGATAACAATCTGGTCAAAAAGTGCAAACACCGATAAATCTCACAAGCATCAACTACTAACAAGTAATCCACACCGGGAGAGAGATCTAATGCAAAACAATGATAGAGGCACATAATTGTTACAACGGGATGACGATGGGTGATGAGGGTGATGGTGCTGGTGGTGATGACGATGATGATGATGATCTTGATGATGCCCGGAGCTATGACGGTGATGATGCGGTGATTTCCCCTCTCCGGAGAGGAATTTCACCGACAGATTTCTCCCTGCCAGAGAGCTTTTCTCTCTCGGGTGTTTTCCGCCCCACGGCGGCGGCGGAATAATTCTTCGAGGATGGAATGAGGCTTAGGGTTCCCTGGGGGCCAGGCACGCCAAAGATGACCCCCAGAGGTGGGCCAGGGTGGCGCGGCCAGGAGGGGGCGCGCCACCCTAGGTGTGGGCCCCTGGTGCCCCTCCTCTGGCTCTCCTTCTGGCTGGGTTCCTCCTCTGAACTTTTAGGAACCCCCGGATGTCCCCATTCTTCTTCTAATCTTCTAAAATATGGTATCTCGACGATGCTTTTCCATCAGATTTCTGGTCCCGGTGTTTATTCTACAAAAATTATAAAACATGCAAAATAAGATAAAATAACATAAGAGATGCATCATAACATGAAATATATCGATGAATAACAGAAAATTATGTTATAAAATAGTGATGAAAAATGGACGTATCAACTCCGCCCAAGCTTAGACCTCGCTTGTCCCCAAGCGAAACTGAACTCATAAAACATGACCACATGTTTATGGAGTGAAGAGTCGATAAATAAAATACGTACAAGAAGCATCACATTTACCTATGCACCAATTATTACAGACAACAACTTCCTCTCATATAACTTAACTTGAAACAAGTAAAGGGAGTCACAAACAAATATGCAAAAGAGAGAATCAAAATTGGTAATGGCAAACTTCGTTCTTGGTCAGAGAACATTTAATGAAATTATACTTATCTTACGTGAAGTCTTTATAACAAGTTTATATTGTAGAGCTTAAAATGTTTAATTATAACAACTCTTTTACGGTGATTCATAGCTTTCAAAATAATATTCATTCAGATAATAAAGCATGTGCTAAACAAAGAAGGATAGAAAACATGATTGAATAAATCAACATATAGATGATGTGATCACAACAACTCAAATGCTTGATGGAGACAGAAGGAAATGGGTTTACTGACTCAACATAAAAGTAAAAGACATGCCCTTCGCAGAGGGGAGCATTGACTACTCATGTGCTAGAGCTTTTATTTTAATAAACAGAGGTATAAAATTCATGACACTCCTCCCATCCATCTTACACAAACCATGGCTAATCGAATCCTCGGGTGCCTGCCAACAATCACAAACCGTGGAGGAGTGTCTAAATTTTGAGAGGTGTATGTTTATGTCAACGAATGGCAAACAGAAAATACAGTACGTCACAAGCCAAATAGAGTCACAAGAGCGGCTCCCATAGAAGGACACAACTGGTATAGAAGGTCATCCCTCTTTCTCTTTTGTTTACACAATTATGCTTTGACTGATAAATCAGGGGCAAAAAGAGTGAAGAGAATTTGTATTACTATTTGGGTTTGGGAACCCCGCTGCCAGCTCTTCTAGCATTTGGATAAGTGGCTGAAGCCACTAGTCCAGGTTTGTGAGTCCAATCGACAAGTGAGATAAAGATTCTCTATTTGCGTCCTCATGAGCTAAAACAGGAACACAAAACAGGAGTAATTTGAAAGTTTTAAAGGTAGCACATGAGCAATGTACTTGGAGTGGCGGTGAAATACCACATGTAGGTAGGTATGTTGGACACAATGGGCAAGGTTTTGGGGTTTAAGGTTTGGATGCATGAGAAGCATTCCCTCTCAGTACAGGTTTTTGGCTAGCAAGGCTGGGTAGCAAGCATAAGAGTTGAAGGAAAACAAACAAATATACATATGATGAAACCAATCATGCAATCTTCATTGAAAGCACAAGCGATCTTAACTTGTGAATACTAAGTTTATGAGCTAATAGGCAAATTCCTCTTTCTTATACTAGCAACTCAAATTATTATTTTTGCTGACCCAAGCTAAATTTGCCAAAACCAACTAGATTAACTTGATGATCTCTAGAGTGATACCAAATACTAATAGCAAGTTCAACCATATGACAGAAGTTGAAAACCGAAATAATGTGCATAGAAAGTAAATGATGAAACTTCTCATTAATATTTAAAACCGGCAACTCACACCAACGGATACAACGATAACCAACTAGGGAGAGACATTCCATACTGCAAACCATCCTATATGATAACTTCTCTACTCATGATATGACTCTACTGAAAAATTAAAAAAAATGAAAGATAGTGATGTGATACCGCGACACTCCCCAAGCTTGGAACAAGCCGAGGGGATGCGAATACCCATGACGAATCAATTCTTCGGTGGTGGTGGATCCTTCTCATCCTCGGTCTTCCAAGGTAAAGGCTCTCCATCCACAAATGACGTCCTAGTCTCCATCATCCTGAAACTAGCAGCAGAGCTTATACGTTTAAACCTGTTCTCATACTCACAATTCTGGTTCTGCACGTCATAGAGTTGTGCTTGCAGATCATTGATGGCCTTGGTGAGTGACAGAATCTGCTCCCAAAGCTTCAAATTCCCCCTCTTGTATTCAGCGATCTCTTATGTATTTATCATGTCGATGATCTCAACTTCACGCTCAGCCATCTTCTTGTACCTGAAAACTTCTTGCTCCAGTTCTTCCATCCTAGCCTCCAGACCGCCTTCTCCTCTAGGGCCCCGAACATCTTCAATCTACACCTTCCCATCCTTGAGTAGCAATTCCTTGGGATGCATCTTCAACTCGTTCAAGTACGGGTTGACGATGTTCTCAAAGAAACTATCTTTGGGAGATCCAGGAGAAGCCATTGTTGCTCTAGATCTAAAGATGTTATCTGGCAGAAACAGCTCGAAACAGAAACACGACGAGAAAACGATATACGGACCTCGGGGGGTCCGGTGGATTATATAGGAAAAAGTTTCATAACGAAAGGAAAGTCCACGTCGAAAACGAGTCGGAGAGGGGCTCCGGGGCTCCCACACCATGGGTTGGCGTGTCCAGAGGTGGGCCCGCGCCACCCTATGGTGTAGATCCACCGGGCTCCGTCTCCCTCTCGTTTCCTGCTCATAATTTTTCATATTTTCTAAAAACATTAAAAAATATAAGTTCAAAGATGTTTTGCGAACATTTTCTTACCAAAAATGTTGCCTATTCGAAAACTGACTCTGCAGTTTCTAAAATATGCTTCCTAATGAATTCCTCCGGGGTCATGGCTCGAATACAATCAACATTTTCATTATAAGGATCTCCAGCAATATAATGCTTGAGTATTTGGCCATTCACCACTTGTGAAGAGTTGTCTTCAGGGGAAACAATTTTAATTGCCCCCGAACGATATACTTCTTTGATAACAAAAGGTCCTTCCCATATGGAGAGTAATTTTCCTGCAAAAATCTGAGACAAGACCTATACAATAGCACTTTCTCACCAACATGAAATTATCTTTTAATAATTCTCTTATCATGCCACCTTTTAACTTTCTCTTTAAAAAGCTTAGCATTTTCATACGCTTCACTCCTCCATTCATCTAAAGAACTTAAGTCAAGCAATCTTTTCTCACCAGCAAGTTTAAAGTCTCTATTTAGGTCTTTCACTGACCAATAAGCTTTGTGTTCTAATTCTAGGGGCAAGTGACAAGCTTTTCCATAAACCATCTTATAAGGAGACATGCCCATGGGATTTTTATAAGCAGTTCTATAAGCCCACAAAGCATCATTTAATTTCTTAGCCCAATTTTTTCTAGATTTGTTAACAGTCTTTTGCAAGATATATTTGATCTCTCTATTTGCTAATTCTACTTGCCCACTAGTTTGAGGATGATAGGGTGAGGCAATTCTATAATTAACATCATATTTAGCAAGGGTCTTTCTAAAACCACCATGAATAAAATGAGAACCCCCATCATTCATACGATATCTAGGTACACCAAACCTAGGAAAATGATGTTTTTAAGCATTTTTATTGAGGTTTCACCATCAACACTTTTAGTAGGTATAGCTTCTACCCATTTAGTAACATAATCAAAAGCAAAGAATATGAGTGTAGCCTTTTGAAGGAGGGAACGGACCCATAAAGTCAAAACCCCAACGATCAAACGGTTCAATAACAAGAGATAATTCATAGGCATTTCATTACGTCTAAAAATATTTCCAACCCTTTGACATTGATCACAAGATAAAACAAATTTTCAAGCATCTTTAAACAGAGTAGGCGAATAAAAACCTGATTGTAGAACTTTATGTGCAGTTCTATCTCCAGCGTGATGTCCTCCATAAGCACTACTATGACATTTTCTCAATATCTCTTGTTGTTCATTTTCAGGAACACATCTTCTCATAATACCATCAACACCTTCTTTATATAGTGTGGGTCATCCCAAAAATAATGCCTCAAATCATAGAAGAATTTTCTTCTTTGCTGAGCTGTAAAGGTAGGAGGCAAATACTTCGAAACAAGAAAGTTAGCATAATCAGCATACCATGGACTCTCTTGAGAGATCACTTTTATTGCAGCTAACTGTTCATTAGGAAAACTATCATTAACATGAATAGGGTCATCAGAGATATTTCTAATCTAGACAAATTATCAGCAACAGGATTTTCAGCACCCTTCCTATCCACAATATGTAAATCAAACTCTTGTAAGAGAAGCACCCATCTAATAAGCCTAGGCTTAGCATCTTTCTTTTCCATAAGGTACTTAATAGCAGCACGATCAGTATGAATAGTAACTTTAGAATCAACAATATACTGCCTAAATTTATCAGAAGAAAAAACCACAGCTAGGAATTCCTTCTTAGTGGTAGCATAATTCTTTTGAGCAGCATCAAGGGTTTTACTAGCATAATGAATAACATTTAACTTCTTATGTACACGCTGTCCAAGAACAACACCTACAGCATAATCACTAGAATCACACATAATTTCAAATGGTAAATTCCAATCAGGTGGTTGAACAATAGGGGCAGATATTAAAACCTTCCTTAAAATTTCAAAATCTTCTTTACAATCTTTTTGAAGAAGATTAGTATGAGGTTTTGATATTTTAGAGAAATCTTTAATAAACCTTCTATAGAAACCATCATGAACAAGAATACTACGAATACCTTTAACATCCCTCGAACATGGCATTTTCCCAATAGCTTCAACTTTAGCTCTATCAACTTCAATACCTCTTTCAGAGATTTTATGTCCAAGAACAATTCCTTCATTAACCATAAAATGACATTTCTCCCAATTAAGAACAAGATTAGTCTCCTCACATCTCTGCAAAACTTTATCAAGATTCTGCAAACAATTATCAAAAGAAGTTCCATAGATGGAGAAATCGTCCATGAAGACTTCCATAATTTCTTCACAAAAACCATGAAAGATAGCAGACATGCATCGTTGAAAAGTAGCAGGAGCATTGCATAAACCAAAAGGCATACGTCTATAGGCATAGGTTCCAAAAGGGCAAGTGAAAGTTGTTTTCTCTTGATCAGGCTTTCTAACAGCAATTTAAGAGAACCCAGAATAACCATCAAGAAAGCAGAAATGAGTTTTCTTAGACAACCTTTCTAACATTTGATCAATAAAAGGTAAAGGATAGTGATATTTCTTAGTAACTTTGTTAACCTTCCTAAAATCAATGCACATCCTATAACCAACCACTACTCTTTGAGGGATAAGTTCATTATTTTCATTTGGCACAACAGTCATCCCTCCTTTCTTAGGGACATAATGCACATGACTAACCCATCTACTATCAGCAATAGGATAAATAATGCCAGCATCAAGGAGTTTCAATACCTCATTTCTTACCACATCCTTCATCATAGGATTTAAACGGCGTTGATGCTCAACAACTGGCTTTGCATCAGGTTCAATATTAATAGCATGCTGACATATAGTAAGAGAAATTCCCTTCAAATCATCAAGAGTATAACCAATAGCACCTCCGTGTTTCTTCAATATTCCCAATAATCTCTCCTCTTCTTCACCAGAAAGTTTAGAACTAATAATAACAACATATAATTTCTTATCATCAATATGATCATATTTAAGATTGGTAGGCAAAGGCTTTAAATCAAAAATAGGATCCTCCTTGGGTGGTAATGTGGTACCCAAGTCTTCCACTGGTAAATTATGTTTTAGTATTGTTGGCTGATGCAAGAAAATCTCATCAATTTCATTCCTTTCTTCCATAAAGACACCACTTTCATGGTCTTCCATGTATTGCTGCAAGGGATTGTTAGGAGCAAGAGCTAAGCAACCAATTGTTCAACTTTATTATTCTCATTAGGCAATTCAGCTTCATAAGGTGCTTTAGCATATTTGGAGAAATTAAATTCATAAGACTCTCCATCAAACTTTGTAAGAATTTTCTCCTTTTTACAATCAACAATAGCACCACAAGTGTTTAAGAAATGTCTACCAAATATAATAGGACAAGTATCACTAGCAGAAGTGCCTAGTACTAGAAAATCAGCATGATACTTAGTTTTACCATATAAGACCTCCACATCTTTAACTATACCAATTGGAGAAATAGTTTCCCTATTAGCAAGTTGAATAATCACATCAATGTCTTCAAGTTCACAAGAACCAATTTCATGCATGATTTCTTTATAAAGCTCATAAGGAATAGCACTAGAACTAGCACCAATATCACACAAACCATAATAGCAATGATCACCTATCCTAACAGATAGCACAGGAACACTAGGTTTCCTAGATTTACTAGGATGAGAGACAATATTAGAAGCATCTTCACAAAATATAATGTGTCCCTCTTCTACATTTTCAGAAATAAGGTCCTTTACTATTGCTACTGTAGGTTCTAGAGTTATTTGTTCCTCAGGTTCTACAGGTTTCCTTGCACTTTTATTAACCACACTAGCTAACATAGAATGTTCTTTTACCTTAGTAGGGAAAGGTATTTTCTCAATATAAGGTTTAGGCACAATAGAATCAACAGTATGAACTTCTATATCTCCAGCATGAACACAATTAACAATATCTTTATAAAGAGCATGGTACTTGTCCCATTCCTTTTTGGGAATATCAATATAAGAAGAAAAGGCCTTATATAAATTTGCAGCAACTTGAGAATCAAGACCATAAACAATACTAACATTATGAAAATCATCAGATGACATAAAAGTTTTCATGCATTCATAATCATAATTTATACCTAACTTTCTACCTTTTTCATTCTCCCATCCTTCAGTGTTTTCTAGAATACGGTCAAGAAGATCCCATTTAGCTTCATCTTTCATACATGTAAATGATCCAGAACAAGAAGCATCCAATAAATCCTTATCATGAAGAGAAAGGCTTGCATAGAAATTATTAATAACAATATTACTGGGGATCTCATGAATAGGGCATTTGAGCATTAGTAACTTCAATCTCCTCCATGCTTGGGCAATACTCTCTCCGTCACGAGGCCAAAAATGTCGTGGTGTGAATAAAACAGATGCCATAGGATGGCGAAAGATTGGGGCCGATGGACATTGTAGGTATCCGGGGAGGGATCGCACGCCAAACTAGCGTGCTCAGAACACTGCAAACAACACAATCTACCCAGGTTCGGGGCCCTTGTGTGGAGGTAACACCCCTACTCCTGCCTCTCTCTCTGTATAAGTATGTGACGAGTACGAGGGTTCCTCGAGCTCAAGGAGCTATAAGAAGAAGAACCTCTCTCGCTGTGTCTTTCTCTCTTCACATAGCTAAGCCAAACCTCAGATTATACGACCGATCCTCGCGCAGGAGGGGGGAGGCCACCTTATATACTGGTGGCCACCCACTATTCTATAGATAAAAGTACTGACTAGGTGACTCCACACTATGCAGCAGCGCACGCCTCCATGTCTTCGCTGACAGAGTCGTCGAAAGTCTCTGCGGTTGGTCGCTGACATGTCCTGTCCCCCTTGTCAGAGACAAGACATGACATTGCCCATACCGCATTGTACCCACGTCTGGATACGCATTACCACGTACCTAGTAAGTTGAACCGCACGCCGGTACAGCTCCTAGATACGCGGGATTCACCTCAACGGATCCATTGACTTTGCTTCCGAGTAGAACAACTCCTTCTCTATCCGGATCACCCAAGTGCTACTCGGCTGACCGAGACAGATACTTGAATCTTCCCTTGGTCTCTTGTTCTTCCTGCCGGATAGCCCCAACCGGGTACCATCCTATCCGGCACGTACCAACTCGGTACGGCCGAACTCGGTAAACAGTACCTTGAACTCCATTTCTCATCCATCTTACCCCTACTTGGGGGTAGCCCCACGACATTAGTCCCCGAAGCTGGTAGGGTCCGGTGAACTCGGACGCTGGGCCCTGCCAGCTTAAGACCAGAAACTTCCTTGATACCCTCAGCCGAGTTGCACCTCAACTCGGCCGACTTCAATCTGAACTCGGATCCGCTCCATTGTTGCCTATGGAGTTTTCTCCTTTGAACCGGATAGGCCAAGCTGCTCTCGATTTTGCCGAGATCCCAACACTTAGACAAATTTCCAAACCTTTGCCGCTCAAACCAGAGCCTTTCGCTATCTTCGCATGGACGGCTCCACACGTGGCGCGCAACCGCAGCCCTTGACGCCTCATGTCTGATGCGGTTGCACCGCACGCGCCTGCCACTACACGCCGGGCCAACGAGCCGCTGTGTCGCTTCACACAAGGCTCTTGAGTGCGCATGTCGCGAGACGTGGGATTGACTGCGCCCGTTACGCGCGAGTTGATCACTTTGTGCATTTCTAACGTGCGTGATAACTCCCCACGTCGCACGATCTCCTTCACAGTTAATCATGAGCAATAACTGCGCTTTGGGGGTATAAGTACCCCGTGCCGCCCGCAGTCTCGACTTCCTCGTCATTTGCTCCGTTCCTTTCTCCTTCCTCTCGCCAAATCCACACATAGCGCATCACCCTGCTGCGAATCCACCGCACGCCGCTGCGCGCGGAGAGAAGACAGATCCATCTTCGCGCACCATCTCTCACCGAAGTGCCCCTAGCCTCAAGGTCCACACTGCAACGCGCGGCCATCATCGATCTCGCGCCGCTGTTGCCGTACTCCTGCGCCGCTTCCTCTCCGCCTCCTTCTTCAAGATCTTCCTCGCCGGAGACGCTCCAATGGCGCTCGAGCATGTCGCAGATCTGAATCTGGAGGTCCCTGCCTCAACACGTGCCAACTGGGAGGGGTCCGATGTCACCGCCAAGGACACCCAGTGGCTCGTCAACACTCGCCGGGTACCGCCCGACGTCATCTGCAGGGCACCCGGCAACGAGCTGGAGCCACAGCCCCAACCCGGTGAGTATGTCGTCTTTCTCAGCCATTTCAAACGCGGCTTCGGCCTTCCAATCTCCAAGTTCATGCAATATTCTCTCCGCAACTTTGGCCTCCAACCGCACCACCTTCCGGCTAACGCCCTAGCCATGATGTCCACCTTCATCACTTGTTGCGAAGCTTATCTCGGTGTCCACCCCACGGTAGACATCTGGGCCAAGTACTTCTTTTTCCGTGAGCAAGTTTTCCCCAATAAAACCAACCCGAATGCGCCCAAGGTGATGATTCAAACCGGGATGGCCATGATCGTCTGCTGGACTCCCTGCACCTACCCCCGGGTTCTAGGACTGGATACCTGCCAGAAATGGCAAAGGGGGTTTCTGTATGTGAGGAACCCCACTCCGGAGGCAGGCGAGCAGCCGGTCGATCTCATCAAGGTGACAGCCTTCGAGAACGTTCCTTCCACTGCTATGAGGAACTGGGGGTACCATCCGAAGAAGACAGTGCCGGATGCGAACCACACTGATGATAGATTGAATCAGTTGATCGAGCTGGGAATCCACCGGGATGATCTGATCGCTGCTTGGGTGAGCCGCCGGGTTCTTCCTCTCCAACTCCGAGCACACAAGATGTGCTTCATGGGCGGGCCCCGCGACTGCACCCGCACCACCACGTTCGAGCTCAGCAAGGAGGAAGTGGCTATTTGGGCTCGCTCCATCCTCAAGGCCACCCTCTCGGATGCCTGGTTTTATGGTCTCACGCCATTCAGCCGAGATCAGCCAACCCCCAAAGTGAGTTTCCTTCTGTATGCACTTAGTTGATTTTGCTTCCTGTTTCTCATGCTTCACTGAGTAGAGCTTATTTTGGTTTCTCTTGGGCAGACTTAGCCCTTTATGCTTTATGTTTGCACGTGATACCGAATAGGGTCTCAACCCGGCTTCTCCTGATAGTACTTAGTTCTGTATGCTTTCTGTTTACATGTCGGACCGAGTAGAGTCTCAACCCGGTTCTCCTGAGTATACTCTGTCCCTTATGCTTTGTGTTTGCATCTTTAGGTTATTCCTTGCCAGAAGACAGAACACAAGGCGATCTTCGAGCAGAACTGGCAGCCGGACAGAACCGAGGACAATGAGGAGCAGTACGATGTCCAGGACACACTCTGCGTCCCGCTTATCCCTCCTCCAGGCCAAGACGGTAAGTCCTGAGTCTCCACATCAATCCGGGACTGGTCTGGGGATGATGAAGGTGATCGAGACCGCCATCGTATGCATTTCAATGCTTTCCGGATTTTTCTTGGGCTCACAGTTGCATTTCTTTATCTTCTCTCCAGAGGAAATGGACGAGGAACCGATTGATGCGGTGCCCGTGGCTATCGCTGCCCTCATCGGGACGAGGAAAAGATCCGGTTGTGGTGCCACCGAGCCCCCACTACCAAGAGGCAGAAGAAGGGCGCGAGGAAGCCCACCAATACTACTGCAACCCGCAATAGGCCAGCGCGACCGACCGAGGATGCGTAAGCTTCTCCCGAGTTTCTTCATGTTCATGTTTCCTTGTCTTTTCTGCCCTTTTCTTTTCAATCCGGATGCATTGTGTTTGCACTTTGCTTATTCCTCCCCTTCTTCTTCTTTTCTTTAGCGACCCCCTCGACGCCGACGCCCCTGAAGCACCTCCAAGACCGAGTACCCCTCGTGAAATCGTGGACCTTGATCCCTGTGAGGCAGAGGCCCAGCCTCAGGAGAGGACCGATTTGCCTCCTCCAGACCAAGAAGACCAAGAACTCGGCACTGAAAACACCGGCGCGGAGATGGATACTGACAGGGCTTCGGAGCAGCCGGAGCCCACCCCAAAACAACAACCACCAAAACCCATCGCAGAACAGCAGCATCAGCCCCCTACAGACCAACAGCAGCAACAAGATGTTGCGCAAGCCGGGCAACAGCACCAACCAGCAGAGCAGCACCTCCAGCAATCTCCCGAGCACCACCAACAAAGTGCCAAGGAGACCGAGCAGCAACAACATCAGCCACCCTCAACTCAGCAACAGGTTCCTCCACCAGCATCCGGAGGAGCCAGGCCACCAACTACGCTGAGACAGCCCACTCCCCTGGATGCTGCGGTCGCAGCCGAGAAGGCCACCGCCAAGACCGCCGAGGTTAAGACCACCACGAGCACAGCTCCCACAGTCACACGCCAGGCTCTAGCAGCAGCAGCAAGTCCTCCACTGCCGTGAAGCAACCCGGTGCCCGCAAATAGCGGCCCTGCCACACGCAGCCGGCAGCCAAAGCAGCAACAGATCAATTTCGCCCCCTCGAAACTGGCTGCAGGGGCGGGTAGCAATGGAACATCTGGCGCCGTGAAGAATATTGCGGCTCACTGCTGAGAGCTCCAGGAGGCGCAGCAGATACGGCAGCAGCGGGCGCAGTAGCAACAACTGTAGAAGACGAAGAAGACCGGCCCGGCCGGCCCCAAGACCCAAGCCGGCACCCTGACCATCAAGCTGGAAACGCAGCTGACCGAGCTCACTCATGAGCTGCGTGAAGACATGGACGCCACTCTGGACCGGATAGGTCAAATTGATGCCGAGTACAACGACAAGAAACTGGGCAGCCTGGACAACTACCACGAAGCTTGGAACAATGCTGATGTCGGCCAAATCTCCATGGTTGTTGCCGCATCCAGCAGCACTTTGGCGCACAAGATGTACTGTCTGCGCGTCGCTGCAGAAGATGCTGAGGCCACTTCCCGAGTAAGTTTTGTTCTCTATCCGAAATCATATATCACCCAGTCCCCGAGATTTGAGCCAAGTTGGCAATACTCGACCGAGTTGAAATCTACTCGGGTCGAATCTTCGAACTAACTTATTTCTTTTCTTTCTTCAGAGTTGCACTGAAACTCGCGCCAGGATCTTTCGCAAGCTCCTCTAGTCCCACCGGAGTGTCAAGGAGCAGAACCGGAAGTTGCAGGAGGAGCGTGGCCAAATAGGTAACTTTTATTTTTGCCGAGTTACTGCTTATGCTTTCTCGGCATCAGTTTTCTAACCCGGTTTATGTTTCCCAACTCACCGCTATTTTGGAGAAGCAGCTCACAGACGCCATCACCAAGATCTCCTCCTTGGAGAGTAAGTGAAACATTTTTTGTTTGTGTGTTTTGTGTCTACGCCAATTTCTTTCTTTCTGCTTAATTTTGTTTCTCGGTAGGCGAGCACAAGGCCCTCGCCGAGAAGCATCAGGACTGCGCAGTACTGTCCGAGTCCGCACAGAGCAAAATCTCAGCTCTGGAGAGTAAGTCTCCTTTTCTTTTTTCTTTCATCCAATTTCTGTGTTTTCACTGTTTTGCTGACCGGATTGCCTCCTTCTCAGAGGAACGCTAACTATTCCTTGAACAGCACCAAGGGTGTGTCACTCTAGCCGAGGTGCAGCAGCAGGTGCAGTCCAGCCAGAGCAAGTTGGAGGCAGAGCTCGCCGCTGAGAAGAAGGAGGTGTTCAAATTGAAGCGCGAGCTAGCTGACGCAATCAAGTCAGCGCTGCAGGACAGGACCGAGAAGACCGAAGCGCTGAACCAGGCGACCGTCGAGAAGCTTGAACTGGCAAGGGATATTGAATCCCTCAGGGCACGAAACACCAGCTTCAACAACATGCTGGTCAACTCCCGCGGTCCGCTGGACAAGGAGCAAGCCCTTGCTGAAGGATGGGCCAGCTGCTGGTTTCTTCTAATCGGTTTCTCTTCTCCGGTTTTTCTTATCTGGTATCTTGACTCTACCCAGCATCGCCTCTCTCTGGGACCTTCCCAGATTTCAACGCGAGCGCTGATCAAGCTGTGGCAAAGGCTAGGGAGTTGCGGAAGGAGCTCGGCCACGATGTTACTGATTCGGTCATGATTGATGACCATATTGAAAACATCAAACCCGGGTTCACCTCCTCAAGGGACTGGGTACCACCCTTGTGTCCACCGGCATGCACCTACACAAGGTCTTCTGGCTGGATGTCGAGCCCCCGACTACAATTAACAAGCTGGCCTCCAAGTTGGATTATGCCAAGGTGGAATTGAAGAACTGGCGTGCGTCAGCAGCCCGGGCTGGTACTGATG